>BSBM01001065.1:9155000-9876094 GCA_027924585.1 Larix kaempferi
ACGCGTCTTTTTTGTGTATGGGTTAACAATGCGTGCCTGCTTTTTTTTTGCATGTGCATTAACAACGTGTGCATGCATAAGAGCACGCACACGCTTCTGTTTGTGTACACGTTAACAACGCATGCGCGCATAAGAGCGCGCACACGCTTCTTTTATCCACATCAGTGTAGACTCGACATTGCCTAAGAAGAAGCGCGTACACGTGTTTATAGGTGTGTGCGCGTGTTTGCATTTTTTGGTGCTCATGCATTGTCATTGCGGTGTTTTTGGGTACCAGCTTTGTGCAGGTACCCAATGCCTTATTCTAGACATCCTATGACATGGTGGGAATATTAGTCCTCAATTGCAAACGCTATCCTCCTAGAGGTTGAGCATCGATCATTTATCCAATGTTGGCCATGAGGCTTGGCTAGGGGTTATTCAAGTGGGATAGTGCCTTCTCTTGGACACCCTGTGACAGGGTGGAGATATTAGTCCCTAAGATGACTCAGAATGGGAAAATGCCTTCTCTTGGAAAACTTGTGATGGGTTGGAGAGATCAGTCCATGAGAATTCTCGGATCGGGGCAGTTCCTTCTTTTGGACACTCTGTGAATGGGGGCAGAGATTAGTCCCTAGATGCTCACTCATTCGAGTACACAGATTTATCCATGAGAGTTGGCTAGGAGACCTTGAAACCATCAACCTGTAGCAAGCTCGTGATCAACCTTCCCTTGAGATGATTCGTTGAAGAAAATTCATGGTGTGAAGCCTTTGAAGAAAACCAAGATGTGTTTGAGCAGAACGAGCAAGAAGAATACCTCCCTCATTGAGATTGATGATGTAGTATCAATGATAAATTCTCCACGAGACAGGGAGAATGGCCTTACTCCTCCTTGAGAGGGAGAGAGATGGAGATAACTACTCTGGTGATTCTCCCTGATGGAATGAGTTGAGTTGATATTTGACACCTCTTGAGGATTGAGTTGTTTCTAGTCACCTCAGTTGGTACTCACCAACCTTTTGTGGTTGGGAAAATAATTGGTTGTATCCCATAGTGGATATCATGTTGGTTGTAGCCACATATATGAGAGAATACCTTCCTTATGATCAAATGATATCCATATGTGTTCTAACATGATGATACCTCCCTAACTAATTGGGATTGTTGGTGTTTATATATTCATGAGGTATCCTCACAAGTGAGGCCAAAAAAAGAAATAATGAACAATTATTATTATATATATTAAATCTAAACAAGTATAAATAAAGAATGCGACGGTCCCATGAAAAGTGGAAAAGTAACCCATCAAAAAAGTATAAATAAAGGATGCCTCATTCCTTTTTTATCAAGAAATATGCATCAAGTGATCTAATCTAGTGTTGAAGAGGAAGAGAAGGACGCAGCATTAGAAGAAGTATAATTTATGGGCTTGATATCCTTGGATTATTTTACTCTTCTATCTAGTTATAATTGTATTCTGAGCTAATTCTCTCATAAGAAGGTTGTTGGGTTTTATTTCCTTGATTAGAAGGGTTTCCCAAGATAAACATTATTGCGCCTCTTTGTTTTTGTGCATGGTTTATTCTTTCAGTGATCCTAATTTTGTTTCCACGGCAAGTGAGATTGAATTATACTACTTTATTAAATTATAATAGAAAATGGTTATTGATAGATGTGAGACAATTATTTAATATTTGTTTCTATGTGATAATGGTGTTTAATCTCTACTATTAAATCATTGTAATATCCCAAAACTTAGACCCTTTTATATTATTATTATGTTTGAGTTTCGTGTTGAGCTTATAGGATCTAGAGCACCTAGACTATTTAAACTCATTATGTTTGAGTTGGTGTTGAGATGTAGGCTCTGGAGCACCTAGACTACTTAGTGTCATTTTGATTAAGTTGGTGTTGAGTTAAAGGCTCTGGAACACCTAGACTACCTAGACTTATTGGTTTGAGTTGATGTTGAGTTGTAGGCTCTAGAGCACCGAGACTAAGTAGACTTCTTATGTATTATTGATGTTGATCCATTAGGATCTAGAGCACCGAATACAAAAAAAAAACCTTATTATTATACTATTGACCTCCTTTTAATTTTCCAACTAATGGGGATTAATCTAGTAAAGAGGGTCCAAGCATGTTAGAGGATAGGTCGACTCTGAAGTAGTTTCCAAATGAAAATCCAAAATAGAAAGTAGGACAAATGTGAGGATAAACACATTTTAATGAATTAAAAATAAAAGAGATAAAGAGAGTAAAATAAAAACATAAAACTATTTCTTAAAGAAAAGAAAGAAAACACAAAGCATGGTTTTCCTAAATAAAATAAAAGCTATTTGAATAAAAGATAGAAGCCTTTTTCCTTAATAATATATATAGAAGACATAGGAAATTATAGGGGGTAATGGTCCCTAGTTCACTGGAGGGTTGTGTTGTAGGTTCATGAGCGCTCAGTTGCCATGAAAGAATATGGATGAATCCAAGAATGATTGTGGGATAGACGAGGGCAAATAAATTACAGGACTCTACACAAAGCACATAAAAAACCTTGTGACTACTTTGTTGTAGTAATCAAGATAGAGAATATGACCCTAGTCTCCTTACCCTAGCATGCTTGCTTCGGCTTGGGGTGACCTGTGGAACGAACAAGGAACTATTCAAAGTCTATGGTTAGGTGGAACGTGGAATCTCCCGATTCAGTTGGTTACTTAAAAGGATGATAAGCATTCCTTACTTATTTAATTATGTTTTAACACTTTCTAAAGATGTATGCTCAATTTATTCAAGTATGTTTATTAGACTAACTCTGTGAATGCAACCTAAGTTCCCTCTTGGAAACTATGGAAGGATAGTTTAGTTATTGTAATCTGTTATAGGTCTAATATTAATTATTGAATAAATTAGAATATTGATTAACTTTGTTTATATCAATCAGATCATGAATGTTATGAGTATTGGAATAAAATTAATTGTTTATGATGTTTTCATGTCTTATTTTCTATTCTACAGCTAATAGTAATTTCATTATTAACCTACTAATTCTAAGCGCTAAATGTTGAATTTATTATCAGTTGATTTGATCTCTTAGATAGCTATTCTGATTCATTAAAGGACTAACTCTAATAGTAAGATTTATTATTAGCTTTAAATATGTTAATTATTATGTAAATCAATCTAATTGTGTGTTGTAGGGTAGATTGTCAAATTATTATTAGATCAGAAGATAAAATTTTAACTTCAATAACACAGTAATTAAATAATTAATTATATTATCATAAACCTCATTGGTCTAGAGAAAAAGCTCCCATTTAAAAACTTAAGGAGGAGAGGATTCAATAAAGAATCAAGGGCCAAAGCCCTTAACCAACCAAAAACTTTAAATAATAAATTTTGTATTAATATTATAAACCTATTATAGAACCTTTGAGGATATTATATCACATTACCATAAGTGTAAAGCAAATAGATCGAAACCATACTTTAACATAAGCATAACTACCAGCTTTCACACAAATTCTTCTATATATGTAAAAGTAAGAAAAGCCATATACAAAGGCTAAACATTACCATAATAATCCAAACTTGCTTTAATAAACACATAAATCCAAAAGCAAAAGCATGAGGCTACGCAATCCTTTAATCACATTGAACTCCATTTATAAAGTATAAATTAAACACTGAAACGATTTTGGAAGGTGATCGAATAATTGCAAGGTAGATCGTGGAGACAAGAAGACTAGCGATCAAATCCTGTTGAGTGCATTGGGTCCCAAGGTAAGAACCATAATTAAAAGTGATGGGTATGGCCTCTTGTTCCGGTATATGTAGGATTAAATTCACATAAATATTAAAGGACGCAAATAATCGACAATCAACAAAGGATTGAAGATTTAACATTTAGAAGGATTAACCAAATAAAAAACAAAGCCGAGTTAGCTCGTGTAAAAATTATACAGAGGGTTCGCAGACCCCACAATTTCAATAATAAAAACATGGAATAATATCCAGGAAGCTTGCGGTCGAATCTCATAGCATTCCCCTTCAAGCAAACGCTTAACCCAAAGGGAAGTGTAGACTTTCCAGAACAGTCTGTACAACTTCACCATATGGTCAAAGGATTTCTATGTAAAACCAAAGCAAGGGATCCATGGTTCAAATTTGAAGGTTGGGTTTTAATTTCAATTTGAAGGGTATATATTAGTGTCGCGCTTCTAGGATGAAAAGCTTAAAAAAAATCACATTTCATTTGACAATAGTAAATTGATTACACACTTAATAAAAAAATTGCTAAATAGAATATTATATTTTCAATTAAATTTGTCACTAAATAAATCAATAAATCCATAATTATCACATCTACAAAAAAACATTGTTTCAATAACAAATACACTCAAAAAAAAATTGGAGGGAAGATACACATCTACCTTGAAACCTTGCTTAGAAATCATTGGTGTCCAACTTAGGAATCTTTGCTTGTAATAGTTTATGTCGGGATTAGGAATCTAGCGTAACTGAACCCAATCATGTTTCCTTTCTTTTCTTTTTAATTAACCAATGCCAATTCAAAAACTCTTTCTCTGTAACCCTTTCTGTAGTGGAACTAATGGTGAAAACCCCAAGTGTGCTTAAACCCTATCTCGGAACCCATGCATCCATTTATCCAATATTTTTACTTCAAATTAAATGGAAGTCCATATATGGGTTTCTAATATCTAGACTTGAACCTTTATAATATTGTATAAACACTCAGATATTTGGATGATCGTACCTTGTCCCAAACTCTGCAACCTGATATTTTATTCAAAATATTATTTTCGATTACACATGGCTCCCTCTAAGCTCCCTCTCTACACTCTCGAATCTTCCTGCACATTCCTTCTAAGGAAAAGATATTCATTCTTATATAACATTTACCCATTTTAAATTTTTTAATTTGTGACATTTGGATTTATTGTTTTTTGGTGGGATGATTTATGTTCGGATATCCACATCATCTATTTCGGGATACATCATCTATTTCGGGATCCTGCATGATCTATTTCAGGATATGCAGAATCTAGGGTTTTGCATGCACAGGCATGCATCCCAGTCACCAGTTTGATGCCTCCAGCACCTTATCCACCTTCTTCTAGCACCCGGGAGCCACCTACCACAGAGTTTTAGCCCTCATAAGATGAAAGGCGCCCACTTCTCACCTACTGCCAGAGAAGGGCGCACTTGTTCACCTACCACTGCAGTTCCACTTTAGTTACATTCAGTTAGCTCCGATTCTCCCTGATTTGAGGCTAGTTTCACTCCCGACTGACTGTATCACTTCCGTTTGACCTCCAGTTTGATTAGGTGACTTGTTCTGACTTCAGTTAGCCTCCCATGCGCCCCCACTGAGCCTCCAGATCCTATATCAGTGCTACACACTTCAGTTACACTTATTACACTCAGTTAGACTCAGATTGACACCTGGATGACTGGTTGTTGTGATTGATGAGCACCACCGATGATTGATGAGGACTCCTAGATAGAGTCAAGCTACTCCATTCTGTGATTCGAATGACCTCCTTAGGCAATTCGAATTGCTCAGTCATTGTGACAGTTTGTATTGTAATTCATTCACCCTTTCTGGGATAGAGAGCACTGCTGCATGTTTTGCACAGTTTTGCACCATATTTTCTATGTTCATCTGTTGTGATTGATTTACTTGTTCATTAGATATGCTGTGACTAATTTTACATGGTATCAGAGCCATGGTAGGGACAAGATTTCTTTTCTACAGGTGTTCTACATGAAGAGAGAGCAATCTTTGCTCACCAATAATATTTTAGCAGCGGCATGCAAAATCTCATGTGCATTCGCTCATGTGCATGCAAGGCTGAAAACATAGTGTTTGTTTGTGTGTGATTTGCAGGTTTCTTACTTCCTCCATGTGCATTCGCTAATGCAAAGATGGAGACTTCTTCTTTACAAAATATTCTTACTCCATTCAACTATGATGAATGGAAACCAAAGATGATTGCATTCTTGAAGAGACAATGTCTTTTTGATATGTGCATTGGTAATACAAGAGATTTTGATTCCGATGAAGAGGAGAATGATTGGCTCAATGATTGTGATAGAGCTTTTGGAGCAATGTGTCTTGCTATGTCTCCTTGTATGCGCTACCTCAGTAATACTGCTAAAAATCCAAGTCATCTATGGGTCCAACTTGACAGAGAATTTGGAAAGCAGGAAGAAGAGGATCATGCTAACCTTTTGGAGAACAAGCCCAGTGAGATCTCCTTATGTGTTCTTTCCGATCATGTGTTGGCCTCAACAATTGTTCAGAATGAAGAAGAAACTGTAGATTCAACACTCATTCTCTCAAAGTCTTCTATTTCGAATTCTGAGCAAGATAAACAAGCTCATACTGTAGATTCCGAAGAGGTTCTTGAATCCTCTCTTTCACATGAGTTCGTCGGCATGCAGAATAATGATCTACTTGAAGTTTTGGAGCTAAAATCTGATTTTGGAGGTGAAGCATTCGCCCTCCTTGATTGCATGCCTCCTATAGACTTATGTTCTATCATTTGCAAAGTTTCTCAGATTTTTAATGAAGATGAAGAGCACTACCATTCGCTTGAGTTCAATTCTCATGCACTTTTTGCTGATTTTGGTTTTGATCTCACCCTTGTTGATTCAAAGGAGATGTCAAGAAACCATTCATCTATTTTTGGAGCTGATTTAACTTCTATTGTTAAGAAGTTCAAGTTTCAAGATCTATTTTATCCGATTGGAGCTATTCCTACCTCACTTGGTTCGAATCACAGGTTCCAGGATCATCCTTATATTTTCAGATTTGTTCTCACCATTTTCGGTATGAAGAGCAAGTTCTTAAAGTCTCCACATTCGCTTGCATCCACTGATGGAGAATTCAAGCACATGTTTTTGGAGCATGATCCATTTACTCCCAAGAGTAAGATACCTCCAGACATATCTACTTGATTTTGGAGCAGTTAAATCTTTTGGTGTACTACAGTCTATTTTGAGGGGGGGGTATTTTTCCCATGAGGTTTTCCCCATTTCCTCGGTTTATTGACTGTTATTAGTTTTGGATTATTGTATTGGGGTGACCTTTGGTCTTAGTTACCAGGGCCCCACATTATTTTTTTTTGGCACATCATAGTCTAGCTTGAGGGGGGGTGTTCGGATATCCACATCATCTATTTCGGGATACATCATCTATTTCGGGATCCTGCATGATCTATTTCAGGATATGCAGAATCTAGGGTTTTGCATGCACAGGCATGCATCCCAGTCACCAGTTTGATGCCTCCAGCACCTTATCCACCTTCTTCTAGCACCCGGGAGCCACCTACCACAGAGTTTTAGCCCTCCTAAGCTGAAAGGCGCCCACTTCTCACCTACTGCCAGAGAAGGGCGCACTTGTTCACCTACCACTGCAGTTCCACTTCAGTTACATTCAGTTAGCTCCGATTCTCCCTGATTTGAGGCTAGTTTCACTCCCGACTGACTGTATCACTTCCGTTTGACCTCCAGTTTGATTAGGTGACTTGTTCTGACTTCAGTTAGCCTCCCATGCGCCCCCACTGAGCCTCCAGATCCTATATCAGTGCTACACACTTCAGTTACACTTATTACACTCAGTTAGACTCAGATTGACACCTGGATGACTGGTTGTTGTGATTGATGAGCACCACCGATGATTGATGAGGACTCCTAGATAGAGTCAAGCTACTCCATTCTGTGATTCGAATGACCTCCTTAGGAAATTCGAATTGCTCAGTCATTGTGACAGTTTGTATTGTAATTCATTCACCCTTTCTGGGATAGAGAGCACTGCTGCATGTTTTGCACAGTTTTGCACCATATTTTTTATGTTCATCTGTTGTGATTGATTTACTTGTTCATTAGATATGCTGTGACTAATTTTACAATTTAGTGTTGCTGAAATGTAGTTAGGGAAGTTGGGAAAGACTTTGTATTAGCATTAGTGAGAAGCATGGGTTATTCCCTATAAGAAACACCTACTATGAAAATGCAACGAGTAATTGAAGAACAACCGGTTTGATAAATGAATGCGTGTATATTAAGTTGTGAAAATATATCCCGATGAGTAATTTTGTGGTTGATAAAGGAAATTACGACGCAATGCAACCATTATTTTCTTGTAATGGTGGATGGGATAGAGACTAATATTAACAAGTGACCAGAGCACTGAGTCTTGGAAAGACAAGCTGCCTCGAGGAATTGTCTTGAAGTGATACGACACCCTTCATCAATACATTACAAGTTCAAAAATTAATAGAGAGAAAATAACTTGTTCTATGGTATGATCAATAGAAAGTAATTCAGGTAGATATAAATACAACTGAAGAAATTTTTATTCAGACTAAAAAAATAACAAGGAGCCAAATGAATCATTTTCAAACACAAAGCCCGCTTGATCCTCTTCATGGGCATGCCATTTATACAAATAATTGTAGTGGATGTAGGTACAACTGTTGAACTGACTGGAGTCGAGACTACAACTAAAATTTTGCCATGCTCAAAATTGTCATGAAGATCATGAATTAAGCAATTTGATGTCAAAAAAAGGAAACCCAGTTGTATCATGTATCACTATGATATGTTCAATAATGGAGACTCATAAATTTAGATGTGATGCTGAATAAAATAAATTAAGCTCGCTCGGTCGCTAACCTATCAAGTTTGTCCTTTTGTTATTAAAGAGATCAAGAAATAAATAAATCTCAAAACTTGTTGAGATTAGATATGAGAATAGTGGGAGATAAGTTCGTAACAATGTATTTAATAGTTTTTATTTTTATTTTTTCAAGGGTCATACTTGCTAATAGAGATGGCCAATGGCCATCGTCCATCCCAAAAAAAATTTCAGGGAGAAAAAAATTGTACTTTTGCTATTATGTAAAATCAAAAAGTACTTTTCCAGATTACATAGACACTCTGGTCATGGCCATAAATAACCATTTCATCGAAAAAGATTGATGAAGACAAAAATCCTAACCCTCCAAATAAACAAAGGATCGGAGTCAAAGAAAGAGCAGCCTACATATCTGTTATACATGAAAAACCTTCAAAACAAGGAAACATAATAATTGGTTCAACAAGAAAACCATATCAGCTTAGTCTTCAAGGAAAGGAGCACATCCATTAAAGAGTAGAGCACCATCAATCCACTCTTCCCAAACTAATTTTCCTTCTTCTTCCTAGAGTGATATTTCATGACACATTTAATGCTAGCAACACATCAGGAATTGAAACAGTGAATTAAAAATATTTGATGAGCAGTTTTAAACTTAACACTTCTTATGTAATTTTAATATAATTATTGCACTTTTTCGCAAAATGTCAAAATTAAAAATTATAATTTTTTTTTACGTGCAATTTTTTTATAACACTTATGGGACGTGCTGGAATCCCTTTGACGTGCTGTGACATGTTCAATTTTGAACCCTGATGGGATCGTCTTGCATACGAAATAACTCACATTAACAATATCAATGTTACCTCAGATTAAACAAGATGGATATATGAGCTCATTGCGAGGGATCGAATCCCTTAATAATCAACTATGTTGTTAAATAAAAATAACTCAGGATTTAAAAACATTACTCGTACAAGAATTACCACAGGATATATATATATATATATATATATATATATTGGGAGCACCCCATTGATTATTGGTAGCTACCTCCAAGAGAAGGTGAATATTGGGCTTCCTTTGTATAAAAAAATAAATAGTCAAAGTACTTGGTCGTTGAGGGCAATGAATTTGAAAGGTACTCTTCCTCGACCAACTTGAAGACTATGCAATCACCAATGGGAAACAAGAGCGCTGAGTGCACTAGCCATGGCAATGTTTTGAGTTGGAAATTGATCCAAAGTTTGGCTGAGACCCATGAGTTGAGCATAAAGAAAATAACAATTTAGTATTGAATTTGTTTGGCATAAGCTGAATTTGTTTGAATATTGTAGACTTCTTACAAAATTGTTATTTTCCACATGAGTACCTATGTTGGTAATGTTGGAATTAATTGTCAACCGCCACCTCACCTCATCGTGATCATCACTCCTCGAGTTGAGATTCCACCTGGAGCGTGTGATCTTGTGATGTATTCGATGTATGTACTTGGCAGTAGTTGGCCTTGTAAATGTGTAGTTACTGAAGCTTCTCCATGAAGGAAATTGACAGATGTTTCTAGTTAGTCAGGTGTATGTATATATCATTATTTTTTTTGTTAATACAATAGAGTGTTTTCTGGGGCAGTCCGCTCCTCTCTCTCGCGGTTTTGCGTTGTCTACATTTTTCTGTTTATTACGTTTTGGTAATTTGCCTGTTGTGTATTCCACTGCACCATCCCACAATTGGTATCAGAGCCCAGTGCGCTCTGCAAAGTGTCGGGTCTGTTTTTTCCATCAAATTTGAGGAGCCGTCTGTTTATGAAGAGCGATCTACCAAAAGGATTGCTGAGAGGGTCGTGAAGATTTGAGCATGAAACTGTGATCGCTGCATATAGGACAATTGTTGTGTGAAAGCCACCTATGTGTAGAAGTTGTTCCAGTCTTCTCATGACTACGTTGAAGTTTGAATCGTTGCCTGTGTTGTCAAGGGATCAGAGTAGTTGATTGTTTGCTGCCTGTGGGCTCCCACTATGTGAAGAGAAAAGATTTCTTTGTTTCAGGTTGCTGTAGTAGTGGTTCTTTGTCCAAGTGCGGTTGAGCTAAGAGTGGGTTTATAGTTGTAGCTCTGTGTCTTTGTTTATGGCAGCCGTAGCTACATGTATATCCTCTCCCCTCCACTGTCATCAAGGTTTTAGAGCTGGTTTAAGTTTTACCCTTCCATTGTAATTTGACAGTCGTGGCTGTGACTTGGGTAAGAGGATATCCCACGAGATGTAGAAGGAGAGGGTCGAAGCCCATAGTGGCTCAGTAAGGAGCCATGAAATATTGATGTTGTAAGTTCATGTCAGAGCATATACCAGGCGTCGAGCTTATTCTCTTCCATTTTAGAATCCGTCAGCCTAAACGGAGCCGGCTGTTGTGAGAGAATTGTTGTGTGAGGTATGTTCTATGAAGGCAAAACCTCTGGGTGTTGAGTTTATCTCCACCATTCATCCTCCTGGCAGAATCTAGAATTCGTGAAGCTCTCTTTCATAGAGATTCTATCGGTTCCAAGATTGCCTGCTACAGAATGTCAACTGCTATTGCAGAGTGTTCAAGCTGTCGTTTCGTCTTATAGCTCGTTTCTAGACCGTTGGCGTTTGTGGGTTGAAACCCCTGTATAAAAGGTTTTCGTGCTGGGATTTGGAGCTGTCGAGCTGTTGAAGCTGCAATGTAATCAAAGGGTGACTGTGTGCTTGGTGGAAAAGAAACCAGCCATTAATTTAAAGAGATGCTCCCTCTGTCTATAGCTACCACAGATTTGTTGGTTAGAGCTCCTTCTGCAAAAATTTTAGAGCTCGTGGAGGTCATGTGAGTTGCAGTTCGTGCCAGAGAGAGCTGAGCCAACTTTGTATGTGGGCTCACTGTATTTTGGATATCCCACAGATTAAAATTTCATTTTGATGCTGAAGGAACTACCCTTGCAGAACGAGTGACCCTCAGCTGGTTGAGTAAGTGCTCCTTTGGCTTGTTCGTCAAATCACTTAGCCCTAGCAGAGGAACGATCCTACAAAGGGAGACAAAAGATTTTGTTGTTCTTGTTTGTGCCACCGACTGTGGAGCTAGGCTCCCCTACACCATTGAACCTGGCTATGACCTGCATAAAGTGGAGAAACACTGTAACACCCCCTTCCATCATCAAATGCAAGGAAGGGAAACGTTAATCAACACACAGGCTTTTAGATAGACTTAGCCTAAATAATTTTTGCCCATAAATTCCTAACAATTTAAAAACGTCCATACGCAGATTCATCTCAATATCAACACAGCGGAAACTAAACATTACATGTGCATACAATTTCTTCATGCGTTCAGCATACACATATCAACCATACATGTAGCAGTCATTAATTTCATTAATGCATGGACAATTTATCATACTGCATAAAACATGATGCGTTTCATTTCAGTAACCGGAATGCATTGCAAAACACAGACTGTATATAAATTAAATCACAAGAATACTCATCTTGAATTGTAACGGTCCAAACGACTGGCTATGGAAGGGCAACGTTCCTCCCAACCGTAGACCTCTGTCCAGCTTGTGTTCTTTCAGCTGAGAGGTCACCCCCGAGCTGGGCTGTGTATCCACTAAGGAGGACTAGCTGGGTTCACTCACAGCCATGGTTCTGGTCAAGCATCCAAGAAGATAGAGGAGGGTAATGCTAAGCCAGTGAGCTCAACCACAGAGCTACAGGCATCTCAAGTGAGCTCAACAGTTAGGCACCCACATTACCTACCACATCCAACACAAGGAAGATCCCCTTCTCTGTTACACAGTCCCTCAGGCAACTATTCCCTCCAGTGCTCTTCAGGATGGGCATAGAAAGGTCCAGCTGCTGATCCTTGAGATCCTAGCCCTCACTGGGTTTATCAAGCACACCCAACCTCTGCATAGTCAATCCTCACTTGATTTCTCACCATTCTGCTCACCAAGTACTCAAATCCGTCACTCGTTTTCTGAGCTGCAAAAAATGGGTTTTTCCATTGATTTTGGGGTAGCTAATGCTCCCAAATTCGCCCCAAGGTTCATGCTATTGGATCCCCCATTGGATTTCCCTGTCCCATGCCAAATCTGGACGTTTTTGGTCTTTTAAAAACTGGGTTCTCTCAAGGTCTCGATTTCTGGTTTTTCCTCACTGCTGGCACTCGTTTTTGGATGGGAATGATGCTAGATAGTTTCACAATGGACTTGGGGTGAGAATGAAGCAACCTCCCATGAGGTTGAGTGACTTCTTGCCCAAGCAATCAGAGCCCATTCCCACCCATACGAATTTCAGGGCTGCCCATGCCCCATTGAAGCCATGGGCTGAAATCTCAACCACCTTCTTACAGCAGGCATTAATGTCACCTAGGGAAGTCAATGGGTTCTCATAATGACAAATGGCAGCCTAGGGTTTAATCCCATAGCCCCCTCACCACTCCCTAGTGGATACACGTGGCCCCTTCTCATTCGTTGCCTCCATAGCCAGTTTTTGGTATTTTATTTCCATATTAAACATTTACATCAATTTACAATATCCCATGGCTTAATAGCACGTGGGTAACAAAATATCAAGCGTGTCTAATTTAAATAAAATCCGAGCATAAACTAGCGGGGCCTTGGCCTTGAGCTCCACGCTAGGGAAACATACATCCCGTATTTACAATATTTACATTAGAGCCAATATTTCCTAAGGGTCAAAATTGGGGTATTACAAACACTTGCGGTGTTATGGAGAGCCCCCAGGAGCTATGAATAGGTGAATGCGGTCGAGGTTGAATCCCGTTGTCTCATAAGTTTGTATGGTGTGAGAAAACTCTAGTTAAGGTTTGTACTACTATTGAAGCTCTGTCGTCGGCCAGTTGAGATCTATATCCCGTGGATTGGAAACCCCATCCTGTCAAAGGTAAGAAGAAATTTCTATTTCTATTTCGGTTGCAAAAGTTATTGCTCCCATAGTGTATTGGTCGAGCAAGAAGGCCTGATCTCCCATTTAGTGGTCGAGCTGTTGTTTATCCCGTGAGCAGTTGCCAGAGATCTCCTCAAGAGAGTTGAGAGGCACAATTCTTGTGTGAAACCACAGATGAAAATTGTGAAGGCTAAAGCCTGGAGTTGAACTTTGAGTTGAGCAGAAGATCAGAAGTATTTGCACTGTAGCTGCATTTGATGAGGAAGATTGTGCATTCATATTCCTTTCACTTGTTAATGGTTGATGCTCCCAGGGTGTAGTGGTTGAGCTAGTTGTAAGAAGTCACCAAGACCTCGTGTTCCTGCACTGGCCGAGTTTAGCCGTGTCAAAGAAAAGGGTTGTTGCCCGTGTTTAAAGAAATTGAGTTTAGAAGAGAAGAAGCTCAATATATTTTCAGCAGTAGCTGTGGATGAGAAAGGGAACCAAAGACAAAGATGGCGAAGAGCAGAAGACTCAAATTGTCTAAGGAAAAGAAATTCAAGTCTTGTAGCAGATTTATATGCTGTAGCAAAGATGAAAACTGAAGAAGTCTATCATAATTTTCTGCCAATTCCAGTTTTCTCAAGTAAGAATTTTCAATTTTGGGTTATTAAAATGAAAACTTTCTTTCACGCTGAAGGTGTGTTGAGTGTAGTTGAAAATGGATTCAAGGAATTCCCAAACCAGGCAGCCTATGAGGTTTTGCCTCAATGTCAAAAGATTGAGCTCATGGAAAATAGGAAAAATGATGATCTAGCACTGTTCCTCATTCAACAAGGCTTGAATGAGAGAATGTTACCCATGATTTCTAATGCAACCAGTGCTAGAGAAGCCTGGGAATGTTTGAGAAGAGAATTTGGTGTAAGGGGGAGAAACTCCAGTCAGCATCAAGCTAAACTACATGGTGTTGAAATTCAAAATGTTGATGCAACTGTCATGGATAGTGCTGAAAATTGTGATAATGTTAATGAACTACCTACAGAAGCAGAAGAGAAGATTGAAGATGCAAAGAATGCAGATGAAGAAAAAGAGGATAACAATGAAGAAAAGTGTTTGATTGAAGATGAAATTATCCCTTTGGATGATAGAACTTTAGTCAAAACAGAATTTGAAGATGATGAGAAAGTTGTTTCTGAACATGAGATTGAGATCTACGAATCTCATGAAGATATGAAAGATTTGGTTAAATTTCAGAATATTATACAGTGTGCTGAAGCACATACAATAGAAGAAAAGTTTGCAGAAGAGAAATCTGAAAAGATAAAGAAAGAAGTTTTCTTCTGTATTGCAAACCAGTTTGAAAGAATTGAAAATTGCATGCGTCATAGTGCCACAAAAGTGGAATATAAACTTGAAGAAATTGACATTTGTGAATCCCACATTGCAGACATGCATGTGGATGGTGTTGATGAAGATGAAGTTGCCATTGCAGTAACAAGAACATATATGGTAAATTCAACAACTGAAGTTGAATATGAGGTTGATGATATTATATATGAATTTATGAGGTGTGTGGACTTTATGTCTGAAGGAGTGAATGAACATGAAGCTGGTAAATCCCACTATGAAAATACACACATGGATGATGAAGGTGTTAATGAAGAAATTGAGGATGAAATAGGTGTATCCCACAATACAGATATATATGTGGATGAAAATGATAAAAAAGATAACAATCTCATTGCTGAAGTAGAGACTTGTATAGTTGATGAAGATGCAACCGAGATAGTTGCAGGTCTGCCGTTTAAGGTTGAAGAAGAAACTAAAGATCAAGGAGAACAAATCGGTAAAGACCAAGTGCATAAGGGAAAACATTTTTCATAACAATTCTATTGTTTGTGAATGTGCAGGTATAAATAGAAATCAACCAGCAGCTGAGAAGGGAAATGAAGATGGTGAAGACTGCAATTTTATTGCAGAATTTGACAAAAATTCTCCAGTTGGAATAGAAATCGCTGACATTATAGTTCAGGATGAATGCAAGGAGGACATTACTAATTTTGATGATGTTTTGAAGCTCATTGAAGAATGGCTTGAAAAGCCAAACTATGTTGAACTGGATTGCAATGTTGTTGTAGCCGTTAGAAGTTTAGCTGAAGGCAGCACGGAAGTTACAATAGAGATAAAAAATATGAATGATGAAGGAATTCATAGACCTGCAACAAATGAAGAAAAAATTAGTGGAAATGCTCTACCAGTCAGTGTAGAGAAAAATGAAGAGAACAAAAAAGAGAATGATATGTTAAAAAAATTGAATGATATTTCTGAAGCACAGCATGAACGACTTCAAGAATTCATGGATGAAGAATTCTGCATTGAAGATGCAGAGGATGAAGATGAACCAGTTGAAGCCATTCTTATGAAATGGAGTCCTGAAGAGATTAGGTATTATTATCAGTTGTTAGTGTGGCAGTTGGCCACTGAAGAGTTTGATGAAAACGAGAAGAGAAAATGCATATGGGATCCAAACATTCCCATACCCCAGCAATTGAAAATGCATAAATCTAATTTATTAGCCCATGATGTTGAGGGCATTATAAACCTGATTGAAGATGAAGACACAAGGCAGCAATCCATTGAAGAATTTTTAGATTTTGATGGAAGAATCAAGCCCAAAGAGGTTGAAGAAAAGTTGAAGAAGAAGGTGAGAATGAAGAAGAAGGTGAAGAAGAATGTTGAGTTCAAAGTGTGGAGCAGAAAGAAGAAAAGGTAAGCATGCTCCATATCTTGCAGGGAAGTAAATCAATTTTTTGGGTCTATGAATGTAAGCCTAGCTGAGACTTAAGACCAGCAGGCCATGATTTTTGTAAACTGTGTGTTGTAATGTGGCTGTTGAAATTAAGGGGGAGTGTTGGAATTAATTGTCAACCGCCACCTCACCTCATCGTGATCATCACTCCTCGAGCTGAGAGTCCACCTGGAGCGTGTAATCTTGTGATGTATTCGATGTATGTAATTGGCAGTAGTTGGCATTGTAAATGTGCAGTCAATGAAGCTTCTCCATGAAGGCAATTGATAGATGTTTCTAGTTAGTCGGGTGTATGTATATATCATTATTTTTTTGTTAATATAATAGAGTGATTTCTGGGGCAGTCCGCTCCTCTCTCCTGCAGTTCTGCGTTGTCTACATTTTTCTATGTATTACATTTTGGTAATTTTCCTATTGTGTATTCCACTGCGCCATCCCACAGGTAAGATGGGCAGGCCATATTCCTACCATTTATAAATCAGGCAATGGTTGATAGACAAGGTCCAATGAAGAGTCCTGATAAGACATGTGGAGACATATCAGAGGCAGTTAAGTAGAGTTCAAAATGGATGTGATCATGAAAACTATCGACATCCCAACGTCGATGGAATATCGGTGGAGATGTATCGAAGTTGGCAGATTAGAGTGTTTTGGTAGTTTTACATGTTTGTTGTGCTGTATGAACAAAGATGATGGTACATCGGTGCATGGAATGGTGTTACCAGAGGGAAGCACAATAAACTAGGTCCACATGAATAGCAACGATTGGACAATGATGAGCATTGCATGTCAGAGTTGCAAAGCAACTCATACGTCAGAGAGGTCGATGAGAAAGGAGCGATGTTTCAGGGCCGACATATCAAGGTTTTTCATAGAAAACCTATTTGGTAGGTCCGAAGGGTGATGTCTGAGAGGTAATTAGAGAAGTGTACTAGAGCTAGATCTGCCGAGTAAGTTGGAATGATGTTGATAGGTGCATCAATGGAGGAGTGATGATAATAAAATATGAGGAGAAGAATAAAAAAGACTTAGCAGGTAGGTGCCGATAGTATATCAAATGTTGGTATTGGAGTGGACCAACAGAGGTCCCCAGGAGGTGATAGCCATTGGATGAGGAACAGTAGTCGATCAGAGTCAGTGGATATAGAAAGCATGGAAGGCACAAGGAAGTTGCCCGAAAAGCACGAGATGATGGTGGAAGGGATACTCAAAGGTAACCAGCCATCATTGGATGGTGATGATGCAATGAATGTAAGCTGTTGGATTGACTTGTAGTGGAATAGAAGTTCCCGGTAGCAGAGAAGGCTGAAGAGAATAGTGTAAAAGAGTTGACAGGATCCAAATGAAGAAGAATTAATCATGGTGGATGTAAATTTCATTAGTATAGGGAATTGAATGCATTCTAGGATGGACACCATCTATACTTGAGAATTTAAGTCTGTGTGAGGCTCGAGTAGATCGCCATAGGAGGAAAAGCATTGAAGGATCTAGTTGTTGTTACATAGAAGGATGCCTCTGGAGAACGGAAGACTCAAGATTCAAGTAAGGTGATGGAAGGAAGCTTTGAAAGGAAGAAGGTCATTTAAAAGATGTATGCCTATGTATAAATAGGAAATTTGTAATTTGTTTTAGGATTCAATTGAATGAATAAAAAATATAGGTCCTGGTTTGTTGTGTGTGCTTTATGTGTTGTGTGTGCGTTATGTGTCTATGCCTATCCATGTTTGTGGTGGTAGAGCTGGTTTTTAATCTCTTCTGCATCCTTCAATTGGTATCAGAGCAAGTTAATGGTGTTGAGATAGTTTTCGCTAGTCATATGTTGTACTGAACCCAAGAAGTCGTGCTAAAGACAACGTTATATTTTGGTGTCAAGCTTTGCTCCACTGTATAGAGAGTTTATCCAACAAGTTAGGTTGAAGGGAGAGTTGTGTACGCCATTGGAATATTTGTATGAACTAAAGGTCCTAAGAGTGGAATGAGTTTTCTCCGTTGCATGGGTTTGTGGGTTGTAATCCTCGGTTAGAATTGAGCTAGTTATGATCTTGATCCTATTATGCTCAGTTAACCTCTAGTTGGTTATACAACTATTGATAATTTGAGTCAACCCCATGTAATATGTGTGAAGATCACTCATATGGTGAGAAAGGAAGACTAGTATATAAGTGTGCTCTTGTAACCGACCTTGAAGAGTTCAAGAGTGAGATAGTTGTAGAGCTTGTTGCTCATGAAAAAGTCTAGTCAACTAGAGGTTATCCAGCATGGCGGTGCCAGAACTCCTCAAGACCGATTTGATTGCCACAAGTATGTAAGTGTTTGAAGCCGTGGATGAAGTATTAGTTGATCAAGGCATGTGATGTTATTTGAAGTCCCCTTTTTGTGTGGTGTCGTATGAGGTTGAGCAGAAGCTCAGTGTATATATTAGCTGTGAGGAAGAGGACCCATGTATATGGGTTGTGTGATTCAGTCCTGAAGATGATGAAGTAATGTCCATCCACCTCGTTAATGTGTAAGTTGTTGAGCATCAATGTTATATAAAGAGATATGGGATGACAAAGAACACTCTGGGTGAAAAAATGAAGATGGGTGTCTATTTTGGGGGGTCTCGTGAGAAAATAATTCTGTTTTTTTCATGTCTTCCAACTTCGGGCGAACAAAAGTGATATTTTTATTTAAAATTTCACTTTGCCGTAAAAAGAAAACTTTTGTAGAATTATGTTAGCTTTCTACTCATAATTTTTTCAATTTTTTTTATTAAGATTTGATATGTCGATTTCGCAAATGTTTGATAGTGTGTTCTTATAAAATGAAAAGACTACAAAAGAGTTATGATTTGTTGCACCACTAAAATCGTTGTTAGACTTGTGTTTTGCAAAAACTGAAAATGCTACGACAATCTACACACAATGTACTAACGTATGACTATAAGTTTTCATCCAATGGACCTCTATACTAATTATTATATTTTTTTAAAGTTGATCCATGGGGAAACTTAGTCGATTTTCAACAACATTTTTGTTGCACCACTTTTCTCTCAATCCGCTATAAAATCAAAAAATCTACGACCACCCTTTTGAAGTAGACACGTCAATGAATCGACCCACATTTTCTTCGATTTTTTTGGTGTTGTATTTACAAAGTTATGGATTTTTCTTTTCGCTGTTTTTTTAAAGAGCTGAATCATAACTCGACACATGTTACAAATATAAAACTTAAAAAATATCAGTTCTTATCTATATACAACAAAATTTATACCCTCGTAAAGTAGATTCAATGATGAATCTACTGATATGAAGTCCGACATTCGTTTTGTTGTGTAAGAGGTGGTTTTCTCCTTCCGAAAATGGAGAAACCTGAAATATTTGCAGAAATCTGAATCTGTCATGTTTCAGAGATTATTCGGCCGAATAATTATTCGGCCGAATAACTGTTTTCCGTAACGACGTCGTAACTTATGGCGAAGGTTATTCGGCCGAATAAGTAAACGGAAAAAAAATTACGTCGGCCGAAAAAAAAAAAAAAAAAAAAAAAAAAAATTATATTCATATAAATAAACGTAAAGTTAATTCATTATTTTCGCATGTTTGAACTTCGCATTTTTTTGTCAAACTAACTTCAGAAGGAGGAGATAATTTTTGCAAAAGGAGGTTTTTACAAGGTATGTTTCTTATTCTTCTTTACAAAAGGCACATTGAAGGAGTTTTTTTTTTCTAAAGCATATTTGCAAGGAGTTTTTCCAAACTATCTCTTTTCTTATTACATTTTTACAAAGAAGACATTTTTTGCAAAATGAGATTTTTACAAGCTATGTTTCTTCTTCTTCTTCACAAAAGGCACATTGAAGGAGTTTTTTTTCCTAAGGCATATTTGCAAGGAGTTTTTCCAAACTATCTCTTTTCTTATTGCATTTTTACAAAGAAGACATTTTTTGCAAAAAGAGGTTTTTACAAGCTATGTCTTCTTCTTTTTTACAAAAGGCACATTGAAGGAGTTTTTCCAACATATCTCTTTTTTATTGCATTTTTTCAAAGAAAACATTTTTTGCAAAAGGAGGTTTTTACAAGGTATGTTTCTTCTTTTTTCCAAAGACACATTGAAAAAAATGTTTTTCTATGGCATATTTGCAAGAAGTTTTTTCCAAATATTTATTTTCTTGTTGTATATTTGCAAAGAAAACATTTTTTTGAAAAAGAGATTTTTACAAAGTATGTTTCTTCTTCTTTTTTCCAAAATACACATTGAAAGTGTTTTTTTAAGGGATATTTGCAAGGAGTTTTTTCAAAATATTTATTTTCTTAGACATGTTTGCAAGGAGGTTCTTTGCAAGGATGTTTTTTTTTCGAAGTAGCTTTGCATTTTTTATTTAATTGAAAGAGGTTTTTTCAAATAGTTGTTTTGCTAAGATATTTTGCAAATAAATTTTTTCCAAAGTAGTTTTGCACTTCTTATTTATTTGAAATGAGTTTTTTCAAATAGTTATCTTATTTTGCAAAGGATTTTTTACAAAATAATTTTGTACTTCTTATTTCTTTGAAATTGGGTTTTTTTCAAAGAGTTGTTTCTTTACAATGATTTTTTCCCAGATATATTTATAAATAAGTTTTTATTGAAAGTATTTTTTTCTAGTGGTTTTTTTCGTAGATATTTTTTCAAAAAAGTATTCTTGGAATGAATTTTACAACAAAGATTTATTTACAACGTGTTTTATTTTCTTCCTTGGCACAAGGTGTTTTTATTATTTTCCAAAGAAGATTTTTGTTCAGAGAATTTTTTCAAAGGAAAGTTAATTCCAAAGAAATCTTCTTCAAAAGACTCTTACAAAATTTTTAAAAGGTAAAGTAAATTTCAGTTCATGTTTTTATAAATTCCGTAAATGTTTTTAAATCTTAATTTATTTGTTTTTACTATAAAGTAACATGATTCTTTAATTTATCGTCTATAGATTAAACAACCATGGGCAATAAGAGAAATCGTAAAAGAAAAGCTGATCGTAAACGTGATGATGATGATAATAGAGAGAAACAAAAACTCAGATATATTGCCAAAAAACAAAGGGTTACTGAAACGGAAGAGAGAACTATTGAAGATATAAATACAGATTTACATGACAATGTTGAAGAAATGGAAATTGAAAATAGAGTACAAGAAGAACAAATTGAAGTTGAAAAGAACATTGTAGAAGATGTAAATAGTGATTTACATGCTAATGTCGATGAAATCAATATTGAAGATCAAGTTCAAAATCCAGAAATTGAACCTGGTATGTATATATCATATATTTTCCAAATTCATTTTTTTATAATGAATTTTATTTTTTGATATATGTTAAATTAAATTTAACTTGATGTATAGGTACTTTTACTATTGATGATGAAATGTTAGAAGACATTGATTGCGACAAATATGGAGAAAAACTACCAATACATGTTGCACGATATCGTGCTACAAAATTTTATGATGAAGTTCTCAAAGATTACTCAATAGCAGGACAAGCACAAATTTTGAGATGTTTATTAGTGTCCAAGAAATTAGAAGGTGCTACATCGTTATTGGGTATTCACAAAGTAACAAAAGAGTCGAAATTGAAACAAAATGTGATGGAAAATATAGGCGATGCAATAAAAAAATTTGGAAAATCTAGGAAGAAAGATATCAGTGCTGCACGTAAAGCAATTCATACAGCAATTCTTTCAGATAGTACTAAACAAAAGCGTTTGACAACAGAACTAGCAAAAGCAGTTGGAACATCAAGAAAAACATTATACAAACATAGCAAATTCAGAATGCAAATAGATGAAAATAATGAACTTGCTTGTTGGGCAATTATTTGTAGACAACCTTACAAAGATAGATTAGGAGCAGGGGTTAAAGATATTGTACGAGAATATTGGTTGGAACATGCTCGAGTTTCACCAAATGCAAGAGATGTGATACGCAAAAGAATATCAAGAAATGTATATGAAAGCCAACCAAAACATATAATGGACATGACACAAGTACAATTGTTCAATAAATTCAAGGAAGATCATCGTGGAATTAATATATCAATCACTACATTTGTGCAACAAAAACTATGGTATGTTCGACCTATAACTATACGTGATACATGTTGTTGCCGTTATCATGTGCAATTTCAGTTATATTATGACACGTTTCTTGAATTTGGTAAAATGTTTTGGACAAATTCACCACCTCCGCCGACGATACGTGAATTCATATCTCAAATTTTATGTGAGAGAAATCACGATGAAGTATTTTATTCAAAGAAATGTGTCAATGGAAAACATTGTCATCATTGTGGAAATTTGGTGTTATTCCACAATAAATATCCTATCGATAATGATCAATCGTTGTCAAATGTAAATGTTGATTGGAAGAGATACGACTACATCAACTATAATACAAGTTCTAGTGATTCACGTTCCAAAAGAATTGATTTGCTAGAAGACAAGATATGCGTCACAGATTTTCTCAAAAAATTTGAAAACGAAATTTATAAATACACCCAGCATTCACATAGAGCACGATGGCAAGATCTTCAATTCAAACAGTCTCGTGAAATTTTTCCACCCGGAACAATTTTGTCGGTGGTTGATTTTGCTGAAAACTATACATTTGCTGCACAAAACGAAATACAGAGTGAATACTATCACTCTGACCAAGTTTCGATATTTGTCCATGTTGTATATAGACATTCTCAACAGGATATCGATGGCATTGAAAGCACATGTGACAATCGAGATGTGATTAAAGAATATCACTTCTATATCAGCGATGATCGTACACACGACACACATTTTGTCCAACATTGTATAGAAAATATTTTCTATGACTCACTGAAAAAATGCGAAGTTAAATTCAAAGAGCATTGGATATGGTCTGATGGATGTGCGGGTCAATTTAAATCTTCACGATCATTTTTTTGGTTATGTCGACTTCATAAAGCGCTGAACATTAAACATCGCTGGAATTTCTTTGAAACTGGGCATGGAAAAGGTGAGCATGATGGTGCAGGAGCATGCGTGAAAAGAGCACTTCGAAGATGGCAAATGAACTATTCTTCAGCACGGTTTCATTCAGCTGCAGAGGTTGTCCAATGGTGTCAATTAAATCTAAGCCATGATTATAATCAACAATCAAAAGACGTGCGCAGGTATGTCCACTATTTTTTTAATTTATATTATTTCTTAAAATTAAAAAAAATGTATATACTAACATTTAAGTACACATGTACACTATTTATTGTGTAGATTTTTTTGGCTTGTTGGGGTCCAAGATATAAATAGATCAATACCATATGACGCTAGCACCATACATGGAACTAGAGATCTTCACTCTATTCAAACAAAATCATTTCACAACGTGTTTGCATTTGACAGTAGAAAGCAATCATGCTTTTGTCATATTTGCATTGAAAATGTCGAGTCTACAGAAGTTTGTGAAAACATAACAAACAACTACGTAAAAGCTTGGAGACACACAGAGATTAATCCAAAAGGAAAAATGCCACTGGCAAGTGTTGAAGAATTAGAATCAGAAGAAATAGCAATATCGTCTGATGGCGATAGAATTTCAGATCTCGTAAGAGAAGGTAATAAACTTGTTTTTGACTTTTTAATCAATTGTTCATTCTAATCCTTCGCCATAAGTAGTCTTGATTCAATTCATTTAAATACGCTAACACCAATCATAACTTGTACAGGAGATGTTTTCGCTATGATTGCACCTGTAGACAACAACGAAAATGTCAAATATTATTTGATGCGATGCACAGAAGGAAAAATGAAATTATTGGAGGACTACAACGACAACGGATTTACATACGAAAGAGGATCCATCATTTTAAAAGGCTACTTTTTTCAGCAGACGCATATGACTAAAAGTTATGTCTACTTTCAAGATTATGAACCCGATGTTATATGTTGTCAATATAGTCATTTAGTATGTGCATCTCGAATAAAATTGATACAAGTTCCATCAAAAAAACAGTTAAAAACCAAAAAATGGAAACTATCCATATGTGACCATGAACGGATAGTTGAAGATGGTATTCCATTGCGATGTTTTTAACTACATATCAAAAATAAATTGATCTATATTTTTGTCCATATCAATTGTTGTGTGCAATATATTTTTTGTCCAATTATCAAAATTGTTGTGCACAGTATATTTTTTCATTGAGATTTTATGAATATTTTCTTGAATGACAACTAACACAAAAGCTTAAATGGTTTATTTTTTCATTGAAATTTTATGAATATTTTCTTGAATGACCACTAACACGAAAACTTAAATAGTTGTACTTTAACATGCTTGAAAATGAATTCAAATATAATTTGTAAATTCAAAAGTACTTTATTCGGGTCCCCATATGTCTATTAGACCATTAAGGGATGAGATAACAGATGTGGCTATCCCCACTCCGTCCCGAATTTTTACTTTTGATTGATTGATAGTAACAAAAAATCACAAAAAGACCTATTAAATTTTGTATTATTTTAATCCATCGAACATGTTTCTTTAATACATACTTCACCATAAATATAATCTTAAATAGATGTCTTAAAATTGTCACCAAGTTCTCCGTCCCAAATCTTTAATTTAAAATATCGCTTGTGCAAATTCACATAACTGAAATCATGGCAAATGGAGATAACGATCAGTTGATTTTTAATCACAAGCAAGGATTCCAGGATTGTGAAGCTTATGCTAAATTAGAGAAATGATTATTTACAACAAATCAATGAAAATTCATCAAATTGTTGTTTAAAATCATTGCTCTAATTTAGCACAAACTTCACAATCCTGGAATCTTCGCTTATGATTAAAAAACAAAAAACCGTTACCCCCCATTTGCCATGATTTCAGCCGCATCAAATGTACCTGAACATTGTAAATAAAAATTAAATTAATTAAAAATCCATTATATCAAAATTTGAACTTAACATATATTTGCTTTAAAACTTCCTAATCCATCCATATTTTCTATCAAAACTTATATTTAACATTCCTAAACTTTCTATTTTTTCCATATTTCTATCGACTTTCTAACATTCATAAAACTTCATAACATCCTTGAAGATTCAAACTTACTTAAATTTCATTTTTAAACTTTATATTTCATCCATGTATTTTCATCAAAACTTCAAACATTCTTGAACTTCCTAACATCTCTAAAGTTTAATGTAATCACTTTTAATCTTCCTGATTCATCGATATGTACGAAAACTTCTAACATTTCTAAACATTCTAACATTCAAAGACAATATTTTTATCAAAACTTCTATCATTCTCTAAAACTTTATATAACATTCTTAAACTTTCTATTTCTTCCATATTTCTATAGACTTCTAACATTCCTAAAACTTCATAACATCCTTGAAAATAACATTCAACCTTACTTGAATTTCATTTTTAAACTTTATATTTCATCCATATTTTCATTAAAACTTCAAACATTCTTGAACTTCCTAACATCTCTAAAGTTTGAATGTAATCACTTTTAAACTTCCTGATTTATAAACTCTAAACCTATCATTCATTCATGTCGAACAATTATTTCTATAGACTTCTAACATTCCTAAAACTTCATAACATCCTTGAAAATAACATTCAACAGGTTACTTGAATTTCATTTTTAAACTTTATATTTCATCCATATTTTCTTTAAAACTTCAAACATTCTTGAACTTCCTAACATCTCTAAAGTTTGAATGTAATCACTTTTAAACTTCCTGATTTATAAACTCTAAACCTATCATTCATTCATGTCGAACAATTATAACTTCCTCATTTATAAACTCTAACCTATATGTGAACATCCACTTTTAAAAATTTCCTTTTAAACTTCAATCAAAACTTCCTCATTTATGAACTTTAAACCTAATATGTTTATCCATTTTTAAACTTCCTAAATAACATTTCTTAAACTTAATAATATTCAAGAATGTCATGTTTCTTAACATTCAGTTTTACATATATTCATTCATTCAAACATTCATTCAAACATGCAAATACATATTTTAAACTAAATTTAACACCAAATATGTCAAATAAACAAAAATAAACTTAGAAATCATTTAAAAACCATGATTCACGAAATATGTAAGTTCAAAATTTATATGTATATAATCTCCAAAAAAATAATCATGAACATGCAAATTCAATGTACATCCATATATGTATATATCTCGTCCAAAAATAAACCTCCTCAACATGTCCAAGACAAATGTTTCCAATCTAAATGCATATCAACAACAAAAAATAGTGGACACCATGAACTATAAAATTAAAATGTATGTGCTATCCTCCACTTGGGCCTCCCCCTCCTCCACTCAAGCCTCCCCCTGGACTCAACCCTCCCTGCAACATGTGTAAAAAAAAATTATGTTCATATCATTTAAATTACTTAAACTATAATAAAAAAATTAAAATATTAAACTAATATATCAAAATACAATTCAAATATTAACAATATTACATCAAATTCTCCAAATGCTTGTCCACCACCATCCTCCAAAGGACTTTTTCCTTTGCCTCCAAAAGATTTGAGAGACCCAAGCTGCAATCCATATATAAAATCAATTTATGAATCTCATAAATCTAAATCCACAAAAATTAAAATATTAAAACAGTAAACAAAATTAAAGCAAAATTAAAGCAATCAATGAAATTACCTCTCTACCAATATCTGCATCATTAAGCAAAGAACCGATATCTCCACCCTAAAATTTAAATTGTATTAATAAATAAAACATATAATACAAAACAAAAAAATTACTATACCAATTAAAACTTAAAACTAAAACAAAAAATTTAAAAAACATTAGCTCACAATAGATGGTAAATCATTTATAAAGTTGGTATCTAAAGAAACCTGCATGGATGAGTCAAATTAACAATAAAATACACAGTTAAATTATCATTCAAAAAATAATAATTTATATATATATATATATATCAAATTCAAACATAAGTACAAATATGTTGATAATAAATATGTACCTCTCTCCCTACATTTTCGCTAGTTGAAATGTGAAAAGAATGTTCGTTCATCATTCTTGAAAACTGCAACCAATTTAAACATTTACATAATGTACCTATGATAAGGTAACAAAAAAAATAAAATCAAGATAAATAAAATATTTAATTCAAATCAAATCATATCATGTAGTCAACGAACCTCTCCCAAACTCGATGTGTCGTTGGATATAACATTTGCTGCTAAGTCACAACAAATCTTTGCATATGCCCTGACATCTTCAATGCTCATTCCATCTATTTCATCATCAGTTTTATAAACAAACTTTTGACGAATAGCAGAACGAGCCCTTTCTCTAACCAACCCCACATCTACTCCCACTAATACTGATGATAGCCCATCACCAACAAAATTCCTTGCTGTCGTCCCAAGCTGAGATGTGGGCTCCATCTCTGATTTTAATGCCACCAACCTAGGTGGACGAGATATCTGGGGCGGAGGTCTAAGAGTTGCAGGATCTCTATGTGCACCCTCTCGATCATATATTCGACCCTTCCCAACTCCATAAAATTTTGAATGAACATCAGTATAATCTGGCTTCATATTTAAAAAAAACTCAGCATAAAAAAATCTAGCAAAATACTGAGAAACCTCATCGTTCCATGGAAAACGACCATAGGCAGCAAAAAACCGATCATAAAGTAAGTGTGCCAGATGAGGATGTTTGAAATATTGCACTTTCAACATATCTTTTTTCAAACCTTCTTTGAAATTAAACATTGATTTGGCCTGCTCTCTTGTCACTCTTTCTTTCACAACATCCCATTTGTCTGGACCCATCACTTGATCCCTTCGTCTTCGCATCAAATCTACAAAACCATCTGTAGTCGAACCAAGATTCTCATATGCTTGAATGAAGTTTTGCAATGATCCCAAGACAATCTCCAAACTTTGTTTACTCTCCGGAGGAAGATCCATAGTAGACAAATCATTTTGCAACTTTTCATAGTGAGATCTACATCTTTCAAGAGTCATTTGATGATTACCACCTTCCCATGGAAGCTCCCGAGGTAGATCAGATGGATATGTCGTAATGGGTGTACAACCCTCAGTTAATTCAACATATTGTGTCCTAGCTCTACCTTCATCACCTCGTGCCGAATGGTGAGCCTCTTGAGAACCTTGCTCTGCATCGTCATCCGTCTCCCTCGTTTGCCCTGTCTCCCTCCCTACAGAATTAGGAGCATCTTCCGAACCATGCTCTGTTTCAAATGACAAAGTCTAGTTTAAACACAACTACAAATTTTGCACTCTCAAAAAAACAATTTGCATATATATAAATGTTCAAAGATTGATATTCATATGTACCAATAGAGGGTCGAGATCGACGTTCTCCCATAGAAGATACAGGGGAATCATTTGTACCCCTTTCACCTTGTCGGTGTGAACTATACAATAAATTAGAGTCCCGAGGAGAGGTTGACAACCTCCGATTATCACTCGTACCACCTACGCCAGAAGATTGTGAAGACCTCCTACGCTTTCGCCTTAAAGAATCCTCTCTTTCCATTTGATATATAATGCCTACACCTAAAGACAAATCAACTAATTACATATTCAAATCCTACAAGTTAATTCTATGAACTCTAAAAACCAACTACTTAATAAACTAAGTTATTTAACAAGTACCTAGATTTACCTAATTTATCATCTAACAATTTTCAAAAAAAATATAGCTAATATTGTTAGATGATGAATTAATGTACCAATCTTTTAGGTGTTTTTGATGTTTAAAATGAATGGAACCAATATAGTTAAGTACTAAATAATAGGTTTTTTTTTTATGTGTATTAGTTCATGAATCTCTTTTACCTTCTTCATACATAACTTAATACCTAAAACATAAATCATGAATCTATTTAACCTTTTTACTACATAACTTAATACCTAAAACATAAATCATGAATCTCTTTTACCTTTTTAATACATAACTTAATACCTAAAGCATAAATCATGAATCTCTCTCACCTTCTTAATACAACTTAATATCTGAAACATAAATTAAGTCTTGAAAATATTTTCATTATTGACAATAAAATAAAAATTGACAATTCATGTTTTATGTTTTCAAAATTTGCCATTTGATAATCGTTTTCAATTTCTTAAACTACAAATTTAAACCAGAAATTTTATTACTCTAGACATAAATTATATCTACAAATAATCTCATTGTCCCATAGAACAAAAAAAAATTACTGTTCAAGTATTATGATTGAGTTAAATGTCATGTTTCTCAAATTGGCCTCGTTTGACAATGATCTTTAATTTCAATCTAATAATGGTAACAATTCTTGGTATTATGTTCTCCAAGCCAGCCATGTTGCAAACAAAAGAAAACACAATACCAATTTACCACCTTTACTAGAATAAAACTCGAACCATTCTAACATAACATCACCTAGTATTTTATAAAACTTACTATAGTACATTTAGATTAAAACCTATTCATGTCTATAGTTCCCTTTTACATAAAATCCATTTAAATTATTGTTTTCTCAAAAATAGACTGTGTATCTAAGCTAAACTAAAACATGTTGACAGAGTTCATGAACTCTGTCAACTAAGACACGTTGACAGAGTTCATGAACTCTGTCAACTAAGACACGTTGACAGAGTTCATGAACTCTGTCAACATGTGTTTTAGTTGACAGAGTTCATGTCATCATTGTTAAATTACATAAGACTTAGTATAATACTTATAAATTAAAATCTATTCATGTCTTTAGTTTCCTTGTACCTCAAGTCCATTTACATTGTTGTTCTATCAAAAATAGAGTTGAACTATCTGAAATTTGTTTGTATCTGAACTATCTATTGCCAAAGTAGATAATATAATTAATATCTTAATCTCTGAACTCTGTCAACTTAGACGAGTCGATAGAGTTCATGAACTCTGTCAACTTAGACAAGTCGACAGAGTTCATGAACTCTGTCAACTTAGACGAGTCGACAGAGTTCATGAGTAAAACAAGCCTACATACAACTTAGAAATGTTCTTTCAAATTAAAATTAATGTTAATTTCTTTTCTAAACACAGCCAAATACAACAATTTAAAAAAGTACTCAAAAAATTTCTTTATATTTAAATTTAAAGACTCTGTCCAACTGGGCAGAGTCCATGGACTCTGCCCAGTTGGATAGAGTCCATGGACTCTGCCCAGTTGGAGCCCATGGCCTCTGCCCAGTTGGGAAGAGTGCAATATACAGAGAATATGGGAATTACAAAACGATCAAAAACAATTTATATAAACGGGAATTAGAAGGATTTATCCACCTTACCTCTAAAACGCAGCCAAAACAAATGAGCGCGACCTGAAATCTTTCGGACGACAGCGCAGATAAAATTTCTTCCACCCGAAACAGAGCAGCCGTAGCAGACGAACTGGGAGACCTGCATAAGACCAATAACATTTTAGCAACAAAAAATAGCGATAACAGACTTCAATAAAATACACAAGCCGAAAAACAGAAAAACGAAATGATACCTTCACCCACTGTAAACGTCGTGTCGATCTGCCACCACCCGCAACTTCTCAACGACGTTCGACCCCGCGCTGTGAAGCCCTACAAGTAAGCAGGAAACAGCAAACATATTACACAAGCATCAAACAGAAAACAGCAAACAGCAAACAGCAAACAGCAAGCAGCAAGCAGCAAAATCAAGCAAGCAGCAAACAATATGTTACATATGTTACCCGCTACATATGTTACCAGCCGAAACGATATTCATACCTGCAGTCTATGCCGAATCCTCCCTGCGCACCAGAACACCACCACTTAAAGCCGAAAAAGAGAAAAACGAAACGATACCTTCAACCACCCGTAACTGTGAAGCCCTACAAGCAAGCAGGAAACAGCAAACGTATTACGCAAGCAGCAAACAGCAAGCAGCAAGCAGCAAGCAGCAAGCAGCAAGCAAGCTGCAAACAATATGTTACATACCTGCAGTCTATGCCGAATCGTCCCTGCGCACCAGAACACCACCACTTACCAGCAGCAAGCAGCAAGCAGCAGACAGTATAACTTACATGCAGGGTGGCTAAACAACGAGAAGCACAACAACGAACGTTGGACTTACACGCAGGCTTACAGGTCGACAACACACACCGTCGACCAATAGGGTAGCTAACAGGCGACAGGGCAGCGGGGGTGACGGAGCGGACGGGCGACAGGGCAGCGGGGTGACGGAGCGGACGGGCGCCTACCAACACGAAAGGGGTCCACGAGATCCCACGACAATGACGGGAGAGGGGCCGGGACAGAGCTTTTATGCCGAATAATTGTTCGGCCCGAACACTTATTTCCACCGCCGTGAGTTTGCTCCGTCCGACTAGCCCATGGCACATATTCCGAGGCCTCCGTTATGTTTGACGGTGGCCCGTTAAAGATTATTCAGCCGAATAAATACTATATTATTCGGCCGAATAACGTTAATTATTCGGCCGAATAATTATAATTATTCGGCCGAATAATTAACGTTATTCGGCCGAATAACATACGCTAGAGTTCTTACCCCGCCGATTCTCACCAAAGTGTTACCCACCTTCGCATTTCCACCCTCAAGAAAGTCAAGACAAGAAACAGAAGATTCAAAGTAAAGTAATTTGCAAAGGTATATCGAGAGATTACAATAGTAGTAGACTAGACTAGAAGCCATGAATTTGATGGATTCTAGCTTAAAGATGATGGGTGCAAAATTGATCATTGATCATCCCCTCATTTCACTAGTAAGTATTTTGAAGTTTGGTGTAATAATACAGAAAGGTTCCTTCATTATAAGTGATTATGGAATTTTTTTTGTGAATGGATATGATGACCCCCATGATGAGGCAAGGGATGCCTCAGCCCTCTATTTCAACCAACAACCTCTTGATGAAAGTATGTTTTTTGTTGTTGTTGATACAAACATTCCTAGAGAAGCATGAGAATGTTTGAGGAGAGAGTTTGGTTTAAGGGGGAGTGATAATCCTATTGTGGCATTAGAAGAAAAGATGGTAGAAGCAGCTAAAGACTCTGAAGCCTTTGTTGAATGCCACAGTGTGGCTACACCAATGGATGTTGATTTTGATGTTCATGTTAATGATGAAGAAGTCCCTATAGCAACGAATTTACTAGTGGAGAAGCTTGTAGAAGCCCTTGTGTGTGAAAAGGTTCACAAGTAGAAGGTGTATCCCACTATTCTTTTAAAGTAGTGGGCGATGTTGAAATCAAAGAAGATGAGAAGGATACTATATTATTTGTAGCAATAGACTAACTTAAAGATTATGAGATAAACTCTACAAAAGTAGAGATAATATAAGAGATTGAGATTTTTTATGTCTCTATCAACAAAAGAGACTATATGCAGGATGCAGAAGGTGAATCCCATAGTGGTCAGTCGCCAGTGGAAGAAGATTGTAGAACTACAGTTCTATTAGTCTATACTTCGAAGAAACCATCAAGGTATATTGCTAATGATTAGGATGTTGGAGTTTCTTGTGAAGCAACTAGTGTATCCCAAAGTGGAGAGGCAAATGTGGATGATGAAAATAAATTCAAATAATATGTATTTGAAGATGCTAGTGGCGCAACAGGTGGTCTTGTGAACCCAACAATGTCAATTGCTGATGATGAAGATGAAGGAGAAACTGCTCAAGAAGAAGTTCATTTTGTTGATGAGAAGTTTGTTCAGATCAGTGTAAATTGCACTGTGCGGGTGGATGATGACGATGAAGAAGAAAGAGAGATGGAAAAAAAATATGTGCTAGGAAGCATAGTTGATTTTATTAATGGAATATTTATTTTTGTAGGATTAGAGGAAGAAAATTACTTCCATGTTGAAGTTGTTGCAACAAGAAATAAGGAAGTTGAGTGTAGCATTGATGTTGCTATAAGGATCAAACATGAAGATGTTGAAGATTTGTTGGCCGGGAAAACTGTCCTAGGCCAACTAACGGAAAGACAGCCCACACACTCAACTTAATGCAATCTTGTATGTGTTTAAGTTAACTGTCCTTCACAGGATCAAGGCCCTGCTGCCTATATGATGTGCTCTCAAAAAAAGAGTCTCTTTGAGGTGAATGTGTGTCAAGTTCACTTAATCCAAACTGCTAACAAATCAGAAAAATTTAAACTAATGATTATCTAATTCTAAAGACTGTTTTATACTAAATGCAGAAAATTAGTAGCTCCTAATTCTAGTCTATGATAGCCTAAATGTTGATTTATCTATCTTGGTCAAAAGCATGAATTATAGTATTGATCTATGATTTAAAACAAAGAAAATAATAGATACTTCAGAATTGGTAGAAAAGTCTCCAAATAAAGAAGTGAATCATTAATAGTTTCACAACAGATAAAAATCTCCTGCAAAAATGATCATAATAGGAATTAAACCAGAAACCAATAATCTAAACTAAATATGTACTTCTAGAAACATGGAAATATGTGATTATGCTTCAACTTGTACATGAATCACAGTCAACATACAAGTTAAGAATTAACAAAGCCAATTTATGCAAAATCGAAATAACAAAAACCATTCGTTGATTTCAAAGGTTGAATAAATTATTCACATTCCAGATTCACATATAATTGGACTTCTCACATATAATTGGACTTCTCCAGTGATGACTTAACATATAATTGCAAGGTATAATATGTAAGTTACAGAATGACAAAAGAAGTTTAACAATAAACAATACATCATTAGTAAAATGATATTCACAGACTTAACCAAAGCCTCCTAAGTTCTGCAATTACTTCAATCTTCAGAAGAAGTTTAAGAAAAATCTAACATAACGCAGAATATAATATGATACTGTATAGAATGCTATTACTCTCAGATGTCCAGGAAATCGAACCATGGGAGAAAACAGTAGAGATTATAGGAAAAGAGTTCCCTGTATTCTTTACGAAGCCTCCTCCAACAGCAGAGAAACATACGAAAAAAGATGAAAGAATAAATTCGTCCAGTTTCCTGGAGTGTTCTTTCCTCTTCACAGTCGATTATCTTCACTTTATATAGACCATCAGGCAAGAAACAACCCTCTAAAAAATAGTTGTGATAATGAATTCATCCATGAGCTGGGCAGTCGAATTCCTCATTTCACTGACAAATCTTTCTGTTCTTAACTTCAGGAACACCTACGGTGGTTTCATGGCCCAGAAACTTGGATTAGAAGGTGAGTCAGCCCTTAGATCTCGCCAACAATTTCCCAATTTTCGTTATGAACAACAAGTTGGTCACATTTCACGCTTCATCTTTTACGCGTACATCCTAAACGTATATTAAATTGCAGTCCATGAAAATTATGTGAACAAGTAAAAGACAATTGCTCTGAAAGGTTAAAAGATGAAGTATCTCCCCTTTCAACTGATCGATTCATCAGCAGTAAAAGATAACAACTTGATTATATGATAATGGAGTGGATGTGTTAATCATCAAGTGAATTGTTCCATATTTTCTGGCGATGTTACTTCTCCTTGTAAACTCGTAGCATCGAAATAGAAGGTAAACTCAATCTCCCCAGGGGTTTAAGAGCGTGAATTTCTGAGATGTGAGATTCATTATGGCAAGTCAACAAACTCCAGCAATGTAGAAGCATATCATGGCACCATCCGACAGCGAACAATACTTCGGCGTTCTCTGCTCATATGATAACACGTCCCTGTTATACCTGTCAATGCAATATTGTCTATATCTGCAATTTAGTTGAAATGAAGATAAGTCGGTATATAATTCCCTCATAATTCGTAGATGTTGCAGCTATTTATTTTAGTGACGGAGATGGGCATGTGGCGAGATCTCAGCACAGCAAATTAATGCGTTTTCTTAGCAACCGATACGCTGGTGTTGATGACGCAATTCGGTGAACTGGTAATAGCTTCATCCAACGATCAGCTAGTTTAATTTCCTGCAAAAAAGAAAAACCGCCAATTGTTAAGAGGTAGCGATCTGGATTAAGTCAATGACTCCTCAATAAACTTTCTTCTTGACGTGGAACGTTATGGTAGACAGAGCAACCCAATTTCATTAATTTCTTTGCAATAATTTTGGTGGTCAAGATTTGATATAACCTGGTGCATTGATTTTGCAAATTAGTGGAACACTTGAGTGATTCCAGGAGACGGAATTTCAAAAATGCAGGATAGTTAAGATTTAATGCAACGAGAATATGACAGTAACTCCTTTATTTGTTTATTTGTTGGGGAGACTTATATTATAAAATGACACTCTATCTCATGTTTTCAATGTATGAAAGTCCTCGGCTCGGATAATCTAATTAATATTTTATTCACCAGAGTGGTTAGTGACACAAAATAAATGATGATAAAAATAAAAAATAAAAACCTCCAAAACTCTACACGTAGTAGCCAACTTCATTAGAAACTAGCATTTTAGTCCTTGAAATGTAATTAATGTTATATATGACAAATCTCCAGACTCATATCTTAGTGCTTAATAAACAAGTTAAATTAGCACTAAAGGTGCTTATATCTACCTTTTATTGAAAAGTAGGTATTTGCATTGAATCATTTACTACCTAATGATAGTTTTCTAACTTAATGATAGTCTCCTAGTTTTTATGTTGGTATTCTAGGAGTTTTGTTTGTTAAGCACCGCGAGATTAGAATCTCACCACTAGTAAGATTTGCTAAAGTAATAAATGAGATCTTAAGAAAAATTTAATAAAAATTAGCAACAAAGTTGCTTAATACCTGTCTTTTAATAGACTAATAAAAATAAATAAAAACTAAGTAACATGTAGATAAAAGAAAAATATTGTTATTTAAAAATAGTAAATGTATAGTAAATATTAAATTTAGAATGTATTAAATGTGTGTCACTTAAATTTAAGATGTATTAAATGTGTATCACTTAATTTTTTTGCAAAATTTAAGATTCTAAAACACAAGTCAATGCTCTTAAAAAAAATATAAATATTAATTAATTTGATTATAAAACATATGCATAGAAGAATATAGAAAAATAAAGTGTGTGCAAATCCATTATCAAACTATTAATGATCACTTCTTTTTCTTTTTATTGAGTAGATATAAATGTATAATTCGTTTAATGAAATAATATACAATTATAATAAAGAAAAGAATATTTGTAATTTGTAATATTGATAACTTAGATCAGTAGATAAATAGAACTAGAACTAGAACTAGAGATGAGATCATTGGCTTAGTTTCTATTTCTGTTTTGCATATTTACAAGAGTTTCAATAATGAAGTGGATACTCTCTCAAAGCTAGCTATAGCTATTGGAGATATGGATGGCTTAATTAATAAAAAGACCTACTTGATAAAAAGACCTACTTGTGTTATTTAGTTGTAAGGTTTTGAGAACCTATCATATAGTATGTTTTTTCTATGTTTGAAAGAGTGTATTTGATTTTGTAGAGCTACATTAGTACAATTTTTGTTATACTTTTACTTGGTGGAAGGAGAATGTAACTTTGATTCACTTATGAATAACAAGTTACTTTTTTTGTCTTAAAAAAAGTGTAATTAATATTATTGAGTTGAGTATAATCTATTTTAGAGTGTGTAGAAAAAAGAGTAGACAAGTGTCTTATGAAAGGTTAACCAATAAATTAATAATCTCTTGGATGTTTAGTGGGTTAATTACAAGTATAATTTCTAACTTTTATAGTATATTAATAATTGTATAAGTAACTTTTAAAAAAATTGTACAACTAATAAGTTACATAAGTTAATTCATATACATATGGTTCAAATGAATGCGTTTCAACATTAATTCACCTTTCTTAAAAGAAACTTAGCATTTTGAAATGTTTTTAAATTTTGACAAAGGATAATTGCAATATATTTGTCACTCCTAAAATAAAAAATAAAAAATTTCAATTTCAAATCCATAAACAAAGTATTAACCATTATTAACCATATAAGTATTTAAAAACGTATTATATTTAAAAAAAATATTTAGAATATTATTAAATTTTGACACTACTCTATTTTCATGCTCGCTCGTTCACCCTGCTGTTAAACGCCGTTTAAATGTAAGACTTGAATGCCACTTGGAATTGGAATCAACGAATTACAATATTAATTCAATGAAATTCCAGCTCAAGTAATTAACCGTAATAAATATTGTTATTATACATGTATATATAAAATATTTGAGGTCGAATTTAGTCGCAATCAATACGGTTGAGTATCCACATGCAAAAAAAATCTGATGAGATATGCCCCATGATTATATTATTATGCTGTCCTTTCATGTTGCAAAGATACAATTAAATACTGTACAAACCATTGCTACCAGCTCTCCCGTGTATCACACTCATTCCTCAATTTTTTTAGTTTGTTCTACTGGTTTTAGTTGGTTGGTTGTTTTCACCAATGAGTAAAGCACTCATTTAATTTGATCAGCAACGTGGCATCAATTATAATAATATTTATTTTTAAATTTTTAATATATTTTATAATTCTGACAAATAAATCTCACAGCAAGATAAATTAGTCATGTCATAATTTTCATCCAATCAGAAATTATTAATATTATATTTTAATAGTTTTTGTCCAATAAAAAATTATTAATATAATATTTTAAAATTATAAAAAATACTTTTAAATTTTCAAATTATGAAAACTATGAAAAACTATAGATAAAATTTTATAAAAAAAAATAAAAATTGAAAATTAAAAATCCTAAACGATTACTATATCTGCCTTCGGCAGATATAATAATGAAAGATCTTGGCCATTAGCTGTAAGGCATTGTAAGGCATCATGAGGTTATTTAGAATAAATTTCTTGAAATAAAATTTTAATTAATAAAGAACTTTTTAAAAGTAAAAATAGAGAAAAGTTCTGTTTTAAAAAGGAAAATTTTGATTTATTTGAAAGTTATTTTTTAATGAAAATATAAATCAAAATTAAACCAAAAGTTTATTTGAGAATAATTTAAATTATCCTTTTCAATAATTATACTTGTTTCCAAACATAATTAAAAAAGTGAAATAAAATAAAATAAAGTTTTAATGAAAGCTTGATGTCGTGATTTATATGCACTTTTTTCGAGACATGGATAAAAATAAGTCATTTGACCACTTTTTTCGAGACATGGATAAAAATAAGTCATTTGACCAATTTATTGAGATCCGACAAAAATGCATATGTAATTCATGAATGCACCAAAAGGCCAAAATTTTGACAAGAGAGTCAAGGCATTATGTCCATCCAACCAAACTAAAAGATATGATCAACTTAAACAAGTTGAATAAGGATATGCAACTATCGCTAAGCAACCGCGAAAATAATCAAACAATCAAGATCATATGAATCACCCAATCCTCATGTAATGAAATCCAAGCCATAGAACAAGTAGTGAAAAGAGTGAAAGATCAAGGAAAGAAAGACATAAAATCACCTACCAAACCAAGCAAACCAAAAAGAAAGAAAATCCCCAAAAGCTAGAAATATTTACAAAATTTACATTGGTGCCCTTGATTTTGGAAAAATCAAGGGGAGTGTTTGGGGTGCCAACAAGATCCTATAGTAGTAGAGGAACAAGAAGTGAATGAAATTTCAGTCTATCGGTCATACGCAAAAGATAAACCGGTAAACAAAGTTGAATTTGTAGCAATATATGATGTTGAATATTTATTTGATAAAGAACTGTTGTAATTGAAGTTTCAAATTAAGATTATATATGAATTATTGAGTTGTAAAAGAATGACACTTGGATAAGCAAATTAGTTGAATGACCATCTTGGAGAAGACGATAATCCAACAATGAATATTGTTGATGACATGTTTGTTAATGGGTATGTGATCTCTGAAGAGGTGCTAGTGCAACAAGAGCAACAAGCTGCTCAGAACTATTGGATAAGGAAGAATATGTTGAGGCAGCTAGTGAAACCTCTATGGTTATGCCCATAGAAGAAAAAAATAATGCAATTGAATTTGCTAGTGCAAGCACTCATGAAGAATCTAAATAGATAGCATGGGTAATGATGCGAGTGAATATGATGATCAGGTTGTTGAACTTGACATGGAATTTTATGAATATGAAGATGGGGTTGAAATCCTTGTTTCTCTAATAGAAGATGAGAAAGATGAAGTTGTAGAGAAGATTGTAGAAGAGAAGTCAACTTGTGAGCAATCTAAAGAAAAATTTAATCAAGAAGATATATTTGGGTACCTGTGTGTAGGTACTATAGGAAGAGTTATGAATTCCATAGAAGTTGCAATGAAAGAATCCAAGGGAATGGACCATCGAAGGTCCATGATTTCCTTGATGTGGTAATTGTTTGTGTTTGTTAAAGTTTAGATTGCACCAATATGACTTAGTACGAAATGAATAGAAGTATTGAAACTACACAGGCCGAGTGTAAGGAAAAAGTGCATAAAGATGAGCACATGCCAAGAATGAAGATGGAATATAAGGAAGCTAGAAACATTAGAGAAGTAGAGATGAAGAATGAAAGAGTACATAATAGTTGCAGATTGAGATCCAAAGATATTATAGGAAGAAGACCCAAAAATATTGAGAAGGATCAGAAGAAGAAGAAGAATATAATAAAGAAGCAAAGGTTTGTTGAATTCTAGGTATGGAGCCTGAAGAAGAAAAAAGGAATTCAATTGTTAAATTTTTGTGAATCATTGTGTAAGCCTAGCTAAGACTGACACCAACAAGCAAGTTTTTTCATTGTGTCTAATTCATTGCAAGCTTGTAGGCATGTTTGATAACATAGTTTATATGCTGTAGCATCCCAGTTAATTATTGCTTTCTATTAGAAGAGCTAATTTGAAAACGCTCAGTAGTAGTGATTGAAAATATTTTCGGAAGAGGTTGAGAGGAGTGTTTGGAAGTTGTTAGATTGGCTTGTAGTGGAACAAAGGTTCCCAATAGCAGACAAGGCCAAAGAGAAGAGTGTGAAAGAGTTGAAAGGATCGAAATGAAGAACAATTAACCATGGTGGAAATCAATTTCGTTAGTACAGGGAATTGGATGTGATCTAGGATGGACGCCATCTATATGTGAGATGTTAAGTCTGAGTGAGGCTTGACTAGGAGCTCGCCATGAATATGCAGTAATTGTAGGAGGACAAGCATTGAAGGAAGTGGTCTTTGGAAAGCAGGAGGATTCATATGGAGAAGAAAAGACTTGATATTGAAGTAAGGCAGTGGAGGGAAGCTACGAAAGGAAGCACAACTTGGAAAATAAGATGTATTCCTATGTATAAATAGGCAATTCATAATTTGTTTTAATATTCAATTGAATGAATAAAAAATCAAGGTTTTGATCTATTGTGCGCTTTGTATGTCCGTGTTTGTTTATTTTAGTGGTGGTAAAGCGGGTTTAAGCTCTCTCCCCCATCCTTCAATTGGTATTAGAGGAGGTTAATGGTTTCGAGATAGTTTCCTGCAGTCATATGTTATGGTGAACCCATCAATACTGCTAAAGATAGAACCGTATTTTTATTGTTGAGCTTTGCTCCACTATATAGAGATTTTATCCAATAGGATAATGTTGAAGGGAGAGTCGTGTCCTCCATTGGAATATTTGTATGAACTAAGGGTTCTCAGAGTGGGACAAGTTTTCATCGTGTCATAGGTTTGTGGGTTGTAATCCATGGCTAGCATTGAGCCAATTATGCTCTTTATCATATTCTACTCCATTATACTCCAATTGGTTTTACAGCTGTCGAGAATTTCCATCGGCCTTGTGTAATATGTGTGAAGATCACTCATGTGGTGACCAAGGAAGACTAGTAGCAGTATCTGATGTTGAAGATTTATTTGGTAAAGAACTGTTGCAATTGAAGTTTCAAATGAAGATTATAGATGAATTATTGATCTGTAAAAGTATCCCACTTGGACAACCAAATCAGGTGGATGACCATGTTGGAGAATAAGAGAATCCAACAGTGAATGTTGTTGATGATATGTTTGTTAATGGGTATGCAATATCTAAAGAAGTGCTAGTGCAATAAGAGTGATAAGATGTTCAGAACTGTTGGATAATGAAGAAGATGTTGAGATGGGTAGTGAATCCTCGGTGCTTATGTCACGTCCCCACCCATCAATTCGACCACGAAGGGGACATGAGCAATCTGTGGGGGTTCAAAATTTCACCCCCATGGCCATATTACGAAATTCATAAATATTTAAATGTATCTGCAAATGCATAATAAAAATACGTAGTGGAAGATAAATCTAACTGCACACACATCATGCATAAACCAACATATTCATCACATGCATAATAAATATAATAATTTATGCTCATTCAACACAATAGTAAATTAACAAATAAACACTTTTTTTTTACTTGGAGTTGTCCAAGCAACTGGCTATGGGGGAAAGAATCCACTAGGAGTAGAAGTTGAATGGTTGGGAGACATGAATTCGATGACGGGTGTCATCTTGATACCGTGGGCACTTGAAGAAAAGTGAATTGTGATGTTCACTAGATGACCTTAAGTTTATAAGTGTCGTCTTAAGTTATGTTAATGGTCAGTCTTAAATAGGAGTGCGGAATGAACTACTACTTGTTGCAAGGAAATAACAAGACCCTATGATCTATCTATTAGCGTAAGGATAATTAATTTTAAGTAATATTAAGAAAAATTAAGTGACCATTCTAGATATCATTGATATCTTAGCCTGGGAAAAGGATGCCAGGAAATATTGTTAAGCTCTTGAATAGAAAAGAGTTAAATTTCTCTTAATTATAAAATAGGAAGAAAGATAAAAAAATATCATTTAATTTATTGTACCAATAAAAGTAATTGGTATAGTAAGCATTTATAAAAAAATATTTAATGGTCTCATGAAAATATAAAAAGACTTAGAAAGAAAACCCTAGATTAAATGGGCAAAATGACCAATGCAAGTATTTTGAAAAAAAAATGGTTATTTTGTCCAAAAAAATGGTCTTTTAAAGATAATTAGGAAAAAGGCATAAATCTAGGAATGATTTTCTAAAAAGCCTATATGCTTTAGAATCTTAAAAAAAAGAGGATATGTTATAAAAGCCTTATAAAAGCCTAAAAGGCTTTAGAGCTTTAAAGTACAAAAAAATCGTATAAAAGTAAATATGTTATAGAATTGCTTCATAAGAAGAAAATGATCTTAAAAAAATCCTATAAAACAATTCATTATATAAATTTTGGCTATATATTCTACTTATTCTTAAGAAACTTTTTATCATAAAAACATAAATGCGTAGGATAAAAAAGAAAAGCATTTTCTTATAGAATTTCATGGATTAAGGGAGGAGAGCTGGAATCTATCAAAAAGTGAGCACCCTTGGATTAAGGGAGGATTCAGTTAATTGGTATAGTGCAGGGGGCGGGTAAGAGAAGAGCGTAGGGCTCTTTCCTCCTATTTTATTATATATTGGTTAATACCTTTTTGGGGAACACGGCCCATTCACTTATTTTGGAATCTATATAATGCATTTCATTGTTTACAACAGCGTGAGGCATGGGCGCAGCCCACATTAATTTGCTTATACTATTATATTTTGCACGAGCGTGAGGCCCGGGTGTAGTTCATGGTAATTTTATACATATATTATATTTAGACCTTGGGATAGAGACTCACTTTGGTGGGTTTTGGGATGTCTCGACTTTTGAGTCACAAGTTACTGGTATATCTGACTTGTGGGCTGTTGGATATATTCTTGGGAGGTTGTTGTTCCCATGGTTAAAAAAAATATTTACATAAAGCAAAGAACGCGTAGCCTTTGATGGGTGTGACCTTACATTCTTGGTACAAAGGGTGGATGGCACAACCCTTGTAGTTAAGGAGAAGTCAGAACAACCATGCCTTTTGAATTTGATCATTGACATCTTTTTAAAGGTTGAATCAAGTTCCTTAAATTATTCTTACTTACTTTAGAACTTACTGATATTAAGAAGTCGATTACTCCCTATGAAGGATGAAAATCTAAGTGGAAACTAGTAAACTAGTGTATGTGACCCTTTATTTACTTCTACCACTTTAATGGATTCTTTCCCATCTCGAGGATGGCCTCTCGATGAAAGGAATATACAATGGATAGAAAGCTAGTAGGTTCGGTGGAATGTTGCATTCAAGTCTTCCGTCCCCTTTAGTTCCTCAAGTCTATATAAACCAAATAAGTTTTCTATCATTTTTGTACTATTCTTGTTGAACATATATTCATTTTTATGTTGGGTTGATTGGTTCATTGCAAGAGCGTGAATAATCAATTATGTGCTTGGTGTTATTGTTATGTTTATGAGTAGGAAATGATATTGATAAAATATTTATAGTCGTGGTTTATGCTTTTAAGAACTATGGAATAATCCAAAGGAATTTATCGTTCTTAATAGATAGTGCTTATCTCTTTAATTATACCTAAATTATTTATTTACTTCTTATGAAAAGTGTAAACTGAGAGGAAGATTACATTAGAAATTATTGTGATGTCCTATCGTGAATGACAAAAATAAATATATATACTACATATAGATTTCATATGTTATAAATATATGTTTTTTAAGAAAATAGTCTTCATTAGCTTGAGGAAAGTAAATACGTTCAAGATCTAGATAGAGAAATAATATTGGTGTTGAAAAATACTTATAATATGGTTAATGAAGAAATACTAAATACATTGTTATAAGAAAAGTATCACTTTGTATAGATATGAGAGAATTGTAACTATGAGTCTATAAGTTGAATTATGTTGCTTTCATGTGATCAAGGGTTCAACAAAGCTTAAACTATATATATATATATATAAAAGGATTATGAAATGAATTGTATTCCTTATGCTCGAAAAGTTAAGTTTAATTCATGGATAAACTTTATGTTTGTGACTCAAGGTAGTGGAAGTATTACACTTATGAAAGGTTGAATGTATCCTTGATTATGATGTCAAGCATTTTATGCCATAAGAATTGTAGGGTCAATTTTCATGTCACTTATATGTTGAAATTCAAATGTACTCTAATTATTATAACAAGCAACCATTGGGACTAACATATTTGGTTGTTGAGTGATTTTAAAGGAAAAAAGTTATACCCCTATCCCCAAAATTCTATTGACGGTATTGGGTATGTTACAAGTGGTATCAGGGCCAGGTTAACAACTCTACGACCTAAGGGACTCACATACGTGGAGGTAAGTTTGTACTCTATGAAGGTAAGTGTGTAGTCTGTAAACTTTTGCTTAATTGAATGCAAAATTTTGTCTTTACTTTGTCGATATGCATACTATAGCAAGTATGAGTGAAGTTAGTATATCAGAAAGTTTTGATGGATATAGTTTACATACTATAATCACAACAAGTAAAAGGATTACACAGGTTGAACTATTGCTTAATCAAATGTGTGATAGCCCGAGTAGTGTGTGATTATTGATTTTTATACATAGGAAGTAAATGCAATAATTAATAAGAAAAGTCCTATGTTCTAATTCAATTCGAAGTAAATCTTGTAGTAATGATCAAATTAATTTTTTAGTGTATGAAGAATTGCTTAGAGTCCTAAAGGTAAAGATTGGCATGTTTATTTTTCTTGAGATGTGTTGAAGTATGAGTAATTTTAATTATGCTATAGAAAACCACGACTTAAGTTGATTACTTGGAATATTTTTAATCATAGATTAAATGTTATGACTGATAGTGGCATGTAAAGGGATTCCAGAAATGATTATTGAATGCATGAAAGTAAACGAGTTGTAAGTCGTCATCGGTGTAGATATTTTTACTTGGTAATAAGGATGTGAGGTAATGATTGATACGTTTATCTCTACATACGTGTTAAAATAATAGTCATGTTATGTTATAGACATATGCATCGTAAGTCGCAAGTACTAAGGAAGCATGGAAATGAAACTGAATGCATTATGATGATAGTAGGATGCAACAGTGATGCAAATTGGCATACCTATGCAATTATATGCACATGATAATTCCACATGCATAATGTTGAGAAAAATGCAAGTCTAAGTTGAATAACTTGTGTTAAGGATATCTGAAGGGAGGACATGATGTAAAGCTAGTGGTAGCATTAACATTCTAATATGTATTCAAGCTTATAACAAAGTAAGGTATGAATGATGATTAATATGTTGAAGGTGCAAGTCAATGAATGATATATGGAAGTAGAGGTAACTAATACTGAAGTTTATTCATGACAGGATAGAGTATATTGACATACTTTGATTTAAGAAAGATTATGAATGTTAAATGCACAAGGATTGTACATAAAGACAGATATTGTTGCATTATGTATAACATGCGGGTTTGAAAGCACCAAAGAAGAAAATTATTGATATATATTTTACGTCTTTCTTTAAATTTTGTTGAAAAAACATATTATGACAATTTCTAGCAAGAAATTGTGAGTGAAGCATGTAGGTACACATGGTTCCAAGAAGCTTCACCAAGCTTAATTTAAGATAATGGAAAGCAATACATGAGGTAACTTCTGGTATGAGTTATGATGACTATTTTTGTAAAGATAGTAGGATGCTACTTAAAGTGGATCAAATAATAGTCAATTGCATTAATGATTTATTTATGCCAACTACATATTTTATAAGAAACAAAATAGGAAGCAAATTGGTAGATTTGAAATCCCATTGAAACACTAGAAAGAAGTAAATGTAACATTTTTGAGATTGTTAAGTTTGAGTAGATGGAATAGTTGTGTTAAGGAAATTGATTCATAAAAGATAGAAAAGGTAAATTGAGAATTGTTGGAATGGTTTATACATGTTTTACAAGATACTAAAAGTATCCGGTTATGAAACTGATAATATGATGTTTAGCATATTTGATTTTGTTAATCAAGTCTTGGATGACTTAAAGATACATGCATTGATGTTGAGTTGGGAACTCTAGAGCATCAAGATTATTTAGAATTATTATGTGTGATTTGATGTTGAGTTGGTAGGCTCTAGAGCATCAAAATCATTTAGAATTGGTATGTTTGATTCAATGTTGAGATGGTAGGATCTGGAGCATTGCGATTATTTACACTTATTATGTTTGATTCAATATTGAACTAGCAGGATCTAGAGCATCGATGAGTATTTAGACTTATTATGTTTGATTTGATGTTGAGCTAGTAGGCTTTGGAGCATGTTGGCACCCCAACAACTCCCCTACAATTTAAGTTAAATTTAAGCGACCGCCATTGATAATTTTGTAAATAGTGCTTTCGATTGATTTTGATTTGTTTGTTTTTGTTGCTTGGTCTAATGGAATCATTTGATTATGTGTCTTTGATCCTTTATTTTTATCGATTCTGCAAATGCGCTTTCATGAGATAATGATATCGTGATTTTGATGATCTTGGTCATTTTGGTATTTTTGGCTACTTGGTTCTTTGACATCATTTGCTTGCTCATACTAAGCCTTGATTTGCAAGATATCCTTTTAATAATTCTCGTGTAAAAGGATAATGAAAGGTATCCTCCTCTTGTTGGGTGATATACTATTAGATCTTGGTGTGCTAGTTAGTAACACTTGTTGTGTTACCACCCTAAATAGCACAGGTAGGAAATACACCTAGGAAGGGTATCATCCTCGTGTTGGGTGAATTATGAATGATATGAACACTATGTGTTTTCATATTTTTCTTAGGTACATGTTATTCTTATGTTATGTTCATGATATGATCGTGTTACAAAAAGTTGATATGGCTGCTTTATGTTTAAAAGCAAGTTGAAATGACTAAGAGTATCTGAGAAGAAGTACTACCATGGAGGAGGTAAGGATGAGGAAGTTATATATATGGCAAAGTTATGTGCCATGAAATTTTTTTTGTGAATATTTTATCTTAGATCATGATTTGTATATATCATGTATGATTGAAAGATATTGCAGGTGTAGGAATGTTACAAAGTAAAGCTTTGTAAGCAAAATGAACTCGGGAATAGTTGTTATGAAAATGAAACAACATGATGTTGCAAAGGAAATTATTATTTACATTCTTCTTGATTTTGAAAAAACTCATGTGTATGCATGTGTTTTATGATGAAATGCTAGAAACAACTTGTGTTGTTTGTGTGAAGCATGGGTATGAAAGGAAATAAACAATGAAGATATCTTAAACGGATGTCAAAGCAAGCAAAGATAGATGAAAAATTATGCTTACAAAGGCAACTAAAAGTTGGATTTCAATTTTTGAAGGGTAAGAACACCGAGGATGGTGTTATTCTTAAGGGGGGGAGGATGTAATGTCCCTCTTTTACCCCTATTCTTTTGCAACATAAAGCATAATTGTGTACCCTTCCATGACAAGGAGCTCAAGGAAGAGGCTTCGTAGGTGAAATTTTGTAAGTATGGTTGCGATTTCCTAAGTTGTAATGTGAATTTGTAGACTTATGAGACTGAAGGGCTTGACACAACTAAATGATGGGGGAAATAATCTACTAGGGGGAGAGGTTGAATGGATGGGAGTTATGAATTCAATGCTGGGTGTTATCCTGGTGTCGCGGGAACTTGAAGAAAAGTGAACTACAATGTTCACTAGATGACCTTAAGTTTATAAGTGTCATCTTAAGTTATGTTAATATCCAATCTTAAATAGGAGTGCGGAATTAACTACTACTCGCTGCAAGGAAATAACAAGCCCCTATGACCTATATATTAGAGTAAGGCTAATTAATATTAAGTAATATTAAGAAAAATTAAGCGATCATTCTAGATATCATTGATATCTTATCCCCAACAAAGGATTCCAGGAAATATTGTTAAGCTCTTGAATAGAAAAGAGTTAAAGTTCTCTTAATTATAAAATATGAAGAAAGATAAAGAATTTGTCTTTCAATTTATTATACCAATAAAAATATTTGGTATAGTAAGAATTTATAAAAAATGATTTAATCACCTCATGAAAATATAAAGAGACTTATAAAGAAAACCCTAAATTAAATGGAAAAATTACCCATGCAAGTATTTTGCAAAAAGATGGCTTTTAAAGATAATTAGGAAAAAAACATAAATCTAGGAATGATTTTCTAAAAATCCTATGTTAATCCTATCAAGAATCTAGGAATGATCCTAAAAATTTTAGAGATAGGATTGAGTTTGTTAATCCACCAATTCTTGATAAAGCCATTAGGATGGCAATGCATTACTATGAGCAGAGTATGGGAAAATCATAGGTTCACCCAGCTTGGAAAGGAAATCCAAGAGGGAGGTTTGATCAAAGGAAAAGTGGCTTGAAGACACCATTCAAAAATCATCCCAGAACCTTTCCACAGGGGCAGCAAGCAAGGAGTGGATTCCAGCCAACAGTAGCAACAAATAAAGCATCAAAAGGGCCACTTCAGTGTTGGGGATGTGGATGAAACCACATGCTTAGAGATTGTCCACATCGGAGGGAGAATCCCAGGAGATTGCACAACCTTGAAGAAGCAACTACAGTGGAAGATGGCAAGAGAAACACCTAAAATCTATTGAACATATGATGATCACTAAGCAGACCATCAATCAGTAGTGGTGGAAGTTGAAGGTAAGATTGCTAAGCAATCTATTTCTGTTTTGATTGTACTCATAGTTAAATGTGTCTAATAAGATAGTTGAAGTTTGTTCTCTTAGAAAAGTGAAGCATAATAATTCTTGGCTAGTTCAATTAGCCATAGGGACTAAGAGAAAAGTGAGTGAAGTTGTCATGAAGTGCCCCATGGCGTTGAATGGATTCCTCACAAAAGTAGATTTGAATGTCCTACCATTAGGATCTTATGATGCTCTAGATGGTATGGATTGGTTGGAAAGGCATAGAGCCAAGATAGACTGCTATGAAAAGGTACTTGAATGCATTGATGAAGAGCGAAGGCCGAGACTAGTAACAGGAATTCCCAAGCAAGTTTCAGTAAGGCAGATTTCATCCTTACAGTTGAAAAAGTTTTATAGGAATGGTTGTCAATTATATGCAGTTCATATATCAGATTCATCAGATGACAAAGAACCAAGGATAGAAGACTTCTAGGTATTGTAAGACTTCAAATACATGTTTCTGGATGAAGTGTCGGGATTTCCACCAAAGAGAGATATTGATTTTTCCATCGATCTTGTTCCGGGGTCAACGCCCATTTCCAAAGCTTCTTATAGAATGAGCACACTAGACTTGATCGAGTTAAAGATGCAGCTACAAGAATTAATGGACAAGGGGTATGTTAGACCGAATGTATCTCCTTGGGGAGCACCTGTGCTCTTTTTCAAGAAGAAGGATGGAACCTTGAGGTTGTGTATTGATTACAGGAAGCTTAATAAAGTGACAGTCAAGAACAAGTATCAATTGCCAAGGATTGATGACTTATTTGATCAAATGAAGGAAGATAAAGTGTTTTCCAAGATTGACTTGAGGTCTAGCTACTATCAAGAGAGGATAAAGGAGGAAGGCATTCACAAGACAACTTTCATAACTAGATATGGTCACTATGAGTTCATTATGGTACCATTTGGTCTTACCAATGCACTTGCCACATTCATGTGCCTCATGAATAGTGTCTTCAACAAATATTTGGATAATTTCATAATTGTATTCTTAGATGACATTCTTGTCTATTCAAGGAATGAAGAAGAGCATGAGGAGCATCTAAGGATGGTGTTGCAAGTCCTTAGAGAACAACAGTGTATGCAAAGTTAAGCAAGTGTGAATTTTATCAAAAGAAGGTACAATATTTGGGTCATGTTATTTCCGAAAAAGGTATTGCAGTGGATCTAGAAAATATTGAAGCCATAATTAATTGGGCCACTCCAAAGAATGTTTCAAATGTTAGATCTTTTATGGGTCTTGTTGTTTACTGCAGAAGGTTTATTGAAGGCTTCTCCAAGATAGCACATCCAATCACTTCATTGCAGAGGAAGAATGCCAAGTTTGTATGGTTTGAAATATGTGAGAAAAGATTTCAACAGCTGAAGGAGTTACTTACCAGTGCTCCTGTTTTGAAGATAGCAGATCCAAGGAAGGATTTTGTAGTGTGCGCAAATGCTTGCATTGAAGGGCTAGGTAGAGTGCTCATGCAAGAAGGATTTGTAATTTTCTATGAGTCCAGGAAATTAAAAGAGCATGAAAAGAATTATTGCATGCATGATTTAGAATTAGCAGACATAGTACATGCTCTCAATATGTGGAGACATTATTTGTTGGGAAGAAGATTCGAGCTTAGGAAAAACCACATGAGCTTGAAGTATTTGTTTGATCAACCAAACTTGAATGCTAGGAAAGCCAGGTGGATGGAATTTCTTTGTGAATTTGATTTAGAAATTAAGCATGTAAAAGGGAAAGAGAATAAGGTTGCGGATGCTCTTAGTAGAAAATTTCATGTTGCAGCATTAAGTATGTGCAAATCAGATTTGAAGACAAGAGTTCTTGAATCCAAAAACGGTGATGAAACTTACCTTCAAATTAAAGAAAATTTGTAACAAAGAAATATAGATAAAAAGTGTGTAGGGTATCAACTTCATGAAGATGATATCCTCATCTATAAACATAGACTGTATATACCAAATTGTGCAAATTTAAAGAAGCTAGTGATGGATGAAATACATCAAATGCCATAATCTGGACATCCAGAATATCAAAAGACAATAACAACATCAATAAAGCAATACCTTTGGCATGGGATGAAGACAGACATAGCTGAGTACATTGCTAGGTGTCAAAAGTGCCAACGGGTCAAGGAAGAGCATCAACATCTATCAGGATTGCTACAGGCCTTACCCATTTCAGAGTGGAAGTGGGAAGTGATAATATGATGTTTAGCATATTTGATTTTGTTAATCAAGTCTTGGATGACTTAAAGATACATGCATTGATGTTGAGTTGGGAACTCTAGAGCATCAAGATTATTTAGAATTATTATGTGTGATTTGATGTTGAGTTTGTAGGCTCTAGAGCATCAAAATCATTTAGAATTAGTATGTTTGATTCAAATGTTGAGATGGTAGGATCTAGAGCATTGAGATTATTTACACTTATTATGTTTGATTCAATGTTGAGCTAGTAGGATCTAGAGTATTGATGAGTATTTAGACTTATTATGTTTGATTTGATGTTGAGCTAGTAGGCTTTGGAGCATGTTGGCACCCCAACAACTCCCCTAAAATTTAACTTAAATTCAAGGGACCCCCATTGATAATTTTGTAAATAGTGCTTTCGATTGATTTTGATTTGTTTGTTTTTGTTGCTTGGTCTAATGGAATCATTTGATTATGTGTCTTTGATCCTTTATTTTTATCGATTCTGCAAATGCGCTTTCATGAGATAATGATATCATGATTTTGATGATATTGGTCATTTTGGTATTTTTGGCTACTTGGTTCTTTGACATCATTTGCTTGCTCATACTAAGCCTTGATTTGCAAGATATCCTTTTAATAATTCTTGTGTAAAAGGATAATGAAAGGTATCCTCCTCTTGTTGGGTGATATACTATTAGATCTTGGTGTGCTAGTTAGTAACACTTGTTGTGTTACCACCGTGAATAGCACAGGTAGGAAATACACCTAGGAAGGGTATCATCCTCGTGTTGGGTGAATTATGAATGATATGAACACTATGTGTTTTCATATTTTTCTGAGGTACATGTTATTCTTATGTTATGTTCATGATATGATCGTGTTACAAAAAGTTGATATGACTGCTTTATGTTTAAAAGCAAGTTGAAATGACTAAGAGTATCTGAGAAGAAGTACTACCATGGAGGAGGTAAGGATGAGGAAGTTATATATATGGCAAAGTTATGTGCCATGAAATTTTTTTGTGAATATTTTATCTTAGATCATGATTTGTATATATCATGTATGATTGAAAGATATTGCAGGTGCAGGAATGTTACAAAGTAAAGCTTTGTAAGCAAAATGAACTAGGAAATAGTTGTTATGAAAATGAAACAACATGATGTTGCAAAGGAAATTATTATTTACATTCTTCTTGATTTTGAAAAAACTCATGTGTATGCATGTGTTTTATGATGAAATGCTAGAAACAACTTGTGTTGTTTGTGTGAAGCATGGGTATGAAAGGAAATAAACAATGAAGATATCTTAAACGGATGTCAAAGCAAGCAAAGATAGCTGAAAAATTATGCTTACAAAGGCAACTAAAAGTTGGATTTAAAGTTTTGAAGGGTAAGAACACCAATGATGGTGTTATTCTTAAGGGGGGGAGGATGTAATGTCCCTCTTTTACCCCTATTCTTTTGCAACAGAAAGCATAATTGTGTACCCTTCCATGACAAGGAGCTCAAGGAAGAGGCTTCGTAGGTGAAACTTTGTAAGTATGGTTGTGATTTCCTAAGTTTTAATGTGAATTTGTAGACTTATGAGACTGAAGGGCTTGACGCAACTAAATGATGGGCGAAATAATCCACTAGGGGGAGAGGTTGAATGGATGGGAGTTATGAATTCAATGATGGGTGATATCTTGGTGCCGCGGGAACTTGAAGAAAAGTGAACTGCGATGTTCACTAGATGACCTTAAGTTTATAAGTGTCATCTTAAGTTATGTTAATATCCAATCTTAAATAGGAGTGCGGAATTAACTACTACTCGCTGCAAGGAAATAACAAGCCCCTATGACCTATCTATTAGCGCAAGGCTAATTAATATTAAGTAATATTAATAAAAATTAAGCGATCATTCTAGATATCATTGATATCTTATCCCCAACAAAAAATTCCAGGAAATATTGTTAAGCTCTTGAATAGAAAAGAGTTAAAGTTATCTTAATTATAAAATATGAAGAAAGATAAAGAATTTGTCTTTCAATTTATTATACCAATAAAAGTATTTGGTATAGTAAGCATTTATAAAAAATTATTTAATCACCTCATGAAAATATAAGGAGACTTATAAAGAAAACCCTAGATTAAATGGAAAAATTACCCATGCAAGTATTTTGCAAAAAGATGGTCTTTTAAAGATAATTAGGAAAAAAACATAAATCTAGGAATGATTTTCTAAAAGTCCTAATTTAATCCTATCAAGAATCTACGAATGACCCTCAAAATTTCAGAGATAGGATTGATTTTGTTAATCCACCAATTCTTGATAAAGCCATTAGGATGGCAATGCATTGCTATGAGCAGAGTAGTGGAAAATCAGAGCTTCACCCAGCTTGGAAAGGAAATCCAAGAGGGAGGTTTGATCAAAGGAAAAGTGGCTTCAAGACACTATTCAAAAATCATCCCAGAACCTTTCCACAAGGGCAGCAAGCAAGGAGTGGATTCTGGTCAACAGTAGCAACAAATAAAGCATCAAAAGGGCCACTTCAGTGTTGGGGATGTGGATGAAACCACATGCTTAGAGATTGTCCACATCGGAGGGAGAATCCCAGGAGCTTGCACAACCTTGAAGAAGCAACTATAGTGGAAGATGGCAAGACCAACACCTAGAATGTATGCAACATATGATGATCACCAAGCAGACCATCAATCAACAATGGTGGAAGTTGAAGGTAAGATTGCTAAGCAATCTATTTTTGTTTTGATTGATCCAGGATCTACTCATAGTTAAATGTGTCTCCTAAGATAGTTAAAGTTTGTTCTCTTAGAAAAGTGAAGCATAATAATTTTTGGCTAGTTCAATTAGCCACAGGGACTAAGAGAAAAGTGAGTGAAGTAGTCATGAAGTGCCCCATGGCGTTGAATGGATTCCTCACAAAAGTAGATTTGAATGTATTACCATTAGGATCTTATGATGCTCTAGATGGTATGGATTGGTTGGAAAGGCATAGAGCCAAGATAGACTGCTATGAAAAGGTACTTGAATGCATTGATGAAGAGTGAAGGCCGAGACTAGTAAGAGGAATTCCCAAGCAACTTTCAGTAAGGCATATTTCATCCTTACAGTTGAAAAAGTTTTATAAGAATGGTTGTCAATTATATGCAGTTCATATATCAGATTCATAAGATGACAAAGAACCAAGGATAGAATACTTCTGGGTATTGTAAGAGTTCAAATACGTGTTTCTGGATGAAGTGTCGAGATTTCCACCAAAGAGAGATATTGATTTTTCCATTGATCTTGTTCCGGGGTCAATGCCCATTTCCAAAGCTCCTTATAGAATGAGCACACCAGAATTGATCGAGTGAAAGATGCAACTACAAGAATTAATGGACAAGGGGTATGTTAGACCGAGTGTATCTCCTTGGGGAGCACCTGTGCTATTTTTCAAGAAGAAGGATGGAACCTTGAGGTTGTGTATTGATTACAGGAAGCTTAATGAAGTGACAATCAAGAACAAGTATCAATTGCCAAGGATTGATGAGTTATTTGATCAAATGAAGGAAGATAAAGTGTTTTCCAAGATTGACTTGAGGTCTGGCTACCATCAAGAGAGGATAAAGGAGGAAGGCATTGACAAGACAGCTTTCATAACTAGATATGGTCACTATGAGTTCATTGTGGTACCATTTGGTCTTACCAATGCACGTACCACATTCATGTGCCTCATGAATAGTGTCTTCAACAAATATTTGGATAATTTCATAATTGTATTCTTACATGACATTCTTGTCTATTCAAGGAATGAAGAAGAGCATGAGGAGCATCTAAGGATGGTGTTGCAAGTCCTTAGAGAACAATAGTTGTATGCAAAGCTAAGCAAGTGTGAATTTTATCAAAAGAAGGTACAATATTTGGGTCATATTATTTTCGAAGAAGGTATTGTAGTGGATCCAGAAAATATTGAAGCCATAATTAATTGGGCCACTCCAAAGAATGTTTCAGATGTTATATCTTTATGGGTCTTGCTGTTTACTGCAGAAGGTTTATTGAAGGCTTCTCCAAGATAGCACATCCAATCACTTCATTGTAGAGGAATAATGCCAAGTTTGTATGGTCTGAAATATGTGAGAAAAGATTTCAACAGCTGAAGGAGTTACTTACCAGTGCTCCTGTTTTGAAGATAGCAGATCCAAGGAAGGATTTTGTAGTGTGCGCAAATGCTTGCATTGAAGGGCTAGGTAGAGTGCTCATGTAAGAAGGATTTGTGATTTTCTATGAGTCCAAGAAATTAAAATAGCATGAAAAGAATTATTGCATGTATGATTTAGAAAAAGTAGACATATTACATGCTCTCAATATGTGGAGACATTATTTGTTGGGAAGAAGATTCGAGCTTAGGACAAACCACATGAGCTTGAAGTATTTGTTTGATCAACCAAGCTTGAATGCTAGGAAAGCCAAGTGGATGGAATTTCTTTGTCAATTTGATTTAGAAATTAAGCATGTAAACGGGAAAGAGAATAAGGTTGTAGATGCTCTTAGCAGAAAATTTCATGTTGCAGCATTAAGTATGTGCAAATCAGATTTGAAGACAAGAGTTCTTGAATCCAAAAACGGTGATGAAACTTACCTTCAAATTAAAGAAAAGTTGCAGCAAAGAAATATAGATGAAAAGTGTGTAGGGTATCAACTTCGTGAAGATGATATCCTCATCTATAAACATAGACTGTATATTCCAAATTGTGCAGATTTAAAGAAGCTAGTGATGGATGAAATACATCAAATGCCATAATCTGGACATCCAGGATATCAAAAGACAATAACAACAGCAAGAAAGCAATACCTTTGGCATGGGATGAAGACAGACATAGCTGAGTACATTTCCAGGCGTCAAAAGTGCCAACAGGTCAAGGAAGAGCATCAACATCCAGCAAGATTACTGTAGGCCTTACCCATTCCAGAGTGGAAGTGGGAAGTGATCTCTATGGATTTTATAACAGGTCTTCCCATGACAGTGAAGAAGCATGATTCAATCATGGTAGTGGTGGACAAGCTATCAATGGTATCCCATTTCATTCCAGTCAAGTCCACTCACAAGGCTAATGGCATTGCAAATATCTTCATGAGAGAGATATTCCGATTGCATGGATTTCCCAAGGAAATAATTTCTGGTCGTGATACAAAGTTCACTTCCAATTTTAGAAAGGATTATTTCAGGAATAGGAACTCGATTAAATTTTAGTACAACATATCATCTTCAAACTGATGGCCAAATTGAGAGGGTGAATCAGATTCTTGAAGACATGCTGATAATGTATGTGATGGATAAACCATCCAAGTGGGAGAATTACCTACACTGGGTAGAATTTTCATACAATAACGAACATCAAGCATCATTGGGAATGAGTCCATTTTAGGCATTGTATGGAAAAGGATGCATGACTCCAGTGAATTGGGATATCCCAATGGCCACGGTAGTGCTTGGACCATAGATGATAAAGGAAATGGAACAAGAAGTTTTTAAGGTCAGGAAGAATTTAAAGGCAGCTCAAGACAGGCAAAAGAGTTATGCAGATTTGAAAAGAGTGCATAAGGAATTTAAGATTGGGGATCATGTTTATTTGACCGTGAAACCAAGGAAATTTTTCCTGAAATTGGGGAGTTGTGCCAAGCTAGCACCAAGATATTGTGGGCCATTTGAAGTCCTTGATAGGACAAGACCAGTTGCATATAGAGTTTCATTTCCTACTAACATAAGAGCTCATAATGTTTTCCATGTATCATTGCTTAAGAAGTATGTACATGATCCTAATCATATGATTGATTGGAATGCGATATAGGTGGAACCCGATGGAGAGTTCTAAGTGGATCCTATGTGTATCCTCGACAAGAAGGTCACATTTCTCTGAAACTGAGCCATCAGATAGGTAACGGTGCAGTTGGATCACCTTAGTCCCGATGAGGCTACATGGGAGCTTGAGGATTCCATGAGAGAGACATTCCCAGTCTTGTTCAGTTTTGAGAACACTGAGGACAATGTTATTCTAAGGGGGAGAGGAATGTAATATCCCCATTTTGACCCTTTGAATATATTGTCTTTTAATGTAAATATTGTATACATGCGATGTATATTTTCCTAGCATGGAGCTCAAGGCCAAGGCCCCGCTAGTGTATGCTCGGATTTTATTTAAAAAGGAAAGTATTTGATATTATGGTATCCATGTGCTATTAAGCCATGGAACATTGTAAAATTATGTAAATATTAACATTGCCATAAAATACCAAAAGCTGGCTATGGGAGCAACTAATAAGAGGGGGCCATGAGTATCCACTAGGGAGTGGTGAGGGGGTTGTGGGGTTGAACCATATGCTGCCAAATGCCATCTTGAGAACCCATTTGACTTTCCTTGATAACATTTAATTCAGTTGCAAGGAAGTGGTTGAAGAAATCAGTCCATGGCTTCAATGGAGCATGGGAAGCCCATAAATTCGTATGGCAGGTATGGGATCTGTTTCCTTGACCCACAAGCCACTTTACCTCATGGGAATTCATTCTTCTTCATTCCCATTCCATTGTGGAACATCTAAGCATCAGTTTTCATCCCTTACATAGCTCCAGCAGTGAGAAAAACCAGAAATCGCAACTCTAAATTAAGCCACGTTTTGAAGGGTAAAAAATGCCTAGAAATTCGTGTGGACAGCAAAATCCAATGGGGGATCCATAGACCTAAACCTTGGGGCAAATTTGAGAGTGTTAGATGCCCATAAATCCATAGGAAAACCCCATTTTTATAGCTCGAAAATCCAATTACGGGATATAATTAATTGGTGATAGAATTGAGAAAAATACAAGTGTGAATAACAAAGAAGAAGAGAAAACAGAGGTTGGAACTACTTGATAAACCTAGTGAAGGCTAGAATCTCAAGGATTTAGCAGCTTGGACCTTTCTATTCCCACCCTGAATAGCACTAGAGGGAAGGGGCGCCTGAGGGACTGTGCAACAGATAAGGAGACCTTCCTTGTGTTGGGTGTGGTAGGTATTGTGGGTGCATGACTGTTGTATTTTAGTTGAGATCCCTATAGCTCTGTGGTTGAGCTCACTGGATTATCATCCTCCTCCTTTGTCTCTTGCATGCTTGATAAACCCAACTATGTGTTGGATTAGCATGACTGTTTGTGTGAAACCATGGCTGTGAGTGAGCTTGTTTAGTTCGTCCTTAGTGGATACACCTCCCAACTCGGGGGTGGTATCTCAGCTAAAAGAATATAGGCTAGACAGTGACCTATGGTTGGGTGGAACGTTGCTCTCATATATCCAGTTGTTGGACAGTTTCATCTTAAAGATAAGTATTCTTTGTGGTTTGAATTATTTCCATTCTGTATTCTGTAATGTGTTAACTAGTGATTGTTTTGTTAATTGAATGAAATGATTATCTTAATTTAATGAACATAAATTATGTGCATAGCATGAGGAGGGGATTAATTATCTACATTTTGTTTCATCCTTCAAGCTAGGAGAAACATGTTGATGCATTCTACTTTGTGTGTGTCTTAAAATGTTTTAATTATTCTACTGTATAATTTAATTATGCATTTATTTTTAATTGTGAATTTTGTCATATGGCTATGGGGGAGAATTAGACACCGCATGTTGCGTTCATGTTCCCTTTGTGGGTTGAGATGACGGGAGGGGACGTGACAGAGAGAGAGGGAAACGGGATTATAATGAGGGAGGGGGCATGGGATTATATTGAGAAAGGGAGATATAGCGATAATTAAGGAGAAATAAATATATAACATTACCGTGCGTGCACTAATCATGTGTGTGCACGCACTAGAGGGCAGTGGGGTTATAATGAGGGAGAGGGTGTGGGATTATATTGAGAAAGGTAGATATAGCTAGAAGGAAGGAGAAACAAATATACAATGGGTTTTCACTCAATTAACTTGTTACATAGCAAGATTGTTCACAAGATATTAAAGAATGTCCCTAATTTCAGTAAATATTGCAAAATTCCTCCTAAAATTGTATTTTTGAACCCCCCCTCCTAATATACCTATCCAATTAAGAAAACCCCTATTTTCACCATATATTGTAGGCATCCATTTTTATCAACCCATTTTTAATACCCCCTTTATATCATATTATAAAGTTGTAATGAACAGGAGCTCTAACACATCTTTGAATAAGCAAACAAGATGTTAAATAAAATAATAGTATAATGCTAATAATTATACCACCAAAATTGCAGGGGTGACTGATCAATTTGTAGTGTTGAATAGTGGAAGACCCAATGAAATAGTAATTGTAACGTCCCCATCTTAACCCCATGGAATTAAAATTGTAAATGATGTAATATTGTTATGAAATCATGGTGAGGAGCTCAATGCCAAGGCCCCGCCATTGATTTATTGATGCATATGGTTTACGTGCTATCCAGGCACAGTGGAATTGCGGATATTATGTAAATATGCATTTTAATAAAATACCAACAACTAGCTATGCAATGCAACAAAGAGATGGGGGCATGATTTTACAAGGAATTGGGAGGGAAACATTCAAACCCTTGGAGCCAATCAAGTGAAGCCAAGTGTCAGTGAGAGAACCCATCAAACCCTCAACTACCCATGTTGACATTTGTACCCAATCATTGATTTATCCCAAGAGTTGGTTGAGGTAGTTAATGCCTTGGGGAATGGGAGGTATGGCTGTCCAAATTCGAGTATGGGCAAGCCACCCTGCATGAGAAATAGCGTTTTGCTTCTTGGGAAAGAAAAGAGCCATGAATTTCTCCCCCAAGCCATTATCCATCAACCAATCTTCCTCCCTCACGAGTTTGGAGCTACCTGGGCATTTTCTAGCCATGTTTGAGGTGTTTTCCTTCAATCTCCCAACTGAGAAGGGCATTTCTGTATTGTATACCAATGGGGAATAAGGGGAATGGAATTGGGGTTCCATAGAGACCGTTTTTGTTGTTAAATGCTGAGATAGTTGGGGAGAAAACGTTTTCCTCCCTGTGAATGTTTTTCCCCATCCCATAACTCGTTTTTGGATGGAAACGATTTGGGGAAATCCCAAACCCATGGCCATCCTGTTGGTAAATCCATTGCTTTGGCTTGAGCTTGAGTGTAAGCCTCCAGGGTTCAAATGTAGCCTGATAAACCTAGCTGTGGATTGGCTTGGCTAAGATGAAATGAGTAATTGGTTGTGAATGAGCTGGAATGTCCCCTTTTCCTTGTAAGAATCATGCCCAGCTCGAGGGTGGCAGTTGTGTTGAAATATTGATGAACACAACTGGCCTATGGTTGGGTGGAATGTTGCAGCGACATAGCCAGTTGTTTGGGACAGTTGCAAAATGGAGATAAGTGTTTTTCTGTCTATGTATTTACTTCTGCACTGTGTTAATTTGATGACTGTTGGTATGCTATATGCATGAGTAATGTGTGTGGATAGTTTAATTCCGCTGTGCATAATTGATTTGTTTTACATCTGCACACAATGATTTATTCATATGATTCTCATGAGTTGGCTGAGTCTTATGAAATGCCCTCTAGATTGCCATCATGTACCCTTCCTTGCCTTGGATAGATGGTGGGTATGCTACAGTAATGGGGAAGGAAAAATGTGTAAAAGAAAATCCATTCAAGAGATCAATGTAACAAAGAATGTAAAATATTGATAGTCCAATAGCCAGTGCAATGCTTACAAAATATGAGAATTTTAAATGTTTCACACCACATCTTGCCAATCTACCAATTTTATATCATGTAAATACAAGTATAGACATAGAGAGCTCATGGTTTCTATAAGATTAATAAATTAAACTCTATAAAAATGAAAAATTGGAACCCTTTCATGGATGGTATTCCCTACCTTTCTATAAAAAAAAAACATCAATGATGTTTGAACCCATGTTCATGTCAGTTCCAATACAATATTAAGGTGGATGCCTTGCATATTTTCACATATTATTTTTTGAAATGGACTGCAACTGCTCGGAATTAATCTGCAACAGTTCTGGATAGATCTAATATGCTAGTTATCAGCTGGAAATATATATGGACCCCAGGTATGCTCATCTTCCTAACGGTTCGAGGGATTCACTCAGCCACCAATGTTGTCTAACGGATTGTGTATTGGGGCAGTACCCCTCACTCCATGGCTTAGGTAAAACTGATAAATGCTTTGCCACAAACGAAAGCTCTTGATTTACCTCACGGGTGGGATCTAGTCAATCAGGTAGGGTTCGTTGCCTTTTTTGCTGGAAGGTCCTCTCAATCGGCCAGCTACTTTGGGGTTCCTGTGGTACTCCTCACAATGTGTTTTAGGGATATGCCCAAGTACTTCCCACAGTTAAGTGGATAGGGATTATTCCCATATCTAAAACTATAATTGAAAGGAACAATACAGATGCGAAAAAAATTGGCAAAAATTCCACCGAATGAGCCCAAGAAAGTGCTTTGGTACTATATGTGAGGAACCTGCAACAATTAAATGATGAAAATGCACGATATAATAGAAATAGTAGAACACAGAAGATATTTGTTGATCTCAGGTCACTTCGAGGGGGAAACCTCCTTTGAGGAAGCTTAATACAAATAACTCATGGATGCCTTAATTGGCCTCAACACGTACTTGTATACTAAGTTTATGCATCCAATACTATGGATCATTACCATGGCACATATACTACTTTAGGATAAATACAAACTATGGATCAATACCATGGAACATATGATACTATGGGACAACTTATAAATCATATGCATCTAACAAAAATATACTAACAAAGTAAAGAGAAGGGTTGGCACGAGTTCCTAACATATTGGGGGTTACAAGTTTAGAGTGAGAGAGAGAAAGAGATCGGAAGAGAGACCGTGAATGGGTGGCTAAGGGTAAGGGTGAGTAAGCGCAGAGGCATATATAGATATGTGTGTGTGTAGAGAGAGAGAGAGAGAGAGAGAATGACTGGGGGTCAAGGGATGAGAGAGAGAGAGAGAGGAGGTGGTTAGTGGTAGGATTAGGTGATAGACCAATAGGAAGAGAGAGAGTGAGTGGTTAAGGGTAGTGAGGGAGTAGGGAAGGAGGGATATAAAGTGAGTGAGGGATGGAGATATGGTTAGTGGTAGGAGAGAGAGAGAGAGAAAGAGAGAGAGGGTGGGGGTATGAGGGTGAAAAGTGTGGGTTTGGGGAAGGAGATATAGAGAGAGATATTAAGGGTTATGGGTTTAGAGATAGTGATAGACAAAGAGAGATCGGGTGTTAGGGGTTTAGAGAGAGAGAGAGAGAGATCAGGGGGTGATGGTTAGTGGTAGGACTAAGTGTGAGGGGGTAAGTTTAGTGGTAGGGGGTTAGAGAAATAGAGAAAGAAGGGGGTTAGGGATTAGGGTAACAGAGATATGGGGGGATTTGGATTTATGGTATATGTTTTCAATCAGGGGCTTATGCTTTATGGTAAGGGGATAGATGGGGTTTGAGAGAGAGAGGCTAGTGGGGTTATAATTAGGGAGGGGGCATGGGATTATATTGAGAAAGGGAGATATAGATATAATTAAGGAGAAATAAATATATAACATTAGAGTGCGTGCACTAATTGTGCGTGTGCATGCACTAGAGGGAAGTGGGTTTATAATGAGGGAGAGGGTGTGGGATTATATTGAGAAAGGTAGATATAGCTAGAAGGAAGGATAAACAAACATACACTGGGTGTTCACTCAATTAACTTATTACATAGCACAATTGTTCATAGAATATTAAATAATGTCCCTAATTTCAGTAAATATTGCAAAATCCCTCCTAAAATTTTATTGTTGAACCCCCCTCCCAATATACCTATCCAATTAAGTAAACCCTAGTTTAACCATATATTGTAGGTATCCATTTTTATCAACCCATTTTTAATACCCCCTTTATATCATATTATCAAGTTGTAACGAACATGAGCTCTAACACATCTTCGAATAAGCAAATAAGATGCTAAATAAAATAATAGTATAATGCTAATAATTATACCACCAGAATTGTAGGGGTGATTGATCAATTTGTATTGTTTAATAGTGGAAGACCCCATGGAATAGTAATGGGGAAGGAAAAATGCATAAAAGGAAATCCATTCAAGAGATCAATGTAACAAAGAAAGTAAAATACTGATAGTCCAATATCCAGTTTAATGCTTAGAAAAGATGAGAATTGCAAATGTTTCACACCATAGGCTGCCAATCTACCAATTTTATATCTTGTAAATACAAGTATAGACATAGAGAGCCCATGGTTTCTATAATCTTAATAAGTTAAACTCTATAAAATTGAAAAATTAGAACCCTTGAGTGGAGGACTTCCCTACCTTCCTATCAAAACAAACATCAATGATGTTTGAACCCAAATGAACATAGACAAATTCCTCTTACTTTCCAATAACACCATAGGATCATGTGCATAGCTTGGATTTGGGTCATTCACCAGATTCAATGAATTGCTCCACTTCCTCTACATTTATTCTTGCAAGCAAGGGAATTAACAACATTTAGTTACCTTTTCTTGGGTTATATCTAGTTTTTTTTTTTATCTTTACAGGAGAGGGAAAATTCTCCATTGTTAAGTTTCAAGCATGCAATAGTTATAAATATACAGATATGGTGAAACTTATATGATACCATTTCATGGTAACGATAACACATAGACTATGTAAATAAGGATTTATATTTTCACCTATGTTCATGTCAGTTTCAATACAATATTAAGATGCTTTCCTTGCATATAAGAATTGAAAATACAATTATGAATGTGCCAAATATAACTCAATCTAACAACTATTCCTAACTGGCAATGTGAAAATGTTAAAGAAGACTACAAAAAGTTGAAAGAAATAATTAGTTAAGAAAGATTGAGCTAAATGTTCTTGGTTCCAGTGAGCCAAGAAATATTGATCTGAATTTTCTTTGTTTTCATGGACCAAGGTTTGATTGAAACAACCATTGAGCATTGGAGTTCTCCCAATCCTCTTTTGTTTTGTTTTTTGCAAAAGAAAAGTATATTTAGATGTTTAAGAGAAAATGTAGGAAGGAAGACCTATGCAAATATCTAAGAGTTGAAATATGTTTTTTTCTTTCTTTTTTTAAAATTTATTCTACATGAATTGACCCTGATGTGCTTATTTGTAATAGCCATGGAAATGTAAATCGGGTTTCATGAAAAAATGAAAAAATAAGTCCAATTGTTGAGTTCAATGCAACTAAGTAGAGACTTTAAACCCGCATAAAATTTGTACAGGTTGATTTATGCATCTATGTGGAAGATGCATGGAGGAACACCATAATTTGATATAAATATAAACAACTATGAAGAGAGGATTTTCCCGAATATTTTAGTTCTAGTTGGGCTACAAGTGATATAAAATAAATAGCAAAGTATAAATGCCCCATGAGGAATTCAATGGGTGACAAAATATGATGGGAAAATTGCTTGCATCATAAAAATGTGAACCTCAACAACTGAATGGAGGCACATATCACATTAAATTATTCAAACAACACTATGAATTTAAAAGGACAGATCACATTTATGGATGGAGGCACAATTGACTGGCAGTTTAAGAGCAGATCTCATCAAGGGAAAGATCACATTTATGAATTTTTTTATGTTATTTTTATTTTTTATTACCCATTTTCATGGCCCTGGGGCCACTTAAAGGTTAGATAAATCCCATTCATGAATAAAATTGTTCGAAAAAAAGAATACTTTATAAGTTCAATGCTTTGGAGGTATAAATCCATGCCATGATTTGGAGGCATGAATCTAGCCCACAATTTGGAGGTTATTCCTTAGCAAAAACTAGTAAGAGTATGAATCCAACCCATGATTTGGAGGTATGAATTGAGCCCATGATTATGAAGTTATTACTCATCCCACCCAAATAAAATAACCCCCAATATTTATATTACTATGTCAAATTAAAAATCCCCACTTGACCCCTTAATACAAGCCAATATATTTTTGAGGTTTTTTGGAGTATTCAAACCCCCAATATGAATAGAAGTGATATGATATTTCCTTGCTAGTGAACCCCCGTGCAAATATATAACATTAGCAAGAGAATTAATAGTATGTACGCACTAATAGTGCGCGCACGCTATATTTATTTTATCCTTCTACACTATCCTACTCTACATGGAAAATGAAACATTTTCTCAAATGTAGGAATATTTTCAATGCATCCATCTATGCAAAACGATCATAAGCAGACTCATATCCAAGTATGAAAAATATACCTCAATAGCTCCAAGATATCAGGAACCAATTGCTCTGATTGATATGTTGCCAAGAAATGTTGAATAATGGAGGAGTATTATAGGTTGATGATTATCTGGAACCAATATTCAATGTAGTCATTATTCTTTTGAATTTCTTGTTCCTTGGCAATGATGTGCATGTTTTCCTTTGTAATGCGATGAATTTCTTTCTAAGATATCTGGCCATTTCACTCTTGAATGCGTAAGGAATCCAATGACAAACATGCAAGGAATCATTCAATCTTTGGTTCCAGCATTTTCTCTCCCTCAATTGTTGTCCATGACTCTTTGGATTCCTCCACAGGTTTGCAAGGATGACTAAGGAAGACTCGTGTATCTTCTTTCTTTAATTGTTCATGGATCCTATTCTATTCTCGAAAAGCAAATCTATCTCTAGTTATAAATCTGAATTTGGAACAAGGATTTAAGAAATTCTTTGTAGTGATAAGCGCTTCCTTTCTTAACAAATTCTTTAGCATATTCATCATGTTGGGTGATAGTTCATGTCTTGCAAAATAGATTAGTGTATAGGAGTTCTTACAACACCTAAAATAAAATTAAAAATACTCTACCTTTAATATTAAAGAAGTGAACTAAATATATAGAAAAACACACCACACTTTATAAACTCAACGCAATCTCATTCTTAGCAATAATCATGTACTTGAATGCCTCGTGCTACTAAGACCCTACTATCACCAAGTTATCTATTGACCCGAATTAGGCTTTTCCTTTCCATGGATCATTTCTATAGTACAAACATGACAAGGACTCAGACAAACTTACTAAAGTAAATGCACATGTTCTTACCTCTTGTCTTATTATTTCTCCTTCTCAAGGCGTAAATTTTGGCACAACAAAAATTATATGTAGAACCAAAAAAATAACCAAACTATGAATACACTAATCCCTTTAGCATCTCCCCGACAATGACGCCAAAAATGTTAGTCAATCCATATGCATAAATTATCGACATTAAATTATCAATCAGATGGTTATAGACTTATGAGAGGAAAAATCTAAAAATTCTAAAGTAATTCTAATGAATTCAAAAGAAAGTTTGCTTAGTAAAACAATTCAAGAACTGAGATTAAATATTGGAGTTATTGTTCATTAATGCAGTCAAAGTATTTTTATTAACATTAGAAATATTCATGTAGAAATATTTTATATAATTCTCCTAATAATTTAAATGTATCCTTAAAAAGCAGCAATACTTAAATCAAATCAAAGGAATCTCGCCCGATAAATTTAGAGGTGGGAAGAGCACACTTGGTTATGTGTTGAGTGTTGGATATGGAATAGCATCATGGGCATCTAAGAAGCATCCCATCATGACCTTGTCATCTGTAGAAGTAGAGTATGTAGCAGCATGTTTAAAAATCTGGATGAGGAGGATTTTGACTGAGTTGTTGCATGAATAGGAAGGACCAACTCAGAGTTATTGTGATAACAAATGTACCATTGCGTTGTCAAAGAACCATATTTTCCACAATACAAATAAGCATATTGATACAAGGTATCGCTTTATTAGAAATCTTGTGAATTGTAATGAAATTACTGAGTTTCAGTTGATAGACATATTTATGAAACCCTTTCCAGGGAATTCTTTGAATTTAACAGGGATAACTTATGATTATATGATGTAGGATGCATTAGTACTTAGTTTGGAAATTTTGTAAAAACCATTAAGGGGAATGTTGGAGATAATTACTTCTTTAGATCCTTGTTCAATCAAATTGTCTTTTCAGGATAGCGCAGTTAATATTTTGCAGTAGCAGGGCTTGAGGTTGGCCCAGTCCATTCAAGTTCAGTTCAGGAAATGAGGCGGTGAGGTTTCCATGGATACTCTTATTGAAGAAGTTTTGCAGATAGATTTAATGGCATTGTGGTTCAGTCTTGTTAATCATTTAAGTTTCACATGTTGTACTTATTTCCACTACTTGTCTTTTCAAAAGTCCGCCATCGGATCTTTTTTTGAAGTCTGAGAATTGAAGATCCGACGAGATGACAAGTGGCAACAATTGAGTGGTATCAGATAGCTCACATCAGAGGTTTATTTGATGATCAAATGCAAAAAGCTTTGGAAGCCCTGAAAGCCAAAACATGACATGTATCAGGAGTGTTATATCGGAGGTTTCAACAAGTGTGTTCAGAAGGAGTCCCAATGGAGTAAGTCTGATAGTGTGTTGGACCTGTTATATTGTAGTTGGGCAACGAAGTCATTGAGAGGTATCCCGAAAGCATAGCGGAGGAAACCCCAAAGAAGAAGGAGCAATACGTTGGATTTGATGTATCAAAGGTCTGTAGAGAGAACATTGGAAGGAGTGTCGATAGGAAGGCGTTGATAATGCATCGATGTGTTACACCAAAAGTTCCTTTTCAGTGAGTGCAACGAAAACACCTATTGGGAATTTTGATAGAAGAATTCCAATAGTGCATTGAAGCATGGATTTCAGGGATCAGCTTGAGAGAACCTAGTAGAAGGCTCGATATAGAAGTCCAATGTTTTGATAGTTGTACATTCAAATTTTGTTTCGGATTTTTTTTTAAGGTGATTTAGGTGCTAGTTTTGTATCATATTTCGGCTCGATGGAAATTCCAATGGTTAAGAAAAATACTGCTCATGTACATATATATGTAATTTCACCTCTTAATGAAATATATGATAGAGACAGAAGAAAAATAGAATTGCTTATGCTATATTTTATCCATGACTGTGCATACGAATTTGTAAACTCCACGTCCCCTTCCAAATATGGAGGTGTAGATGAGGAGTCTTGGGCTATCTATACACAAATTTCCCTACAAATGAAACAAATCCAAGTTTTGATGATGGGAGGGAAAAGTTTAAAATATGTGTTGTGAGATAGATTCTACGAAGTGCCTCCATGTTTGCTGAGAGGGTCAAAGCTTGGCATGGCAGTTTACATCATGCCCTCCACAAGTGCATTATGCTAAGTTATGTGCAACTTTTTTATTTCAAAGTTGAGCATCTTTTTATATGTAAAATTTCTTCATACATTTTCAACATTCAGTTTTTGCATATAAATATATATATATAATTATAATTTAATAATAATAATTTATATATTTTTATTAATTAATATTGTATGTAAAAAAGTGATATATTAATATTATGTTGTATTTTATATTAAATTTGATAGTAGCTCAATGGTATAGCAATATATATATAATTATAATTTAATAATAATAATTTATATATTTTTATTAATTAATATTGTATATTAAAAAGTAATATATTAATATTATGTTGTATTTTATATTAAATTTGATAGTAGCTCAATGGTATAGCAAATGCTCTTTCTAGAAAGGATGTAGGTTTGTACGAAGGCTTTTTATATTTTGAAGAATTCATCGAGAAAGAGTTAGTTCAGGCTGATTCTATTCAAATCTTTGTTCCCTAGGCTCTCTTGTCTTTCTGTTGGATATAGTTCATAGTTGTAGTCTTTTCTCTTTGTATTCTTCTCCCTTATGTTGGTCTTTTTCCAAGGAGTTTTTTTAATTAATTTGGGCAAGTTTTTCCATGACTTAATTTGGGCAATTTTTGCTATGCCTGTATTTGTATTCAAACTTTTTCAATTTACAATTTTAGCTTGTTTATGTCAGTACATCTTAGATGGGAAAGTCGCCGAATAAATCCAAAATTCAAAATTGAGGGACCTTTTCGACCACTAATCATTTGTTGGAATCCGTGAGGTGACGATTTATGTGGCAGCTATCACGCTAAGTTAGGTCACCGCTGCATGTCGTTGATTTTATTGCATTCTAGAATCTCTTGGGAATTGACCTACGTAAAATCACTATATGGATTCTAGAATCTCTTCAAATTGACATACGTAGAATAATCATACGGAGACTTGGTAATATCTAACCCTCTTACCCGTTCTCCCTTTCTTAGTCTCTTACCCGTTCTCCCTTTCTTAGTCTTCGCACATGTAAGGAAAAGGAGCGCCCTTGCTGACTCTAAAGAGAGTGCAGGCCCCGTTTTACACACGCATTTTGTAATTTAACCTGGAGCCGAAACCTGCGTCCAAATTTCCAATCCTGTCTAATCACAACCAAACCAAACTGAAAATTTTAACGGGCATCTGTGAAATCACAATGCAATGAACAGTGAACCCTGTCTACAGTGGTATATATTAATCCTGAGAACTAAACCAACTTGGAAATTTTAACGGTGATCTGTGAAATCAGGCTTAGGACAAAAGACAACTAAAAAGTCTGGGAAATTTTCATAGAAACCAGTTAAATTTGTTTTTGGAAATTGTTATTTCCATAATTCTGTAAATTCAGGGATTGTAATTGCCTCTCCTAAACTAAATGCTCTATTTTAAAACTACTCAAATCCCTGAAATTGCTATTTAAACACTCTAAATTGTCACTTCAACTATTCTTACTCTGCCCAAGTCAAGCCAGCAGTGTTGGAATTTCATTTCATACCTGCCTTTACACTATCTTTTTTTACTTTTTGAACTTTTATCTTACGGGTCACAAAAGTTTTGGTGAAAAAACAACCCTTCAATATTGAAGTTGTATTAAGAAAAATACCCTTCATTAATAATCTTTTTATTAAAGAGTTTAATTTCCAATTAAAAGAAATTACATGATTCTCATATTAAAGAGTTTAATTTCCAATTATATACTCTGGAAATTGAAATCTTTTCAAGTAGGAGGAACAAAACAACCTACTAATAGTGAAATAAACAACTCAATAGTAACATGTGCCATCTGAAGAGTTTGTCTGTATTATTCACGATGCACTTTAATCAAAATTTGATAAAGTAAATGTCTTTGTGTTTTGCTTCAATGCATTTAGCTTTCTAGTATAGTTAATTCATTTATTTTATTGTTATAAAATGTAATGATGCAAACTTATATCATTTGACATAGTAATTTGAATATACAAAAATTCCACATAGCTCATTTGCTTAAGGTATTTTTTTTAGCACACTTTTTGTGGTATTACTATATGATCATAAGAAGCATATGCTTAGTACATATGATATTTTGGCCATAAATATAAAGCCAATGAAACTTAGCTCATGTGTATGTGATGAAATTTGGTTGTTCAAATTGACAACCATGGGTTCAATTTTATAATCAATGTGTTTTTGTGGGGGATGGCCAAAATTAGGACCGGGCTAGTTTCTACATTCTTCTTTGGACCATTCACTTTCCCATGGTAATTGCTACATTTAATTACTAAAAGTACACAAATAATAAAATGTTACTACTTTTAACATAATCAAATAAATCATTTTTAAAAAGATTGTGAATGATAGCATTAAAAGCTTTAAGAAACACAAATTTGGGAATAAAAAAGATTGTGAATGATAGCATTAAAAGCTTTAAGAAACACAACATGTTAGTTGTAACTTGGAAGTATTGGAGGTGTACAAAGTGAGATTGGGAGCCTCCCACAACAAAGCCATAATTTCATGCAAAGATTCCTATATAGGTTGTAGGCTTTGTCCAGCCACAAAATGTTAACTAAGCTCAATATCAAAATAACAAAAACAATTTCATGTTTAAAAAGAACATAATAGTTTCATTAAAATTTATTTTTAAATTATTATCAAATTTATCAGCAAAAAAAATCTTCCCTTAATAATTGTTGATGCTTGGTTTCAAAGTACATAAGACCCATGAGGTGGTTATGGGTGGTTTGGTTAATTTCTTCATTTAAACTATCACTCAACCCAAACTACTTATCTAACTAATAAAAAATTAATGACAATTTTAAAAAATAATACCATCCAAACTCAAGAGTTTATCTTCTGTAATGAATTAATTAACATATATAATCGTTAGATTAATATATATATAAATATGAGTAAACTATTTTTTATTTTTTATTATTATTTCATTAATTTTAGTTGTATAGTAAATATATTTTAGGTTGGATAAAATTTGTTAATTTAAAATTAAATATCAATAAATTAATTAAAAATATTTAATAAATTAATTTTTATTTTTCCAAAATATAATTTAATAAATATTATATTTTAAACAGTATAAAAAATCTAGTATTTAAACAAAATCTATTACAATATGTGTGCCCTAGAGGCATGTATAAATTTTGATTATGTAAACTCACTTCTTATATGAAAATTTGTGAAATTGCACATGTTTACCAAATATTTAAGGTTAAATTCCATTAAATCAAATTAAATTAAATGTCGGAATTATATGTTTTAATATAAATTTCAGTAGACTCAATTACCTAATCAAATTAAATCAATCTATTTTCTTCAACTTTATCATTACTTAATTTTAGCAATTTAAAATTAAAAGAAAATGGAAATAGAGTCAGCCACCACTAAGCATAATAGTATTCCTGCAACTGCAGTCTTTGAAGCCTATCTCAGTCCCCTACCATATAATTACATCAAAATTAATTACTTTTTGAAAAACTTATTAACACTTAAAAATACATTTTAGTTTAATAGTGACCTATTCAAGACGATTTAAAAAATAATTTAACGATATTTGACGGGCAAAATGGCCCGTCAAATTCCAACCCCAGTCGAGAGCGTTTTAGTTAGCCCTTACATTGCTACAATCAAATCATAGTGCAATGAATAGTGATTATAACTCGATTAGACCGAAAGAAGGTGAATTTGTCAAATCATAGTACAAAGCTGTCAAATAACCTTCGTTGGAGCTTGGACGATGACCGCACCGAAACCGTCGCGAAGCCGCCATTATTACGGAGGAGCGGGCTACAAGCGTGCTTTTGACATCCATGTGCGGGAGCCTATCTGTTACTGTCATGCCCGACCAAGCTTTTAGGTTTGATTTATTGTTTTATCTGACTTCGTCCACTATTGTTATCTTGATTAACTTTATTTAGTAAAATATTTATCGCACGGACGGACTGAAACGTTACTTGTTAGTTGTTATGAATTTTTAATATGGGCTGGGATTGAAAAGTTATTCTTTGGATTTTGCAGATCAGTTTGAAATTTCAACGACATTAACGTTTAAGTAGTCGAGAGTCCAGACAATTTTTTATGAAATGGGCGAATAGAAAGAGTCGAGATTCACATTAAAGAAATACAGCTACATTAGATTATGCACCCCTCAACCGTCAGAGTTCAAATTTGCTACCGCATATTGTAGATCCATGATCTGATTTTTGATCTATGCAATCTAGTCAATTTGCTCAAAATAAGTTTTCCCCTTCATAGCTTCATTGTCTTTCCTCCGGCAGAGTAGCTCCTGAAAGATATGATGTGAAGAAGGCCAGAGCATCGCTAGGTTTGAAAAGGGGAACTGCGTGTCCAGCACCTTTAAAAGTGGCAAAGGTCAAGCCTTCATAGTCTTGAATCCATCCACTTACCTGTAATGATCACAAGACATACCACAACATTCAATATTTAATAAGCTTGAAAGTTTCAACTTTAATTGCATTCTAGTGAACTACTTTGAAGTATTGGTTAGCTATTCTCGCCTGTCCATTATGGTACCAAGGTCGCCAGGAGCCTCTTGTGGGAAGTCCGAGGGCATTTAGACTGTATCTTGTTGATAAGACTGGAACGCGGCCATCTGTATCTCCACTGTTCAATAGATTGAAAACAAGTTAAGCTGATACGCCAAACACTATCCATTATCAATTATATGTACAAGGCTGACCAAAGTATTAATCACAAAAAAATGAAATTACCTGTAAACCCATATGCGAAACCCCGCTGCTATCAGTTTTTTGTAGATAGGTAGTACAGAAAATTGGAAGTCTTTCCAGTTTTCAAAGATATCATTACTGCATTTAATACAAAATTTCATTAATAAATAGGTAATCCACATCTTTATTTATATTTTATTAAAATGAAATTATAATCTTGTTAATTAATAATGAGAAAAACACTATTTACAAAACTGTGGAGTGATGAACATTATTCAAAATTCGAAATAAACAATTAAAAAAAATATAAAAAATAATTAGTAGCTAATGCATAGATTAATCTTAATTTATGCATGGATAACTGGCAGTGACCAATAACCGATTTAACTAAAGAATATAAGAGGAAATTGAGCTGTAGATACCAAGTGATTACAACTAAGAATAAAAAACAAATAACAAATAACTTGTTTATTGCACTAATTTATAACTTATCTGTGTTCATCCATAAAAAATTAAGTTACTTATTTGTGTTCATCCACCACAAATTAAGTGGCTATGAAGATCAAAATAATTAGCAAAAAAGAGTTGCGAATGTTTACTTGCATATACTCCAGTTTTTTAGCTGTGAGCCTTTAGTTACGTGAAGAGCTTTCTGAACATCATATCTGTTGTAATAGACTTTGGCATGATTATCAAGACAAGGATCATATCCAGCTAACATCTTCTTTGGCTTCTGCTAATACATCGGAGAACAATTAAGCTCTACAGCTGAAAATCTATTGATCAAATGAAGTAGCGAAACAAAAGTTCAAGACATAGGAATATACCATAGTAGAATATTTGAAGTTTTTAGCCTCAGAGTTATTTGAAGGAATGCTTTCGTTGTTAATGCATGTAGGCGTGTACAGGCTGTACATGTCTATCTGCTTATATTGGTTCAGAATTTCGTTTACGTTTACTGTACAGTTTTGATTGCTCCAAGTATGATTACTATCAAAATCACAGTTGTCTTTGATGATCCTATGAGTTTCATCGGAGACAATTGCATGACTCCATGCATAATCTACAAAACCTTCCCAATCATATCCATCGTGCGTCTCTGGGTTTCCCACCTACACCAAAATGCTATGAATTATATTACGAAAATTGTGCATGTAATCTTAACAAAGCCTCAACATTAAGATAGGGAATGCTAATAGTTACCATGAAACCTTTGAGGTTGACATAAGTATCACTACTATAGGAGGCGTTGTTGAGATCGTATATTAGTTCTGCTAGCTCAGGGACGTATTTCCCTGGTAACAAAATAGAAAATTATGAATACCAATCTTCACCATTGGATATGGACGTAATTAAAATATAGAGAAATAAAAGATTGTAATATTCAAAATATGATCGAACTCACCTCCATAGCTTTCTCCCGCAATATAGAAATCATGTCTTCTATATTGGGGAAATCTCTTGAGCCAGTTCTGAAGGAACATGTAAGTATCCACGGCTGAGGAAACATTTCAGAGCACTCTTAGATTAGTAAGGTGATAAATTTTCAAGTTGTTTCTAGTATTCTATGTCACAAATGCCTTGAAACTTTGAAAAAAAATTCACCAGTTATGTTGTCGCCAAGTATATTGTAATCAGATGAAGTATTGGAGTACGAAAACCCCACTCCCACAGGAGACTCAACGAATAGTAGATTGGCTTCTGCTGATCAAACAAAAAAGATTAGTATTGTCATATTTCTCTACGTTCTAATCTAGCAACATATATCAAATCCTTTTTAACTTAATCGTTCATAGGAATACACAGTATATAAGATGGCAAATAAAGATACAAATTTACTTTTATAGTAGAAAAATAATTATCAAAATCACTTGAATTATTAACTTTTGATAGCAACGAGGAGTAAGATAGAAGAAAACCTTGGTTCCACGAGTATTTGTTGAAACTTAGGCCTGTCCCGTTTCCATTTACAAGGAAAGGTCCAATCTCTTGAGTAGCTCCATATCCCACAGAGGAACACCCAGGTCCTGCAGACATCGATATTAATCAGATTACAAAATGAATATATATACGTTCGTCAATATAACATGTGATTCAGTGAGTAGATTAATACCTCCATTGAGCCATAATACCAAAGGTTTTTCCTCCTTGTTCGAAGCAGCCTCGTAGAACCAGTAGAAAAGAGCCCTTCCATGTTCTTCATTTACAGTCACATAACCGGCGTACTGATTGAAGTCGACATTAGGCTGACCGGGCAGATTAGTTACTAAATCCTCATTGGCTTCAAATTTCTTCTCAGTTTTCCATGTATTTCGACCATTAATACACTGTATATTGATGATGGTCATAAAAAAGGCCAGACTCATCCACACGGGCAAGTAAGCTGCCATTTTCTGTGCCTGATGTCTTAACGACGACCTTTAATTTTGTGATTTTTCCACCGCAGAATGCAGACATTTATAGTTTTGAAGTTCCAACTGTTCTGCTGAATAAAACTCCTTACGCTATCAGCATGACATACGCATGTGGCGCACGGGTATCTAGACACCGGCCAGCGATAAATTCTGATAAGAGTCAATTCAAGTTTGGCCGAGAAACTTCTAGTGACGCGAGTTTTGTGATTAATTCCAAGATATAATGTTCCATTAGAGGGCAAGGTATGGCCTACAAGCAATAGCGACTTTTAGCTTATAATCTCGACAAACTAAACTAGTTTTCTTCACTACTTCTAGAATACCAGAAGAAAAATGCAACTCAAATTCATAAAATAAATGAAATGAATCTGAGGCTAGTGGGTCTATAAACATATCACAGAATCTTATGTTCAAATCAAACCAGCATCACCAGCATCACTGATAAAGTTAGGCTTAAAAATGCGCAATAAATGACTTCGAGAGGTCGGCTAACATGCTTGAATTGGTCTTTGAAGAAAAGAAAACACGTTTATAAGCGATGTGATTTACATTATTGACTCAGAAACAATGAGATTTGCATTGACTCATAACATGCTCAAAAAATTATGCCACTAAGCTCGCTTGGCTAATGGAAGGTGTGCTTGAGTCATAAAATGAAAGGAAAACAATTGAGACCTGAAAAAAATGATCAGGCTCATGGTTTCAAATCAAAACAAGCATCTCAAGAACGTTGCATGTGACAGATAAAGTTATGCTCGAAACGTGCACAATCCACTTCTTGATCTAGGTTAACCTTCAACATTTTTAGGAAGAAAAAAATGCGATTGTGCGTTAAGATGATGTAGAATTCATTGCTCAAGGCTGTACTAGACAAAGGTAGATATGCTTGATTTATGCCAATAGATTGTATTAGTCGAAATGTGGAAGTTGTATGAGTGGAACTGTGCTTCATTGTTATCGAAGCTATTAATAGTAATGAATATTAATAAGGGAAAAAAAAATCCAAAACTCTTCAATGGAAATTCTTTAAGGGGTTTAACATAAATGAGATGTCCAGTCAACCTAAGTTAATAAATTTTATTTTATTATCAAGTTCGATCAATAAGTGAAACTATAACGTGTACCGAAGACCATTCAAAAGGTAAATCATTTCACTCTTTAAATTAAACCTTAAAAAATTGTTTAAAGTTAAGTGGATTAGGACATACACCTAATTTCAGCGAGTCATGATTCCCAGATCCCCGTGGATAACGAAGGCAAATCTTGTGGCAGAACTGAAGCTTTAAAAAAGTAATGAATTGACGGGCCCTCCAAGAAGATTAATGTGATTTAAAGGGAGCACCAGGGAAGAATCTTGGCGCACGGTGGTGGTAGCTGTGTAGGTCCATTCAATCACTTTTCGCATGCGGAAATGCTGTACACGGTTTTGATGATTCTGACTAGATTCCAACTTTGATAGTTGTGTCTGAAGCAGCTTTCCACCGTGGTAGATTAAATTATCGTCACAACTTTTATTCTTTGTTACAAGACGACGGAGGGTTTTTGTATTTATAGAGAACCTACACTCCCTGTTTAATCCAATTCAGTGATTCCATGACAATTCAATTCTGTGTGCTTTAGCCGAGACATGTCAGATAATGGACAAGCGCAGACGATGAGCCACATATTCGATACAGAATGCCTGTCACTCGAAGCATGCACGCGTTTGTCCATTAGGTTATCTACAATCGTTTCAGTGACAGAAGCCCGCTGTGTAGAATCGTAGCCTCTAAAAGATATTGGGAAAATTATCGCCCACCCACGGAACATCGAATGATATGGACGATAAATTCCCACCCACCAACAGAACATGTCGCAACCAAATAATTACATATAATGATTGAGCAGGACCGGACCACAGAGTAAATATATTACTCGATCGATCGTGGATATGGCATATCCATGATTTCTTGGCCGTGGCTAAGGCAATCAATATCTAGCATGTTGGAGGTTATTTAATGCTGCTGCAGCAGTATTGTGGATCGTTGGATTTCAAACAGTTTGAGATCTAAATAGTCCACAGCACTGTTACCTAACATTAATGTTGCAAAGCAAGTTAGATAATCTTTGCCCTTGATAGGAGATAAGGATTATTAATAAAAGTATTTTTATCAAGTAGAAATGTTAATTTCAATAACAATTAAACCCAAATTTAAATTTCCATCTTGAAAATTTTGACCATAAAACAATGCTATGAGTTCTGATTTTGGTTCTATGTCCAAACTTCAATACAGCTAGGGACTTCTAAAATTCGATAAAATTTAATCCAGCCTAGAAGAACTTTAATATGTTGTAAAATACTAAAATTTGTGTGTAGGTGGACAATATAATTTTATGTGTTTGAAAGAAAGTCTAACTAATTCATGGTAGGGATAGTAGTAGATGAAATTGAAAGGAAAAAAATGTTGCAAGTACTAATAAGCAATAAAATAGAAACCCATCTAATAGATGGCAAGTAAAATGATTTGTACATTAATTTTTTTTACAAAAGGGTATACATATGTGAGTAAAACAATAAAGGGCTAGGTAGTGATCAAGTTTGACTCTAAATATATTGGAAATCAACATCGATAGTTTCATTTGGTAGAGAGAGTGCAAGGATTGAGGATTGCAAAATTTTAAGTGTGAAAGGGATATAAGTGTGAAAGTGATAGACAATGAAGGTAAGCCTCTTGATTTTTTCGAAGTGAGACATATGAAGTGTCTTTCATCTTTGCATAGTGTTTGAAGGAGAACGATGGTGTAATTTAGATTCCTTCTAACGTTGTAGTACGTGGAATTGCTATGAGGGTTAATCATTGACCTTCATTGTTACCATTGTCAATGGTCGACCTTGTTAATGTCAATCCTTGGGATTTATGGATAGTCAATGCCCAAGCCATATTGAGGGGGATTTGTTTCTTGTTACTTCAATTTATGCGTGGAATGGTATGTGATTTGGTATAATTGTGGTTGTTTTCCAGGAGCATGACCTACAACAATTAATCTCGGAAATAAATGAACGACATAGACATAAACATAATAGCAAAGTTTAAACTTTTGTTACAAAGGAATTAAGTCAAGCCTCATCTTGTTTGAAGTATTCTCCAAGTGACAAAATGATGTGCAAAATGGCAAAAATTATTTTAAAGGAAATCCTGGGTAAATGACAATAGTACTTGTATGGATATTTTGCAAGACAAATTGAGTGCAGTGAATGTCGACATGCTTTAGTATAAACGGAGAGTTTGTCGTAAGCATATGTTGATCAAGTAGTCTTTGTAAAGGAAAACTCCTTCTATATTACATATTATTGGCGGAGTAACAACACATGTATATGTTTGAAACTTTAAGAGACGAAGGTCCTACTCCTACCTATGAGTGGTTTACTCATTTCATGGCCTTTAAATCAAACATGTGTTGTAGATGATCATATTTACACCTAATATATTTATGTTGTTGGTACGTTGTACAACTCTACAACAATCTATTGGTTTATTGGATTATCTATACCCTTTTAATGTGTCATAAAAGATTTCTTTAAGTATGTAGTCGTACATGCTTTCATGTGATATTCATGAAATTAACTTTCTGATAATAATTTAAACATATCATCTTTCTTAGAAAAAAATTATTAACTTTACTTACACATTCATTCTCCCCTTCATGTACTTAATCTCACAAATTACATCCATTCTCTCTTCTTTTACTTGACTTATAACAACCACAACCAAATAAAAAACCTTAAAAATAGGTTGCATTAAAAATACATGTCAAATTTTTTTAATAAAAAATTGTACATAATAAACAATTTAGTAGACATTACAACAAATTTTCCTTCGAGGATGGGCACGTTTAAACATCAAGCAACTTGGAATGTTATAGTTTTCTATGGATGCGGAATTTTGATTTGATTCTATATGAAGTGTAACATTGGGTGTTTATCAAAATGAGGACAACCGCTAAATAGTTGGATTTTCCTAAGGTTAATCATATGCCTGCACATCAAGAAAACATGTCAGGATCCCTGACAACATTTACAACTTAGAAGAAGTAATCCTCCATCAATTAAGTACATGTTGTTATGTGGATACATGAACTGGCACATGAATTTCCTGGCAAAGAATGATCCAAGGGTTAATTAATAGAAATTAACAAAGGCGGTTCCTCATAGGCTCATGACAGGGGATGACAATAGTGCTTTAGAAAATATCTCTAGTAGAACACTCGACGATTGAAACTGGTGTTGTATCTCACTGACTTCATCTTGTCTTTAGAAATAAATTTGTTCCTTTCTTCCACGTGCAGCTCCAAAAATCACTTTCCACTCTCATCACTTCTCTTATCAATGATTCCTCCATAGCATGATTAATAATTTTTCATAACAATGCTTCATGCCTCCTTCAAGCTTGTTTTTTCATGTAATGAAAGGAACTCATGATGTTGAATACTCTCTTGTGAGGGGGCTCTCGATGCATATTATGAAGGTGCAAAGGTGGTTGTTTCATTATCATCAATATAAACGACTATGGAATCTCCAAGACCAATGAAAATAAGAGAAGAACTTTATTAAAGTGTTAATAGAAAGTGCTTCTAGTAACACATGCCGCTTCTCCATTTATCCCGTTGAGGCTATCTGCTTCTCCATGTGAACTATCCACATAGCCGCAATTGATAATTTTTTCATCTTTCAGGAAACATTATATGAATGTAATTTCCATCCAAAATTCCTCAAGCGTAAGATCATCAAGCAACTCATGCAAAGGTACTGAAGGAACCATGGGGATTTCACTCAATAAACCACTATCATAACACATTCGTTCATGGCATATGAAACAATACCCCTAATTTCACTAAATATTGGAAAATACCTTCCAAAATCGTTTTTTTTAACCCCCTCCCAATATGCCTTACCAATTTAAAAAAACCTATATTTTCACTAGATATTGCATGTATCAATTTTTTCATTAACACTTTTTATACAACTTTATATTTCTACCTAGTATATTGATATGATACCCCTCTTATGACCCCACATGCATTCTACAATGCACCTTGCTTCTTTTGATGTATATTGTGGATACACATTACTTCACCCATAATGTAATTACTCAACCACATATCATTATGATTTGCAACATCTAATGGTCCAATGAAGAGATAAGAGATCACTTCTTGTATGTCACTAGAGCCAATGCACATAGTACAACATTTAGATTGCATGTTGCAGTTCCCCAATTGCTGACTAAGCCTATTGCGGGCTAGGTATCCAAGCCCCTAGGGCCTGTAACAAGCTCTAGGAGGATGACTAAACCTCCCAAGGCCTATAATAGGAACGAGTGGTTGGGTATTCAAGCCCCCAAGGCCTATCGAGGGCATATAATAGGAACTGGAGGCTTAGAGCCTCCCAAGGCTATTGGTAACAATTGGCTGAGTGCTATGGGTAACAATTGGTTATCAATGACCACTGTCTCTCGAATATGATCGACTGGAAACCCACTTCACCATGAAACCCCTGGCCTCAAGCATGCCTCATGACGCGATTTCCCTGCATACTGGTAAGCCCAAGCCTTGCCTCAACTCGATTTCTCATTCGACCATGATCCCGCCATCTCCATTTGGTGGATATTTGTCAGCCCACCCATATAAAAAAGATCCCAAAATATTTTTGTATTTTTACATTAAATAAAAAAAAACCTTTGCCCCTTAATATATAAGCAATATAATTTTTAGGTTTTCATGAATATTTAATACCGCAATATAAATGAACATGATATTATCTTGCCTTCTAGTGAAGCCCCCATGGAAGGAACATATTCACCACATGTCATAGATGTTGTATGAGTACAATGGAGCTAAAATCTGGCGATATGCTGGTTTCAACAACTCCTCGTTCTTCACATCTAGTTTTAGCACATAATTTTTAACACATGAATGAATGTTGGAATGGTATTTATCTGTTAAAAAATGAAGAGACCCTGTAGATATATTCTTAATACATAGGACAACTCACCGTCATTCCAATGAGAAAAATGGCATTTAAAATAGAGTAACAATAGAAAGATATGAAGAAATACTAACAAGTTGTTTGAATGAGAAAGTATAGTGACATAGGTTTGCAATTAAGTGTATGGGCCCACAACAAATTGAAAAATTGCAACAAGACAATGGCTATTGCTAAAGGGCTCTACAATATGTAAGATTAGAAGATTTTTTTTGCGTTGTCTTATTTTTTCCTTGGGAATCAGGGTTTGATTTTAAAGAGAACTAGTGAAGGACTATGCTATATATTTTTGTCCAAAAAGATGAATAGATTTCTTGACCTATCTTCATTGTACTTTCCAGCAAAAATCTAGAGCATGACAAGGATGACAAACAGTCTTTTGCAGCTACATAGTATGAATTTGGAAACAATGTTGTAACATATGATGAATATAAGGACAAAGACTTGAATACAGAATTTAAAGAACACAGAATGTTGCTTCCTAAGTCACTATGAGGAGACCACTTTCCAAGTCACTATGAGAAGACCACTATCGAGGAGTAAACCATAACACATATACACTGCAATACTAAATATAGAAATGAACTTCCAAGAAATGCAATTCCTATTTAGAGTATGGAGCTGACCACATGGAAATAAAAATCGTTGAAAGTGTCAAAGATGTATGATGTCGATACGTGGAAAATCCAAGCCTCCAAATGGAAGAATCTACATCCTATATATGTGCATCTAATCGAAGATGGAAATTTTCAAACAGGAAGAGTCTAAAAGCAAGTTGATTGAAGAGCAATGAAACGAGTCTCCAATAAAACAGAATGAAATGAGTCTCCAATAATGTGGGCATAGATTCATATTTTCCAGTGGAAACATAAGGAATAAACAGAGGAAGTCAAGGCTTTTCCTTCTACTTGTTCAATTTCATTAACATTTGATGCGGCCCTCCTCCCTGGATGGCTAAATTCCATGGCACCTTTTTCCATAAATGCTAACAAGTCCTCTAGAAATCACCGTGGCTAGATCATGCGTGTCCAAACTTGCATTTTTTCCTCCAGTGATAGAATCAACAACAAGATCTGATGGCATCTTTTTCAAATGATAGTAGCCACACACCTTTCTTCCTTCTTCGTTGTCATCATAAATTGACCAGAAAATGAAACTTGAACTCAGGAGCCTCCTTCATATCTTGGTTGGTCCATGTGTCATTATTAAGCATATAAGAGCTTAACTCTTTGGTGGATAGTATATTTGCTATAAACCATTTCCCTTGGCCTGCAACTTCAAATTTTGGCTACTCAAAAATGCTTTTGAGAATCAATTCAAAAGGTGGGCAATAAAGAGCTTCCAATCTATCTCTGTTTTCATTGTTACCATTCGAGAATGCGTAGGAAGAATTAGATTGACTATACTAGTGTGGCGATTGTTGATATCTAGACTGTATATAGTCAGAATCAATTTCATGGCTATCAGATTGAGCATAGAATAGCTTTATTGCTTCATCTAGGTTCTAGTTGGCTATCTGTAAAAACTGTCGCACCTTGTCTATGGATTCCTCCACTATTTCAACAAAGGAAGAAATCGGTACCTCCATCTCTCTCGACATTTACATTGAATGGATTTACTTACAATGAAAACCACAAGAAATAAAAGTATATAAAAACATTCCACAACGATTTGGAGCAAGATTTTAAAAAATATGTATATTGAACATTGAACCAAATCAAAGCTTTCCCAACCGAATATGCAGAACTACGTTGTGGAAGGAGCAGGATCGCATTGATGATTAACACAGGTGTGGAGGTAGCAGTGGTTTTGGGAAGCCATAGAGATCCAAATACCACATCTTGAATGGCATACACAAATAGATGCATATGGGAACCGTGACTCACACTCTTCTTTGGTTTCTGAAATGAAGATGTGCGGGAGAAAAAACTCCATAGATTTACCCTGCCAAAGAATGTGTGAGTTAAAAACATAGAAATTACTGTTGCGGATCAACATATGTTGGGTTTTTATGAGACAATTGGCGGCTCCTCATTCGTCGTCGATAGATGACGAAGGGGCGAGAGGAACCGCTCCCTTAAAATATGCCTACGGTGTAATTATATTTAACATTTGGAAACACTCCTGGCCCAATATGATAAATGGATATGATAGGGCTATTTATCCCACCATATCTCACGCGATTTCTTACCTTGGGGATGAGGGTGGCCCATGATGTTTTCCTGTCAGCGTCACTTCTATCGTTTGCAGAGACGACCATTACTCAATGCAATACCTGTAGCCAGATATTTCATTCAAGTTTTGTTTTTTTGGGGTCAGTGGGCATACCTTCCTTCGTTTGTAGGGATAATCATTAATTATTGCAGTAAACCCTAAGATTTCTTTCAATCAATTTTGCCAAATTTTGTTAGCATTAAATGTTGGGTTGTTGGATGCTTATTGCACTTCAAAGATCTATAAGAAATCATTAGAAATTCTCCAAGTTAACCAGTCATATAGATTTGCTTACTGAAATGTTGAAATTGGTACAACCAAACATCCAACTCTATAATACTAATAATCTAGAGTCAACATAAGCAATGTGATTTGAGAAAAAAATAAAAAATATTGAAATTGAAAAAAAATATTGTTAATATTAATATTATTAATATGGTTGTTGCTAGTTTAATTTATATTCTAAAATAGTTTTAAAAGTTGTGAAGATGTTATGGTTAATAGAGATTATGTGGAAGATATAAAATATTGATCATATTAGCAAAATTTATGGGTGGAATTATGTCAAGTTAGTTGTCTTAAGTGTGAGAGTCGAGGTTTGAGAAGTTTAGAAGGATTGAGGTTTGAGAAGTTGGAAGTCCATATTTGAACTCTTGGATCTTAAGATAAGTAACACTTCTTTAGACTTTATAGTAGAGTTATATTTAAATAATAATACAGTTTTTTTAGTAAGATGATCAACTATGTATTATTGTATTATTGAAAAAGGAAAATAAAAGTAGAAAATATTACTATGAGATTGAGAACTATCATGCTTTCGTCCATATGGAAAAAATATTGGCATACTATGACATCCATGACAAAAATGATACAAAATATTGGGCAATTACATAGCAAACTTAGCTAGCACCATCGTACCCCGCAAGATAACCCAAGATCCCTGAGAAAACTATAGGAATCCTGAAACTGTGAACGATCCTTGAGACACAGTATTGGATGCAAAACACAAAAAGAAAAAACTAGACTGTGAGTTCCACACTAACCAGACTCCCCGATGGGAGTATCATCTTTATCCTCCTTCTCACTTCCTAAGGTTGTCGCCAATGGAATTGCATCGTGAGGGGCCGAGGAAAGTAGATTCACTGTCAAAGGATATGCCTCCTGGTGGGTCACGACTTGAGGATTCCCCTTCTCTGGAGTCGAAGTCCCATCCTGGCTCGGATGCCGACGAAAGGAGATTCTGCAACCTCCAACACCCTTTCGATAGCATCCACATCCTGGAATAAATTCTCTCGTAAGATTCCCAACATTTGTTTAACCAACTCGACAAATCTTTCCCTCTCCATCATCTCTCTCCCCAGCAAAGTGTGCATAATATAGTAAGGGGAAGCCACTGAAACCGAGCCATACTCCTTTTCTCCTCTTTGTATCTCTTCATTTTCCCTCTCTGTGATGGCCTCATCAATATGTGGGGGAGTGGAGTCTAAATAGATTTGATTTTAGTCAACATCCCTTGACTGAGGCTCCCTTCACCTCTCCCTCCTCGATGCGTTGTCTTGGAGCCATATAAGGAGTTTTTTTTTTTAATTCATAGATGTTTATATCTTAGAATTTGGACTGGACTAAAGTCTATGCTTTTTTAGATTACACTAAAATTAAACAAATGTACTCTTTAAAAATAGTTGTTCTAATCTTTAATTTCTTATACTTAAATTTTAAATTTTTAAATTTTGTTTTTTCCTTTTGTTTTTTTAATGTTGTGTCTACTTAATTGCTTCAACTAAACTTAATTATACCTCATGATCACTTTTATTTTTATGATGATTAGAAGAGTGTTCATCATTGATCATCTCATGGATGTTGAAGAACATGCTTTCCTTCCAAAACTTTGAGTAGTGGCACACATGTACTGCAATTGCGTGTTTCCAAAAGTAAAGAGATGTGGTTTTTTATTTCATATTGATATCTCCCGTGACATCACCACTAAACACCAAAATATTAATTAAATCCATCAAAACAAAATTTGCGCAATTAATCTTTTCCTCTTTCATATTTTGGAAACATTTTCTGAACTTTCAACCCTTTTGCTCACTATATAATTATTTGAAGTTGCCATTGAGTTTCAAAACTTTGAGTTTTCAAGATTCCAAGAAAATTTCAGAGAGGAACCACCATGATTGTTGCTTCACTACTTTAAATACAATAACCTTCTCAAGTGGTTTCTCAATCTCCCATACTGCTTGTTACCCCCAAAAATTGAAACCAATGAGACCAAAAATGATCCCAGGGTCCCAAATGATCATGATACATGCAAGGTGTGAAATGTCTACTATGAAATGCCATGAAAACCAAGCATGTGAAAATTGAATCCATCTCTCAAAAGATCTCCCACATAGGAAACTGGAACACTACTCTGCAAAGATGAACTCAAAAAACTGAAGATTGGTTTTCTATCTCAAACCAACAATCGAACTGCTGCTCCAACTGAGCTAAAACCAAGCTACACAGGGATCCCATTTATTGTATTACATCCTTCCAAACATCATGAGTACAAATAATATATCATCAAAGTACGTAACAACATGATACAAATGTACATCAAGAATGTACTTAATAAAAGAATCATGAAAGTGCTTGTACATCCAAGTAAGTAGATCATCATGTGGCCCATAGACACAATCATCAAGTATTATATCAAATATGCTCCAATGGCATAGGTTAGGATTCCATGTATTATAATGCTGCTCCAAAAGAATGTAATATGCATCAAAATAATCAGCCATGTGTTCTTTCATCCAAGAAGTGAATGAAGAACATCCACCAAAATTTGAACCAAGTAAGGAGTAAAGAAAACAGGCAGACTTCAAGTGGCTCAAATAAGTCTCGCCAATACACCCAGGAATATGTGTATCATCAAGAAATAACAAAGGATATACCATATGACACTTTGAAACATAGGAGGAAGAACAAGTATATTGCAACCTCTCAATAAGTTTCTCGTTTTGAATTTTGAGCTTATGAATATCCTCATTATTCTTCAATTATGCCTCATGTAACCATTCATTAAGCTCAACCAAATTGTTTCTATCAAAAAGAAAACACATGAAATTACCTTTGATGTTGCACATTGCTCTTTGAATATTCTCCATGTCTTCAAGGAAGGATGGCTCCTCCAACAAAGAAACTCTCCAACAAAATTTTAATACCAATTCTTGAGTCTCATGGAGTATGCTAAGGGCCTCATGGATCTTCCTTTCACTCATATTCAAAGACTCTTCAATGAAGGATGGTTCATGAGAGAGAACCTCCTCTTCTACTTTTTTATTGGGATCAACTTCACATGGGAGATCAAGTGGTGATGGGGAAGTTGATCTTAGTTCTTCTTCAACTGCTACAAGGTCTTCATCTCCATGTTAAATGGAACTTTGGATTGCAGCAACACCTTCAAAATTTATCTCTCTATCACCAACATAGATGTGTGATCACACATTAGTAGCTACTCCTTCATAGTTCAAGTATCCATCAGTAAATGCTCTTTGATCCATGTCCAAAGTAGAATGTGTCTTGGAATGATCTTTAGTAGTTTCAATGGAATTTCTTCATGCTCATGCGATGTTTCTTCATCTTTTTCAAAGTCACTTGGGAATGACATTCGATCCTCTTCATGTAATGCTTCTTCTGCTTCACCACCTACAGAACTAGGTGGCTCATGGGTCTCCTCATTTTGCTCCTCCTTTTCACTCCAACATATATGATTTTCTCTCCAAGCTATTTTGCAAGAAGGGCATAGAATTTTATTCACTAAATCCACATATTCATTCATGGGCCTATATCCAAACAAAGCATCCACAAATAATTCGAAAGGAACTACTAGGGATTACTCCATAATAACATTATGGGATTGATATTGTTGGGGAAGGGTTTTGTAAGTTTCCCTCCACCATGATACTTTCTTCAAAGGATATTTCCTTAGTGGTGTGATATCCCAATCTACATATTCATTGTACAGGTGATCACGATAGTAACCATCATCGTCTCTAAGTGTGAATTGGGTAGAGGTACTGCAAGAGGGTCCCTCATCCACATAGTTTCTATCATACAACTGAAACTATCTTCCTCTTAGGAATATAAAGAATACTCCTCCTCATACTATGAATCTAAATAAGACATGGCCTTAAATTTCCTTCTTCAATGGATGACCCAATGCACAGGTGCAAGGACCATCATTTCATACCACTGTATATCCCTATTTTGAAAAATTACTCCATTTTGACCAATTTTCGAACATTGGACTAGTGAAAACCCAAATTGTCTCAAATGCTCCCAAATGATTTCGAATTCTATATGAATGGGATTTATAGGTATTAATACATATTAATGCATATATAAGACACTTATACATTCATTAGAAACATTCAGGGCTTGTATTTGTCAAGGAGGAAGGAACAATAAAAATACTAGGTGAATTCAATGGTTGAAAACGCCACTAGTCTAGTAACTTTTTGGCTTCCCAAACAGTATATGGAATTCCCTATTTTATGAAATGAAACTTGGATATGATATAGGACCTCAAGGGAAACCAAAATTCAGAATTAAATAAGGTTTTAGGGTCTTCTATAACTCCCATAAAACAACAGGTTGTGAGACATAGAAATTGTGAGAAAATGGTTAACAATGGACATAATATTTGTTGCACAATATTTAAGAAAACCTCAAAGGGTATGCACATAAAATTTATTTCATAAATATTACTTCATATGAAGAAAGAAACATAAGCAAAAAATCAGAAAAATTATGATTTCAAACAAATACAAATTCACTCCAAAAACACCATGTGAAAATAGGAAGGAAACTAGCTCAAATCTTGAGTTTGCTTGGAGATATTACATGAAAGGTATGGTATTTCAAGATGTATCCAATATGAAATTAATTACAGTGGTATACATTATAAAACATGACCGTAGATTCAAAATATCATTCTCCACAAACTTTATGTAGCTATGAGTGTGCCATCACACTTGAACATGGACATTGAGAGAGTATTGAGAGAGAGATAGTGGAGAAAGAAGGTAGAATATGAACATGAACTGAAAGGGGAATCGAAACTGGATCAAAACATCTCCATTAATCTATGTTGAGAGGTATGAATGGCCTCTCCTCTAACCAACTTGGACATGGATATTTCACCTTCGAAATTGGTTTTAAGGTAGGGAGGATGAACATCCATCATGCAAGGACAAGCTAAGCTCTCCAAGAGTACAAATGATAAATGGCCAAAATTTGTTCTGCTTCCTAGTCCTCCTCTTTTATTAACCTCAAGTGAACTCAAGATCTCGAATTTCCTCCAAGATACCTCACTCAACTCGAAATTAGTGAGAGATTCTCTCATGAGACACTTGTCCACTTATTCCTTGCATTCCTCTTTCCCCAATTCGAATTGGGAATCTTGGTTGAACATAACTACCTCTATGTGCCCTGTTGGTGGAAATGCTTACACCTGATATGTCATAAGTATCATAGGTATGAAATCAGGTCTAAATTTTTCATACTGGTCATAGATTTCTTCATCATTGTTGTCATAGATGCCATGGAATCTTGTCACAAGTGTGACAATTTGTCTATTATGCTTCTTCCTCTTTATTGGGAGTTACTCTTCCACTCCAATTCGAATCTCCTTGATATTTGGAATTAATATTTCCCCTTCATATTCCCCAAGTACGTTACCCTCCACCTTAAAATCGAATTCGTGTGAGGATGATGCCAAGTGTAGTGGGGAATCTTGCCACATGCAGGTCCCACAACCTCTTATGCGCCCTCATGATCCAATGCCACCTTATTTTATTTTATTCTTATTATTTATTTTGACCCATTTAATGTGAATTTGTAATTCTAAGGTCATTTTGGGTCTTGTAGCTCCCTTATTCCAAATTTTTATAATTCCACCCCAAACCTAGTCAATTAGTAGGTTAGTGAAATTTTTTCTACATGATAGCTTATTTGTATGGGGACATTACAAACTTAGAATTGGAAATTTTCTCTTCATGTGACCCACCTTTCCCATTTGGCTCTAATTTTACATTATTACTAACTTGGACATCATGCTTGGCAATTATTTGACCCTTAGCACCAATTTAACAAACTATCATGAACATGGCCAAGTGGCTTAGGCCATTGTGACCCAATGAAAAATTTGGGTACATGACACTATAACTTTGTCTCTATATCAAATGAATTTTAATTTGAAGTATACATATTTTCTCACAAGGAAAGACAACTCAAAGATCTCACTCCTCACTAATTTTGTTCTTTAAACTTTAAATACTTTATTGATAAGTGATTAGAATTTTATATAAGTTTAAGTCTTCTTTAGTTTCTAGCATTAGTGATTTTGTTCTTTGAATTTTAAATACTTTTTAGATAAATGATTTCAATTTTGTATACATTGAGTCTTATTTTATTTTTATGGTTAGCTCTAGTCATGTGTTTGAGATTAAATCTATTTTCAAAAGTTGAAAAAACACTATAAATCCTCTTTACCTCATAAATCTATATAATCTATAAAAAAAAATAGATTTAGGGATTTGTGATGGATTAAGGAGGAAACAAAAACATGTTATATCAAAATGCCATGTTTCAATAGCATATGCAACAAACACACATAATACTCTATTTTCACAGTATACACAACACACATAGGGAAAAATGCATTGTTTTTCTTTCTAGTTCATATTCAGTCCAAAAACAACTACAAAATGTAGTGATTGATGGAGGTCTTAATGCTTCCTGGAGACAACTATCACCATTAATATCGAAACTACCAAAATCCAAAAAACATTTACAAACCATGGTTCTTTGTAGATCAGTGCCAATAGTGGAAGAAAATAATGCATATTCCAAAAATCCCTTTTAATTTCAACCACCAACTCTGACATCATTTACAATATTTTCAAAATAAAAAAATGCCTAAATTATGTCTGGAATTCAAATTTTATTTTGGTAATGCCTTGGTGAACATATAATCCAATTGGTCTTTTGATCTGCAAAACTCCAGATGGACTTCTCCCTTGTCCACTAATTCTTTAATGAAATGATATTGGGTATCAATATGTTTGGTCGTCTTATGAAAAACATCATTCTTTTACAATGTTATGTAAAACTTATTATCATAAAATGTTATAGTTGTATAATGTTGATGATGCAAACAATATGATAGTACACAACACATCCATATTTATTGACAAAAAATATGGTAGTACACAACACATCCATATTTATTGACATGTTGATGTGGCTACAACATACTAGATACAATTAATGAAATTGTGACTATGATTTTATTCTTTGATGCCCATGAGATTGCTCCTTGTGAAAATGATAGGAATAGGCACACATAAACACTCGATGCATTTCCATTACTTCATAAACATATTAAATACATACCATAGACTTTACTAGAAAGACCTAAAAACCGACAAACTATCTAGATTCATTGCACCAATTTTGACTTTGTTAATCTTGGGACTTACAACTTCTTGACCTGTCAACTAATTAGATATTTGGAGAAATTACTATCCTTCAACTCTCTCTTTTAATTATGACCTCTAAACAAATGACGGTGATTCCATGAATATGGTTAACACCTTTTGTCCAAAAATGACAATGAAAATTCGATATTTTAATCATTTATTAAATCAAAGCCCTCGAAACTCATCTATTCTTTGTGAATTTTGACATGCAATAAAAAATAAATTTTAGGGAATTGTGTTTTTTTTTTTTCAATTATATGTTTTTAAATACGAATATCATTAATGTGTCAAAACTACATTTAATGAATGTTTGTCCTTCCAAATTTCAAGAAAAATTAACAAGTGGATTATTTGCACATAAAATAATTTAATGCTAAATGTATAATTTTTGATATCTATATATAAATATATATATAAATGAACATGATCTACACATAATGCGCTTGGGTGCATACCGTACATTTTTTTAATTTATTTTAGAAAACTATATTTGTTTATTATTAATTTTCGAAACTAACCACTAAATGTTTGAATCACATCTTTTACATATTTGTGTACATATAAAATTATTTTTTGCTGCTTACATAAATTGAAAAACCAAAAAAAAACCTTTTGAAGAGGATGCATCGATCTGGGGCATATATAGTTGTGTAATTTTTATGTTGTTGATTTTTCTTTGAGCTCCTTCAAAGTTGTTGAGAGGTTTTTTTAGTGTAAAAAGAAAATTAAAAAAATCATATAGACTAAAAAACATGTAAATTATATGCTGGTGGATAAACAATTTATTGAGGAATCCACCCGCATCAATCTACCACCTAAGGTGTAATTAATGATAGGGATTATGCCTTTCAAAGAGGCAAGTAAACTTAAATCTGCAAAAAAGGGACAGATGCATGTTTTTAAAGCCCTTGATCGAGCTATTAGCTCAATCAAGGTCTTGAAAATACCCAAACGAGGGTTTGAGCATTTTTTTAAATACCTCAATCGAGGGTTTACCTATGGTTAAGAAAATAGTTCGACCGAGCTATTTTGTACATCAATCCTTTTTCCCAAAGTTCCTATGTTTATTATTTCTAGATAATATTCTTTTATTACTTTAATGTGACATAGTATTTTGAATGTTTCAAAACAAATTTATGTCTTAAGTAATAATAATTTCAAAGCTTTTGTAATAAGGTTATTATTTGACTCTGTCAAATAGCAATTAACTTAACACATATTTTTTGTTAGTGATTTATGGCAAGGGGTTTTGGTAACCCCTAGTAAATTTGTCCATGCTATTTGATGCAATAAATTAATGGATTGAATAACACCATTGTAAAATGCCTTAAAAAGCATCTATTACGAATAAAAATATGTGAGAGAATAAAACATAAATACAAGAGCAATCAACAATAGAAACACCATATTTATCCTGGAAAACCCCGCAGGGGAAAACAAGCCATCAATAATAGATCTATTATTGGTCCTTAGCCAAACTAGGCCAAGGCCGCAAAGAGAATCTCTCTTTCTCACATTGGCACCTTATAATGGAGGAATCCAACCCTATAAATAGGGTTCTTTACATGTAAATACAACTAGAAAGAAACCACGGGCTACCAAAACTTGTGCCCGAAACCACTTTCTACCTTGTTCATTCCCTAGTCAAGGTTAACCCTAACAACATCCTCTTTGGTTGTTAATAATTAGCTTAAGGTATGTTTTTTGTTAGTGATTTATGTCCCATGGTTTTGGTAATCCATGGTAAATTTTCCCATGGTATTTAATGAGATGAATTATATTTATTATTTTATTTCAATATCCCAAAATGTAAATGTTAATACCCCCACCCAATACACATGTTTCCATTTAAAATAACTATTTGTACTATATAAATCAATTTAATAAAATATAGAGTAAAATTAAAATAAATATTATCTATTGAGTAAAAAAGTACCTATTAGCTAATTAAAATAACTCTTTGCTTAGCTAATTCTTATTTTTTACTTGATATCTAAAAAATATAAGTTTTTTATGTTGACAATCCCTAAGTTTTTTTATGTCTCAATTGAGGGTTTAACTAACCCGAGATTTTACCAATAGCTCGATCAAGCTATTGTAAAAGGCTCAATCAATGATTTGTTTAATCCCTCGATCAACCTTTTGAAAGCTAGACCAAGGGCTTCAATAACCTATTAACCATTGATTGAGATCATGTTTCAAGCAATATGTTCCCTTGTCTTGCTAAAAAGGGTTACCCATATTCATGGGGACACCCATGATCAAACTTCTACTAAAACATACTACCTCTAACTCTGACATCAAAACTGAAATGTGAATTCCTGCTAGTCTATGTCTTAGCTAGGATTACAACTTGTTCAAATATTTTCATATTCACCTTCTTTACTGCTATATGTTGTCATGACTTCTTCCTATACTTTCTGCTCCAAAATTCAAAGCTTTTCTTCTTCTACATGCTCCATACTTTGAATTCCAGATTCCTTTTTTTTTCAGCTTGAACTTTACCTTGGTCTTGTTCTTCATTATTTCCTTCTTCATTGTTCATAATTTCTTTGGTTCCTAGGACCTTCTCACACCAGCTTCAACTGCAACATATTCATCAACATGCTTTTCATCATTCAAATGCTAAATGCCCTTCATACCAAGGGACATAAATTCAATCTTTTACATCCACTTCAAAAACTGTAATGTGGGAATATCAAGGACCCACTTGATGTCTTCAACCTCTACATATTTAGTGCAATCTTCAATATTTTCAACATCTTCGATACTATCCATTTCTTCATCTAGTTCTTCTTCTATATTTTCTTCCTCTTCTTATTCTTCTTCTTCAGTTGCTTCATATTCAACCACTAAGGTCTCTTTTACCTCAAATTTGTTAGCCTTTGCTTCTTCATCTTCTTTGGGATATGCAAGCCAATATTCAAACTATTCATCTTTCTCGACTATTGTTCTTGCAAACTCATCTTCATGTGCATCTTCTCCATATATTTCTTCTACAATCAAGACATCATCCACTTGGTCTTATTTTGCAAGTAGGATTCTTTTTCCCAAAAGAATCAATGATATAATTTTGATGCAACACACTCAACCAGCCTTCATTTGAAAGGTGTTCCTCATCATACTTATGTTCAAGTGCTTTAACCTCTACTATTGAGAGGTCATCTTCATCATCTTCTAGATACACTTCATCAAGGCATACTACTTCTTGGGTAGTTTCACCTTCATCTTTATCAACGGTATTCACTAAACCATTGGTTGTTTCATTGGAAACTTCATCATCATAGGATGATACATTGTTAGCTTCAACTACAGCTTCTTTGTCTTCATCATCCACTTGTGCATCTACACAATGGGGTTCACTGGTTGCTTTATTGTCAGCTTATTCATAGAAATAGATATTGTTGCATTCACAAAAGTATAGGTTGTCACATTATTAATTACCCAACCATCATCCACATGTGACTGAGCATTGTGGGATTCACCATTAGCTATATGATTTTACTTTGCTACATAAACAGATTTTTCTTCCAATGTGGCAACATTCTGCAAGATGTTTCTCCCCCTTTCACTGTACTTTGTCTCCGGAATACTCCAAGTTTGCATCTGATCTTCTTCATGTGTGGGATCCTTAGCTACAACTAGATCCTCTATAATCTCTCCACATTTCTCCAACTGTAATTAGCTCATCAACAATGCCATCCGAAACTTCTTCTTCCTTGAATTCAACACTGTTATAGGTCAAATCTGCACTTCTCCATCTGTGATCACACAAAAGGACACTAAGGATTGAAGAGTTTGATTGACCTGGATGACTTGTTGCTTGAAGTACACTCTTCAGCTGAAAATGTTGCAGTTTATCCTGATTTTACCACATGTACGCCCCTCTCTGTATAGAAAACCAGCGTACACCTTGAAAAAATACTCTACTTTGCTCAAGGAAAACCCGCGTACATCTCCCAAAATGTTGTAAACGCTTGTTGCAGAGCACAAAATTTGCTCTCTATATGCTACTCTTGTTGTATGAAACCCGTGTACATCTTAAGATGAAATCAAAAAATATATTAAGTTGAAAAATTGGGATTAGTTGAAGTTGGTTCTACAACTTCCCCAACCTCCCAATTCAACTACCTCTCGAATCCAACTACCTACCTTGTCCCATAAATAAAAGGAGGATCCATGAGAGGGGTTAGATAGAAAGAAGTGAAAAACCTAGAAAGAATGCTTTGAGTGTTGTTACGTTGGAGGAATTCCCAAGTCATTGTGAAGAGCAAGAGCCCAGGATCCGGTTGTAGAAGCATCTCTACACATCAGGTATATTGTACTGATTCATGTTTCTTTGACAATAAAAGGTCGAAATACCCTTCTTGTCCCAAATCGAATGTCTATGGGATTGCATGTTCATTTGGATTAGTATTTGATTATTGTTGATGTTAAATTACTTTTTGATTTCATCATATATTTATATATAGTCAAGATACATTGAGGAAGGTATCCTTTGTGTTGCAGGTTCGTCAAGCAGGAGATCAAGCAAGAAATCAAGTGAAAGCTAAGACGAGCCGTCGCTTAATGGTATGTCTTTTGATATCCCGATCTCTGTCATTTGTAGGAACTAAATGCAATATAATGAATTTATTTATCTGTCAACCCCGCCCAGTTGGTAGTGTCCATCTCCTCACTATAAGGTAGAAATCCTGAACAATAGACTAGCGACCATACTGGGGAGTAACCATGTGTTTTTCTGCTCTAGGAGACCTAGTTAGGTTTTCTTCCAGCCCATTTTTCAATCTCTTTGATTGTCTGAGAGGTCTTGTAGGTCTTTCTTACCTGTTCTTTATTGCTTGATTCATCTCAATTGACTGTTGAAAAACCTGTTTGTGCCCTTCTGAGGCATGTACGCTGGTCTATCCTACTTACAGTAGCGTTTGTTGCCTGATGAACGGCCCTCCTTGCACAGTAGCGTACCTCTCCTTATGTATGCTGGTTTCTACACTGCACAGTAGTGCATTTTCCTCTAGTGTCTAGTTTCCTGTTAAGGTTTGATTTCCAAGCATTTGGTTTCTTTTCCAGCATTTAGCTTTGCTTCCTTCACTGACCCCTGAGACCTTCCATGTCTTTGTTGAGTCTTGTTTGCCTCTCCAATGTCTTTTAGTTTGTTTTTACTTGCTTGAGTTTGTGTTAAGTGTCTTCACTGCTTTCTAGCCCTTTTTGAAGTTCGTGCACTATTCTCTTTTGGACATAGTTGTGCACTATGACCCTAGTTATTTGTTGCAGTCATACAAACCTGCATTATTATCGTTAGTTGTTTGTCGAAACAATAGCACGCTTTCTCTTTGTCTTATCCTTTCCATTAGGATTTTACCTTCAAGTTTGAGTCCTTAGGGTTACTTTCGAAAGGTTGCTTGGTTTGGATGCTTCCTGATTGTCTTTTTAGTTTAGTCCAAGTGAGTCAAAGCCTGCTAGTTTAGTCTTTTTTCGAGTCCGTGTGTTTGGTAAGGTCACTTGTTGGTTCGCTTGCTTACTTCCTTACTTGGCTTAGTGTTTTCTTAGGGTTTTGGTGCTTAGGAGAAGCCTGTTAGGTCTACCTTTCCGTTATGAGCATTTCTTTTCCTTGTCTCTTTTACACTTTGCTTCCAAGTCTCAAGTTTTTCTTTTGCAAAAACTTGGTAAGTCATGTCTTCCTCAAATCGTTTGATTTGACTGTTTTGAGCCATTTAGGTGTTAGTCTTACTCACATTTTACATTTATGTCTTACTTGCACTTTTACAAGCTCTTTTTCTTTTACAATTATCAGAAAAAGAAAAAAATTGTTTTAAGTAGCTTAGTAGGTCTAGCATTGTTTTGAAGTAGCATAGTTTGCTTCGAAATATTAAAAAGAAAATACAAAAAGAACTTTGATTTTAGGATTGCCTAGTTTTCGATTTTTGAAAGAATATAAACGAAAAAGAGAAAAAAAATTGTGAATTTGGAAGCATTACTTTACATGCACTTTACTTTCATAACAAACCATTCCATACACCGCACTACAACCCTTGAGTAACAAGTAGCCTTTAAAAGGAACCATTAATACAATTTATTAGCAACAAGTCATCCAGGTCAATCAAACTCTTCAATCCTTAGTGTCCTTTTGTGTGATCAACAAAGCAATGTGATCACTGACAGAGAAGTGCAGATTTGACCTATAACAAACACCCTTGCTAGCAATTACTTTCTTGGTGATTGGATTGTACAATTTGTAAACTTTGATTTCTCACTATACCAAAAAAAGAATGGATTTCTCACTTCTATCAGCTAATTTCATGCTTGTTTTAACTAGTACATGTGAATATGCCACATACCCAAAGGTTCTTAAGTAAGCCCCACTACAATTTTTTTTTACTTGAGGCCACTTCTTCCACTATTAACTTGTTACATCATATTCTTCATTATTTGTGACAAGTAAGGAACAAAGGCTTAGAGTTTGCTCCATCCTTTGAGAAGTTTGTTTTCTGCCTCTTTTTTATGCATCCATGTGCTAAATGATCATTTTTTTAACAATAGAAACATTGGATGTTGGACTTATCATAACTCTATGATCAAGTTTGATGCTGATTGCAATTACCGCTCGCTTACAACATAGGGACTATTGTTCTGATTTTCCCTTTTAAGTTGTTTTGGATTGTACCTTCCATCACATTGATAAGTATTTTTCCTCTTCCTCTGAAGGTTGTTCTTCCTCTTCCTCAGTTAAATGAAATTTGATATTTAAAATCATTCTCCAATGAAGGCTTGATGTTTTTGTTCATCCTTAATTCATGTGAGAACAAGGGTCCCATCAACTCATCTACAAATGGTTGTGACAAGTCTCTCGCCTCTTCAATGGTTGCAACAACAGGGTCAAACATTGTAGGTAGGATTCTAAGAAGCTTCTCAACAACCTTTTGATCCATCAACTCCTATCCATGGAGTTTGATTTAGTTAATTGTGTTTATGACTTGGTTCATGAGCTAATATTCATCTCCAAAGTTTAAATTTCGATTGTTTGTAACTTGGTTACTTTCACCTTAGTTGTCCTGTGATTGGTTGTGACTAGTATATCCCAAATCCTCTGCAATCTATCTAGTTGTTACTGCAACTCTAGGGAAAATGGTCTTATCAAATGCTTACTTGATTGTTGAATGAGAATCAGGGCTTAAGCATCCCTCTTTGTATTATCTTGTAGCTAATATTTTTGAGCTTGTGATAGGGCCTAATAGGCTATCAAGTTAATACTTATTTCTTTCTTGATATATCACCAACACAGCCACTTAACTTGCCTAAGTGGAAGAAACCAAGTTAATACTTATTTCTTTCTTGATATATCACTAGCACAACCACTTAACTTCTGGTCGATAGGCCACAAGTTAAGTGCCACAAATAAGTTATGTATTACTTGTTATCCATGTGTAGTTGTAATTACTCGTTGTCTATGCCTTCTTCTAGTTAAATGGGTTCTCTGCCAAGTGCTCGTCATCCAAGCATCAACTAAGAGTTATCCATGTATCATCTACCACTTATCCATGCATTAGCTACCAAGTGCTCGTCATCCATGCATAAGCTAAGAGTTATCCATATATCATCTACCACTTATCCATGCATTAGCTACCAGTTAAATTTTTTATATTCTTTTTTCTTTGATAATTGTTTACGACTTCCATAAAATCAATCTCCATGGTACACTTGTCTCATCATGGTGCAATCTAGAAAAAACATAAATGTTAGTCCACCCCAAATTCTGAGATATAAACACCTATGAGTATAATTATAAGTAATGAAAGTCAGTAATTGTTTTTCAACCATAAAAAAAATATCACCATTGTAATACAATGATTTTATAAAAAAGACAAAGCTCAATGTCAATGTCAATTCTTAAGGGTTGTTCAATATTGATAAACTTCATCTTCGATTCTTTGGACTGTTTGAAGCTTGTAATTTCCACAATTAATAAAACCTAGGAAAAAGAATAACACAACAATCTCAAAATACTTCTGTATATATTTTTTCTAACAAATTCAATTATATCCAACCATTACTATAAATGTTTTCATATTCGATCTCAGGCTTAGGCATAAGCTAACACTTATTTCTTTCTTGATATCTCAATGATGTTCGATAATTGTTTTCCATCAACTTTAATATCACCATTGTATCACCATTATATCACCATTGTAATCCATCAACTTTAATATTTGTGAATTCAGATTTTCACAGTGTTAGTTCCTTGTGATGTTTGCTTTTGCTTCTGGATTACACTGTGTTGTGGATTTGTACAACAATCTTAGTGTTATGTTTAATAAATACATCGGAACTTAAATATTAACGTAAGCACACATAAAATCCTTCTGTTTTGTGTATACAGGATGTAAGCACCTTTTGGTGGCAAGCCCTTGTGCAGATATAGTGAGGATGATTATTGAATAGGCCACTGCTTCGTAGCATAGAATAAGCATGTATTTTGCTTTGAAATGGCTTACCTTATTGACAAAATTTAGTGATACTAAATATCCATTGACAGCCATTCAACCTTCAGTCCTAACTCTGTGTGCATTGAATCTAGCGTACATGCAACGATACGGGCCATTAAAGGAAAATAAGGTTTACAATCACATAGAATTGAACTCACAGTCACAGTTCGCTTGGTTTATGTGACAAAGATTCTCTGAGACAGACTCCTCTTTGAGGCATTTGTTGATTAGAAACCTATCTACATGTAATAAATCCCCCCCCCCCCCCGCAAAAAAAACACATGTACGTTTGGGAAGATTTCAATTGGGCATCATTTATTCTATCCTAAAAGTCCCTCCTGTGATAATATTCTTGGGACACTCTTCACAATATACAGAAACAGAGTCCACTAAACTATTTTCCAATGAAACGATGGGTTCATGCGATTTGCCATTTAGTAGTGTTGAATTTGAAAACACATACATGAGTAAAAAAATGCTGGTTTGAGATCTAACTACATGGTAATGCTCAATAATGCTGGAAATGATTGAAGATGTTGAAAATTGAAAATATTCGACCTGGAGCCAGTACTTGACTGGCACCACGCCTTCGACCTGCTTATTGCTTATTTGCTTATTTTGTAGTTGGAGAATGACTCCGCTTGCATGCGTCGATGTGAAGGCCTAAGACACAACAAAAATCTAAACAACGTAGAAAAACGATTCTATTATGCTTAATGGATAACATAACCGAAATTTCCACCACCTACTATTCTCCGCCAAAAAGTTTGACACCACATAGAAACTGTAACAGGAAGGATGGAATGCTACGATTCCCAAGGTAGGATATAATTCGATGCCACATCAAAACTATAACTGTAATTAGTTATGCAACTAGCTTGCGATCACTGCAACTAACAGCTCGCAAATCGTTCTGGGAAATCTATGAAGTTTGGCGGTTACAAATTATTCGTTACTGCATATTCCACAATACATTCAGCTTAACAACCGTTAACTATTCATTATTGAATATTACCACAATCAATTCACGTTAATGACCGTTAAATATTCATTATACTGCTTAACTACTTACGACGAGACGATTCTCTCCCTTAAATGGCAAGATTATGGAGCTCAGAGATCAACTATCTCCATTCCATAGAAAAGTGGGATAACTCTCTCTTTATTATTAAATAATTAAAATAAATGGTACTATTACCCTTCAACTTTTAAAAACAAGAATTCATGAAATCTAAGTTTTTTAAATTCATTTCTTATTTTTTATTAAATAATTGAAATGAGTTTTTTTATTTTGTCATTTAACTCATTCTTTATTATTAAATAATTGAAATGAACTTGGATACTCGCCTTTGACCTCCTAATTGAACTTACTCTTTATTATTAAATAATTGAAATAACCGACCCTTTTAAACTTCAACTATTAAAAAAAGGACTTGCTAACTCTACATTCATTAAACTCACTCTTTAATGTTTATTAAATAATTGAAATGAACTAGAGAACTTATCCTTCTTATCCTTGAGCTCGTAGTTGAACTCACTCTTTATTATTAAATAATTCAAATAACTAGCCCTTTTAACCTTCAACTATTAAAAAAACTCGTTGAACTCGTTAAGTTCACTCTTCAATTTATTTTTATTTTGTAATTGTTTATTTTGAATTTTGAACGATGTAGATAGAATCAATCTAGACAGTACACGTGTTGTAACGTCCCGAGTTTGACCCCATTGCATTAAAAATATAAATGATGAAATATTGTTATAAAATCATGGTGAGGAGCTCAAGGCCAAGGCCCCGCCATCGATTTATTGATGCATATGATTTACGTGTTAGCCAGGCACAATGAAAATTCGACTATCATGTAAATATGCATTTTAATAAAATAACCACAACTAGCTATGCAATGCAACAAGAGATGGGGGCATGATTTTACAAGGAATTGGGAGGGAAAACATTCAAACCCTTGAGCCAATCAAGTCAAGCCAAGTGTCAATGAGAGGACCCATCAAACCCTCAACTACCCATGTTGACTTTTGTACCAAATCATTCATTTATCCAAAGAGTTGGTTGAGGTAGTTAATGCTTTGGGAATGGAGAGGTATTGCTGTCCAAATTCGGGTATGGGCAAGCCACCCTGCATGGAAGATCGTGTTTTGCTTCTTGGGAAACAAAAGAGCCATGAATTGCTCCCCAAGCCTTTATCCATCAACGAGTTACTCTCCCTCACGAGTTGGGAGCTACCTGGGCATTTTCCAGCCATGTTTTCCTATGTTTTCTTTCATTCTCAGCTGGGGGAAGGGCGTTTTTGTGTTGTATACCAGTGGGGAAGAAGTGGAATCCAATTGGGGTTCCATAGAGACCATTTGGGTTGTTGAATGGTTAGATACTTGGGGGAGAAATCTTTTTCCTCCTTGTGAATGTTTTTCCCCATCCCACAATTCGTTTTTGGTTGGAAACAATTTGGGGAAAATCCCATGGCCATCCTATATGTAAATCCCATTGTTAAACATGTGTCTCCATGCCCAATGATTGTGCTTGATGTGTGTGTAGATAGAGTATGTTGGGGTATGGGTATGGGTATCCATTGGTTTGGCTTGAGCTTGAGTGCAAGCATCCAGGGTTCATATTTAGCGTAATAAACCCAGCTGTGGACTGGCTTGGCTCAGATGAGATGATTAATTCGGTTGTGCATGAGCTTGAATGTCCCATTTTCCTTGTAAGAATCATGCCTAGCTCGGGGGTGGTAGTTGTTTTGAGAGATTGATGAACACAACTGGACTATGGTTGGGTGGAATGTTGCAGCAACATAGTTAGTTGTTTGGGACAATTGCACAATGAAGATAAGTGTTTCTCTGTGTATGTGTTTTACTTCTGCAATGCATTAATTTGATGACTGTATTGATAAGTTGGATGAGCATGAATTGTGTGTGTATGATGTTTTAATTACGTTGTGCATAATTGCTTGATTTGCATCTACACACCTTTAATTTTATTGCTATGAATTCTAATGAATTGGCTGAGTAATTATGAAAAGCCCCATAGATTGTTAGCATGTTCCCTTCCTCGAATTGGGTCCATGGGAGGGTACATTACAGATGGTATCAGAGCTGCTGGTTGCAGCATTGGGCCTTCATGAACTACCTATCACATATTGCAGAGGTAAGTATGTTTCCTACTCAGCAATAATCGTTAAGAAAGTTTTAGAATTTTTTTTTTGAAATTTTGAAATTTTTTTCTAAGTGTTTTTGAGTTTTTATGCTAAGTTGGTTTCGGCGCAAGAGTTCAATTTCTACCGAAATGGTTAGCTCAAGTTAGTGAGTTGGGCTGAAGCAGTCGACAGAAAATTAACAAAGTTCGCTGAAAAAGATGAACAAATTTCGGCGAAACTCACCGAGTGGAGCCGAAACGGATCGACGAAACTTGCCGAGTGGAGCCGAAAACTGATCGGTGAAACTCACCGAGTGGAGCCGAGACGGATCGGCGAAACTCGTTGAGTGGAGCCGACATGGTCGGCGACTCTGGTTGAGTTGCGCCGACGAAGTTGCAGAAGTGCCCGGGAAAAGGAAGAAAAATTTTCAAAATTTTTCTAAATGTTTCGACGGCAGAATTCTGCGAGTTGGTCTGCAACGACGGCGGAACTCGGTGAGTTGGTACGAAATGATGGCATAAATCGGCGAGTTGATCCACAACACATCGCCAGAAAGTTGTGAGTTTTGGACCGAAATAGTCGGCGGAACTCGGTGAGTTGGTACGAAATGATGGCATAAATCGGCGAGTTGATCCACAACACATCGCCAGAAAGTTGTGAGTTTTGGACCGAAATAGTCGGCGGAACTGGGCGAGTTGCTCCACAACAGATCGATAGAAAGTTGTGAGTTTGCGCTGAAGTAGTCTATGGAACTCAGCGAGTTGCTCCGCAACGGGTCACCGGGAAACTTTGAGTTCTCCGACTGGCAGAACTCGGCGTGTTGGTCTGAAACGGGTTGGAAGAGATAGTTCAGTTCGCTGACTGGGAGAACTCAGTGAGTTGATCCGCAACGGGTCGGAAGAATTCGGTGAGTTGCTCTGAAATAGGAAATTTCAGTTGTTTTTCAGGGAGATTTTTAGGTGCCTAAAATGTTAAAATTGCCATGGAACTTATGCACCAAATTGCGCTAAATCAAAGGGGGCAATCCCCCTTGACCCCCGTCGTCCCCCGGAGACAGTCGTTGAAAGTGTTACATGCATTCTCTATGCTTGGGAGGAGAAGCAGGAATTGCATAGAAGGTTGTGGAAGCCTTATTAAGAGTAATTGGATGTAATATGCATTGCGGAAGAGCAACGAGAGCAGCAAGGCAATGTCTATGCTTATAATGTGCACTATGGAGGATTAAAGAGGGAATTTTCTCACCTTAAACTATTTATGTTTATAGCATAAGAATTGCATATTTGGAAAATATCAAGAATGAATGATTACACGTATGTATATGTTGAATTGCTAATTCATGAGAAGATCATAGCTAATGATTGCTTGTATGCTTGGTAGAAAAGCCAAGAAAATGATCAGCTACGATGTGGAAGAGGAACTCCATGTCATAATGAGGAATTGGAAAGGGAGAATTCCATCACTCCTTTCTTGCTATTGTATTTATATTTCCTTAATCTTATATACTGAAAATTATGGCGTATGGATGTTGGAAATGCGAGAGAACAATAGATTAAATGCATATGAATTAGCAGGCATGATTACAGAGTCATTGCATACTGCATGTGAATTGCTTATGCATGAGCATGATGTTGCATATGGGTAAAGGTAGTGAAGTCACGCATGCAATAGCCCATTAATGGTATTTTCTATGGCTGATGACAATTCATGTAGTTGATAATTGTTGTATGAATCAAACAATAGAAGCATGAATGAAATGCAAGGGACTAGATAGATGATATGACTATGCACTAGATGGCATATTAATAAACATTGCACAGTGCTTGTGAAAATGTTTGTTCATGTATATGATATTGCATATTGGTAAAGTGATGGTGAGGTTTTACATATGCAATGAGCCAAGATAATTATTGTATGTGTTTGCATTGGTTATATGTGATGAACCTGCAATAATTAATTAATGCAAATACACAAGATATCAGAAATAATAGAACTTGGAATCACTTTTATATTGATCACGGGCCACTTCGAGGAGGCAACCTCCTTTGAGCAAGCTCAATACAATTAACTTCACGGTGCCTTCATAGGCCTCAACACACACTTATATACTAAGTCTAGGCGCCAATACCATGGGTCAATACTATGTGTCAATACAAACCATGGGCTAATTCTAGGCGCCAATACTATGAGTCAAAACCATGGGACATATAATACTATGGGACGACTTACAAAGCATATGCGTCCAATACTATGGGTCAATACTATGGGCTAATATAAACTATGGATCAACAAATACTACGGGATGACTTACAAAGTATATGCGTCCAACAACAATATACTAACAAAGTAAAGACATGGGTTCCTAACATCCCCTCTCCCTTAGAAAAAGCTTTGTCCTCAAAGCTTTAGATGTGGAAATTGATGCAGAATTTGAAGGAGTAGGTCCCCTGTATCATCCTCGGGTTGCATTCTGAGCCACTGGCGCCTTTGGAGTTTCAGGGAGGATTGCATGGAAGGATGTAGACGAAGAAGAACCATATCAGCGATGTGAAAAGTGCGCTCAGAACGGTGCTGATCGGCTTGTTGTTTCAGTTGAATTCTTGCCATGTGAAAATTGTCCTGCAAAATGAGAAGAAGCTGATCACGGTTTCGAAGAATTGAGTCAATTGCCTGAACTGGGGAGCTGCTAAAGGTGTATGGAAGAAGAACTGGTGGTGCCTATCCAGAGACTACTTCATATGGTGTCCTTTGAGATGTGGTACTATACCACTGGAGCGCTTCTAGGAAATCCATAGAAATAGTTGTCCAAATCTGTGGAGGGACGGGTAAGGGTTCGAGCAGTCCTGAAAGGAGGGTCGTTTCACCCTTGTTGACCTAGAAAGTATCATAGTCAACCACCATCTGTTGAATTTCCCTTTTGAGTCCCTGCCAAAAGAAGTTACATTGTTCCTGGTCATACGTTTTGAGGAACCCAGAGTGCCCTACTGATGAAGAAGCATGGAGTTCATAGAAGAGATAGCCCCGTTGAACAGATTGCAACCAATTTGGAACAAGCAGAGAAATAGCTATAAGAGAGACTGGGTCATCAAATGTGCGAGGAGGAGCATTTTCCACCATATTGTCCTTACCATTCTGGTAAGTGGTTGCATAGTCATAACCCATGAGTTGGATAACCCATTTCAGGGGTGTTGGGGAGGAGACCCGTTGTTCCAGGAAAGTTTCTAGACTTTGGAGATCAGTCTTGATGCAGAAATAATTCCCCAATAGGGATGGCTGCCACTTCTGTACTGTATGCAAAATAGTCATCATTTCCTGCTGAGAGGTAGATGCGGCTAAATTCTTACTGGAAAGGTCTCTTGAAGGAAACAAGCTCATTGGTTCAGCAAAGACACCTGCATATCTATCCAAGGAAGTAATGGAGACTGTTGGTGGGTGCATCTTAATGGAATGGAGCTGAGCGATGACACCATGTGAATTCTTCTTAAGTATTTTTTCCAGGCGATGTGAACTGATGATACAGAGAGACCCTGGTTGTAAGCCCATAAATTTTTGTTGTGCCCCATTGACTGAAAACTGCATCCAAAGTTCAGCAAAATTCGATAAGATGGGGCCAAGTGTGCGTAACCATTGAACGCCCAAAACCACATCACATCCGCCTAAGGACAAGGCAAACATGTGAGAGCACAGGTTATAATCTTCCATAGAGATATGCAAATTGTGACACTTCCCCTTGCAAGGTAAGGTGCCCCCATTGGTAACCATGACTTCAAAGTTGGAGCAAGGATGGACAAAACAATCATCCTATTTGGCAATCCAAGGATCAATGAAGTTATGAGTGCTACCGGAATCAATGAGTATGGTAAGAGGGAGCTTCTTGAAGTATCCCCTCACTCGCATTGTTTGTGGGGTGGTGACGCCGGTTACAGCATGGAGAAAGATCTCGGGTGGGTCGTCCTGAGAAGGGTGTCAACAGGCGGGTGTTGAATGTCGACCTAATCATCTACTGTATCTGGAGCTTCTTCATCAAGTTCTGAGGCAGGCGAAGAATCCACATCCAAGAGATAGAGCTTTTGTTGAATACATCTATGTCCCCGAGTGAATTTCTCATCACCATTATAACAAAGCCCTTTTTCTCGGCGTGCCTGCATCTCTGTTTCAGACAAATGCTTGATAGGAGTTGGTTGAGGAGCAAGCGTGATGGGAGGTCGTTGGGAACCCATATTTCTGAAGGGAACAAAGGTGGGTTTGGAGCGTTTTTGAGCTACGATCTTGTCCTCTCCCAACTTAGCCAACCCTAGGACTTCCATCATTGTGTTGGGACAAAACATTTTGACCTCTGAGTGGATTTCATCCTTGAGACCACTGATAAAACAACTCGTATAGAATTCATCAGACAATCCTTCTGTGTGATTGGCCAGTTTCTCAAATTCTATCTGATACTCTCTCACTGTACCCATTTGGTGAAGTTTAGTGAGTGCTCCTGTGAAGTCATCAAAAGCACTAGGACCAAATCATGACAAAAGGAGTTGGCAAAAATCTGTCCAGTTTGGCTCGAGATGAGCTTTGATGTACCAACGGTACCATTGAAGGGCTTCCTGTTCCAAATGAAAGGATGCAAGTGGAACTTTCTGGACATCAAAAGTATTATGCAGACTGAAATATTGTTCTACTCGGTATATCCATCTAGTCGGATCAGTACCATTGAAGCGAGGAAAATCAAGCTTCGGCCCATGAAAATTGCTGGAAGAAGAGAACCCGGTGGCTGCAAAAGATTTTGGTGTTCGGTTATTGTTCATTGCTGAATGTTGAAGATGGAGGCTGAGAAATTTTTCATCCAGATCTTGGAGTTTGGTTTGGATGGCTGCAAGTGCTTCCTCCATGGTGTTGGCTCCTGTGCGAGTGACAACCATAACCAATAATTTTTTTTTATTTTTTTGGGGGGGGGAATGGATAGAAAAACACAAACACAAGCTTATTTAGTAAGGGGAAATTTGGATTTGGGAAAAAATCGGAGGGGTAATTGGGATTTGACTAGGTTTTCGAAACTTTCTGAGGGACAGGGAAGCAAAAAATGGGGATTTCAGAAGCGGGAACTCTATGGTAAAATTTGAATGCAATCGGGTGAAAATTGAAGAAGTTATGGCAAACCCTAAAAATAGACAAATGTGGGATTTCTGGTCTTGGGAAGTGGAATTTGGGATAGGGTCTTCAGGAATGAAATATGCAGAATGGGATTGCAGGGATGTCAGTGAAGTTTCAGGGAAAACAGAGTTGAAACAAGGGAGATATGGCCGAAAAAGAGGGTTTTTTTTTTTCTTTTTCCAGAAATGGATCGGCAACAGCGACGCGGAAGGGATACGCAACAGATGGATCTGCAACGACGCGGAAGGGATCGAAAACGGCTGGATTTGAAACGATGACTGGATCTAGAACGACTTTCAGAATAGATCTGAAACGACTGGATCTGGAGTGGAAGTGATTGGCAACAGTTCAACTGAAAATAGATATGGACCCCAGGTATGTACGGCTTCCTAGCAGTTCAAGTGTTTCACTCGGCCACCAATGCTATCTGACGGCTTGCGTATTGGGGCAGTACCCCTCACTCCACGGCTCAGGTAAAACTGATAACCGCTTTGCCACAAACGACAGCTCTTGGTTTACCTCACGGGTGGGAACTAGTCAATCAGGTAGGGGTCGTTGCCATTTTCGCTGGTAGGTCCTCTCAATGGGCCAGCTACTTTGGGGTTCCTGTGGTACTCGTCACAATGAGTTTTAGGGATTATGCCCAAGTACTTCCCATTGTTAAGCGGATAGGGATTATTCCCAAATCCGAAGCTGCAACAGATGTGAAAAAAAAATTGACAGAAATTCCACCCAACGAGCCCAAGAAAGTGCTCTGATACTAGATGTGATGAACCTGCAATAATTAATTAATGCAAATACACAAGATATCAGAAATAATAGAACTCGAAATCACTTTTATATTGATCACGGGCCACTTCGAGGGGGAAACCTCCTTTGAGCAAGCTCAATACAATTAACTTCACGGTGCCCTCATAGGCCTCAACACACACTTATATACTAAGTCTAGGCGCCAATGCCATGGGTCAATACTATGTGTCAATACAAACCATGGGCTAAGTCTAGGCGCCAATACTATGAGTCAAAACCATGGGACATATAATACTATGGGACGACTTACAAAGCATATGCGTCCAATAATATGGGTCAATACTATGGGCTAATATAAACTATGGATCAACAAATACTACGGGACGACTTACAAAGCATATGCTTCCAACAATAATATACTAACAAAGTAAAGACATGGGTTCCTAACATTATACAATGAAAGGAAACTGAAGCATGGCGAAAGATGAAGATGATGTTGTTGCATATGACCAACAACCTTATGAGGAAAGGATGGTGCAACAAATCTATGATCACGAGGTTGGAAAAAGGACTATGTAGCATTGGTAAGAGGCCAACTGATCAGGTAACATCAAGCAATGTTAATAAAAACCATGTAAGTAATGGTTATTTGTGCTTAATTGCATGAATGATTGAAAGAGGATTTGGTGAGACCCCTTCAACTATGTTTAAACTATGTTGAATTGTTTGCATGTGAGATTGAGTGCCTGAATGTGAATATAATCCTACCAAGTATGGCCAGGTGTGGGTAAGTGAAGGCAAGGAGCCTTACACCCTATAGTTTCTTAGAAACCTCAATGCATTCATATGAAATTATATCATACCATTTGTGTATGTTGGTTGTGAGTTTAACAACCAAAGGAAGTGATGACTTATGGCCCTGTTGTAGTGTATGCCATATGAGATAGGCATGGTTAGGCCATGGTTAGGCCATAATATGTTGAAATGCCTAGCATTCATGGATTAATGCAAGGTTGTATTGAGGGGTTATGCATTGAGTGAATGCACATTAAAATATTATGTAAATGTTGTGAATGTGCATGCATATGTGCAGGTGCACATGTTGAGATGCATTGTGTGAATGCATGGTTGTGATATATATGTTTCAATGCAATTAGATAATCGATGAAATGGTGAACCATTGTTAATACTGAGACCATTTCATGAGATGTTGTGAATGCAAGAGAATGATTGCATGAAGAAGGTAAACATGTTGATGGGCTACCAGAGTGCTCTGTTGGAAGGACAGAGTTGCATAAAAGGACTATGGACGTGAAGTAATGAGTATTTACAGTTTATTTAAATTGCATGGACAGTGTACCCGTGTCTTGCAATTTTATTATGATAATGATGCATATATATATATATCTATATATATATATATTTCATTGCATTTCAAATGTTAACAGCTGAAGGTGTTTGAATTATTGAGTGTTATAATTCTGAGATCACTTCAGTGACTGTTGTGGAAATGAAAGGATTATATGCATAGATACTCACAACGTGTTTGGCTGATTGAAGTTTCAGATTTTAGGTAGAAAAATATTGTGTATGGTAATGAGGATAAGTCCATAGTAAAGACCGAGATATACCATGTATAGAAGCCAAAGGTTATGAGAAGGTTCTCATGGTTGTAAATTATGCATGAAACAAATCTGAAAATTTTTTGGTTTAAGTTTATGAGAATAATCTCACGATTGCAAATCTAATTTCTGTAGGAAAATAGATTTGTAGACTTCAGATTTGAGAATTTGCTTATAATTGCTAATCACAGTCGGCTTGCATAGAACTGTGTCAGGAAGACGTGTTGTAAGTGGATGTTCATGTATGGTAGCAAGGGTGAAACCATAATGGACAGAGTTATACAACTTATGAGAGCCAAACAATATGATGATAGCCTCATTTCTAAGCAAGTCAATTTCTGTAGTAGACAGAATTGCAAATTCGTATTGAATTTAATTATTGATGACATTGATTGGTTATGAAACAATCAATTTGAAGTTATTATTAAGTGTTGTTAACTGTTTGGCTATTTGATAAGTGTGCCAGGATGACACATTGCAGGAAGACCATGTGTGATGGCTTGCAGAAGCCAAACTAGATGGGAATGACCCCATCCCTTGGAAATGGGTTTCGGGTGAAACGCAATAGTAAGTTTTGTTAAATATCCCAGCTGCACTACCTGTTGGAAAGCCATGTGAGTGAGATGGTGAAATTATGCCAAGAAGGCATGTGTGGGTTGTGGAACGTGAAAATATTGGGGTGGAAAACCGAAGTACTGTCGACTCATTGAAGGAAGCCCCCATTCTTCGCAAATGAAGAAACGATACGTCTGTAAAACGGATGAGTATTCTGTAACCCTAACTAAGAATATACATGTATGGTTATTAGATTTAAAATGTAGAGCATGTTTTGTTATTTTATTATTATTCTAGACTGCTTGAGTATGATTAGGGCCTACATGACTCACATCAGAAAGGGATGCATACCTTTCGGGTGTTGGGTTATGTTGGGGTTATTGATATTGACTACACCATAAGGGAATGGATGCATTCTTGGTGTTTCAATACTTGATAGTGAATGTTATGAAATGTGGTTACAATTTTTGAGCAGCATACTGATGGGCTTGCTTATCCATCTTGTGTTGTCAGCATTAAACAAATGCAATTTGGTGCTGCACATTGAAGAAGGAAAGTGAAAAGGGTGTTGTGAGGGGTTGTGGTGGAAGGGTTGTTGTGTATGAAAGGTTGTTGTGAGGGGTTGTGGAGGTATTGATGAAGGGTTGTTGTATGCCTATAAACCCAATCAGTGCACTGTTTTGGCATTATTTTCTTGAATGTTATGGATGTTGTGGAGATATCAATGAAGGGTTGTTGCATGCTTAATAAACCCATTCGATGCAATGGTTTGACATTATTTGCATGGATGTTGTGGGTATTGTGGGGCCATGCTAGCCCGCAGTCAAGGAAGTCACCTATAGAGTTCCTAAAGGGAACCACTGGTTTGCACAAGACAACGAGTGCCATCCTTGTGTGGATGAAGAATTGTAGAACCAAGCCAAGGCAGAGTGGTAGAGCCTTGACCTATAATGGTCAGTGGCGCAGTTTCCTTCCATTGGTCGATGACCCAGACGGATGTATTGGCTCAGAAATGGAGAGGGCCAACCATGTATGGGACTGGTTGGGCACCACAAATGCTTGGTAAATCCAGTTGGCGTGAAGGTGTACTGGTTGGGCATTAATTATTTGATGTTGTGGAGCAGCATGCGTGCTGGCCAAACATCCAAGTCCATAGCCGATCCCAAGGCTTGCAAAGCGAATTAGGATCCTCTGAACCATAAAGGAAATGCACAATACAGATAAGTATTCATTTTCATTTAGTTCTTGTTTGGAATAATGAAGATTTCAAGTATAAGTCTTCTAAAAGCTAAGCTGATACACTATTGTTTCTTTGTTGGAAACCTTGGGCATTGCAGGAAAGCAAGGAACCTGAAAGAACTATAAAATTCGTGGTAAACCAGAGAGTAACTGGTCGGGCGCTATAAAATTCTTGGTAAACCAGAGAGTAACTGGTCAGGCGCTATAAAATTCTTGGTAAATCCAGAGAGTAACTGATGCTCGATAACTTCAGAGAACAATTGGTAGAAGCATTAACCACTTGATGTTGTGGAGCAGCATGTGTGCTGGCTAAACATTCCTAAAATAATCGGTAAACCCAGTCGGTGTACTGGCCTGGAATTTCCATTCGAATCATTGTGGAGTAGCTTGTGTGCTAGCCCAACATTCACTATTGTATCCATAGGAAATCCAATGCTTGTAAAGAAAAGAAGGAGCCTGTGGAATAAAGTGAAGACATCCAATACAGATAAGTATTTGGTTATCTTGCAGCTTCTTGCTTATGTGATTTGGATCTGATTTCCTAAACTCTTGTTTAGAGATAAACCCTATGAAAATAAACTAAACATGTGAATTGATTCAATGTTTGAGTGTAGGTATTGTTGGAAGCAAGGACTACGAAAGCATCCTAGGGATGCATGTGGACATGTGACCGTCCTAAAGAGCCCAGTATGAGCGGTAATGAAAGATGGTGCTAGTGGACATGTGTGGGTCCTAGCAGCCAAAGGTTCTGTAAGCAACAATGGGTAAGAGTTCCCTAGTTGAAAATCCTCAGACAGACCTTAGACACTATGTGACATAGCCAAAAAATGGCAAGTAAAGCATTCACATTGAAGTGAAAGAGGCTAAGGAGCATGAAACCACCATGGCGGTGTAGCTCTGGATTGGAACAAGACTAAGAGGGGGAAACTCTTACTCTTCTCTTTCATTTTTGATTGATGCATTTTAGAAACAAAGGATTGTTGAATGCATGTTGTGACTGGAAGTTGATTGTGTTTATTGCTTGACCCGAATTGTGAATGCTGAGTTAGTTATTTTCCTGTGAAAGGATGAACATGAATGAGTTCATGTGTATGTTGGGAAAGCATGAAATGTGTGGAAGTCTCATGAGTAATGCATGGACGTTCCAAGTCAATTGGGAAAATAATTGACTAATTTTAATATTGTGTTATGCATGTCCTAACCACGATGAATCTCACAGGTGAGAGATTGAAAGCCATTGATTGCAGTTATCACCAGCCAAGTGTTGCTAGTGATCAATGTAAGAGCCAGTTGTGCACATTGATCCTAGAAGCAGACCAAAAGCTATTTGTTTTGGCTAAAAATCTTCCTCAGATAGTTTCCAGGACAACAAGAAATATGGCATCCATGAAATTCCAAACTTGTAGATTAGCTGGAAGGTAAATAAAAGAAAGGGATCGATGTAGAGCAATGCCCACCTACAGAGATGGAAGATCAAAGCAGCAGGAGCAGTTGTGGAAGCCAAAGGACTTGGTCCTGAAAGCTCAAAGTAAAGATATGAAATGCAGGACAGACCTGCCACCATTTGTGAATTTTTGGATATGTGTAAAATGGGTATTTATTCCTAAGTATTGGAACACCGAGGACGGTGTTATTCCAAGGGGGAGGAAATGTAACGTCCCCAGTTTGACCCCATTGCATTATAAATGTAAATGATGAAATATTGTTATGAAATCATGGTGAGGATGATGCAGGGGCATCTTGTAGAGACATCCATGTGAGCGTTTCGACACACGTTGCAGCTCAAGGTTGAATCAAGGGAACCTGAATCTAAGAAGGAGCTTACTCAAATATCTTGATAATAGTATGTTTTCAGTTATAGAATAGTAGTTACAAATAATTGGCTAATTTTAGCTCCCTGCGAGGAGACTAAGCCACCTAGATAGACTGTTACAAGATTTTTAGGAATTAGTTACTTAAAATTAGAAAGAAACCTTTCAGCTGGGCAAGTAGAGCTGGCGAATGGCATTTCTGGACATCGATGTTTGTAACTCCCAGTTAGAGAGGAATTGGAAGAGTTTTCTGTCATAATAAGAGAGAGAGAGAAATATGTGAAGGCTGGCTAATTAATAAAAGAAGAAATTCGAGATTTTGGGGAGAAGATGAAGTGATTTGTGTGAATGATTCAATTGTGAATGGATAATTTCTTCTCCTGCTGCTTTCATTTTCTGAGTTCACCATAACCATGTTTTGTTTGCATGTATAAGGGCGTTTTAGCTATCTGCCACCAGAGCCCACGGATTACAGTCACACTAGGTTTATTTCAGTAGAACTAGGCGCAGAAACAGACCAGTTTGTCCATGCAATACCTGAGACGGCCCAATAAGGCACGGTTGAGCCGAAATCCATCATAGAAACCCTCTGCGGTTGGAATATGGAAGGGACTAATGTATTTCGAGTCGCAGGTGCAGGGGCGATTCTCATATGAAAAAAAAATCGATTTAGGGCTTCAAACGTAGATGAGTCTCTAGATACAAGTGGGATGAGGCTCTTCTAACAGGAGTTGAAGGATTCAACGAGCTCATCTATTCTTGCAATTGGGGTTGAAGAATATCCACCAAAAAAAAAAGAAATTGAAAGAGAAGACGTGGCTACAGAGCATGTTACATCCACCTCCTACCGTCGAATTAGCACTTTGACTAACCAAGGAACTCCATAGCTGGGAAAGGATTCCTGAACCATGATTCCTTATTGAATGTCGCCAACCCTAGGGGAATAGAACCTGTGAAGTGAAGCGTGACCCACCATTGCGATTTGGACATATGGAGAGGGTTATTTGAGAAGTAGCATAGATTCGACCTGGGTACCTGAATCTTAGTAGGGGGGGATTCAGATACAAAATCCTGAGGCCTTATACAGTGTTGCCAACCTTCAATAAAGCTGAGAAGACTCACGTAGCTCATGTAGTGATAAGCTCCCAGAGGTTCATACCATTTCTTAGCATCAATTTTGGTATCAGAGTAGGAGATTTGCTCAGTAAAATAAGGAAAAGACATGGTTGTCAGTGTTGGTAGAGCTCGGGGTGGTGGCAGAGGAAGATCAACAACAAATACAGAGGTCATGGAGGAGTTGAGAGAGCTAAGAGCACGCATGGCAGCTGTGGAACTAGGCCGACAGAGAGATCCAATAGTAAGATATGTGAGTGAGCCTGACGAGGAAGAACATGAAGAGGAGACAACCCCTATAGCAGAGACACCTAAGATGAGATGCCTCCAATATATTTTGGGAACCAAATCTAGACCGAAGCGTGAGCTACCCATTTATGAGGGAAGCCTTACTGCTGAACACCTCATTGACTGGATCAATGAGTTAGACAAATATTTTGAGTATGATGAGATCGAGGAAAACAGGAAAGTCATATTGGCAGTGACATGGTTGAAGGGGCACGCATCCCTCTGGTGGGATAGTGTGCAGGAAGAGAGGAGAAGGAAGAATAAGCCACTAATCAAGAGCTGGGATAGGATGGTGGACAAGATGAAGGCCAAATTATTTCCCAAGGATTACCAGCTGACCCTGTATAGGAAAATGCAGAATCTGAGGCAAAGAGTACTGATTGTGAGAGAGTACATTGAGGAATTTTACAAAGTAAATTTGAGAGCTGGTTATGTGGAGGAATCAGCTGAGAAGGCCGCCAGATATGTAAATGTCTTGAGGATGGAGATCCAGGATGAAATCAACATGATATTACTGAGGACAATGGAAGAGGCCTACTAGTGTGCCTTGAGAGCAGAAGAGAAGCTGTTGAGGAAACAAAACTTCAATAGAGGAAGGGGCTCAGCCAAAGGGAGAGGACAATCAGCTGGAAGGGAGAAGTTTGCAGCCCAAAAGGGGGAGTCTAGTAATTCAAATCAGTAGGAGCAACAAATCAGACACAGTGACCCCAGAGGGAGAAGACCCTACCAGGGAAGTAGAGGTAGAGGGAGAGGCAGAGAATATGTCTTTCAGTGCTACAAGTGTAACAAACTAGGTCACAAGTCTTTCGAGTGCCCAGAGAAGGAAAACACAGGACATAGAGGAGCCTATGTAGCTCAGAAAGGATAGCAGCAAGAGGAATTGCTAGTGGCCGAAAACCTACCTGATACTAGAGAGGCTTTGATGATAAACAAAGTCTTGTTGAAACCTGAGAAGGAAAGGGCGGAACCTGCTCAGAGGAAAGCCTTGTTCAGGACTATGTGCAATGTCAAAGGAAAGTGTTGCAAGATGGTGATTGACAGTGGGAGTACTAACAATCTGGTTTCCACAGAGATGGTGGAGAAACTGAGCACTTGCAGAAGAAGATCAAACATCTAGTCCCCTACAAGGTATCCTGGTTACACAAATAACATCAAATTCTGGTAAGTGAGCAATGTGAATTTGATTTACAAGTAGGTACATATAAGGATAAAGTAATATGTAATGTCATTCCCATGGATGTCTGTCATGTTCTTTTGGGAAGACCTTGGCAGTTTGACAGGAAAGTAGTGCACGATGGTAGGAGGAACTGCTATAGTTTTGATAAGGATGGAGTGAGACATGTCTTACTCCCTTTGCAAGAAGGTAGTACAGTAGAGCAACCAGTAGCAAAAGTCTTGATGTTGACCGGTAAAAAGTATTTGCAGCAGTTGGAGAAAGAGGAAGTGAACTACGCAGTGATGTGCAAGCCCAAGGTAGTAATGATGAAGACTACTATTTCAAATTTGCCTGAAGAGATTTAGAGAATGTTGGCTGAATTTAGTGACATAGTAGTGGATGATTTACCCAATGAGTTTCCGCCAAAGAGAGATATCAACCATCTCATTGACTTCATTCATTCCAGGAGCTAGCTTAACCAACAAGGCAGCTTATAGGTTGACACCTCAGGAGAATGAAGAGATCAGAAAGCAAGTGCAAGGACTGTTGGATAAGGGACTGATAAAGAAAATTCTGAGCCCATGTGCAGTGCCTGCAGTGTTGAGCCCAAAGAAGGGTGGTGAGTGGAGGATGTGCATGGACTCACGGGCCATCAATAAAATAACCATCAGATATAGGTTTCCATTGCTCGAGATGGATGACATAATGGACTGTCTGAGTGGGGCAGCATACTTTACTAAGATAGATATGAAAAGTGGGTATCATTAGATCAGAATTAGAGAGGGGGATGAGTGGAAGACAGCCTTCAAAACAAATGAGGGGCTGTATGAGTGGCTAGTTATGCCATTCGGATTATCAAACGCCCCAAGTACTTTTATGAGATTGATGAATGAAGTCTTGAGAGACTTCATAAGCAAATTTGTGATCGTCTACTTGGATGATATACTGATTTTCAGTCAGTCAAAGGAGGAGCATCTGAGGCATCTGAGATGTGTCTTGGAAAAGTTACAATCAGAGAAGTTGTTGGTGAATATCAAGAAGTGTTCATTCATGAAATCTGAGCTGGTATATTTGGGCTTTGAGGTTTCGAAGGATGGTTTGAAGATGGATCTAGAAAAAGTGCAAGCGATTTTGGATTGGCCTTCCCCCCGAAGCATATTTGAGGTAAGGAGCTTCCATGGCTTAGCAAGTTTTTACAGAAAATTCATAAGGAACTTTAGTGGCATTTGTTCACCCATTGTTGAGACTATTAGGAAAGACAAGCAACCATTCAATTGGACAGCAGGAGCTGAAAATAACTTTCAGCTGTTAAAGAAAAAGATTACCAAGCAAACCGTGTTAGGGCTACCATATTTTAGAAGACCATTCCAAGTTACGTGTGATGCTAGTGGGATAGCCATTGGGGCTGTGCTCATTCAGGAAGGTAAACCAGTGGCCTTTTTAGTGAAAAACTAAATGATGCAAAACAGAATTATTCATCATATGACAAAGAGTTCTATGCTATAGTCCAAGCCCTGAAACATTGGAGGCATTATTTGATGCCTCGGGAATTTGTACTGTATTCTGACAACCATGCTCTGCAGTACATAATGCAGCAGCCCAAATTGAATCAGAAACATGCCAAATGGGTAGAGTTTTTGCAGAGTTTCCCTTGCGTGTTGAAGCATATTAGTGGACAGTCAAATCATGTAGCTGATGCATTGAGCAGGAGAGCCTTAATCATGCAGGAAACTCAGGTACAAGTTTTAGAATTTGAATATCTTAGAGATTTATATGAAAATGACAATGATTTTCAATGTGCATATAGAGCATGCAAGAATCCCGTAGAGGTAGGCAAAGAGTTGTGGGATGAATATATGTTGCAGGACGGCTTACTCTTCAAGAATAATAAGTTGTGTATCCCACGCTGCTTAATGAGGGAAAATTTAATTCAAGAGAAGCACAATGGTGGGATGGCTGGTCGCTTTGGAAGTGATAAGACTTATGGACATCTAAGTCATTTTTACTTCTGGCCCAAGATGAGGTCTGAGGTTGAGAAGTTTGTGAGCAGATGCAGAACCAGTCAGCATGCCAAAGGAAGAATCCAAAACACCGGTTTATACACACCCTTGCCTGTCCCTACCCGGCCTTGGGATTCTGTAAGTATGGATTTTATTTTAGGACTGCCAAAGACTTAGAAAGGGAATGATTCCATCTTTGTAGTAGTGGAAAGATTTACAAAAATGGTACATTTCGTTCTGTGTTTTAAGACAAGTGATGCCACCCACATAGCAAACTTGTTCTTTAATGAAGTAGTGAAGTAGTGAAGCTACATGCTTTTCCCAGAAGTATTGTCTCTGATAGAGATACGAGGTTCACCGGTCACTTCTGGAGGACCTTGTGGAAGAAGATGGGTACTAAGCTGAATTTCAGCTCAGCTCATCATCCACAGTCGGATGGTCAGACTGAGGTAGTTAACAGGAGTCTGGGTAACATGCTGAGGAGCTTGGTTGGAGAAAATCCAAAACAGTGGGATAGGGTGTTAGCGCAAGTTGAGTTTGCCTATAATGACACACCAAACAGAAGCACAGATATGAGCCCATTTCAGATCTTGTATGGCATGCATCCTAGAGGAGTATATGAATTGCGAGATTTGGGGCAGATGGAAAGGAGGAGTGCGGATGGTGAAGACTTTGCAGCTAGTATCAGAGAGTTACAGGAAGAAGTTAAAGAGAGGCTACAGAGAAGTAATGCAAATTATAAAGCTAGAGCTGATTCTAAATGAAGAGAAAAGAATTATGAGGTGGGAGACCTAGTGTTAGCCCATCTGAGGAAGGAAAGGTTTCCTAAGAGAGAGTATAACAAACTGAAAATGAAGAAGATTGGGCCATGCAAAATCCTCAAAAAATTCTCTGCAAATGCGTATGAGCTGGAATTGCCAGTAGGAATTGACATATATCCTATTTTTAATGTTGCTGATATATATCCTTTTACAACAGATAATGCAGGTCAGGTTATAGGAGACAAAGATGTTGATGATGATTTGCAGTGGCTGAAGCAGATGCCTGTAGCACAGGAATTGGAAGTAGAGGGGATCTTGGACACTAAAATTGCAAAGAGTACTAGGCAGAAGGACTATCCGGAGTATTTGGTAAAGTGGAAAGCACACCCTGTGGAAGATGCTACTTGGATGAGTGCAGCAGAATTAGCAGCCAAGGGTTTTGTTGTTGCTGATCTTTTGAACAGGGGTCCAATTCTTTCCACCCTGGGAGTCTGATGCAAGCGCATCTTGTAGAGACAACCATGTGAGCGTTTCGACACACGTTGCAGCTCAAGGTTGAATCAAGGGAACCTGAATCTAAGAAGGAGCTTACTCGAATATCTTGATAATAGTATGTTTTCAGTTATAGAATAGTAGTTAGAAATAATTGGCTAATTTTAGCTCCCTGCAAGGAGACTAAGCCACCTAGACAGACTATTACAAGATTTTTAGGAATTAGTTACTTAAAATTAGAAAGAAACCTTTCAGCTGGGCAAGTAGAGATGGTGAATGGCATTTATGGACATCGATTTTTGTAACTCCCAGTTAGAGAGGAATTGGAATATTTTTTTGTCATAATAAAAGAGAGAGAGAAATATGTGAAGGCCGTCTAATTAATAAAAGAAGAAATTCGAGATTTTGGGGAGAAGATGAAGTGATTTGTGTGAATGATTCAATTGTGAATGGATAATTTCTTCTCCTACTGCTTTCATTTTCTGAGTTCACCGTAACCATGTTTTGTTTGCATGTATACAGGCATTTTAGCTATCTGCCACCAGAGCCCACGGATTACAGTCACACTAGGTTTATTTCAGTAGAACTAGGCGCAGAAACCGACCATTTTGTCCATGCAATACCTAAGATGGCCCAATAAGGCACGGTTGAGCCGAAATCCATCATAGAAACCCTCTGCGGTTGGAATATAGAAGGGACTAATGTCTTCCCAGTCGCAGGTGTAGGGGCGATTCTCATATGAAAAAAAAATCGATTTAGGGCTTCAAACGTAGACGAGTCTCCAGATACAAGTGGGATGAGGCTCTTCTAACAGGCATTGAAGGATTCAACAAGCTCATCTATTCTTGCAATCGGGGTTGAAGAATACCCACCAAAAAAAATAAAATTGAAAGAGAAGACGTGGCTACAGAGCATGTTACATCCACCTCCTGCCGTCGAATCAACATTTTGACTAACCAAGGAACTCCATAGATGGGAAAGGATTCCTGAACCGTGAATCCTTATTGAATGTCGCCAACCCCAGGGGAATAGAACCTGTGAAGTGAAGCGTGACCCACCATTGCGATTTGGACATATGGAGAGGGTTATTTGAGAAGTAGCATAGATTCGACCTGGTTACCTGAATCTTAGTAGGGGGGGATTCAGATACAAAATCCTGAGGCCTTATACAGTGTCTCCAACCTTCAATAAAGATGAGAAGACTCGCGTAGCTCGTGTAGTGATAAGCTCCCAGAGGTTCATACCATTTCCCGGCATCAGAGGAGCTCAAGGCCAAGACCTCGCCATCGATTTATTGGTGCATATGATTTACGTGCTAGCCAGGCACAATGAAAATTCAAATATCATGTAAATATGCATTTTAATAAAATATCCACAACTAGCTATGCAATGCAACAAGATATGGGGGCATGATTTTACAAGGAATTGGGAGGGAAAACATTCAAACCCTTGAGATAATCAAGTCAAGGCAAGTGTCAATGAGAGGACCCATCAAACCCTCAACTACCCATGTTGACTTTTGTACCCAATCATTCATTTCTCCAAAGAGTTGGTTGAGGTAGTTAATGCCTTGGGAATGGAGAGGTATGGTGGTCCAAATTCGGGTATGGGAAAGACACCCTACATGGAAAATCATGTTTTTCTTTTTGGGAAAGAAAAGAGCCATGAATTGCTCCCCAAGCCATTATCCATCAACCAGTTTCTCTCCCTCACGCATTGGGAGCTACTTGGGCATTTTCCAGCCATGTTTTCATGTGTTTTCCTTCATTCTAAGCTTGGGGAAGGGCGTTTTTGTGTTGTATACCAGTGGGGAAGAAGGGGAATCCAATTGGGGTTCCATAGAGACCATTTGGGCTGCTGAATGGTTAGATACTTTGGGGAGAAATCATTTTCCTCCTTGTGAATGTTTTTCCCCATCCCACAATTCATTTTTGGTTGGAAACAATTTGGGGAAAAGCCCATGGCCATCCTATATGTAAATCCCATTGTTAAACATGTGTATCCATGCCCAATGATTGTGCTTGCTGTGTGTGTATATATAGTATGTTGGGGTATGGGTATGGGTATCCATTGGTTTGGCTTGAGCTTGAGTGCAAGCATCCAGGGTTCATATTTAGCCTAATAAACCCAGCTATGGACTGGCTTGGTTCAGATGAGATGATTAATTGGGCTGTGCATGAGCTTGAATGCCCCCTTTTTCTTCTAAGAATCATGCCCAGTTCGGGGGGTGGCAGTTTTGTTGAGAGATTGATGAACACAACTGGCCTATGGTTGGGTGGAATGTTGCAGTGACATAGCTAGTTGTCTAGGACAATTGCACAATGAAGATAAGTGTTTTTCTGTCTATGTGTTTTACTTTTGCAATGCATTAATTTGATGACTGTATTGATAAGTTGGATGAGCACGAATTGTGTGTGTATGATGTTTTAATTCCGCTATGCATAATTGCTTGATTTGCATCTACACACCTTTGATTTTATTGCTGTGAATTCTAATGAATTGGCTGAGTAATTATGAAAATCCTCATAGATTGTTAGCACTTTCGCTTCCTCGAATTGGGTCTGCGGGAGGGTACATTACACGAGTCTCATCCTCATGCAATCTAGGAAAAACATAGATGGTATTCCACCCAAAATTCTAAGATATAAACACCTATCGACGTAATTATAGTAACAAGTAACGATAAGACAAAATGTGGTTATTATATGTAAAGGATAATGTCTAAGGCCCTTCAATTTCACTCGTGGTAGCACACTAAGAGCAAAATTAAGGAGAAACAAATGTAGTTTCACATCCATAATGGTTTAAAAAATTACAATCACCGCAAAAGCTAACAGTTCTTTGTGAAATTGTCAATCACTGATCAAAATTGAACCCTTCCTATCCCTTCCAAGGAGTTCAAACCCTTCCTAAAATGGTAATTTAAAAATCACCATTAAAAAAAATGCAAATTGTTGAAATCAGAAGGACAACAAATTTTATAAAATTTCAAAAGCAAGGTCACATTTTCGATAACCCATCAATGTCTTCACTGGAAATTATTGGTTGCTTAATGAATATTGTACCTCTATATTATATGAGGATGGATGTGAAATGTAAACATGATTTAGAGTTCATCTTCCAATACTTGGCTTTTGTATAGAAATACTAAAATAATTTGTATTCATTTTAGCTCTCATCTATTTCTTAATGTATTGTAACACTCCAAAACATTAAATCCAACACATAGCTCACCCCTAGATAATCCTACCATCATATTTATGTATGTGACATTGTTAGTGTCACTTAATGAAAGCTTCCCAAAGAATTTTGGACACCTTGTATTTCTAAATCTTCACTTGAATTAATGGGTTACCGACATTGTTGATCAGGCTTGTCGATATGAGAATTGGCATCACATTTTGTTTCCTTACTTAATCTTTTGAGATCCTACAATCACAATAATTGCATTATCTTTGTTATCATTTCCTCCCTCTTTTGGATTTGTAAAATATTAACACAATTCTTAGTCACACATTATGGGTGTAAATTATAATGGCACTGGGGACTTATTAGTAATATTGATTGCAAATGTGTGACTTAATGACAATTTTGAAAAGAAAACAATAAGCATTGAAGGAACCTAAGAAAATTTGGGCATATCTCTTATTTCATGTTTACATATTCATCTCTTTAAAAGCATCTAACAGGTCGATTTATAGCCATATTATTGCATTGGTAACACTATGTGTTTTTTTGTTAAAATTTATGATATGGTTACAATGTTGATATCTAATATTTGCTTATTATATGACCACAATATTGAGCCTTTGTATCGCTCAGTTTGCAATTAATGGAATTCTCATTATTACAATAGATACTTAAATGGAAACATATAACTACTAATTAAATATATATCTCTCAGAAATCCACAAAACATGAGGAAGTTTGGCTACCTTTGTAAAGATAATGCATAGATTTTTCTTTATTTTTCAAAAATCTATTCAGTGTTTTTGTTTGGGACAAAATCTCTATTAATCTCAATGACATTTTTTTATTTACATATATTCCTAATTAAGTTTAGATTTAAAATTGTACAAAACGGGCATTGTTAACTACACAAACAAAAAATATGGATTATAGCATTCAAAATATGATTTTTTTCATTTACTTTTCTACATCATCAAATCCTTTCTTCTATGTTCTCAAAAACAGTCATTCCCCTTTTACTGACTCTATGCATCCTTATCTATAAAACTCTTTCCCTTTCTTATTGTTCTGTTATATCTCAACTTTAACATCAATGTGAATACTTTACATGTAAAATATTTTGAAAATTCTCATAATTTCTTTCACTCTACCCCATCCCAAGCCCAATGCAAAAAAGACATATGATCATTTTTTACATTTGATTGGAACAACATTTTTTATGGATGCGTGGGATTCCTAAGAAAGTTATCCAAAAGGTAGTGTAATTCTTGTTATAACCAAACTTATGCATTATGGATTATGTTCTAATTGTTCCCACTCTCGCACACATTTTTGCATGGTTTGATTATAAGGTATATATGTTATCACTTTTTATTGAAATTAAAATGTATGTATCTAGTGGTCAATCCGTTATAGACATTGTAAACAATAAATACTGTAAGCAATTTGAAGATACATATTTTATTTATAATATTTCTTCTTGGAGTGTACATACTAGTTTACTCTTGTCAATTGAAGCATAAATATTTTTTAAACTTTTTATCATGGAACAATTGGATAAATATTTACCTTTCAACATGAAATTAAGAGTAGCCCTTCAATTTTGATCATTGTTGTCAATGACCAGGAAGAGGCAAGTGTGGTTGGAAGGTCGAAAACATGTTGATGACATGGGGAAATACCCCTCCGCAAATCAGAGTTTACCGAGTGAACTATAGACACACAATTCTTCAATTATCAATTAACGTTCCATAACAAATACAAAGAGTCATCTTTGGGATAGCAACATAAAATGAAAAATTGAATTATGTCATCAACGAAGAGGTTCTAAACTATAAAAGAATTATGTCATCAACAATTGAATTAACGTCCTCCAAGTTTCCAGCCTTGTGGTTCAACTGGATCATTCATTAACATTATCTTTTTGCTCTACATATGTATATCTACTCTATACCACACTTTCAATACTAAACGCTTTGTTAAAATCAACATTTTCTTGATCAGCATGTTTGAATATTGTAATTATTTTGGTTGAAATTTATAAAAATCTATAGATGAGTTCTGTTCTATGTCCCTGAGGTTAATTGTTGGTTAGATCTATTTTTTTAAGACGTTGCAATTAAAGAGATCTTCTGACCTAGATCTTTCTAGATGACTTTTCCATGTTATTATAATCATATCACTCTATAAGAATTTATATGTATTTATATTCTATTTGTGAACCAACGTCATTAAATAAAATGAAATCATCATGATTGAGTTGAAATCATGTTGATTGAGTTGTACTAATAATTCAATGGTTCTTCTATGGTTGTTTTTGTTTCTTGAATACTATCATTCATAATAAATTCTTTTGCGTCCATCTATTTGTAAAGTCCCCATCCCTCAATTCGGCCAGCAGGAGAGTGTTAATGTATTTGTAACTTCGGAATGTATTCACTTGTATATTTTATATTATTCATATTGTGCTTTTGACAAAGAGATTTATTCCTCCGACCGGAAATGTTATCATTGTACCTAATGGGTATTTAGACTCTCCTAGAGAGGTCATCCCAGAGTTAAGTTGTAAGGGGTTATTAGACTCTCCTAGGAGAAGTTGGTCCAATTAGGGTAAAATTCAAGTGGAGGTAAAGTATAAATAGAGAGGGTGCTCCTCTCTATTTGGACATTCATGCATTCACTCATTTGCGCATTACTGAGAGAGAGGAGGAGTTCGCACAAGTGAAGAAGAAAGAAGCTGTTGGAGACCATTTCTATCTTTTGGGGTTTTGTATTGTTGCTCATTCTATCTTTGAGGAAGTTGTGGATTTTTCTCCATTATGGTTTCCCTGATGAAACTCTTTGTGTCTCTTGTCTCTTGTGTTTGATTTCTTGTGCATGTTATTCTCTCAGATAATATCCTAGATCATATTGAATTAAATGTTGAAAATCTAACATGGTATCAGAGCTAACCTAAGAAGAAGACACTGTGGAGCTGCAGAAGCTAGGAATTCTTAATTTTTGGGTTTCTCTCCACAGATTATTAGAAAAATAAGGCTAGGCTAACTCGCCTAAGGAAGGCGCATATTTTTTCGAAGCAGAATTGGATTCTGAGCATTTTCATTTTTTGGCCTATCACTCCTACGAGAAATTAGGGCTTTTGACAAAAGTGGAATTTTGGAGTGCTCTTAGCACAAGATTGTTCTCCTCATCAAAATCAAATTTTAGAGACCAGGATCGAATTTTTTGGTTGGGTAAATCTACGGTAAAGTCAAACCCTAATTTGACTTTTGGACTAGAAAAACCAGAAAACCAAAAATTGGCAGAAACTGCAGATCCGAAATTCGCAGGTCATTTTTGAGGGGCCAGTTTTTGGAATTTTCAAAATCCAAGTATACCAGCTTTCTCTCCTCAGTCAATTACATCTTTCTATCCAGATAGAAGTTTCAAATTCCAAGTTTGAATTTTTATGGCTTCTCTGTTAAACCCTAGCCAGCTCCAGATTCAGCTTCAGGAAGTCAAGTGGTAAGACCTATAACTTTTCTATTTCCATTTGAGTTTTTCATTAAAGCTGTATCACTACACCAAGCTTGAGGATAAGCTTGAAGGGGATGATAAATTCCGAGCATGGACATATAGGATTGGGTTAATCCTAGAAGAGAATGAATTGGACACCTACATAAGTGAAGAGGTTCCAGTTCCAGAGAGATATGAGGCTAAGGCGTTATATAAGAAGAAATTGGTCAAGGCCAAGAGGATTATTGCAAATTCTATCAAAGACCATCTCATACCCCACGTGTCATATCTAAAGACACCCAAGGAGATGTTTGATTCCTTGACCAAGTTATTTGAAGGAAAGAATATAAATCAGAAGGTGACTTTGTAGAACCAATTGAAGAATGTGAAGATACAAAATGCAGAAACCATCCAGTCTTACTTCACAAGGGTTTCTCAAATCAAGGAAAAACTTGAAGCCGTGGAAGAAAACATAGAGAATGGAGAAATTGTGATGACCACCTTGAATGGTCTCCCTAGTTCATGGGATTTTTTCATTCAAGGAATTTGTGCTAGGAAGAAGCTCATCACTTTCAGTAGGCTGTGGGAGGAATGCTCACAAGAAGAAGCTCGACTCATAGCTCGAGAAGAGAAGATGGGTAATGAATACCAAGCTCTCACAGCACACTCTAGGAGAAATGATAGCAAGAGGGTCATCACCATAGAAAGAAGGAAAAATACCACCACTAGAATCACAGGGATAACTTTAGGTCCCGAAGAGATGTATCCACTGTTCAATGATATACATGTGATAAGAAAGGACACTACTCTAGGGATTGTCCTAGAAATAAAAGTGGCTCTCACAAGAAGAATAACAACAAAAGAAAACATCATGCTCAGACTACAGAGGATGATGAACCTCCCAGAAAGAGAGCTAGAAAAGAAAGTGAAGATTCTTCAATTGAGGAAGAGTATGTTCTAATATCCTCCCTCACAGGAACTATTACTCATGGAAGCAATGATTGGCTCATAGATAGTGGGGATTCCAAGCATATGACAGGATTCAAGGAATCCTTTATGAACCTATCTGAACATGAGTCACCCCACAAAGTGAAACTTGGGGATGACTACCAATATCCTATAAAAGGAAGTGGTGAAGCCTCTTATAAGATAGACTCTGGTAATTCTATGAAGATGAAAGATGTCCTATATGTTCTAGGAATAAAGAAGAACCTTCTCTCCATATTTGAATTGGATGCAAAAGGTATGAGGGTTGCATTTGTAGATGGCCAAGTCCTTATGTGGCCAAAGGGAAAGACCATAGATGATGTAGTAGCGATTGGAGAGCAAGAGGGATGATTATACAAACTGGAGGGCCAACCTGAACAAGCCTTGGTCCATGACTCCATGGAGCCAAGTGAACTATGGCATAGAAGGCTTGCACATGTGCACTATAGAGTACTACCTCTTGCAAGCAAATTTTTTGAAGGTCTTCCATAAATTCAAGCAAAGCATGAAGTCATTTGCAAAGGTTGTGAAAAGGGAAAGAACACAAAGAAGACATTTCCAAGTAGCGAGAGCAATGCAAAAGGAATCTTGGAAATCATCCACTCCGATGTATGCGGTTCGATGTCATCCAGTTCATTGAGTAAGTATGTATATTATGTTTCTTTCAATGATGATTTTTCTAGGAAGACATGGATATATTTCTTGAAGAACAAAGATGAAGTATTCAATAATTTCAAGGAATTCAAAGCCTTGATAAAAAACCACATAGAGAAGAAAATCAAGACTTTTCGGTTAGACAATCGTGGGGAGTTCACATCAGAAGACTTCAAGAAATTATGCAAAGATTCAGGGATTAAGAGGAAGTTGACTACTCCATATAATCCACAGTAGAATGGAGTTGCAAAAAGGAAGAATAGAATAATTATGGAAGCAACAAGGGCGATGCTTCATGACTAGGATCTTCCTATGCATCTATGGGCAGAAGCTGCAAGGACAGCCGTGTATGTACATAATCCTACTCCACATAGAGTACTTGACAACAAGACACTAGAAGAAGCTTTCTCCGGTGAGAAAGAAAAGGTCAGCTATCTAAGAATATTTGGTTGCTCGGTGTACATACATATTCTAAACGAGAAGAGGACAAAGTTAGATCCTTCAGGAAAGAAGGGAATATTCGTGGGATATAGTGAAAGCTCGAAGGCTTATAGAATATATTTCTTAGGGTTCAAGAAGATCGACATCAGCAGAGATGTAACATTTGACGAAGACTCAACATATCACAAATCCAGAAAGATACCTGTTGAAGACATTGAAGAACCAGAAGCACCTAGGAATCGAGATACAACAATGAATTAAGTAAGTACAGAAGATTATGGATAACGCGAGGTGGAAGACCCACAGGAACCTCTAGATCCACCATGTGAGAATAATTCTCACAAGAGGAAACCAGTATGGGTACGAGAAGCAATTCAATATGCAGAGAGATATGGTGCTCCAGAAGGAATCCATAGAGAAAGCAAGAGACCAAGACCATTCTCCAGTTACGTAGCCCTACTGTGTGGCATCATTGACAAAGAAACTTCAACCTATGAGGTGTTAAATTTTTAGAATTTACTTCAATCTGATCTAGGATCTTAACTGAGAGAACAACATGTACAGCATATCTACAGCATATCAATCATGGAGACAATAATGCAAGCACACAAGAGACACAAAGATTTACTTGGGGAAAACCATAAAGGTGAAAAACCCCAATAACTTCCTCAGAGATAGATAGAGCAATGATACAACCCAACCATAAGAGATAAACATATCCTAGTAGCAGATCCTCCTCCTCCATAAGTGCGCCACTCCTCCTTGAGTGCATGAGTGAGAAGTGAGTGATCAAATAGAGTGCCTCCCGCACTCTATTTATACTTGACTTGACTTGCCTTTTACATAAATCATGTAGGCTCGAGCTTAACCACATAACATAATGCTGACTGGGCCAACCCCCAATAGGGTGGTCTAATAACCCTTTGACCCACATGGCCGACCCCCAATAGGGTGGTCTAATAACCCTTTGACCCACATGACTTATACAGGGCTGACCCCAACAAGGTGGTCTAATAACCCATCAAGTATAAGTTACGACATTTACAATATAAATGACGACACTTCCGTATAGAGGAATAATACCATCTCTATAGGAGTATATACAACATACATTTATGAAATACATTCCGAAGTTACATATACATCAACACTCCCTCTTAACTAGGAAGGTATTTCTCAGCACAGGTCTTCTAGCACAAGTCTTCTTCTCTGGATCATCGTCACTGGATAATCGTCATCGAGACATCATCATCGTCACTACTGCTGCTATCTCAATCAATCTCTGAATCTACTCATCATAGGAATTTCTACAGAGCCAGTCCTTTTTCATACTGGATGTAGGCCCACCACCTGCAGGTCTTCATCATCACTGGCCATACTGTGGAATCCTCAGGACTTATTACGTGCGTCACAAAACCTCGAAAGAGCATCTTCCAGATATCCCAGGGCAACGAATTACATGCCATAGTCAAAACCTCGAAAGACTATCTGCAGATCTCCCAGGGCCATATTATATGTGACGTCACCACAAAACCTCGCAATAGCATCCCAGGCTGTTACGAGCACACAACTCTACCTATAGGATCTCCCAGGGTACGAATTACATGTGGTAACCACAAAACCTCGCAAGAGCATCGCAGGCTGTTACGAGCACACAGCTCTACCTATAGGATCTCCCAGGGCACGAATTACATCTGGTCATGGAAAAACCTCACAAGAGCATCCCAGGACTGATTACGGGCACACATCCCAACTTATCGGATCTCCCAGGGACACGAATTATATGCCATAGGACAAAACCTCGAAAGAGCATCTGCCAGATATCCCAGGGAAACGAATTACATGCCATAGGAAAAACCTCAAAAGACTATCTGCAGATCTCCCAGGGCCAAATTATATGTCCTCCCAGAGCAAAACCTTGAAAGAGCATTTCCCAGATATCCCAGGGCAACGAATTACATGCAATAGGAAAAACCTCGAAAGACTATCTACAAATCTCCCAGGGCAACGAATTACATGCTCATCTGCACAACCTGATCCACGGCCATAGAGTATCAACCTGATACTCACCATACATCATCCTGATGTACACATGATCATCCTGATCATCATCGCTGCAACATCCTGCTGCATGTCATCTGGAGCAACATCCTGAAGCTCGTCATCCACAATCATCCTGATCATATAATGCATCTACCTGATGCATACCAAGTATCTACCTGATACATATCATCATACATGATCCACCTGATCATACAATGTATCCACCTGATACAAATACAAATACATGATACATATCACCATACATGATCCACCTGATCATACAATGTATCCACCTGATACATATACAGATACATGGTCCAAGCATCCAACATGATGCATATACAAAAATACATACACATGATCCAACTGATCATATCCAGCATCCAACATGATGCGTACATACATATAAATGATACATACATACATAAAAATGATCCAACTGATCATATCCAAGCAGAAACCAAAACATCATCCTGCTGCTCATCATCCAGCGCTTACATCCACAGCCATGTGAAGGATCCTCCTTCCAACATGCTTGGAATGGCTTCAGCAAATGTGTCCATCACTTCTTCCTCGAAGTGTCCTCGATCTGAAGAACTCCAAGCATCTCTCTGAAGTACTCGAACTTCACCCTGGCTAGGGGCTTCGTCAGCACATCTGCAATCTACTCGTCCGTCGCAACATACAGGAGCTTCACAGCTCCTCTCTGCACCATATCCCTGATATAGTGATATTTGATCTCTATGTGTTTCGACCTGTCATGAAACACTGGGTTCTCGGACAGCTTCACACAACTCTGGTTATCACAAAAGATACCAGTAGCATCCAACGGGAGATCAAATAACTCAGACAGTAGCTTCCGTAGCCATACTGCCTCACAACTAGCTGAATAGGCTGCAACATACTCTGCCTCAACTGTACTCAGTGCTACGCAGGACTGCTTCCTGCTAAACCAAGAGATCACACCTGATCCCATACTTAAGCAGCACCCAGATGTGCTCTTCCTATCTGCAGCACTGCCAGCCCAATCTGAATCAACATAACCCTGGAGGTTAAACTTTTGATTCGCCTCATACTTGAGCCCATAATCCACTGTACCCTTCAGGTACCTCAAAACATGCTTTATAGAAACCAGGTGAACACTCCTCGGATCTGTCAGGAACTAACTCAATGTGGTCACAGCAAAGCAAATGTCTGGTCTCGTGTTCGTCAGGTACATCAAGGACCCAATCATCTGACGATACATAGAGACATCAACCGGCTCAAATGAAGCATCACATAGAAGCTTCATATTCGATGCCATAGGTGTGGCCATGGCCTTGCAATCCATCATCCCGAACCTCTTCAGGATCTCTACTGCATACTTCCCTTATCCAAGGAAGATTCCATCTGCACTATGCCACACCTCCATGCCAAAAACAAATAGTGCATCATCCCCAAGTTCTTCATCTCGAACTCGGCAGTAAGCTTCCACTGCGTGTCGACAATCAATCTATCTTCACCTGTAACAAATAGGTTATCCGCATACAAAAGTAGTATCACTGGATTGCCCTCCTCAACCTTGTAGTAAAGGTTGGAATCTGCTTTACTCTTGGTAAAGCCAAAACTAAATGGAAAGCTATCTATCCTACCATACCAAGTTCTGCACATATATGACTCCTTGTCATGTGTCTCAGAACCAAGTGTCTGTACCACATACCCTTCTTCTTCAACTACACCATTCAAGAAAGCTGTCTTGAAATCCATATGGTGTATCTTCTATTTCATCACTTTTATATTTCTCTATGCTGCCATCTGCAGCATGCTTGATCTGATAGTTCCATTTGGAAGTCACAACAGAATTCCCTTCAGCTCTTGGGACCACATCCCAAACATCGTTCTTCATGATCGATGGATCATGGCATTCTTCCCGTATCCTAGGAACTTCAATATCTTCAATAGATAATTTTGTTGTTGAACAAATGTTGTAGTTCTTCTTTTGTAGGTGAAGGTATATGATCTTTCCTACAAAACAAGTTAAATTGCATGATTAGAAACATCTCATAATTTTCAGACAAATTCTTACACATAAAAAAATATGTCATACAGTCATGCAATTATCTTAGCCAATGCTTCAATACAACATTTATCCATATTCCGTAACTTTCTAGATGCCTTCCAATCTCTACCAGAACATTGTTAAGAGTGTGCACAACTCCCAACATGTCAGCAAAGAGGTTTCATTCTAGATAAGTAGCAATGGAATGTTGTACAGTGCCATAGGCCCCTTACCCATCACATGCATATTAGTAGTATATTGTTCATTAATGCAATCATTCTAACATGTATAATACATATCCTAAGTCTAGGAATATGAGCATATACATCATTGAAGAATTTTATTTAAACAAACAAATATGCAAGAAATGATAATTAAAATACTTATATTTGTTTGTTCGTTGGGTGGACTCCCTCTGAATCTTTGCAACTCCATTCTGATGTGGATTGTGAGAAGTGGTCAATTCCCTCTGAATATCTGCATCCTTGTAGAAACTACTGGAGTGTGCTCCTTCTTGATCTTTGCTTCCTGGATTACCTGTCCTTGAACTTATATACATTCTCGATCCCTATGCATGCTTGTTAGTATCATCATTGTGTTATCCTCTAGGTCTCATACATAATCAAACATTCATTAGTATAATCTTAATATTATCCAAACACAATAATCTCAAGCATGTATAGTCAGGATCAATTCAAACACAGATAATAAACATTAGTATTCAAGGTTTCAAGGAAGTCTTCTTTTATTCATACATATTCTTATTTGATCATAGGACTCTTCTAGTTAGTTAAATCATCCATCAAGATAAGAGATATAATATGCATAAAACCTGTGATTATTCAAACCTATACCTTCATGATTCTTCTGGTTAGTCATATCATCAATTATGGTAAGAAACATAATATGCATACAACCATGATTATTCAAAACTATGACTTCATGAATAATCATTATCAACAACACAACAGTATAAGATCCTAACCCAAGGTAGGATTCTAGTTTGATATAGGAAAAACATACCTGGATTAGCATGCTAGCTAGCTATGTCTTACATACCCGTATAATGTCTTTTGGTTCTCTTCAGTGACTTGTGCTAGTAACCTGCATGTCTCATAAGTTAACCATTGTAGAAACAAGTTATACATACCTCGAAAGTAGATCTTCTATGTGATCCATGACAATGGATGAATCCTTATCTTCATGTCACCATGATCATATGTTCTTGAAGTAGAACATGATTTGTCTTTCTTGGTGTACCTTTTATGTTAGCAGACAACATAAACCTCATACAACACCATAATGCATTAGTACAATCATAAGTGTCAACACCCTAACCAATGAATATCTTCTATCATGCATTCATAATTTTGTTAAGGTGATACGACAAATCTAAAATCAAGATTGTACTAACCGTAATAACATGAAGACAAACATACCATAAACTTAATCATGAACAAATATCAAAACATACCTCGATGAGTCATACCTGTCGAGATCGCTTGTAATATTCTTATGTAAGGCCTTAGCCTCATCTCCCTCTGAAACAGAAACTTCTTCACTTATGTAGGTGACCAATCCATCTTCTTCTAGGATTAACCCAATCCACTTGATTTGCAAGAACTGGACCTGGAGCTAGATATGGGTTTGTCAGAGAAACCCCAAAAATTCAAACTTTGAATTTCAAGCTTCCGAAAGGATATAAATATGCGCCTTGATGAGCTGATCAAGCTGGTATATTCAGAATTTGAAAACTGCAAAGTTTCACTCCTCAATTTTGCCTTTGAAACTTTCGGATTCACTAGACGTGACCCTGAACTGGGGTTTGATGAATCCCAGTATTCTGCCCAATCAAAAGGTTTGATCCAAAGCTGTAAGCTTCTATTTTTCTGAGGAGCTTCCAGCCGTGGTCACAGATTTCAAAAATTCCCATTTTTACAGAAGCCCTAATTTTCCACTTTTTTAATCAAAGTGCCGAACTAGGGTCTGATCAAGCCTGGCCTTCTGCCCAACCAAAAATTCTGATCTTGGTCTCTAAATTTCTATTTTGATGAGTAGCATCCATCCGTGGTCTCCGATTACAAAAATTCCAACTTTCTCCGAAGCACTAAATTCCGGAAGCCATGAATGAAGGTACTAAAAAATAATTCTGTTTTGATAGAAATATGTACCTGATTGTTTCTGGTGTAACTCCAAACTTTTCAATCCATAGGGTCTGAAAACGCTTCCTGAGATATCCCGACCAGTTATCTTTCTGTAATGCTCTGGTTTTTACAGCAGAGCACTGTGTAAAATTTCAGGTTTAATTTTCTACGTTTTAACTTTACCAGTTTATGGAAGTAAATTTCTAAGAATTACTATGTGCCTAAATAATATTTAGTGTACTGTCGTGTTTTCTTTTATCACCTTACATTCGTAATTCAAAATAGACTAACATACCAATATTTTCTTTCCAACAATCTAGCATAAGAATATGTTTCACCACTCAGTAAATAGCAGTAAATCAGTAAATAGCAGTGATGCCTGTTTATAGTAAGTTTAAGCATAACAGTAAATAATGGAAATTACCTGATGCTGATGCTAACCGTAAGTTGTAGCAGGTTTTATAACCCCTTAGACAGCCAAACTGAAGTGTCCACCCTACCGACCAGCTATAATCTTGCTGGCCCTTGGAAATCAAAGGATTTCCAAGCCCCCGAGCCCACAATCTGATAATCCCGAGAGCAGTCTTTCCTTCTGTTCTCCAAATCTTTCTGTTCGCCAAACTTTCTATTCTCCCAACTTTTGTTCTCCAAACTTCTTTTCTTCCCCAATCAAAAAAACCTCCCCCACCTTCAACCTTCTCCCCCTCTATATACATGTCCATCCTCGAGAAGACCTTGGGCTTACTCCACCGCCCCAAACTCCCCCTCTCGAGCCCCTCAAACCTTTACTCCTTTCCCTAGTTCATTCATCCACGTCTCATTATAAAAATGTATAATTAATTACTCTTATGGAAAATTTATTTGGTTTTGGATTGACGGTCGTAATTATTTATTACGGTGGGAATTATCACCCCGAGGTTATCCATTCGGGACAAGTTTCATTAAATACAAGTCTATCCGCCATCCTTGATATTTTAATGTTATTAATGTAATTAATAAAATATTATATAATTATTTGCCCCCTTGTCAACTTGGACATGATGTGTCTTAATGATCCACCTTATCCGTCGAGACTACTTAGCTTGAGGTTTAAATTCCAAGATTTACATTGAATAATTAAATATCCATTTTCCATCACATCACGTTTATTCCAAAAAATGATTATCTTATTATGGCTAACTTTTGAAATGGAATTAATCACACAATATTAATTTATAAATCAATATTTTAAATCTTACTTATATTGCATTTGTTACGATAGGGATATAAATGTTTGCTGGAATATCATTTATTAATTAATAATAATAATTAAATCACCCTTTGACAATAATAAAAGGTGAATCAATCATAGCATTCTTAATTATTTGTTCATCACATGGGTACCCTATCATCGACATAGCATCCTTGTTCTTATAAACAAAGCACTTGTGAGGGCTTAAACAATTTTATTAATTACTTAGACACTATCATTACCCTATTCACAACAGTTCTTCTATGACAATGTTAACTGACGATACTTGTCTTAGTTTATTATTACAATGTTTTCATATAATTACTAATTCACTTATTTACACATTGACAACCTAACCATTCATTACCTAAGTTGATTGATGTATCCTTAACTGAGTTATCTATGACATTTATACTACTATTCAAGCATGACAAGTATGTTATACACCAGTAATATTGTACACGTACAAGGTGTGCATGCATGGCCAGTGTATGCACATGTCGGACATGTACTATAAACAAACCCCATTCCGCCTATGCATACTTGCTAACTAACAATAGTATCTACCCCCCATGCAGAAGAGCAAGCATAATCTATAGTATAATTACTTTAACATCCTCGGTTATTTAACAGTTAACCCTTTACGATTTAACATCATTGTCTTTATGTTTACATTAGTTTAATCAATCAAGTACAGGAAGGGTTCCTACTTCCACTAACTCGGAATCAAGGAATACTAAACCCCCAACAGTGCTAACTAACACGTCCTCCCTTCATAACCTACGTCCAGCATCCTCCCTATCCTTCCTCTGCTAGTACAACAGTGGATGTCGGACTCACCGATCTGACCACATAGAACTTGAGAGCGATAGCGTCGGCTGAACAGCGGACCTATCCTCCCCTAGCAGGCATCCGACAATCGTCATCACAACAACATGGGGAGCGTGTCTCAGCACGGCCCTCCCACGACCTCGGGTCTCATGGAAACATAGGGTGGGAAACACATCCATCCCTCTCAACATACTGGGCCTACGCCCTTATCAACTCATACTTGCTGCTATCGGGATTATCAGTTTGTGTTATCGTATCCTCATTTTGGCTGCTAAGGTTTGCTGTATGAACATGTTTTTCCTTTCCAATGTATATCAGATCAAGTAACTGGCTATCCCATAGCCCTTGTGTCCTGTAGGTTAGTGTTTTGCAAAATACAATTTATAGAAAGCATTTTCCATTGATCGCCAATTGATCCATTTTATCATTTCATTTCATGTAACCTTTTAGCTCATCATAGATACATATAACATTTCAATAATTCATATAAGAAGATGGTATCCACGTACCGAATCATATATTTCACATTTCATTAAGGAAAACATATAAACATATACTGCAATCGTAAAATAAGGAAATCATATGATAATCATGACATCATAACTGCATAACATAGTAACATCATAATCATGGTGAAATCATAAGACAGAGTAACATCATATAATGAGGTCCAATATAGTTTACTCAGTCGAGCTGAGTTCGACAAAATATATAAGAAATAAAGTTTGGTGTGTCTAACTAATAAATATGCCGAATCAAAATATGGGCATTACATACACCCACCCTTCGGGAAACTTCGTCCCGAAGTTATGGTCAAAATAGTGAGGGAAAATCTCGACGCATGGTCTCTGCATCCTCCTAGGTAGCAGACCCTGGGCTATACTTGTCCCATTGGACCTTAACTTGGTCCACATGGCGACTACGGAGCTGTCGAACCCTACGATCAAGTATACGTAATGGTTCGACCCTGAAGGTTCCCTCGTCCGAGACCTGCAATTCCTTCCAATGAATTTTGTGAGTCTCATCAGCTATGTAATGTCGTAATACAGAAACATGAAATACATTATGATTTTTATGCAAGTGGGGTGGCAGCGCGAGACGATAAGCAACTGGTCCGATTTTCTCAAGAATTTCAAATGGACCTATAAAGCGAGGTGACAACTTGGTACCCTTCCCAAACCGAATGGTACTTTTATTTGGTCTGATGCGAATAAATACACGATCCCCTACTCCATAAGTTCTATCTGATCTGTGTGCATCAGCGTAACTCTTTTGCCTATCCTGTGCTTCCTTCAGCCGCTGCCTAATCTGTATCACTTGCTCCTCCATTTCCTGAATCAATTCAGGCCCAATTAAAACTCGATCCTCTAACCTGTCCCAACTGAGTGGTGTCCTGCACGGCCTCCCATACAATGCCTGATATGGCGGCATACCAATGGAGCTGTGATGACTATTGTTGTATGCAAACTCCACTAAAGGAAGATATTTCTCCCACTGTGTCTGCTGATCCATAACATACATCCTAAGCATGTCCTCCATCACTTGATTCACCCTCTCAGTCTGTCCATCTGTCTCGGGGTGATAAGCTGAGCTTAAGTTCAACTGTGTCCCTAATGCTGACTGCATGCTTGTCCAAAATCTGGAGGTGAACTTAGGGTCTCTGTCAGAGATTATCTTTTTAGGAACTCCATGAAGACGTACAATCTCATTTATGAATACCCTTGCCACATCTGTCACATCATAGGTGTCTCTGACTGGAATGAAGTGAGCACTTTTGGTCAGTTTGTCAACTACCACCAAAATAGCATTATGTCTCAGAGATGTGAGTGGTAATCCTACAACGAAGTCCATGGAAATGAATTCCCATTTAGTCATAGGAATATCATGCGGTTGTAGGAGACCGGCCGGGTGACGATGATCTGCCTTCACTTGTTGACACTCAAGGCACTTCGAAACAAATTCCACTACATCCATCTTCATACCTGGCCAAAAGAAGAGTTGTTTCATGTCAGCATACATCTTCTTCACTCCTGGGTGGGCACAGTAATGTGATCTATGGGCCTCTCTAAGGATTGTTTTCCTGATATCACCTTCCTTAGGAACATACATCCTTCCCTGATACCGCAACAACCCATCTTCCTCAAGATGGTACCCATCATACTTCAATTCCTGTTTCTTTCCATTCTGAATAGCTGAGGTTACTTTTAGATACCAACTATCGCCCAATAGTTGTCCTAGTACCCTTTCCCTCAAGTCAACCTTCAAGGGAATTAAGGAGAAAAGTCTCGGCCTTCGGCTTAGAGCGTCTGCCACCACATTCTCCTTTCCTTTGATGTAAGAGATACCAAAGTCATACTCACTCATGAACTCACTCCATCTCCTTTGCCTAGCATTCAAATCCCTTTGGGTAAAGATGTACTGCAAGCTCTGATGGTCTGTTTTAAGGGTGAAGCTTCTACCAACTAGGTAGTGCCTCCATAATTTTAGTGCCAACATTACTGCTGCCAATTCTAGATCATGCGTGGCATACTGCTCCTCATGAGGTTTCAACTTTCGAGATGCATAAGCTATTACCCCACCTTCCTGCATCAACACCGCTCCTAATCCTTGCTTCGAGGCATCGGTGCATACCATGAAATCTTTATCCATGTCTGGTACCCGCAAGATCGGTGCACTTGTCAACAATCTTTTTAACTCTGTAAAAGCGGCATCGCATTCATCGGTCCATTCATACCGGATTCCCTTGCGTTGCAAGGTGGTAATAGGTTTTACAATTTTAGAAAATCCTTCCACAAACCTCCGGTAATAGCCTGCTAACCCCATGAAGCTGCGCACCTCATGAGCATTCCTTGGAATTGGCCAATCTTCAATGGCCTTTACCTTTTCTGGGTCTACGGAAATCCCTTCACCTGAGATGATGTGCCCCAAGTAGTGAATCTCTTTTTGGAAGAAGGAACACTTTGACAATTTACCATAAAGTTTATGTTCCCTTAAGCACGTCAAGACTAACCGCAAGTGTTCCTCGTGCTCCTTCTCATTCTTAGAATAGATAAGAATATCATCTAAGAAGACCTGAACAAAGTGGTCCAAGTATTTTCGGAAGACACCATTCATGAGGCTCATGAATACAGCTGGAGCATTGGTCAAACCAAATGGTACCACTACAAACTCGTAATGCCCAAATCGAGTTCGAAAGGCAGTCTTAGGAATTTCGCCTTCCTTGATCCTCAACTGGTGATACCCTGATCGTAAATCAATCTTTGAGAAGACTGACGCACCTTTCATTTGATCAAAGAGGTCATCAATTCTTGGTATGGGATACCTGTTCTTCACGGTGGCCTTGTTCAAATCTCTGTAATCTATGCACAGTCGCAGAGATCCATCCTTCTTCTTAACGAAGATCACTGGTGCTCCCCACGGTGAGATACTAGGTCTAATCAGTCCCAAATCTAGCAATTCTTTCAACTGGATCTGTAACTCACGGAGCTCTGGAGTTGTCATTCTATACGGAGTTTTTGAGATAGGCTCTGCACCAGGTTTTAGTTCGATTGTGAAATCGAGCTCTCTTTCTGGAGGTAGTCCTAGTAATTCCTTCGGAAAGACATCCTTGAACTCAGAAAGTACTGGGTAAGAATTCAAGGAAGGTCCTTTACTATCGCTCACGGCCTCCACTACGAACAACTGGCATCCTTGTCTTAGGCACCGCTTAGCTTTCACCATAGAGATGAAACGGAGGGATACCTTCCTCTTCAAGCCTTGGATTTGAATTGTCCTTCCCTCGTCATCGAGGCACAACACCATCTTCGCATAGCAATCTATGAAAGCTCTATGGTCTTCTAACCAATCCATGCCAATAATGAGGTCATAAGTCCCCAAATTGGTGACATAAGCATCCAACTTAGTGGTGCAAACTCCTAAGTCAACCCCACAACCTCTCACTTTAAGACCTACTGGTTGCTTAGTTCCTGAAGCCATTTCAACCAGTTTGAAATCATCGTGCTCGTAGGCTGCCAACCCACATTTATCTAATGCAAATGGTGAAATAAAACTATCAGTTGCTCCTGGATCAAACAAAATTTTAAGTTTGACATTGTTTACATTACCAGTGGATTCTACTACGGTAGACTGATGTTCTGCCTGGTGGTTATGCACCGCTGCATGAATCCGATGACTGTTACCCGAGCTATCCATGGGTGCCTTTCCTTCCCTGTGCCTGCTGCTTGACTGACCCTTGGGACAGTCTCGCTGGAAATGAGGACCTCCGCATCCCCAACAAGAGAGATTGGGAGGGGCTTGCCTGTTGCTCGAAGGAATCCTCTGAGATGAGTTCCTTCCCCTGGTTCCTCTAAAACCCCTTGCTCCTCTATAGGAACTTCCCTGTGTACGTCCCTGGCTTTGGTGGGTTGCGGACGATGCCTGCGAGATTGAGTTAACTGAAGTATTACCCCTCGGTGTGAACCGGTTACCATAAGGAGGAGGTCTAGACTGTCCTCCCCTGAAGTAAGGACGTGATGCCTTCCCTGAAACATACTGATTGGTTCCTGTCAACTTACTGCCCCCTTTTCCATCTGACATATCAGCTGCATAACGAGCATACTCAACTGCCATGGCAACTGAAGTTGGCTTCCACATCCGCACAGCAGCTCTAATCTTGTAGTTAAGTCCATACACAAAACGCTCTACCTGACAATCATCTGCATCAAGGTAAGGAACATATTTTACCAGTTCCATAAATCGAGATTCATACTCCTCCACTGTCTTGTCTCCCTGTACTAAGGCATGGAGTGCACCTGCCTGTTCTTCCTTGTAATAATTTGGCAAATACTTCATGTGGAACCTCTCCTCGAACAGTTCCCAAGAAGTTGTAAGAGGAGTAAGGTGCAACTGCTTCTCGAGGTCTGACCACCAATTCAAAGCATCACCTTTAAGCTGAAAGACGGCCATCCTAGCCTTGGAACTAGATGTGTACTCATTCAATGCGAAGCATCTCTTCATGCCTTCCAGCCATGCCTCTGCATGCTTACCGGGTCGTCCTCCTGAAAACTCTGGAACTTTTATCTTTTGTAACTCCCTCGATATGTCCTGAAGCGGTTCCAGTCTTGGGCCATGTGCCCTTTCAGAGTTCTCTCGACTCACTTGAGTGGTTTCTACCTCAGCGGCCCTTTCGGACTGCCTGTTCATCGTGGTCATAATAGCCTCCAATGACCTCATTATGATCTGCATTTCTGGTGTTGAGGTTGGTGGTGGCGGTGTTGGCGGTGGCGGAGGTGGTGGTGACGGTGGTCGACCTTGACCCCGACCTCGACCTCTGCGTGTTGTCACCATGATAGTCCCTGAGTTATTAAAATAAAGTCATATCCTTAGTTGTTCAATCAAATATACGCGGAACTAAAATGTAGGTATTTAATAACTTGCATCATGAGATAACAAATTGTCAAGATTAGCACAGTAAAATCTATAGTCGTTTTTATTTAAACAATCTTGTCATGGTGTTTAGCTCGTCGTGCTGGTCTTAATGGTGTCTTGTTTTTGAGATTTCGGGTCTCTTTCATCCCTTCGACTAGGAGTTGAAATCTCGGCAAAATTTTTAATATCTCTATTTTAGTTAGCTTTAAATGTTACCCTCTAATCTAAACCACTTAATTAACATTATTTGTTTAAACTCAACCAATCATAGTTAAGTTTAATACTAAGAATTAAAATTCCTATAAAACATATTTTTAACAACATATGTTATAACAGAAAAGAAAAATTAATTCTTATAAAACATATTTTCTAACAAAGTATGAATAATTTAAATTTTTATAACACGTATATCCTATGAGAGTATAAAACAATAAATTTAAACTTTAATGCAACATCTATTATAACAGAAAAGTAAAATTAATCTTTATAATACATATATTCTAATTAAAATATGAATAAATTAAATTTTCGTACATCATATAATATATAACAATAAATTTAAATTTTAATATAACCTATATTATAGCCTTCGACATATATATTTTTCAAACTATATACGAAACGTATATTTACAAACCGTAGATTTTATTTTACCACGCGGCCTTTCACCGCCATGCAAAAGGGCGAGTATGCATGAAGGACACGCGGTCTCTCCAAGCAACCCACCGCCCTCGGAAAGTGGGGGAAACCCTAAATAGGGTCAATCCCCAAGACGCGGCCATTTCTGCCCCTCTTTTCCATAGCTGTTCCGCTCTGCAACCATCAGCGAGCGCGACTCCATGGACAGGGATACAAGGTTTGGTGTATGTCGGCGAGATATGTGCCTGAAGGAGAGGGTGCAACTGGATTGATTGTTGCGATCTTCCTGGCGTTCGCGCCTTTGTTTTTCTGAAGATTGGAAGCCCTAGATTTCGGTTTAAAATCTCGTCGCCTTCCTTTACAACCAGTAGCATGGAATGAGTTCTCTGAAACTGGTCTTCGAAAGGCAAATCAGGAAATCAGTAACTGCATAGGAGGCGTGGGAAGAGAGAATCTTTGAATGGTTAAATGGAACATTAAAATCACTGGTTACGGAATATTAACAATACCAATGACTGCTGGTTGTGGGTGCGACTGGTAATGCTCTTATTACCCTCCTTCCATGAGTATCGAGCAGGTAAAATATTTCCTTTTGAGTTGGGAAGAACACCGTTTTTTTTTTTTTCCAGAAAAATAAAACGTAAGGAGTTTTTTTTGCTTAGCTTTAGCTATAATGATTTTGCCAAGAAGGAGAGCGATGCTCTCTGAGGTTAACGTATAGCTTCATATATATTCATATTTTAGTGCGTAGCCTCTCAAAGAGGGAACGCGCAGTCATCAATGTAAACAGGTAGTTGTGAACTAATAAGGAACGATGTTGTTATTTTGACCTCTGCGTAATATAGAGCATATCACACTACATGTTTTCTCTCAGTTTGTAGAATGCTAATCTTCTTAGAGCATCTCACCAAAAAAAATCACGAAAAAAAAAACTCAAACAATGTCGAAAATACGGTTTAATAGACTATCCCTCATTTAGGTTTTTGGTAGTGGAGGAGCTGCTTTTGTAGTAAGGATAGAGGGCGCAATTGTATTTAAAAAAAATGAGCAAATTTTGATGGGTTTTAGGTTTTGTAGAAAAGACTACTGAAACAATTTCTATTTGAGACATACTCATACCATGTCAGCTGAATTTGAGTTTTAGGGTCGTATTTCCAAATTATTTTTAGATCAAAATATGGATTAAAAGTATGGAAATTCCATTGAGTTTAGGTCGTATCTAAACAATTTTTTTTTTTAAGATCAAAACCTGGATTGAAGTTATCAAAGTCTGGAAATTCCATTCCCCTGCCCCGTCATTGACTCATTGACAGTTCAGCTAGTGAATGTATAGGGGCAAATATTTGGTGCACAAATGTTAAACTGAGCTATAATTACCTTATGCCTAGTATAAAACTTTCATTCATTGACAATATGCATTTTTAAGTGTCTGCAGTAAGAATTGTAGGTTATCCGGTTGTGTAGATATGTTGGAATCAGCTATTACAATCAATACAATACAATTAACTTTAGTAATACTTCGTTGACAACCTATCTTCTTGTGTAAAGATATACCGTAAGGGTGAGGAAATTTTGCAAAGAATGCTCTAAGAATTTCTAGATCATTGTCTTTAAAGTGCATATGTTTTGTTTTATTATATTGGAGAATGAAAATTACAAAATGAAGATGTCCATGGCCAAAAAGTAAACCAAAATATATGATGGATTTACTATGATGGCATGGTAAACTAGATCGTATATCTTCTTTTTTTAGAGTATGTCTTAAATATCGCCGATTTGAGTTGAATAGCCAACAATCTGCACATAAAATATAGAGAGAGATATTGGAAAATTTATTGCAACGATCTTGGGAAAAATATTACAACGGACTTGACCAAAAGAAGACTATCTAAACAATAGATGAAGATAACAACTTCATCTACAGAATTGAGTGAAGTGGTGTGCGATTTGTGCTTTGGCTCGGTGTTCCATAGCTTTTGAGCGTCAACCCTGGCCATGTTTACCCAAAACCCTCGGTCTTACTCTTAGCTGTAACAACAATAACTGAAACGAAGAACTTGCCAATCTGAGCCATTGGCTTCGATGGCCGAATGATCTGTCTCCCATTGTTAAGACGAATTAGGTTTTCATTTTTAAATCCATTTCTAAGAGATAGGTCGTGTGTTCCACTTCACTTTAATCGGTTGGGAAACTCAATTTGTATGCTTTCAGAGAATATCTAATGCCAATAACAATTAGGCATGTTGATTACTAGCATAACTAGCAGATCACATTTTCACTACCCTGTCTTCTTCAATGATTGATATTGGTAGACTCGGATCGTTGGATTGATTAGTAAGGCATTACAATGGATATAGTTGTAGCACTAACATGCAAATTATTAAAAGAAATCAGAGACGTTCAAAGAAATAATCTAATATGAGATGATTTACTTCCCAGCAGGTTTCACGTAAACCCTCGAGATATCTTTTAAATTTAGCGAATTTGCTCAAAATAGCTCAATATTTTGTCGGCAACAACTATTAATTTCTATATAAGCTCTTTTGTTTTTATTGTAATTTCAATTTAATTTTCTTCTCTTATTTTTGTTCATGAATTCAACAGAACAGAAGGGGATAAATTGCTGGAAGCCCTAATTAATTTGCATTTGTTTAGTGGTAGTTTAACTATATAAAGAATGAAAATATAAATATATATATATTTTTAATGTAATTGTTGTTATCGTTGTGCAGGTACCTTGAAAGATGACTATGGCTGGAGGTCAAGTAGGTAAATTATCAAGTAAATTTTCTAGGTGAAGCATGAATAGGCCCGTAGGTTCAAGAGTCTGAACAAAGGCTCTGATACCATCTGTAATGCTCTGGTTTTTACAGCAGAGCACTGTGTAAAATTTCAGGTTTAATTTTCTACGTTTTAACTTTACCAGTTTATGGAAGTAAATTTCTAAGAATTACTATGTGCCTAAATAATATTTAGTGTACTGTCGTGTTTTCTTTTATCACCTTACATTCGTAATTTAAAATAGACTAACATACCAATATTTTCTTTCCAACAATCTAGCATAAGAATATGTTTCACCACTCAGTAAATAGCAGTAAATCAGTAAATAGCAGTGATGCCTGTTTATAGTAAGTTTAAGCATAACAGTAAATAATGGAAATTACCTGATGCTGATGCTAACCGTAAGTTGTAGCAGGTTTTATAACCCCTTAGACAGCCAAACTGAAGTGTCCACCCTACCGACCAGCTATAATCTTGCTGGCCCTTGGAAATCAAAGGATTTCCAAGCCCCCGAGCCCACAATCTGATAATCCCGAGAGCAGTCTTTCCTTCTGTTCTCCAAATCTTTCTGTTCGCCAAACTTTCTGTTCTCCCAACTTTTGTTCTCCAAACTTCTTTTCTTCCCCAATCAAAAAAACCTCCCCCACCTTCAACCTTCTCCCCCTCTATATACATGTCCATCCTCGAGAAGACCTTGGGCTTACTCCACCGCCCCAAACTCCCCCTCTCGAGCCCCTCAAACCTTTACTCCTTTCCCTAGTTCATTCATCCACGTCTCATTATAAAAATGTATAATTAATTACTCTTATGGAAAATTTATTTGGTTTTGGATTGACGGTCGTAATTATTTATTACGGTGGGAATTATCACCCCGAGGTTATCCATTCGGGACAAGTTTCATTAAATACAAGTCTATCCGCCATCCTTGATATTTTAATGTTATTAATGTAATTAATAAAATATTATATAATTAGTTGCCCCCTTGTCAACTTGGACATGATGTGTCTTAATGATCCACCTTATCCGTCGAGACTACTTAGCTTGAGGTTTAAATTCCAAGATTTACATTGAATAATTAAATATCCATTTTCCATCACATCACGTTTATTCCAAAAACTGATTATCTTATTATGGCTAACTTTTGAAATGGAATTAATCACACAATATTAATTTATAAATCAATATTTTAAATCTTACTTATATTGCATTTGTTACGATAGGGATATAAATGTTTGCTGGAATATCATTTATTAATTAATAATAATAATTAAATCACCCTTTGACAATAATAAAAGGTGAATCAATCATAGCATTCTTAATTATTTGTTCATCACATGGGTACCCTATCATCGACATAGCATCCTTGTTCTTATAAACAAAGCACTTGTGAGGGCTTAAACAATTTTATTAATTACTTAGACACTATCATTACCCTATTCACAACAGTTCTTCTATGACAATGTTAACTGACGATACTTGTCTTAGTTTATTATTACAATGTTTTCATATAATTACTAATTCACTTATTTACACATTGACAACCTAACCATTCATTACCTAAGTTGATTGATGTATCCTTAACTGAGTTATCTATGACATTTATACTACTATTCAAGCATGACAAGTATGTTATACACCAGTAATATTGTACACGTACAAGGTGTGCATGCATGGCCAGTGTATGCACATGTCGGACATGTACTATAAACAAACCCCATTCCGCCTATGCATACTTGCTAACTAACAATAGTATCTACCCCCCATGTAGAAGAGCAAGCATAATCTATAGTATAATTACTTTAACATCCTCGGTTATTTAACAGTTAACCCTTTACGATTTAACATCATTGTCTTTATGTTTACATTAGTTTAATCAATCAAGTACAGGAAGGGTGCCTACTTCCACTAACTCGGAATCAAGGAATACTAAACCCCCAACAGTGCTAACTAACACGTCCTCCCTTCATAACCTACGTCCAGCATCCTCCCTATCCTTCCTCTGCTAGTACAACAGTGGATTTCGGACTCACCGATCTGACCACATAGAACTTGAGAGCGATAGCGTCGGCTGAACAGCGGACCTATCCTCCCCTAGCAGGCATCCGACAATCGTCATCACAACAACATGGGGAGCGTGTCTCAGCACGGCCCTCCCACGACCTCGGGTCTCATGGAAACATAGGGTGGGAAACACATCCATCCCTCTCAACATACTGGGCCTACGCCCTTATCAACTCATACTTGCTGCTATCGAGATTATCAGTTTGTGTTATCGTATCCTCATTTTGGCTGCTAAGGTTTGCTGTATGAACATGTTTTTCCTTTCCAATGTATATCAGATCAAGTAACTGGATATCCCATAGCCCTTGTGTCCTGTAGGTTAGTGTTTTGCAAAATACAATTTATAGAAAGCATTTTCCATTGATCGCCAATTGATCCATTTTATCATTTCATTTCATGTAACCTTTTAGCTCATCATAGATACATATAACATTTCAATAATTCATATAAGAAGATGGTATCCACGTACCGAATCATATATTTCACATTTCATTAAGGAAAACATATAAACATATACTACAATCGTAAAATAAGGAAATCATATGATAATCATGACATCATAACTGCATAACATAGTAACATCATAATCATGGTGAAATCATAAGACAGAGTAACATCATATAATGAGGTCCAATATAGTTTACTCAGTCGAGCTGAGTTCGACAAAATATATAAGAAATAAAGTTTGGTGTGTCTAACTAATAAATATGCCGAATCAAAATATGGGCATTACACTTTCCATCCCGACAGGTCTGAACTCAATTGGATTCTCTGAGAGAGAGTTATGCCAAGTGTCGCAACGTGACCTATTTATGGCATAATACAGGAGAGCGAACTTGTACGGCATGCCACGTGTCACTGTTTCAACTTCGGCCTCTGAACAATTTTCCTGAGATATCCCGACCTGTTATATTTCCATCCTGACAGGTCTGACCTCAATTGGATTCTCTGAGAGAGAGTTATGCCAAGTGTCGTAACGTGACCTGTTGATGAGATAATACAGGAGAGCGAACTTGTACGGTGTGCCACGTGTCACTGGTTCATCTTCGGCCTCTGAAAATTTTTATTGAGATATTACAGTCTGTGTAATACCTGCTAATTTTTACGAAATTTCATTTGGAGCTTCCTAGCCCAGGTTATGACCTTTTTCCCAAGGTCACCTGATTTTGACTCAGATATGGAAGAGGCAGACACCCTATATTGTACAGATCATAAATCACAAAGTACAACGAATTATGGGTTGTCCTTTGGACACAAGGTACATGGGGATTTAATATTCGACTTGTAAAGGTTTCAGATCTTAAAAATTTTCGAAAACGGATTTATAGTGAAAGTGCTACGATGACTGGCTTTTGCTATATCAAGCCCTAGCATCGTAAGTGCAACAAGTGTCATACATGCCATATCATGCCTTCTTTCAGGCTAGCTTTGATACCATGTTAAATTTTCAAAATTTACTTCAATCTGATCGAGGATCTTAACTGAGAGAACAACATGTACATTATATCTACAGCATATCAATCATGGAGACAATAATGCAAGCACACAAGAGACACAAAGATTTACTTGGGGAAAACCATAAAGGTGAAAAACCCCAATAACTTCCTCAGAGATAGATAGAGCAATGATACAACCCAACCATAAGAGATAGACATATCCTAGTAGCATATCCTCCTCCTCCATAAGTGCGCCACTCCTCCTTGAGTGCATGAGTGAGAAGTGAGTGATCAAATAGAGTGCCTCCCGCACTCTGTTTATACTTGACTTGACTTGCCTTTTACATAAATCATGTAGGCTCGAACTTAACCACATAACATAATGTTGACTGGGCCGACCCCCAATAGGGTGGTCTAATAACCCTTCGACCCACATGTCCGACCCCCAATAGGGTGGTCTAATAACCCTTTGACCCACATGACTTATACAGGGCCGACCCCAACAAGGTGGTCTAATAACCCATCAAGTATAAGTTACGACATTTACAATATAAATGACGACACTTCTGTATAGAGGAATAATACCATCTCTATAGGAGTACATACAACATACATATATGAAATACATTCTGAAGTTACATATACATCAACATGAGGAAGGAGTTGAGAAGAAAGAATGGAAGGATGCCATGATCAAGGAGTACCAGTCAATCATGAAGAATGATGTCTGGGATGTGGTCCTGAGACCAGTAGGGAAGTCTGTTGTGACTTCCAAATGGATATACAAGATCAAGCATGCTGCATATGGCAGCATGGAGAAACACAATGCGATATTTGTGGCATGTGGCTTCTCTCAGAAGGAAGGGATAAACTATGAGGAGACATTTGCACCTATATCCAGATACACTTCCATCAAATCAGTACCTACTCTGACTGCAGTAATGAAGTGGAAGGTACACCAGATGGATGTCAACACAAAGTTATTGAATGGTGTAGTAGAGGAGGAAGTGTATGTGGAGAAGCCACTCAGATTTGAGACACATGATAGGGAGAATCATGTGTGCAAATTGAAGAAATCCTTGTATGGATTGAAACAGGAACCCAGGACGTGGTACAGTAGGATAGACAGCTTCTTGACTAACTTGGGATTTACCAAGAGTAAAGTGGATTCGAACCTTTACTACAAGGTTGAGGAAGGAAACCCAGTGATACTTCTACTTTATGTAGATGACCTGTTTGTGACAAGTGAGGATGGGTTGATTGCTGACATGAAGAGAAAGCTTGTTGTCGAGTTCGAGATGAAGGAATTGGGTATGATGCACTACTTTCTAGGCATGGAGGTGTGGCATAATGCGGATGGAATCTTCCTTGGACAAGGGAAGTATGCACTAGAGATCCTGAAGAGGTTCAGGATGATGGACTGCAAGGCCATGAACACACCTATGGCATCGAAACTAAAGCTATTGAGTGATGCTTCATCATATTTGGTTGAGCCGCGATGTATTGTCAGATGATTGGGTCCTTGATGTACCTCACGAATATGAGACCAGATATTTGCTTTGTTGTTAACAGTGAACACATTGAGCCAGTTCCTGACGGATCTGAGACATGTTCACTTGATTGTTGCAAAGCATATTCTGAGGTACCTGAAGGGTACAATGGATTATGGGATCAAGTATGAGGCGAATCAAAAGATTAACCTGGAGGGTTATTTTGATTCAGATTGGGCAAGAAGTTCCATTGATAGGGAGAGCACTTCGGGGTTTTTCTTCAGTATGGGATCAGGTGTGATCTCTTAGTTTAGCAAGAAGCAGTCCTACTTGGCACTGAGTACAACCAAAGCAGAGTATGTCGCAGCTTGTTCGGCTAGTTGTGAAGCAGTATGGCTGAGGAAGCTACTGTCTTATTTATTTGATCTCCAGTTGGATGCTACTTGTATATATTGCGACAACAAGAGTTGTGTAAACTTGTTTGAGAACCTGGTGTTCCATGACAAGTCAAATCACATCGAGATCAAATATCACTATATCAGGGATATGGTGTAGAGAGGAGTAATGAAGCTCCAGTATGTTGCGATAGACAAGCAGATAGCCGATGTGTTGACTAAGCCGCTAGCCAAAGTGAAGTTCGAGTACTTCAAAGAGAAGCTTGGTGTACTTCAGATCGAGGTTCCTTCCCAAGGGAAGTGATGAGTCCGGAAGACACATATACACATCAGTCATTCTCACATAGTGGTAGGTTCTTGCCTCCTATTTTGGTAGATGTAAGGGCCGGGACATTCTCCCATAGTGGTAGGTTCGTGCGTCCTATGTTGGTAGATGTAATGGCTGAGCCATTCTCACATGGTGGTGGGTTTGTGCCTCCAATGTTGGTAGATGTAATGGTTGGGTCTCGCATGGTGGTAGGTTTGTTCCTCCCATGCTGGTAGAGGAGGTCTCGTCTAGTGGTAGGTTTGTGCCTCCCATACTGGAGACATTGTGATGTGCATCTGGGTTGTGCTCCGTTGACGATGAGATGATCTGTAGATGATGAGGTGACAATAGAGTACATATGTTTTGCAGAGGCATATAATCAGTCCTAAGATGCTCCTTCAGGTTTTGCAGAGGCATATAATCAGTCCTAGGAGATCTTGCAAGTTTTGTAGAGACATATAATCAGTCATGAGATGGTCCTTCAGGTTTTGCAAGGGCATATAATCAGTCCTGGGAGATCTTGTAGGTTTTTGTAGAGGCATATAATAAGTCCTGAGATGTACCTACTTGATGGATTTCTTGTAGAGATGATGAAGACCTACATGGAAGCTAGGCCTACATCCAACATAAAAAAGGGATGGCTCTGTAGAACTTCCTATGGTGAGCAGATTGGAGATTGAAGATCGAGATAGCAGCAGTAGTGACGATGATCCAGCTTTGATGATGATCCAATGATGAAGACTTGTGCTAATGAACTGTTTCAAGAGAATACCTTCCTAGTTAAGAGGGAGTGTTAATGTATTTGTAACTTTGTAATGTATTCACTTGTATATTTTATATTATTCATATTGTGCTTCCAATAGAGAGGTTTATTCCTCTGATCGGGAATGTTATCATTGTACCTAATGGGTTATTAGACTCTCCTAGAGAGGTCGGCCCAAAGTTAAGTTGTAAGGGGTTATTAGACTCTCCTAGGAGAAGTCATCCCATTTAGAGTAAAATTCAAGTGGAGGTAAAGTATAAATAGAGAGGGTGCTCCTCTCTATTTGGACATTCACTCACTCACTCATTTGCACATTAGTGAGAGAGAGGAGGATTTCGCACAAGTGAAGAAGAGAGAAGTTGTTGGAGACCATTTCTATCTTTTGGGGTTTTGTATTGTTGCTCATTCTATCTTCGAGGCATTTGGGGGGTTTTCTCCTTTATGGTTTCCGCGATGGAACTCTTTGTGTCTCTTGTCTCTTGTGTTTGATTTGTTGTGCATGTTATTCTCTCAGATAAGATCCTAGATCATATTGAATTAAATGTTGAAAATCTAGCAGAGGGGACATTAAATAAATCAGAGCCTCTAATATTCGCCCTATAACCATAATTACAAATTTATACAGTTAAAATGCATGTGCAGAGATGTAAATTAAAACACACAGCAGAATAAAATTAATACACACACAACATGCAATTTACATGCAAAATTATCATAGGAAATACAAAGAATATCATTTCACATCAATACATAAGAGTACTTATCTTTAAACAAAGAAGATCCAAGCTACTAGTTGTGTCAGGGCGATTTTCCACCCGCCCATCGGCACTCTATCCAACATATATTATTTTTGCTGAGAGGCCACCCCCAAGCTGGGCTATGAGGCCACCATGGTGAAGGAAACACCTACAGGCTTCTATCTCTCATCCCACAACCCATTCAGCTCACTTTGCTTAGACAAAAATCTCAACCAGAGCTATACAGGGGTCTCACTAAGCCATCACAGCCATGGCACTCCTTCCAAATTACCCACACAACAAAAATAAGGAATTTCCCTTCACTAATACACAGTTCCCTCAGAAAATCCAACCCTCACAGTGCTTACCAATGTGTGCAGTAAGAGTCCAACATGTTGTTTGCTAATGGACAACCTCCTACAACATTAATCCATGGCTTGTAAGAACTCAATGGGTAAGGGTTCCTAGCTTTCCCAACCTCCATTCTCACCTACATCCATCTAATCCCCTTCCAAAAATGCAGCCATGTCTTCAAATTTGAATTTCTGGGTTAAACACGGTCTAGTAATGGACATAAACGGCAATGGAAAACTCTACGTAGTGTAGAAAACATGAATGAGAGAATGAGAATGATCAAAATAATGTTGACTTGAAGGATATGTGGTAAGGGTGAAAATACATCTGAAATATCTTTTGACCATAGAATAAATAGGACCATTGACAGCTGACATAACTGTCACAACCCCCATGCTTCAATAACTACACGAAGTAAGTTTTCCCACCAACCTCACATATGCATTCAATGATTGGGTTTAATATTCAAAATAAGGTAATTGGATCATTTAAGACACATGGTATATTTTGGATGAGTTATGAGGTTGACACATGGCAGTAAAGGATTTGGATTCCCATAGCCCCCCTTCCTCTTCCCCTCTGGTGGAATCATAGCCCGTATAGTCCTCTTTACACAACCATCTTGGACTATTTTATTAATTTCTAACATAATATTTACATACATTTCAAATTGGCATGATAATCCAATTATATGGTCCAAATAAAATTATATACATCATACATGCCTAGTCATTCACTAGTTGGGCCTTGGCCTTGAGCTCCACACTAGGAATCCATACTAGCATATTTACATCATTTACATAATTTTGATTAAATACATTCCAAGTCAAAATTGGGGGTATTACACCATCAAATTAGTATCAAAAAGAGGTTGTGAGAAAGGGAGGAGTTGGTTATACAGTGTGGTTCTAATTTAATCTTTACTAAGTAAAAGTCAATTGCAAAGTGAAGATTAAATTTGTAATGCTTACATATATTTTATATTCCAAATGAAAACAAGTTTGAAGGAATTGTTTGTTGGTGTCCAAACCTTTTATTTGACACATTTGTTCACAAAAACATAAGTAGGTAACTCTATTCCTCTTTTTATAAAGAAGGAAAAGGTTTGTTTTGTGAAAAAACCGTAGTTTGAAGCATTAGTAGCCTTATATGGCAATAGATCCCCATTCTCATACGGAACAATTATCAAAGTTTGGGTGATAAAAATGAGGACACTGTTGCATTCTTAGAAAAGTTAGGATGTTTGAGACTTTGTAGTTAGTAGAAATCCAAGACCAACTGATTAGAAAGTCAAGCATGCCTTGATAAATGCCAAAAAATATCAGCTAAGAGAGAACATGAAAAAGGATTCAAAAGCACCATGTTTCATCCAACAAGCCTTGGATGATAGAATATTTCCTAAGATATCAATAATAGCTTTCTCAAAGACACCTTGGGACATTTTGGAGACAAATTATTAGGGTATTACCAAGGTAAAGATAGTAAAATTGCAAAATCTTAGAAAAGATTTTGAAAATTTGAAGATTAGAGAGTCAAAGTCAGTAGATCAATTCATGACCCAAGTCATGACATTGTAAACCAATTAAAAATAATCGGTGAAGATCTTCCATATTAGAAAGTGGTAGAGAAAGTTCTCAAAGGATTTCTCAAAAATTTTGATGTAGTTGTTGCAGTCAATGAGTCTATGGAATTGAGTAAGATATCAGTAGAGGCTTGATTGGGATCCTTTCTATCCCATGAATCAACAATAAATAGGAATGATGATTCCTCTTTATATAATGCTTTCAAATTCTAAGTTTCAAATACTCTTTGGTCAAACAGATGGGAGGACAATTTAGAACGAGAAATAAGACTACATCAAAATCATCATAGTTCATGGGGGAGAAACAATAAAAGCTCACTACAAAATTAGAGGTATGATAAATCAAAATTCAAATGTTTTTATTACAATAAGCTAGGTCATTATGCACATGAATCTTCGAATAAGAAAGTTGACCTAAGGAAACATAATGCAAACTACTCTAAGATTCATTATTCCTTATTTGTAATGTTGCACAAGAAACTTCCAATGATATATGTCTTATAGATAGTGGGTGTAGAAATCATATAACTCGCAACAAAAGACTAATTGTAAACTTATATGACTTAGTAAGAACTAAAGTCAAATTAATAATTGACAATGTTGTCAATGTTATGGTTCTTTAATTTTGGTTTTCATTGATGTCAACCTATGTCAAATAGGATGTCAATTGATTCAATTTGAGTCATTGATGTCAATTGAATTCAAGTGGTTTTAGCATTCCCATGTCAACTTGAAGAAGTATAATAAAGCCACATTGAAGAAGTATATGCTCAAGCAAGATGGTGAAGGATATAGATGCCAATGTGAAGAATTATATCTAGAAGCTGTATCCAGTATGAAGAAGTATGTCTAAGGGTAAATCATGAATATTCGGTGTGAAGAAGTACATAAGGAACATATACTTGAGCACGTCAAAAGTCCATCCAATCATATTTATTCAAGGCACAAGCTAAAGAGTTGGTTGGACAGAAGCATGAAGAGTGCGCAAGCAAGCCAAAGAATACATGGTACAAAGTCTAGTCTATGCAAACAACTCAAGAGAAGATTCAAGAGTGTGCAAGTAGCATGGAACAAGAGATGGTTGAACATCTCTAAAAATTTTGAAAGCACACAACTCATCACCAATCTAAAGATGCTTTTAGTTTCTAAAGGGCGCACAAGTTTCAAGAAGTTTGTAGCACTTGATGTCAGCATATGCGCAAATTCCATATCTTAAGAATCAACAAGTGCATAAGTCCCAAAAGTGATGGTACCAGAAGGGTCAAAGTCCCACCAAGTAAAATATCACATATGTGCAAGTTCCGCAAAGCATTGATACACCAAGTGCGCTAGACCCACAAGTAACGGTACCACAAGGGTTAAAGTACCACCAAGTCGAGGACCATGTATGCACAGAACACTCAAAGAAAGGACACATTGGAGGCGCAGAACATGACATGTGGCATAGGCATAATCCATGAAGCAAGGAAGAAGGAGTGCCACAACCAACTTGTGAAAATACAACCCATGTAGGACATGTATAAATAGAGATGCAAGTTGGATATTTGAAGTAATATAGATGGCAAGGCTATAGATCCTCAAGTGGAATATAAATATTTATATTCGGGGTAGCATGGGCTTGAGATACAGATCCAAGTGCACACATGCAGAAGAATAATGCAGCTGATGGTGCGTGGAATGATGTTGTATATATGTGACAGTTGCGCAAAGAAAAAAGGGTGAATGCAGAAGATGTGCAAGTGCATGAGGACTGAATGAGAGTATCACAGACAGGATGCAGATAGTCACAGATGTTTTGGAAGTTATGAGCGTAGAAACAAGAATGAAGTATATCAAAAGATGCCCAGAAGTTTAGCTGATGCACAAAGGTTGAATTGAAGTGTGCAAAGAAGAGAGGTCCATAAGATGCGTGATGAAAAAATGACAACAGAATATTGTATGTGCGTCATGATGAGGATGATCTAAGGCAAGTGTGTTAATCTGAAAGGAAGAATCATATGATGCACAACATGTCTCATATTGTCTAAAAGATTGTATAACTTAAACAAAACAGACACATCTAAGTTAGTGCTCAATTCCATCTGATAGTGGTGCGTAATTTCATAACAACAAACTATCAAGTGAAGCACAATATTAGTAGGTGAAGTGCAGTTGTGCAGTAGCAGAATGACACAACTAATCAGTGGCGCATATTGCAGCAGCTGAAATAGCACAAGACATATGAAGTGAGTCATCAGCCAAATTAAATAATTGAGTGGAATGAGAAGTCAAGTGATGTATGCAAGGGAGTGATAGAAATACAGTTGCATATAGAAGGTGCACACAATAGAACAAACTACAAAAGATCAGAAGTGTGCACAAGTTGGAAGTTTAGTAAGGCATAATATTATTTTGGATATCTAGGTGACAGGATGGGGCAAGGAGTAGGAGGTCGTAGCCTCCTTCCATTTGGTGCTGGAGAACATAGGGATTTGGTGCTTCCTTCAGGTCGGTGCCTATAAAACCATGGGGTCGGTGCCTCCTTCCAGTTGGTACTGGTAAACACATGAAGTCAGTGCTTCCTTGAATGTAATATTTATTACAGAAGAGCACTATGTGGTTTTCTCCCGATTGGGTTTCCACATCAAAATCCTATGTGTTTTGTGTTCTTTTTCTTGGTGCGTATGTGGATGAATGTTTTATTTACGTTGGATGCATAATTGAATATCAAGCTTAAGTTAAGACTAATCTGTTAAAGAAGGTAAAAAAAGATAATAGCTATGCTAATACTGTTTCACCCTGATCTCAGTATTAAATCAATTCCAACAATCAGTATCAGAGTAGGTGTCTTCAGTAACAACTTAACATCGAGAAGATGGATCCCTGCACAAAACTTAATAGACATGGATTAAAAATATGAACAGATGGATGAAGTAGAATTTGAAGGGGAATTGATTAGTGCTCTAGATGAATTGAAGAAGTTAAGGAACAAAAGCAAGCTCCTGTAGGAATCACTTATGAGGTTGGAAGCAGATACCAGGAGGTATTTGAAATGGAGAGAAGACAAGTGGGAAAGATTGGAAGCCAAAATTGGCTCTCTAAAAGACGAACTGCAAAACGTAAATTTTCGGCTAAAGGATGAACAAAATTATAGAAACAACATTGATGAATAATCTTATTTTTTTAAGAGCTATGCTGACGCACTCAAGAATCCACTCTCAAATATAGATCATAAGTGTGAATAAGAGGATAGAAACCAAGTCATCTGAAAAGAAAGTCTACACAGTTCCGAAGAGTCTATCCAATCATATGATGCACAACATGTCTCAGATTGTCTAAAATACTATAGAACTTAAGCAAAATGGACACATCTAAGTTAGTGCACAGTTCCATCTAATACTGGTGCAAATTTCAGAACAAAAAGCTATTAAGTGAAGCACAGTATTAGTAGGTTAAGTGTAGTTGCGGAGTAGAAGAATGACACATCTAATCAGTGGCACATACTGCAGCAGATGAACTAGCACAAGAAATATGAAGTGAGTCATCAACATAAGTAAAGCATTGAGTGGAATGATAAGTCAAGTGATATATGCATGGGAGTGACAACAATATGACTGCATATAGAAGGTACACATAATATAACGAACTATAGAAGATCAGAAGTGTGCACGAGTTTGAAGTTCAGTAAGGCATAATATTATTTTGGATATCTTGGTGGAAGGATGGGGAAAGAGTAGGAGGTCGTACCCTCCTTCCAGTTGGTGCTGGAGAACATAGGGAGTTGGTGCTTCCTTCAAGTCGGTGCCTATAAAACTAGGGGTTCGATGCCTCTAGTTGGTGATGGTAAACACATGAAGTCAATGCTTCCTTGAATGTAATCTTTTCATTACAAAAGAGCATTCTGTGGTTTTCTCCTGATTGGGTTTCCACGTTAAAATCCTATGTGTTATGTTTTCTTTGTCTTCGTCCTTATGTGGAAGAATTTTTTATTTATGTTGAATGCATAATTAAAGATCAAGATTAAGTTAATACTAATCTATTAAAGAAGGTAAAAAATGTTGATAACTACGCTATTACTAATTCAGCCCCCTCTCAGTATTAAATCGATTCCAACAATTAGTATCATAGCAGGTATCTTGAGTAGCAGCTTAACATCAAGAAGACGGATCCCTGCATGGAACTCAACAGACATGGATTAAAAATATGAACATATGCATGAAGTAGACTTTGAATGGGAACTGATCAGTGCTCTAGATGAATTGAAGAATTCAAGGAAGAAAAGCAAGCTCCTACAGGATTCACTTCTGATGTTGGAAGCAGCTACCACTGGGTAGTTTAAACTGAGAGAAGACAAGTGCAAAATATTGGAAGCCAAAATTGGCTCTCTGAAAGACGAACTGCAAAAAGTAAATTTTTAGCTAAAGGATGAACAAAATTATAGAAACAACATTGATGAAGAATCTTATTTTGTTAAGAGATACGTCGATGCATTCAATACTCCACTCTCAAAGATATATCATAAGTGTGAATAAGAGGACACAAAACCAATTCATCTGAAAAGTGAGTCTACGCAGTTCCATAGGGTATATCCAATCAGGTACCAAAATCTATTTTTTGGAAATTGCTATTAGTGTCACAATTTTGGTCATAAAGAAATAAAATGAAGAGATTTTGTGCTAACAATATATGTTAGAAGGAATGGTCTATGCAATCAGATAAATCCTAAATAGATCAAACTCATAAAGTTGGATGAAGTCTCAAAATAAGATCTCAATCCCTTTAGTATTTTGAGCTTAGAAAATGAGTGTAGTGAATGTCACAATCATGGTCACAACAATCAAAACTATGAAAATTGGTTGCAAGATGTGCAATCCACTAAAATAGCTAAAGATGAGAGGGATCAAGTCCATCAAGAATCTTGTAGCCTAGCCTTACATGCACAAAGTAAAAGAGGGAAATGGTACATAGATAGTGGGTGCTCTAAGCACATGACAAGAGATAAAAACACATTTCTAAAGTTAAGAGAAGATAAGGGAGGCGACATATACTTTGGGGATAATGGATCGACCAAAATCATGGGTAAAGGCTTGGAAATCCTGGGAAACAAAAGGACCAAGGCATAAAATGTCCTACTAGTCGAGAACATGAAACACAATCTTCTGAGTGTCAACCAAATGTGCGACCAAGGACACACTCTCAATTTTGACTTAGAAAAATGCAAAATTAAAAACAAGAATACAAGTAGAATAGTAGGTATAGCCTCAAGGAATCCTAACAATATCTATATTCTGGATGAGGAAAGGTAAGAGAAATTCTACATGGGGAAAACCGATGAAATTTGGCTCTGGCATAGAATATTAGGACACATTAATTTCGACATCTTGGTTAGAATCAGCAATAAGCAAGCAGTAAGGGACATCCCAAAGAATTACTAAGCCATCGAATTCTTTATGCAAACATTGTGTACATGGGAAACAAGCAAGGATCAAATTCAAAACAAAAGAGTACACTACTTCAAAACCCTTGGAAATGGTTCACTCATATCTTTGTGGTTCAATGAGAACCAAAGGAATGAATGGTGAGTCTTACTTTCTTCTTTTCATTGATGATTACACACAGATGACATGGGTGTTCTTTATCAAGGAAAAGTAAGAAATGTTCGAATGATTTAAAACATTTAAATAAATGGTTGAAAATGAAACCAATCTAAGAATAATGTGCTTGATATATGACACTGGAGGAGAATAAACTTTGAACAAGTTTGACAACTATTGTGACAAATATGGGATCAGAAGACAACTTTCAACAACTAGAACACCACAGCACAATGGGGTGGTAGAAAGGAAAAATAGAATTGTTCAAGAAATGGCCAAGGCAATGTTGAACAAATCAAAGTTGTCAGATATGTTTTGGACACATTCTATTCATATAAATTTCCACATTCTCAATATATCTCTAATCAAAACAAACAGTTGTTCAACACCATATGAAATATGGAAAGGAAGACTAACTATAGTTAAGAATTTCAGGATATTTGGATGCAAATTCTACATCAAAAGAAATGATGAAAATCTTGGAAATTTTGATTCCAGATCAGAAGAAGGAATTTTCCTTGGTTATGCCTCTGGGAGAAAATCCTACAAGTGTTATAATCTGCGACTCATAAAGACGGTTGAAATTCCAGACGTAAGAAATGTTGATGAAGTACTGACTCATAGGAGAAAAGAAGAAGATGATGATTTACCCATTCTAGAGAAACCTTATGAGGAGATACCAGAAAATCAAGAAACAAAATTTCCACAGGAGGAAATATATCAGTGCAGACTAGAATAAGGAAGACAGGATACAAAGGCCCCTTCTAGGTATCTCCATAAGAATCATTCGGAAAACTTGTCATTAGAGATAAAAATGATGGAGTAAGAAACAGAAGAAGCCTAAGTGATCCTACTGAGGAAGTTCACTTTTCGTTGTTATATCAAATAGAAACATGAGGAGTTGAAGAAGCAAGAGCTTATGGAAATTGGATGAAGGCCATGAATGAAGAGTTATAACAAATTAAAAAGAAATAAACCTCGGAACTAGTTCCAAGACCCAAAAATAATAATGTTATAGGTACAAAATGGGTATTCATAAAAAATTTGAGCGAAGAAGGACAGGTTGTTAGAAATAAGGAAAGACTGGTGTGCAAAGGTTATCTGCAGATTGAGGGAATAGAATTTGAAGAAGTATTTTCTCCTATTGCATGAATGGAGGCAATCAAACTATTCTTGGCCTATGCTTGTGCAGAAAATGTCAAAGTATATCTTTTTTTTGAACAAGAACGATTTAGGAGCATTTATATTAAAAAGAGAGAGAAAATTATAGAAATATGTAGAGGGACTGATCCGAGAGGGAGTCTATGTTGATGACATCTTTATCTTCTTTTACAAAAATGAGGTTGTCTCGAAATATCCCTAAACTGTGATGACTACAACTTCTTACAAATAACCCAAGTAAGAGTATACATAAACAAAACATATCAATAAAGGAACTGTTTGGTTACCCAAAACCCGTATGCAACTAAGTTTCAGCTTGTTTATGGTAGTGGAGTTCAAAAAATCTTTTATTCTAGAAACTATAGAATAGAAATAAACAGTCCTAATTTTCATAATATAACTAGCATCCGCAGTAGTTGACAAAACAAAATTGTTGATAAAAAACCAGAGATGTTGGAGAGAAGCCAGGTTAACATTGATGTTGAACAGGAGGGCCAGGGATGCTTTCCAGAGAATTGTCCTACTCAATGCCGTTGTGCGAAGCTTTGCTACCATGGATCTCAAGGAAGGAACGACTTATATATTCTCTAATCCTGTCAATTTTTCCTTCAATGTCCACTATATTCCGGCTATTGTCCTATGTTTTGGAATCAATTTTTGAAACACTAGTAGAAACGTAGTCCATTTTGTCGGAGAGATTGGAGATCCTCACATCTATCATACTGTTGTTGTTCCTGATTTCAGAAATGGTAGCTTGAATCAAGGTGTAAATTCTTGATATTTCCTGTTTCATCTCCAAATATTCTGCCCTGATAAGATGAATTTGGTCCTCCATGGAATCCAGAAAGATTTTGAATTCAGAGAAAGGGTTGTAGGTGGAAGCCTTGCTCCAGCCTTCCAAGGTTATAAGGTTGAGCGTTGGGAGTTCTCTGGAGTTGACAGGTAGAGGAGAGATAGGTCGAATACTAGAGGGTTCATTCTCTTGCGAGAGGGCGAGTGATTTGTTGCAGAGAAGTTAATGGAGTAGTAACTAAAGGTCAGAAGAACCAACACCCAGGAAGGGTGCTAAAGAAGGAGCATGCAGGTCACCCATTACACTTCGGAGCCGAGGTTTCTCAAATATCCAGAGGAGGAAATGGAGAGAGTGCGGGGTAAATCAAGGAGTGGGGCGGGCATGAGAGATCCCACCTGATGAATTTAATGCAAACAAGTTGAGCTGATGCCAAAAACGAGAAAACCCAGTTGTGCTCCAATGAGATATAAATGCATGACAAGGAAGTTTCTGGAGGGACGCGAGGAAGGTTCCATGTATATGGTGGTCAAGCAATCCCATGCATGGGTTGAGATCATGGTTTGTCAAGTGTTTAAGAAAAAAAAGATGGGCAATTTTACAAGGTCACAAAGATGAGTGAAGGGAACCAACAACGTTCATATTTGTCCTCATTGCAAACAATGTATCCATACTCTAGTTGAACTCCCTTGTTCTCCATTTGATCCGCGGAATGATTTTTAGTTTGGAGAATATGAAAAACTTTGACAGCACTGAAGTCGTTGAGAATATTTTTGAATATGTGATGCAGCTTGAGAGTAGGGGTTTTATAATTCCTAATGAGTTTTGGGGACTCTCTTATGACCAGAAGAGAATCATCGAAAAAAACCAAGTCTTTTATTCCAAGAGTACTTGCTATCTCCAGTCCCTTGATTAAAGCAATCCATTCCACGTAGTTGTTCAAATTCTTCCCTAATCCCCAAGCATAATCTTTCTGTATGTTCCCTAGAGGGTCAAAAATGACCCTTGCTGTACCTGCCAACCCAAGGTTACCTTTAGAGGAACCATCAAAGAAAAGAGTGCGAAATCCTATTGGAATATTTAAAACCCATACTCTATGTCAATTAATACATTAGAGACATTAATTAATCATTTTATGAGTAATTACTATGTATTAGACTAAATAGTTGGCATATGATTCATTATGTGGACCACAAGGCATCTTTGGGGGGACCACAATCCTTCCAGGTGTGGAACACAAGTTTCCTAAGTCACTTGGGTGCATTTCAGACCATTGTGGATAAGATTCTGGTGAGAGAGGTGCACATGTTGCTTTTTACTGCTTTTGGGTGAAAGGTGAAAAGCTAGTCAACTAGAGAAACCGTTTTTTGGACCACTTTCACTCCTTGATGTTTCTTCCTTCAATTTTTGGGATTTAGCATTATTTGTATCACACATCACTATTTTATCACTAAATTAGAAATCTGTGAGCCTTTGGTGTGACTTGGAGAACACACTTGCCACCTAGGGGGTTTTGCATCAATTTAGTAAGTCAACTTTTGTGAGGATTCGAATGGAATCCTAATGCATTTGAATATATGATGTAAATGTTATATATTTAAATCCATTTAATTTTCCAAGGTTGGATGATGTATTTTTATTCATTTGAGTAATACAGTTTGTATCTTTTATGAGTAAATTTCAATGTTCTTGACTAGTTGTGTGAGATATTTTGTGAGAGTGTGTAATTCCTTGATCAGATCTTGGTGTGAATTGAATTTCACATGGTATCAGAGCTATCAATCTATTCATTTCTCCTTCTATTGTCTTGCAGGATCCAACTAGTCTCAAGGAGGGTGCAGTAATTCATCCACAGGGCGCATTCTATTATCCAGAGGGCGCAGCAAAGCATCTTTAGGCACACCCAAATCACTCCAAAACTTATTTCAAAGCTGCCATGGATCAGTCACATCAGATCATCCTCACTCCATTCAATTAATTTGACTGGAAAGCACAAATGGAGATCATGTTGAGGAGCAAAGGCCTCTACAGGGTGACTATGGCAACGGAGCTGAGCCAACCTCAGCAATTGAGAAATCAAAATGCATAATCGAAGAGATGAATCCTATGGTTGACTGTGTCTCACTACATCCAGGGAGATATTATATTCCATCTCGATGGTCTTACATCCCCCAATGAAGTTTGGCTAAATATTCAAGAATTGTTTGGAAAGACTGATGAATTAGGAGACCACCACCTGGATAATGAACTAGTTTCATTGAGTCCACAGAATTTTGATAACCTCCAGGATTTCTTCTCCAAAATCAAATCACTTGTCCTACAGCTGAAGCAATGTGGTATTGAAAAAAAGTATGAGCAACTAATTTTGGCCATTCTCTCCAAAATTGGCCCTGATTACTTAGTCTTTGTTTCGACCTTCCACTCCACAAGGAAGGCAGTTAAAAATTGGAAGAGCCCAACACTCATAGAATTCATGGAGTCTCTTAAACAAGAACAATACAAATTGGTCTTGATGGGAGCCATTAAAAATCCATCAAAAGACCACTATCTGAACGTTGGAGATTCAAAGAGTTCGAAAGGGAATAAGAAGGGAAATTTCAAGAAGCCCACTGATTAGAGAAAAGACAAGCAGGAAGTTCATGAAGACTCCTCGAATTTCAAGAGAAATCCAAACAAGAAGAATGAGAGGACAAAGTGCAATTATTGCAGCAAGTGATTTCATCCTGAAAGCTCTTGCATGAAGAAGACCATTGATCAAATGGCTCAACTCTTGGAGAAAGCCAACATTCCTCTTCTAGAGGGTGCAAGGAGGAAGGATGGAGAACACAATTTTGATGATAAGGAGAGAGTACATGCATTGATGGAAAGCACATCCAAGCCTATCTCACTCATTATTGATTCCGAAGCTTCAAGGCACATGGAATCTACAAGTGAGTTTTTTTACTTCACTTTACTCTTCTTGTGGTCCAAATATTGTATTGGGTGATAATTCTGAAACTTCAAGCAAAGGTAAAGGCAGCATAGATCTCGAATTTGGTTCATTCAATAATGTCTTGTATGTTCTTGGACTTATTGTAAACCTATTGTCAGTATATCAGATGACCCACATAGGTTCACCCAAAAAGGTAACGTTCACCCCAAATGATGTTGAGATATGTGAAATGTCATTAGGACGAATTGTTGCATTATGCACTGCTGGCCATAGCTCTAGAATCTACAAGTTTTCTCATTTTGTGCCATTTCCCTCACCTTCTGCTCTTTTAACCCATGCCAATGAGTCAAGCAAATTATGGCATGAAATATTTGGCAATCTGAAATATAAATACCTTTCCCAACTCCATGAGAAAGAAATGGTCATAGGGCTTCCCAAGATCAATTTTTCCAAAGGTGTTTGTCAATCCTGTATCCTAGGAAAACACCATGAGCACAAGTATGGGAGATCTGAAACTGAGCGAACCTCTGCACCCTTGGAGATTATTCATACTGATATATAAGGTCCCTTCCCCCATGACTCCTTGAACCATGCTAAATACATCCTCACCTTCATACATGACTTTTCCAGGTATTGTTGGATTTATTTCATCAAGTTAAAGTTTGATGTTTTTGGTCTGTTCAAGCTTTAGAAGGCCTCAGTTGAGAACCAGTCTGGTAGACATATCAAGATTATTAGATCTGATAATGGTGGGGAGTACATCAAATCATATTTTCATCAATTTTCTGCCTCTTCAGGCATTCAGATGCAACACACAGCTCCTTATACACCTCAACAAAATGGGGTTGCTGAGAGGAAGAACAGGTCTCTTAAGGAGTTGGCCACATGTATGCTTGAGGAAAAGTATTTATCTCCAAATATTTAGGTTGAGGAAATAAATTATGCCACATATATTCAAAACAAAGTGAGACTCAAATCTCTGAAATGAATCACTCCTTTTGAGGATTGGACAGGGCACAAACCTAATATCTCTCATTTCAGGATTTTTAGCTCCAAGGCTTGGGTTAGGATTCCAGTTTAGAAGAGGAGGGCCATGCAGCCCCAAATCCAAACTTGTATTTTTGTTGGCTATTCAAAGGAACCCAAAGGGTATAATTTTCTAAACATGACTAATAAAAAATACTTCATTGAAAGAAGTGTTCAATTTGAAGAAGAGCCCTCTCAGAATGTTGAAATTGGAGAACCATCTTCACCACCACCTGAAGAAGTAAGTGATGATGCTCTTCAATTTTTTGATTCTGATATTTGTGATGATGAGGAACATTTTATTGCAAATGTTAATTCACCAAAAAATCCTAAATGGGATTCTAATACTTTGCAAGCAGTAGGTGAACTAGTGGGCAACTCTCAGGACACAAGGAGGACTAGATCACAATTTGAGGCTGCTCTCAACGTGAATGACCTCTACCTATCTGATAGATGTTAAATGATGGTGTATTCTGATCCTCAGAAATATCAGGAAGACTCACATGACCCAATAAGGAAGGCTTCCATGAATGAGGAGTTTCAGTCATTGCAAAAGAATGAAACATGGGATCTAGTCAAACTCCCCCCAGGCAGAAAATTGGTAAGGTGTAAGTGGATCTACAAAACGAAGTGTGAAGATGATGGTACAAAAGTGAAATATAAGGCTACTCTGGTGGAAAAGGTATTCTCCGAATTCCACGGCCTTGACTACAATGAGACTTTTGCACCATTTGCACAGAAGGATTCGATAAGGCTAGTTCTGGCAATTTCTGCATCCAAGCACTAGGAAGTGCATCATATGGATGTCAAGAGTGCATTCCTCCATGGGGATCTTGAGGAGGATATTTATATGAAACATCCAAAAGTTTATACATCTGATCCTAACTATGTGTGCAGGTTTAGGAAGTCCTTATATGGGCTTAAGCAAGCCCCCAAGGCTTGGTATGCCAAAATGGACAACTTTCTCTTATCAGAGTCTTATGTTAGATGCAAATCTAATCCTAATGTTTACATGAAGCTGATCGATAGTTCAATAATGATTATATTGATGTATGTTGATGATTTAATAATCACAGGTAGCTCTACTGATCAAATACCTTCATTAAAGACTACTTTGCATCAAGCTTTTTCCATGAGTAACTTGGGAATTCTTAAGCGGTTTTTGGGGCTTGAGATTTCTCAAACAAAGAATGGAACTAAGGTATCTCAGTCCAAATATGCATATGATCTACTAAAGAAGTTCAATATGGCTGATTGCAAGCCTTCAAAGACTCCATTCCTTTCAGGAGTTAGACTTGAAGAAGTAGAATATACACCCTTGGTTGACAACACCTTGTATAGGCAGCTTGTTGGTAGCTTGTTATACTTTACTCATACTTGACCTGATCTTGTATATTTTGTGAGTGTGGAATCAAGGTACATGGAGCAGCCACATGAGCTTGATTGGAGGGATGCAAAAAGAATCTTTCATTATGTGCAAGGCACCAAGACTGATGGGATTCACTATGTTGCAGATTCTATCCTAAATCTTCTTGGCTTTATTGACTCAGATTGGGCTGGTGATATCCTTGATAGAAAATCCACATCTAGATTTGTATTCATGCTTGGAGGTGGTCTTGTTTGCTGGTATAGCAAGAAACAGAGTGCAATTGCACTATCTTCAGCAGAGGCCGAGTACATAGGAGCAGTGAATGTTGCTACTTAGTGTGTGTGGTTACAATGTATTCTTTCAGACTTTGAGATTGCCTTTAGTACTCCTACTCTCATCTTTTGTGACAATCAGAGTGCTATAAGGGTCTCAAGTGATCCAGTATAGAGACAGAGGACCAAGCATATTGAGATTCATATGCAGTACATCAGAATTCTAGTGCATGACTAGACCATTGATCTGCAGTATTGCCCAACGGGTGAGCAAACTGCAGACATCTTCACCAAAGTTTTTATTGATAAGACTTTCAGCTATCTTAGATCATTGCTTGGGATGGTTAAACATGTGGTGGAGTGAAGGATTGATCAACAATCTCTCAATTTTGATTTTTCCATGTTTTGAGGGAAGTTTTTTCCCATGAGGTTTTCCTTATATCCTTGTTTTTGTGGACTAGGCAGTATTGTACAGGGTGACCATATCTTGTTACTAGGCCCTTAGTATTTTTATTTTCTGTTTTTTAGCACATAAATTCAGACTTATGGGGGGGTGTTGGAATATTTAAAACCCATACTCTATTTCAATTAATACATTAGAGACATTAATCAATCATTTTATGATTAATTACTATGTATTAGACTAAATAGTTGGCATATGAGTCATTGTGTGGACCACAAGGCATCTTTGGGGGGACCAAAATCCTTCCTGGTGTGTACCACAAGTTTCCTAAGTCACTTGGTAACATTTCACATCATTCAGGATAAGATTCTGGTGAGAAAGGCACACATGCTGCTTTTTACTGCTTTTGGGTGAAAGGTGAAAAGCTAGTCAACTAGGGAAACTGTTTTTTGGACTAGTTTTACTCCTTAATGTTTCTTCCTTCCATTTTTGGGATTTAGCATGTTTTTTCATCACATATCACTATTTGATCACTAAATCAGAAATTCGCGAGCCTTTGGTGTGACTTGGAGAACACACTTGCCACCTAGGGGGGTTTTGCATCAATTTAGTAAGTTTACTTTTGTGAGGATACAAATGGAATCCTAATGCATTTGAATATCTGATGTAAATTTTATATATTGAAATCCATTTAATTTCCCAAGGTTCTCTGATGTATTTTTATTCATTTGAGTAATACAGTTTGTATCTTCTGTGAGTAAATTTCAATGTTCTTGACTAGTTATGTGAGATATGTTGTGAGAGTGTGTAATTTCTTGATCATATCTTGGTGTGAACTGAATTTCACACATCCTATATTTTTCCACCAACTGTTGAAATCTTTCGGGGTCATTTGTACCTGCCAATTTAAAGAATTTGGTTTTTTTGAGGAGGAGATCCCTGAGGGTGGGTTGGAGGAGTAGTGAAAATCAGAAGTCCATACTTTTTCTTCAACTATCATAGGTTCAATATGTATGTGTCTTAATCCTTTTGAGATCAAGGTTTCAGTCCATAATGCTTTTGTAGAAGAGGAGACTCTGCTTGTGTGGGGGATTGAGTCTTCAAAAATTCCCTTGTTTCTGGTTGTCCATATTTTCCAATAGAGATACTTTGGGAGGGAAACCTAGGATTTGGAGAAGTATGGTTTTTTATAGAGAGAGCCTTGACAATAGTATTTCTAGTAGGAACAAAGGTCTTTCCAATTTGTAGGAAAGGTGAGGTTAATGTGTATCCCATTAAGAGCAAGGAGCCAAACCTCTCTAGAAAAGGAGCGTTCCAAAAAAAGATGCTCAAGATTTTCTTCCGATTATTTACAAAGGATACATCGAGAAGGTCCTTCAATTCCCCTTTTCTTTAAATTCTCATCTATTAGGATTTTATGGTGTGCTAAGATCCAACAAAAGGAGTTGATTTTGGGTAGGTCGTCCTTACACCATACATTTGTCAACGTAGCTTCTTTCCTGTTGTTTTTTTTATAGAGTTGTAGCAGTCCTTAATTGAGTAAGTTCCTGAATTCCCCCAGCTTCTGGATTCAACTAGATTACGATGAACCGGGGTAGAGCCTTGAAGGATCATCTGGAGCACTGAATAATCCATGATCAGATACTTTGGGACCTCTAAGTTTTTCCATCCCGCCCATCTTCCATTATTGTGCCAATTAGAAAGGTCATAGATAGTATAAACATTTTGTTGATCCATCCATAGTTTGAGGCTCCTGAAGACATCTAGGTAGAGCGTAGGATAAGAAGGTCCAATATTGTCTTCCCAGATTCGAATCTGTTTACCATTTCCTGGGGACCAATGCGAACTATTTTGAATTGCATATGCTGCTTTTTTGCATAAACTCCAGATTGGAGAGCTGTTCTCGAGAAAAGGGAGTTTATCTATGCATCTTTTCCTTCTTCGTCTCAAGTATTTTTCCTTAAGATATCCTTCCACCATGCTGTTTTCCCAGAAACAATTCTCCATAAGATTTTAGCTCCCAAGGCAAGGTTCATCATTCCTAAGTCTCGAATTCCATCTCCCCCACAACATTTTGGAATACAAATAGTTTCCCAGTTTATCAAATGGAACTTCTTAGTACCACTGGATTTTCCACCTTGCCATAGAAATTTTTTGAGTTCCTTTTCTATATCTTGTATTATCATTTTTGGAGCTAAAGAGATTGAGAAGGAGTAAATGGGAAAAGCATCAAGGATGGAGTTAATAAGAATGAGTTTACCAGCAGGGTTGAGCCATCTTGCTCCCCAAGAAGAGAATTCTTTTTAATCTTTTCAACCAGTCCTTGCCAATCTGCAGATTTCTTTTTTCCCTTGCGGATAAGGACACCAAGATAATTGAAAGAGTTCCAATTGGTTTTTACTTCATAGCCTAAGGTCATTTCTATCCTGGCCGTAGCTCTTTCCAGGCAATTCCAACCATAGATTTGTTGTTTTTAAAGCATTTGATTTTCCATTTGATGCTTTAATAAAAATGAAGAGGGCTTCCCTAAATCTTTCTGCAATAGTGACTGAGGCCCCCCCAAGAAGGATTGTATCATCTACGAACTAAGCATGGTTAGCATCTTTGACTCCTCTGGCAATTTTTAGACCTTTGAGATGGGCCCACTATCTTGAAGGGACTACAGCTTTCTCCTCAATGATTCAACAACTAGAAGATAGAGAAAAGGAGAAAGAGGGCATCCTTGACGAAGTCCTCGAGAAGCTTGGAAAAAACCAGCAGGTCTACCATTAACAAGTGGTGCAATACAAGGACTGTTGATGCATGCTTTAATCCATCTAATGAATCTTTTAGAAAAACACAATATGAGTATAATATCGAACAAAAATAAATGATTGACCCTATCAAAGGAATTTGCCATATCAAGCTTAGTTGCCATACCTTTTTGTTTTCATTCCATACTAGAATGAATGGATTCTTGAACGATGACAATGTTATCCATGATTTGCCTGCCAACAATGAATCATCCTTGCATATCCGAGATAATATAAGCCATGATCTTTTTTAGTCTGGTGGTGATAATTTTGGTGAGAATTTTGTAGTAGGTGTTACACAAGGAGATGGGTTGAAATCTTTCAATCGAAAGAGGATTTTTTTCTTTTGGGATCAAGGCTAGAAATGTGGAGTTTAAAGCTCCACCAATTTTGTCTTTTTTCCTGGTCTACTTTAGCATCCTTCTTAAGTCATCTTTGATGATGTCCCAAGTAGCACGGTAAAAATTGATCTTGAAGCCATCTGGTCCTCGGGATTTGTCAGGATGAAGAGTCCAGATTGCTTCAATAATTTCTTGTTAAGAGATTGGTTTCTCCAAGTCCTCGTTCTTTGAATCAGAAATAGAAGGATGGATATATGAGAGAAGATCTGCTTGAGAAACAAGATCTGTTTCTCCACTGTCAGGATATAATTGGCTGAAATGTTGGAAGGCCAATGATTTGATGGTTTCCTGTCTTGTGATTCTTAGATCACTGTTGTCTTTCAGTTCCTTGACGAAGTTGAATCTCCTTCTAGCCTTTGTTTGTTTATGGAAGTAATCAGTGTTTTTATCTCCCCCTTTTAACCGAAGTTGTCGGGATTTAATTGTCCACATCTCTTCCTCGTGTCTGGTGTTGATGTATGTGTAACTTCGGAATGTATTTCATCTATGTATTTTATATATATTTATTGTACCCTTATTAGAGATGTGTTATTCCTCTATAAGGAAGTGTCGTCATGTGGATTGACAAGTGTCGCAAGTGTGTGTACTTGCCGATGGGTTATTAGACCACCATGTGGGGTCGGCCTTGAATTATATATATTATAATGTGGATGTACCTAGCTAGACAAGTCGGCCCCATAAGGTCACTGGGAAAAAAGGTTAGTATAAATAGAGATCGGAGATCTCTATTTTACTTACTCGAAAAAGTAACTCACTCTCACTCAGAAAGTGGTGCACTAGTGAGGAGGAGGATCATCTGCTACTAGGAGACTATCTCAGTGTATTTTGGTTGTACTTTGGTTGAGCCATTTCTCTCTCTATCTCTGAGGAAGTTGTGGGGTTTTTCACCTTAGGGTTTTCCCCACGGAAACTCTGTGTCTCTTGTCTCTTATGCTTTTGATTCTTGTGATGCTTGTCATATTGTGATTATCATGCATTGATATACTGTACTTGTTATTCTCTCAGCAAAGATCCTAGAGTATTGTGAATTAATGCTCAAAATTTAACATGGTATCAGAGCTAACCTGAGAAGAAGACATTTTGCAGTGACGAAAACTTGAGTTTCTTGTTTATTGGGTTTCTCTCCACAGATGTTTGAAAATCAGTATAGTAGATTGACTCTACTCATCAAGGCGCATCTATCTGTCCAAACAGAATTCAATTCCGAGCATTTTCAGATTTGGCCCTAAAAATTAGGGTTTCCACAAAAATAGGAATTTTTGGAATCTGAAGACACAGCTGGAAGCTCCTTGCAAAAATCGAAGTTTAGAGCTTTGGATCGAGATTTTTGGCTGGGTAGATCTCCAGGAAACTCAAACCCTAATTCAGGGCTCTCCCTAGTGAACCCGGGAGGACAAAAGATCAAATCTGAAGGGTAAAACTTTGCTGATCTCAAATTCTAAATGCACCAGGCTGATCAGCTCATCAAAGCGCATCTTTGTATCCTTTTAGAAATTTGAAATTCACATTTTGAATTTTTAGGGTTTTTCCGACAAACCCTAATCCGGGACCAGATCCAGTTTTCAGCGTTTCAAGTGGTAAGATCTAAATCTTTTCTATTTCCATTTGAAGTACTCTTTAAGATGTCTCACCACACCAAGCTTGAGGATAAGATTGAAGGAGATGATAACTTCCGAGCTTGGAAGTATAGGATTCGGTTAATCCTGGAAGAGAATGAGTTGGACTCATATGTGAAAGAAGGCATCCCTATCCCAGAGGATGAAGAGGCCAAGGTATTGCATAAGAAGAACTTGGTCAAGGAAAAGAGAATCATTGCTGATTCTATCAAAGACAATCTCATATCCCATGTGTCTTCTCTTAAGACACCCAAGGAGATGTTTGACTCTTTTACCAAGCTATTTGAAGGAAAGAACATAAATCGGAAGATGACCTTGCGGAACCAATTGAAAGGAGTAAAGTTTTAGAATGGAGAAACCATTCAATCTTATTTTTCAAGGGTCTCCCAGATCAAGGAACAACTAGAAGCAGTGGATGAAATGGTGGAGAATGGTGAAGTGGTGATGACCACTCTAAATGGCCTACCCAGGTCATGGGATTCCTTTATTCAAGGAATTTGTGCAAGGAAGAAGTTGATCTCCTTCAACAGATTGCGGGAAGAATGCTCTCAAGAAGAAGCTTGACTTATAGCTCGTGAGGAAAAGATGGGGGGTGAAGATCAAGCTCTTGCAGCTCACACCAAAAGAAGCAAGCCCAAGAAGGAGCACTCTCGACACAGGAGATCCTATCAAAAGAATAAGAAGGATCTAAGATGCTTCACATGAAATGAGAAGGGTCACTTTGCTTCAGATTGTCCCAAGAACAAAAGGGATAATAACAACAACTCTAGCAAGAAGAAGAAGGGCAGCAAAAGAAAGTTCCATGCTCATGCTGCCGAGGATGATAGACCTCCAAAGAAGAAGGCTAGGGCAGAAAGTGATGATAGTGATGTTGACTCATCAAGTGAAGAAGAGTATGTTCTAATCTCTGCTCTCACAGGTACTATCTCCCATGGTTGTAATGATTGGTTGATTGACAGTGGGGCTTCCAAACACATGACTGGGTTTAAGGAATCTTTTGTGAATCTATCTGAACATGTATCACCCCATAAGGTGAAACTTGGGGATGATTATCAATACCCAATCAAAGGAAGTGGTCAAGCCTCTTACAACCTAGATTCGGGAAAATCTTTGAAGATGAAAGAAGTCCTTTATGTACCTGGGCTCAAGAAGAACTTACTCTCCATCTCTGCTTTGGATGCAAAAGGTATGAGGGTTTCATTTGTGGATGGGCAAGTCCTAATGTGGCCAAAGGGAAAGAACATAGATGATGCAGTAGTGATTGGAGAGCAAGAGGGAGGTTTGTATAAATTGAAGGGACAACCTGAACATGCCATGGTACATGAATCCATGGAGCCAAGTGAACTTTGGCATAGAAGACTTGCTCATATGCACTATAGAGCACTTCCAATTGCAAGCAAGGTTGTAGAGGGTCTTCCTGAAATCAATACCAAACATGAATGTGTTTCCAAAGGATGTGCAAAAGGTAAGAACATCAAGAAGGCTTTCCCAAGAAGTGAAAGCAAGTCAAAAGACATCCTGGAAATCATCCACTCAGATGTATGTGGTCCTATGTCATCCAGTTCTCTTAGTGGGTATGTTTACTATATCTCATTTATTGATGACTTCTCCAGGAGGACTTGGGTATACTTCTTAAAGAACAAAGATGAGGTGTTTGATAAGTTCAAGGAATTCAAAACCTTGATGGAGAATAAAACTGATAAGAAGATCAAAACATTCAGATCCAACAATGGTGGAGAATTCACCTCAGGTGACTTCAAGAAGCTTTGCAGTGATTCAGGGATTAAGAGGGAGTTGAATGCTCCTTATAATCCTCAGCAGAATGGAGTTGCAGAAAGGAAGAACAGAATTATCATGGAAGCAGCAAGGGCAATGCTGCATGACCAGGATCTACCTATGCATCTATGGGAAGAAGCAGCTAGAACAGTTGTATATGTGCAGAACAGAACACCCCACAAGATATTGGACAATAAGACACCAGAAGAGGTCTTTTCTGGTAAGAAACCTGAAGTCAGCCATCTCAGAATATTTGGTTGTCCAGTATACACTCATGTCCCAAAGGAAAAGAGGACTAAACTAGATCCTTCAAGAAAGAAGGGTATCTTTGTGGGTTACAGTGAAAGCTCGAAGGCCTACAGAATATACTTTCCAGGGTTCAAGAAGATTGATGTCAGCAGGGATGTAACATTTGATGAAAACTCAGCATTCATCAAATCAAGGAAGGCACCTATCGAAGTTTATGAAGAACCTAAGGAAACTAGATTTCAGGACACTACCATGACTGAAGTAGTTCCAGAAGTTGTTCGTGAGTTTGAAGATCTGCAAGAACCTGTAGATCCACCCCGTGAGGATAACTCTCACAAGAGGAAACCTGCATGGGCTAGAGAGCTCATTCAAGATGTAGAAAGATTTGGCATTCCAGAAGAAGAACACAGAGAAAAGAAAAGAACCAGACCACATACCAGCTATGTTGCTTTACTCTGTGACATTATGAACAAAGAGCCTTCCAGTTATGAAGAAGCAGCGGAAAAGAAAGAATGGAAGGATGCCATGGTTGAGGAATACCAATCAATAATGAAGAATGATGTTTGGGATGTTGTCCCAAGACCTAAAGAGAACTCTGTTGTGACTTCTAAATGGATCTTCAAAATCAAGCATGCTGCAGATGGCAGTGTAGAGAAATACAAGGCAAGATTCGTAGCTCGTAGCTTCTCTCAGAAAGAGGGAATAGATTATGAAGAAACTTTTGCACCTGTAGCCAGGTATACTTCCATCATAACAGTACTTGCCCTGGCTGCAGCAATGAAATGGAAAATACACCAGATGGATGTTAAGACTGCTTTCTTGAATGGTGTAGTTGAAGAGGAAGTATATGTGGAGCAACCACTCGGTTTTGAAATACATGACAGGGAGTCATATGTATGCAGATTGAAGAAAGCCTTGTATGACTTGAAACAAGCTCCCAAAACTTGGTATGGTAGGATGGATAGTTTCCTATCTAGTTTGGGCTTTACCAAGAGTAAAGTGGATTCCAACCTTTACTATAAGGTTGAGGAAGGGAATCCTGTGATTCTACTCCTGTATGTGGATGACTTATTTGTAACAGGAGATGACAGACTGATTGCAGATACTAAGAGGAAGCTTGTTGCTGAATTCGATATGAAAGATTTGGGAATGATGCACTATTTCCTAGGTATGGAGGTGTGGCAAAGTACAGGTGGGATCTTCCTTGGTCAAGGGAAGTACACAGTAGATATCCTAAAAAGATTCAGGATGATGGATTGCAAGACCATGGCCACACCTATGGCATCGAATCTGAAGCTTCTATGTGATTCTTCATCTGAGCCGGTTGATGTCTCTATGTATCGTCAGATGATTGGGTCCTTGATGTACCTGACGAACATGAGACTAGACATTTGCTTTGCTGTGAACACATTGAGTCAGTTCCTGACAGATTCGAGGAGTGTTCACCTGGTTGCTGTAAAGCATGTTCTGAGGTACCTGAAGGGTACAGTGGATTATGGGCTCAAGTATGAAGCGAATTAAAATTTTAACATGCAGGGTTATGTTGATTCAGATTGGGCTGGCAGTGCTGCAGATAGGAAGAGCACATCTGGGTGCTGCTTCAGTATGGGATCAGGTGTGATCTCTTGGTTTAGTAGGAAGTAGTCCTGCGTAGCACTGAGTACAGCTGAGGCAAAGTATGTTGCAGCCTGTTCAGCTAGTTGTGAGGCAATATGGCTACGGAATATACTGTCTGAGTTATTTGATCTCCCATTGGAGGCTACTGGTATCTTCTGTGATAACCAGAGTTGTGTGAAGCTGTCCAAGAACCCAGTGTTTCATGACAGGTCGAAACACGTAGAGATCAAATATCACTATATCAGGGATATGGTGCAGAGAGGAGCTGTGAAGCTCCTGTATGTTGCAATGGACGAGTAGATTGCAGATGTGCTGACAAAGCCACTATCCAGGGTGAAGTTTGAGTACTTCAGAGAGAGGCTTGGCGTTCTTTAGATCGAGGACACTTCGAGGAAGAAGTGATGGACACATTTGCTGAATCCATTCCAAGCATGTTGGAAGAAGGATTCTTCACATGGCTATGGATGTAAGCGCTGGATGATGAGCATCAGGATGATGTTCTGGTTTCTACTTGGATATGATCAGTTGGATCATTTTTATATGTATGTATGCATCATGTTGGATGCTGGATATGATCAGTTGGATCATTTTTATGTATGTATGTATGCATCATGTTGGATGCTGGATATGATCAGTTGGATCATTTATATGTATGTACGCATCATGTTGGATGCTGGATATGATCAGTTGGATCATTTATATGTACGCATCATGTTGGATGCTGGATATGATCGGTTGGATCATGTGTATGTATTTTTGTATATGCATCATGTTGGATGCTTGGACCATGTATCTGTATATGTATCAGGTGGATACATTGTATGTATCAGGTGGATACATTGTATGATCAGGTGGATCATGTATTTGTATTTATATCAGGTGGATACATTGTATGATCAGGTGGATCATGTATGATGATATGTATCAGGTAGATACTTGGTTTGCATCAGGTAGATGCATTATATGATCAGGATGATCGTGGATGAGGAGCTTCAGGATGTTGCTCCAGATGACATGCAGCAGGATGTTGCAGTGATGATGATCAGGATGATCATGTGTACATCAGGATGATGTATGGTGAGTATCGGGTTGATACTCTATGGCCGTGGATCAGTTTGTGCAGATGAGCATATAATTTGGCCCTGGGAGATTTGCAAATAGTCTTTCAAGGTTTTTCCTATGGCATGTAATTCGTTGCCATGGGATATCTGGCAAATGCTCTTTCCAGGTTTTGCTCTGGGACGACATATAATTTGGCCCTGGGAGATCTGCAGATAGTCTTTCGAGGTTTTTCCTATGGCATGTAATTCATTTCCCTGGGATATCTGGAAGATGCTCTTTCGAGGTTTTGTCCTATGGCATCTAATCTATCCCTGGGAGATCCGATAGGTTGGCCTGTGTGCCCGTAATCAGTCCTGGGATGCTCTTGCGAGGTTTTTCCATGACCACATGTAATTCGTGCCCTGGGAGATCCTATAGGTAGAGCAGTGTGCTCGTAACATCTTGGGATGCTCTTGCGAGGTTTTGTGGTGACCACATGTAATTCGTGCCCTGGGAGATCCTATAGGTAGAGCTACATGCTCGTAACAGCCTGGGATGCTCTTGCGAGGTTTTGTGGTGAGGTCACATATAATATGGCCCTGGGAGATCCTATAGGTAGATCCGTGTGCTCGTAATAGCCTAGGATGCTCTTTAGAGGTTTTGTGACACACGTAATAAGTCTTGAGGATTCCACAGTATGGCCAGTGATGACGAAGACCTGAAGGTGGTGGGCCTACATCCAGTATGAAAAAGGACTGGCTATGTCGAACTTCCTATGATGATTAGAGCCAGAGATTGGTTGAGATAGCAGCAACAGTGATGATGACGATGATGATGCATCGATTATGATGATCCCGAGAAGAAGATTTGTCTAGCAGATCTGTGTCGAGAAATACCTTCCTAGTTAAGAGGGAGTGTTGATGTATGTGTAACTTCGGAATGTATTTCATCTATGTATTTTATATATATTTATTGTACCCTTATTAGAGATGTGTTATTCCTCTATAAGGAAGTTTCATCATGTGGATTGAAAAGTGTCGCAAGTGTGTGTACTTGCCGATAGGTTATTAGACCACCATGTGGGGTCGGCCCTGAATTATATATATTATAATGTGGATGTACCTAGCTAGACAAGTCGGCCCCATAAGGTCACTGGGCAAAAAGCTTAGTATAAATAGAGATCGGAGATCTCTATTTTACTTACTCAGAAAAGTAACTCACTCTCACTCAGAAAGTGGCGCGCTAGTGAGGAGGAGGATCATCTGCTACTAGGAGACTATCTCAGTGTATTTTGGTTGTACTTTGGTTGAGCCATTGCTCTCTCTATCTCTGAGGAAGTTGTGGGGTTTTTCACCTTATGGTTTTCCCCACGGAAACTCTGTGTCTCTTGTCTCTTATGCTTTTGATTCTTGTGATGCTTGTCATATTGTGATTGTCATGCATTGATATACTGTACATGTTATTCTCTCAGCAAAGATCCTAGAGTATTGTGAATTAATGCTCAAAATTTAACATCTGGCATCTTTTAAGATTTCAAGGTTTAGAGTTTTTTCAAGGGTGATGGAAGTAATAGTAATATCCTCACGTTCCATTTTAGAATGAAGAGTAGAAAGTCCAGGTTGAAGGTCCTTTTTTACAAAGGAGGGATCAATAAAAGAGGAGATGGCCCAATTTTTCAAAGCAGCGCGAACTGCCCTAAGTTTTGATTTCCAGATAAAGTTAGGAGAGCCAAAGTAAGTGGAATTCCAGGCCAGTTGAAAAATATCAAGATCTTTAACATTGTGAAGCCAAAGAGGATTGAATCCAAAGGGGACAGGTCCCAAATCAATGAGGGGGGAGAGGGAGAGGGAGATAGGTTTTTGATCTGAGGTGGCAGAAGAAATAATGGAAGAGAGTTAAAGAAGGTCTTTTTTGAGAAGAGAAGAGCTTACCAGAAATCGGTCAATTCTAGCAGCAATGTGACCAGGTCCAGTCCGCTTATTGCTCCATGTGTATTTTCCATTTTTGGGAATGGGATCCATTAGGTCTAGATCAGCCATTAGATCTTCAAGATTTTTTCCAAAAGGGTCCCTGATGATCGAGCCTCCTCTTTTTTCCAAACTTGATTTTGTGGTGTTGAAGTCCCCTTCTATGATATCCTCTCTCTCATTCAATTCTGAATTTAAGGAGGCTAAGGAGTCCCAGAATGCCATCTTATCTCTATAGTGAGTAGGTCCATACACATTACAAATGAGGATGGCATCTTGGTTTCTTTCATTTTGTATTTCTACTAAAATCTAGTGAGTATTTTCTTTTACTAGTCTAATTTTGTATTTATCCTGTCTGCAGAAAGTTACAATTCCACCTAAATCACGTCTTGAGCTAATAGCCTTTCCTATGTTGTTTTTCCAGAAGAGGCAATAAAGGCTCATTACCTCTTCTTTCATCATCTTTGTCTCTTGAATTAGGAGGATGTCTGGTTTCTTAGTTTTTAAGATATTTTTCAAGGCTTCCACCTTGATTGAGCCTCCCAAACCTCTGCAATTCCAAGAGACTATTTTCATTATTTCTTGGATGCGTTAGGTCCTTATCGGGACCTAGTTTCCTTGACTCCACTAATAGATTTAGCATTATGTATTAGTTTTGTGTCTTCTATGCTTAGTTGTCTCCCAAGTTCTAGTTCTCTTTCTGTCTCTTGTTCTCGGTGTTGCCCTTGGGATTTTCTTCGCCACGTGGACATAGGTGGGCCTAAATCTGATAGATCTCGAGTCTCTTGAGATGATGACTGACCTGGATTTATAGACATTGGATTTACGCTGCTGTGCTTTACCATTTCTGCCCAGGTTCCTCCAGGGGCGTTCGATCCATCAGGAACCTTTTCAACGATTTCTTCAATAATTGTTGTTGAGGGTGTCGCGGAGGGTTGGATCATGCTATATTCCAGTCCCATTTCCGCTGAAGGGTCTTCAAGATATGGAATTTATCCTTCTTATGTATGTAGGGTATCAAATTGATTGCTAGTAGAGGCTCCCTTGATTTCTATGGACTGCTCATTACTTTTTCCTTGCTCAGATTCAAGATTGTTGTTAGGTGGAGTAGGGTTTGATTTTCCCCTCTTTTAATTTTTTCCAACCCTCTTCTTGATTTTTCTCTGAGTCTTCCTGTGTAGATTTGGGGAAATTATTTAAAAAGTGTCCATACTCATCACATTTTATACATTTGAAAGGGAGTTGCCCATAATCTACCTTTTGAAAGAATTCCCATCCGTCCATGGAGAGATTTACTCCTCTGTTGTGAAGAACTAAGTCGCAGTAATATACCCAGTAGAGTAAAAAGAAAGGGTTGGAAAACCTAGGGCATAACCTAAGGCATAGGCACAGGTAACCCGCCTTTTCCTTCACCCACTCTGTTCCAAGTAGTGCTTTTGCTGGAAAATCCGCTCCATCGAAAGGATTTTGAACAACAAGGTGCAAGCGCTGGAAGCATAAAAATGAGTACTTTAAGTGAAGTTAATTGCACAAGGGAAAGATATAAAATAAAATAAACATAGTTGGTTAGCCTTCCTCGACCCACAAAACAAATATGAAGATTTTCTGTAGCCTATAACTATCTGGTTGGGATAAGCATCCCTTATTATGGGTAAGTCTTTCTGGAAGGCCTTTCTCTAGATCGAATTCCACATAGATCCTAGCAGAAGAGAAGAGTGGACCTTTTGGTTCATCTTTGTCAATGAATTTTCCCAAGGAGTTTCCAATAGCCTGAAGTGCTTCATCGTTCCAGCAGTGAAGAGGTAAGTGAGGTAGGCATACCCAAACCGGAAATGCTGAGAGAACATCTTTTTTCTGGATCGAAGGATAAGCTCGAGTGATTGAGGTAGAGGCCTCTCAGGCCCATGAAGTAAGGGTTGCTTCTAAAAAAGAGATATCTGTCATCCTTTTTTTCGAATAGAAAGGTAAAGAAACCTTTTCCACAGAAAAAATTTTGCATACCTCCAGAAATGAGAGGCATCCAGTTCTTGGAAATCCAAATCTCCATGGATTTTGTCAAGGGCCAAATCCCAAAAAATTGACCAATGAGACCTCTTTCTCTTAATGCAAGAGCTTTCATTCATGAATTTGCAGACATGATCTGGATTCTGGGTGCAGCAACGCGTTTAATAAAGGAAGAGGAATGGGGATCCGTAACAGGAAGGGGAGGGGTGGAGGCGACTAGTTCCCGGAAGGAGAGGTCTAGGCGGTGTCGAAGCTCCTCTGTGGGAGGATACGGAGGAGGAGAGGCCATGCGGTGACCCTAGCAGCAAATCAGAATGAACCCTAGAAGAGCGATGGCACAGTTCAAGCTTCACCAAAATGTCAGAAAATGTCAAAGTATATCAAATGGATGTGAAGAGCCAACATTTTTAAATGGATATCTTGAAGAAGTATACATTGAAAAAACAGAAGGATTTTCACTTTCAGGAAACAAAGATTATGTTTTCAAACTAAAGAAATTTTTATATGGACTTAAGCAAGCTCCAAGGACCTGGTATTCAAAATTGGACAAATATATGCAAAAACAAGGATTCAGATGGGGAAGTGTAGACAACAATCTTTACATAAAAATTGAAAATGAAAAGATGATAATTGTTGAAGTATATGTTGATGACATTATTTTTGGAAGCAATGATGACAGAATGAGATAGCAATTTTCCAAATATATGCAAAAGGAATTTGAAATGTCAATTCTTGGAGAACAATCCCTTTTTCTTGGATGGTAGATATCTCAATTATATAATGGAATTTTCATCTCTCAATCTAAGTATGTGAAGGAGATACTGAAGAAATTCAACATGGAAGACTGCAAGTTAGTTTGTACACCTATGGTCATTGGATGTAAGTTGAGTAAAGAGGATGAAGCTAAGGAAGTTGATCAAATACTCTACATATCTATGATTGAAAACCTACTATATGTAACTGCCTCAAGACCAGATATAATGCAACCTGTTGGACTTCTCACAAGATTTCAGGAAACACCTAAGGAAGCACATGTTCAAGCGAACAAGAGAATCTTCAGGTACTTGAAAGGGACCATCAACTTTGGTTTATGGTATCCACGAATCCAAGATATAAAATTAGTAGCATACACCGATGTATACTGGGAAGGAAGTGTAGAGGATAGAAGAAGTACTAGTGGAGTTGCATTTTTCTTAGGAAATTGTCGTGTATCATGGATCAACAAAAAATAGCCATTAGTTGCTTTATCCATGGCAGAAGCATAATACATTGCAGAAAATGTATGTTCCACACAAGTCTTATGGATGAAATAAACCTTGAAGGATCTTCAAGTAGATATAGATCAAACAATACACATGTTATGTGACAATACAAGCACAATCAGTCTCTCCAAAAATTATGTTATGCACTACAAAACTAAGAACATTCCCATCAAGTATCACTTTGTAGGAGAACAGGTTGTTGAGAATGTTATCAAACTAGAATATGTCGATACTAAGGATAAAATTGTATATATATTTACAAAACCTCTTCCGTGAAGTACATTTGAATATCTTAGGGAAACAATTGGTGTGGTTCTCAACTCGTAACATAATAAAGAAGCGTGGATATGGATTGAGTCTTGGCGCTACACAGTGTTGGGATTTTCCTATACTCCATCCTAGTCCTACCAACTTTACATTTTCAGTTATGCATGCATTTTGCATCCAGTCATGATTTTGCATGCATGCATGCAATTTCATACATCCCAGTCATCAGTCCCAGCACCTAGCCCTCAGTTAGCTAGCCCCGTGAGCTTCTTTCTGATCAGTTTTAGCCCTCCTAGAGCTTAGTGTACCCTTCCTCCTTGATTTAAGGAAGGAAAGAAACCCTCTCTCACCTACCACTCAGTTGCACTTCAGTTAGTTGAGTTATGTTTAGTTCCTTCCTTGATTTAAGGATAGACTGACTCTCAACTGACTGTATCACTCTGGTAGACCTCCAGTGAGACTAGACTACCCATTCTGACTCCAAATAGCTCCTCATGTGCCCTCCACTGATCCTCCTTCATTTAGTTAGTGCCTCGATCTGCCAGTTACACCTACCACACTAAGTTAGACTCAGTTTGATATCTAGTTGACAGTTACTTGTGCATTGATGACTCTACGGATGATGATGAAGACTTCTAGTTGTGCTTTGATGACACTCCAGTGATATTTTGATCTCTCCATGCAGGCTAATTCAAATTACACCCTTGGTATTTGAATCCTATGTATTGTATCATTATTGTTTTACTATTTAGATTAATGAAACATGTGTGAATATTCTGCTCATATCTGATTTCCATTGGATCTATGTTTTGCTGCTCTATTCTCTTATATTTTACTAAGTTCTTTCATTGTGAGGTTTACATCATATCTTTGGATCCACTGTGTGGATTTTCACATGTTATCAGATCCATTTGAGAGTATATTCTACCTCTATTCTTGAGATTTTTTTGCAGGTAATTCGAAGTTCAAGCAGTTGCAGCAATAATTTCACTTTTGCATTCGCTCCATCAGTTAAGATGAGAAATTGGAATGCTCCTCTCTCTCCTAGAATCCTAACTCCTTTAAATTATTTGGATTGGAAGGATGACATGGAAGTGTGGATGAGATCAAAATGTCTACACAGGGTAACAATGGGGAGAGAAGCCAAACCACATGCAACTGTGGAGAAAGCCAAGTATCTAAATCAATTACATGCAACTTTTGGTTACATGGGCCTTGATATTTCTAGAGATCTACTGTTTCATCTCAAAGGGTTGAATATTCCAAGAGAGGTGTGGAATAAATTAGAGGGCCTCTTTGGAAAACAAGATGAGCTAAGAGGCCATGGTATGGAAAATGAATTGATTTCCCTACAACCAAGTGATTTTGAGACCATTCAACAATTCTTCTCAAAATTTAAAAACTTGGTTATGCAATGCAAGCAATGTGGCATTGAGAAAAAGGATGAGAAATTGGTGCTCTCCATTCTGAGTAAGCTAGGATCTCCATTTCCTATCTTTGTATCTACCTTCCACTCTGGGCGAATGTCAATCCCTGGATAGAATATGCCAACCTTAGAAGTTTTTAATGCAACTCTCATTCAAGAAGAAGACAAATTGATTCAAATGGGTGCCATCAATGCCTCCAAAGATCTAGCTCTTCTAGCTAGAGAAGCAAGTGGTACGAATGTAAAAGGGAGGAAAAAAGGCAAGGACAAGAAGCCATCTAAATCCAAGCTGAATGACAAGTAAAATCCATCAAAAGGAGCCTCTGGCTCCAAGCAGGACAAACAGAAAAAATATGTGTCCCTACTGCAAGAGAGGATACCACCCAGAGAGATCTTGCATGCACAAGAAAATAGATCAACTAACCAAGCTTCTCTAATAGAACAAAATTGTTATTCCAAAATATGCAAGAATGTCTGATTCTGGAAGTGGATTTGATGGTCATTAGGATTTCCATGCATTGATGCTTGTTTTCTCAAAATCAAAGGCCCTCCTCATAGATTCTGGAGCCTCCAACCACATGGTTGCCTCTAAAGAATCATTTTCTTCTTTAGATCTCAAAGATGGGACTACTATTCATATGGGAGACAACTCTCAGATCTCTGCCAAAGGGTTGGTTACAGTACATATGGAGCATGGCAAGTTCAAGAACGTTCTATTCGTTCCCTCCTTGACAACAAATTTGTTGTTTGTATATCAGATGAGTCACACCGGACCACCGAAGAAGGTGACTTTTGGTCCCGACACAGTTTGTGAAAATCCTCACAGAAGATCTAAGAGCTGATGTATAACTCACAAGAAATATTATGATTAAGCAGGAAGATAGAAGAAGAGTGGTCAATGCAGTGTAAATGAGCAACAAAATAATAATATAGTAGAACTCGGATAGAAGCAAAATAACTTCACACACACTAATTCATTAATCACAAATGGACAAATAAATAATACAATGCATGAGGATTCGAATGCCAAGGTGGAAATTCAAATTATCCTTCATGGAGACATCAAAATATCACTCGAGTGTCATCGGAGAACAACTAGAAGTATTCATCATCATCAGTGGAGTCATCAATGCATAAGTAACTGTCAATCATCAATCAAACTGAGTCTAACTGAGTGTGGTAGGTGTAACTGGCACATGGAGGCACTAACTGAATGAAGGAGGCTCAGTGGAGGGCGCATGAGGAGCTAACTGGAGTCAGAATGGGAAGTCTTGTCTCACTAGAGGTCTATTGGAGTGGTATAGTCAGTTGAGAGTTAGTCTAGCCTTAAATCAAGGAAAGATATGAAGATAACTGAAGTACAACTGAATGGTAGGTGAGAGAGGGCGCATGAGATGCATGAGACTGTATGCAGGGCACACTAAGCACTAGGAGGGCTGAAACTGATCAGTGAAAATCTCCCAGGGCTATCTAACTGGGGGTTAGGTGATGGGACAGATGACTAGGATGCATGCAATTGCATGCATGCATGCAGAATGCATGCTGCATGCATAAATGCATGCAAGAATGAAAATGATGGTAGGACTAGGATGGAGTATAGGAATATCCTAACACCCCCCTTTAATCCATCTTGGGCCCTAGTAACTGAGACCAAAGGTCACCCAATACAATGAATAATAATACCAGTCAATAAACCGAGGAAATGGGGAAAACCTCATGGGAAAAATACCCCCCCTCAAAATAGACTGTAAGGCACACACAAAAAATAAATGCTCCAAAATCAAGCAGGTGTGATGCTTGGTCATATGTCTAGAGGTATCTTCTTCTTGGGAAGAAGTGGTTCATGCTCAAAAGGCATGTGCTTGTACTTGATCTTCAGATCGAATGTGATGAGAACAAATCCAAAAGTATGAGGATGAACCTTGAACTTGTGATTCGAATCAGCTGAGGTAGGATAAAAAACATGAATGTGTAGATAGTCTTTTGTTTTCTCCTTCGAACCATCATGGGTGAGATTATGCTCAAAAGAACCATCAAATTCAGTGATTGCTTGGAATCCAAACAGATCCAAGACTTGAATCATGGTTGCTTAAGATCTCCTTTGAACCATTTGAGGTGAGATCTAAACTAGTAAATGCATGAAAAATTATCCCAAGCGAATGGCAATGGCCATCATCTTCAATAACCTTCTGAAAGCATGAAATAATTATCATATAGTAGTACATAAGAGGTGAGTGATCAAGGATAATGAATGCATTACCTCCAATGGTTGATTTAACCTCCGAAACATTCATGAGATCATGATGCAAACCAACAGACTCTGGTGCAAGAGAGGATTTAGGAACCTCTTCAATTTCTAGAGTGTGAGCTGGCACAGAATTCGAAATAGAAGAAATTTGGAGCATGAGTGTAGAATCTGCAAGTTATTCTTCTTTGTGGCTAACTTCAATATGAGATATGTTTGATATTGAGTCATGATCAATGAGATCATCAAGGAGGGCGAATGCATCACTGGGCTTGCTCTCAAAAGGGTTTGGACCAATCCCTTCATTCTGTCTGCCAAATATTTCATCCAGGTGGGCCCATAGCTATTTTGGAGATTCAACAACAAGGGAGTGGATTTCCATGCATCGAGACATAGCATACAGCATGGCTGCAATGGCTATTTCACCTTCATTTAACCAGTCATTCTCTTCTTCAGAGGATTCAAACTCTCTTTCAAAACAATAATCAAAGAGATCATGGCTCTTCAAATATGCTATCATTTTTTTAATTCCATTCAACATAGTTGAATAGAGAAAGAGGAGGAATTCCTTCGAAATTCATGGAAGTTGTAGAAGACCTACAAAAACAATAGAAAATATCTACAACTACTACTGCTGCAAAAATGCAGAAACTGCTGCAACTGCTGCACTCGAAATATGGATAATAACCTGCAAAAAACTCTCAGGAATGGAGATAGACAAAACTCTCAACATGCTCTGATACCATGTGAAAATCCTCATAGCAGATCTAAGAGCTGATGTATACCTCACAATAAAGATTATGATTAAGCAGGAAGATAGAAGAAGAGTGGTCAATGCAGTGTAAATGAACAATAGAATAATAATACAGTAGAACTTGAATAGAAGCAAAATAACTTCACACACACTAATTCATTAATCACAAATGGACAAATAAATAATACAATGCATGAGGATTTGAATGCCAAGGTGGAAATTCGAATTAGCCTTCATGGAGAGATCAAAATATCACTAGAGTGTCATCGGAGCACAACTAGAAGTCTTCATCATCATCAGTGGAGTCATCAATGCACAAGTAACAGTCAATCATTAGCCAAATTGAGTCTAACTGAGTGTGGTAGGTGTAACTGGCACATGGAGGCACTAACTGGATGAAGGAGGCTCAATAGAGGGTGCATGAGGAGCTAACTGGAGTCATAATGGGAATTCTAGTCTCACTAAATGTCTATCAGAGTGATACAGTCAGTTGAGAGTTAGTCTAGCCTTAAATCAAGGAAAGAACTGAAGATAACTAAAGTACAATTGAATGGTAGGTGAGAGAGGGTGCATGAGATGCATGAGACTGCATGCAGGGTGCACTAAGCACTAGGAGGGCTGAAACTGATCAGTGAGAATATCCCGGGGCTAGCTAACTGGGGGCTAGGTGCTGGGACAGATGACTAGGATGCATGCATGCAGAATGCATGTTGCATGCAGAAATGCATGCAAGACTGAAAATGAAAATAATGAAAATGCTGGTAGAACTAGGATGGAGTATAGGAATATCCTAACACAGTTGAGCTTATAGAGATCTATACTGAGAATACTATAGAAAAAGGGTTTGCAAATCATGCCTCCAAGGCATATGAGTTCTCTCATTTTCTACCCTTTTCTCTTCCTACTCCTTCAGAATCTGATGAAGATTTGAGTGACTCTTCTTCTAATGAAGATGAAGATGAATATATTGATATTGAGATCAAAGTTCAAGAACATTCAGATTCAGATCCTGAACCAACACATGTTCTCAATCCAGAGCCAAGGCAAACATGGGCTCACACAGTCCTTGTAGCTACTGAGAACACGGTTGAGGATTCATCTGCTCACAGAACTACCAGATTTCAGCATCATGCCAAGCTTGCATTATGCCATCTACCTCTCCATGAGAGATGCAGTATGATGGTGGGGTTCACTCTTCCATCCCTTGGGGAGACTCATCATGATCCATTCGTTCCAGTGGCAGAAAGATTTCCTGAAAGAATTGCTTCGTCCAATACATTCTCTACACAGTGGGAGGCACATCAAAAGACCAGATCCAGATCTAGCACCTGCTTTGGCATCCTACAGAGGATCAACTTGCAAAGTTTTTTGCAAAAGCTTTCACTTAGGAAAGCTTCTTCCTTTTCTGCTTAGTATGATGGTTCTTTGAGTTATTTTACTGTTCTTTTGACGGGGGGTATTTTTCCCATGAGGTTTTTCCCATTTCCTCAGTTTATGGACAGCTCTTATTTTTTTATCATTTATTTGATTGTATGGGTGACCTTTGGTCCTAGTTACCAGGGCCCAGGATGGATTAAGGGGGGGTGTTGGGATTTTCCTTTACTCCATCCTAGTCCTACCAGCTTTTCATTTTTAGTTATGCATACATTTTGCATGCAACCATGATTTTACATGCATGCATCCTAGTCATTAGTCCCAACACCTAGCCCTCAGTTAGCTAGCCCCAAGAGCTTCTTTCTGATCAGTTTTAGCCCTCCTAGAGCTTAGTGCGCCCTTCCTCCTTGATTTAAGGAAGCAAAGGCGCCCTCTCTGACCTACCACTCAGTTTCACTTTAGTTAGTTGAGTTATCTTTACTTCCTTCCTTGATTTAAGGATAGACTGACTCTCAATTGATTGTATCGCTCTGATGGATCTCCAGTGAGACTAGACTACCCATTTTGATTCAAGTTACCTCCTCATGCGCCCTCCAATGAGCCTCCTTCATTCAATTAGTGCCTCCATGTGCGAGTTACACCTACCACACTCAGTTAGACTCAGTTTGACATCTAGTTGGTAGTTACTTGTGCATTGATGACTCCACTGATGATGATGAAGACTTCTAGTTGTGCTTTGATGACACTCCAATTATATTTTGATCTCTCCATGTAGGCTAATTCGAATTACACCCTTGGTATTCGAATCCTGTGCATTGTATCATTATTGTTTTACTATTCAGATTAATGAAACATGTGTGAATATTCTTCTCCTATTTGTTTTCCATTGGATCTATGTTCTGCTGCTCTATTCTCTTCTATTTTCCTAAATTCTTTCATTCTGAGGTTTACATCATCCCTTTGGATCCACTGTGAGGATTTTCACACACAGTTGGCACAAAATGATGGTTGCATGAATCACTACACAAAGAATGATGAAGTGTTGTGATAGGAATAGGAGAACAAGATACATAAGAAGCAATCAAAGATAATTACGAAATCAATATGCAGATTGCAAGATATCAGTGTGAATTTCAGCAAATGAAATGAAGCATGAAGACAGGGGAGTCATTCCCCTAAACAATGAGTGAAGTCCAGCACAAAAAAAAGATAGATGAACCAGTAATTGTGCAATTTCTGGCACCTCTTTTCCATTGATGTCAAAGAGGGAGAAAATCATGAAGCTGGTTGTACACATGACACTGTGCATGAATGCAATTGAGAGGATACAACATGAAGAAGAGGAAGCATGAATACAAGATGTAATGCAGCCGAAGCAAGAACATGAGAAATCATACATGAAAGAGCATGAAGCAAATTTTTGAAGTAACAAAATGAAGAAGATACAGATGAAGAATCACAAAGCATGTTATATGTGCAGAAGTAATTGAAAGAAGAAGAAGCAGAATGTGCAGATGTAGAAGTAAAGGTTCAATCTGGAAAAGAATTCAAGGGGACTATATACATAGGGGGGGTACTGCGACAAACATATATGAAGCATACAAGTTCAAGAAGATGACTATGCACAACTTCATAAGGTGTTGACATCAATTCCAAAGGGGGATATTGTTGAACTTTGGTTTTCATTGATGTCAACTAATGTCAAATAGGATTTCGACTAATTCAGTTTAATTCATTGATGTCAATTGAGGTCAAGTTGTTTCATCATTCCCATGCCATCTTGAAGAAGTATAGTAAAGCCACATTGAAGAAGTATATGCGTAAGTAAGATGGTGAAGTATATGGATGCCAGTGTGAAGAAGTATATCTAGAAGTTACATCCATGAAGAAGAATGTCCAAGGGTACATCATGAATATCCAGTGTGAAGAAGTACATAAGGAAGATGTACTTGAGCAGGTCACAAGTCCATCCAGTCATAATTTTTCAATTCACAATCTAAATGGTTGGTTGGAGAGAAGGATGAAGAGTGTGCAAGAAAGAAAAATAATACATCGGACAAAGTATAGTAGGCGCAAACAATTCAAGAGAATATTCAAGAGTGTGCAAGAAGCATGGAATAAGAAATGGTTGAACATATCTACAAGTCCTGAAAACGCGCAAGTAATCACCAATCAGAAGACGATTTTAGTTGAAAAAGGGCGCAAAAGTTTCAAGAAGGTTGTAGCAGTTGATGTTAGCATATGCGCAAATTCCGTAACTGAAGACTCAGCAAGTGCGCAAGTCCCACAAGTTATGGTACCGCAAGGGTCAAATACCAACCAAGTCGAAGATCACGTATACGCAAGTTTCGCAAAGCATTGATACACCAAGTGCGATAGACCCACAAGTAATGGTACTGCAAGTGTGAAAATACCACCAAGTCGAGGACCATGTATGTGCATAAAAATTAAAGAAAGGATACATCAGTGACGCAGAAAATGACATGTGGCATATGCATAATCTGTGAACAAGGAAGAAGGAATGCCACAACCAACTTGTGGACATACAATCCATGCAGGACATGTATGAATAGAGATGCAAGTTGTAGATTTGAAGTAAGCTATATGGCAAGGCTATAGATATGCAAGTGGAATATATAGATTTATATTCATGGAATCATGGTCTCGAGATACGGAACATAATGATTTAGCAAGGATCCAAGTGTGCACATGTAGAAGAATGATGCAACTGATGGTGCGTAGAATGATGTTGTAGATCTGTGACAGTTGTGCAAAGACAAAAAGGGTGAATATAGAAGATGCACAAGTGCATGAGGACTCAATGAGAGTATCGCATGCAACATGCATATTGTCACGGATGTTTTGGAATTTAGAAGCGCAGAGACATAAATGAAGTATATCAGAACATGTGTAGAAGTTTGACTGATGCACAAAGGTTGAATTGAAGTGTGGGAAGAAGAGAGGTCCATCAAATGCGCGATGACAGAACAATAGCAGAATCTTGTATGCGCGTCAAGATGAGGATGATCTGAGTTAAGTGCATGAAACTGAAAGGATGAATCATATGATGCACATCATGTTGCAGATTGTCTAAAATACTGTAGCACTTAAACATAATAGACACATCTAAGTTAGTGTGCAGTTCCATATGATACTAGTGTGTAATTTTAGAACAACAAGCTATCAAGTGAAGCAGAATATTAGTAGGTGAAGTGTAGTTGCATAGTAGAAGAATGACACAGCTAATCAATGGCACGGAGTAGATCATATGAAGTAGCACACGACATATGAAGTGAGTCATCAGCAGAAGTAAAGAATTGAGTGGAATGAGAATTCAAATGATGTATGCAAGGGAGTAGTAGCAATACGACTGCATATAGAAGGTGTGCACATCATAACGAACTACAAAAGGTCAGAAGTGTGCATGAGTTCAAAGTTCATTAAGGAATAATCTTATTTTGGATATCTGGTAAGAAGGACGGGGCAAGAGGCAGGAGGTCATAGCCTCCTTCCAGTTGGTGTTGGAGAACACGGGGAGTTCATGCTTCCTTCGATTCGATGCCTGTAAAACTAGGGGGTCGATGCCTCCTTTCTGTTGGTGCTGGTAAACATAGGAATTTGGTGCTTCCTTGAATGTAATATTTTCATTACAAAAGAGCATTTTGTGGTTTTATCCCGATTGGGTTTCCACGTCAAAATCCTTTGTGTTTTGTGTTCTTTTTCTTGGTGCATATGTGGATGAATGTTTTTTTTTTTATGTTGGATGCATAATTGAATATCAAGATTAAGTTAATACTAATCTATTAAAAAGGTAAAAACTGACGATAACTACGCTAATACTGATTCACCCCCCTCTCAGTATTAAATCAATTCCAATAATGGAAAAATAGATGGTCTACATTCTGGCCAAACAAGGTAAAAAATTGCACGTCCTATATGTTTATTATGCCCTGGGTTTGAAACATAATTTCATCAGTGTAGTCCATCTTACCCTAAAAGGGTATAGATTTTAATATTAAAGGATGATGAATGTTTAAGCTTTGACAGACCTCCCAAAAAAGGTGAATTACCATAACTGAAATGAAAATGAATATGATGTACCCTCTTGCTATGAATCATGGTAGACATAATGCTTCATTTTCCCAAAAGGAAACACATTTAGATCGATCTTGATTGTGGCATCTTAGATTTGGTCATATTCATTTTTGTGGTAAAAAATTATTGCAAAATAATAAGATGGTTAAATGTTTTCCTCCCATTCGAGAGACATCTAGTTCATGTGAGAATTGCATTCTAGAAAAGTGGCACATGGATAGTTTCCTTAAAGGAGTGTTCTATAGATTCAAGGCACCCTTGGAGCTAGTTCAAAAATATTTTGTGTGGTTCAAAGAAACCCCAGTCATTAGGAGGGAGTTACTACTTCCAAGCCTTTATAGATTATTATAACAAAAATACTTGCGTGAATTTCTTGTGAATAAATCTAAAACTTTTTACAAGCTCAAGGAATTTAATGCTTTTGGTGGAAAATAAAAGAATATTGCAAGTATCATGGCATCAAAATAAATTTTACAACAAGGTATATGGCTTAGTATACTAGTGTGGCCAAGAGTTAAAAGAAACCATCATGAACATGGCTTGAAGAATGTTGAAGACAAAACATTTTCTAGGTGATTACTCTAGAGAAGTAGTAGTAGTTTTCTCTATTTATGTATTGAACATATATCCCACCAAAAATGTTTAAAATAGAGACCCACAAGAAGCATGGATAGGTTTGAGTTGTAGTGTATGCCATTTCAGAGTGTTTGGTTGTGTAGCATATGCTCATGTGCTTGAAGAAATGAGGAGAAAGGTAGATGAAATAAGTGAAAATGAATCTTCCTTGATTACAATGAACAGTGAAAAAGAATTAGTAGGGATGTAGAATAAGAAGAAGAATAATAATAGGATGAGAGTACAAACATACATGACCATTGATTATTGGAGCATCTATACTGCAAGAAGAAGAAGAAGCAAAGGAGTAGATTGCACAAGGTGGACAACAAGGTTCACAATCCCAATCACTAGTAAGGTGTACTCCAACAAGGACTCCAAGAAATTATACTCAAGGTGAGTTATCTATTATATCTAGTCATTATACTCCTATCCCTCATTCAAGTAGTGAATCCAATGCTACTATTGCTTCTTTAAATTCTATAAAAACAAGAAGTTTAAGGGAAATTTATAATTAGTTGGATGCACTTTCAAATTTTGCATTATTTTCATGACAAATTATATAATTTGAAGAATAAATTAAAGAAGAGAATCAGGTGAAATCAATGGATGAAGAGATGGATTCCAAAGAGAATAATGACACATGGGATTTAGTAGATCTATCAAAAGGTAAAGACTGTATTAGTTTTAAATGGGTTTACAAAACTAAGTTCAATGAGAAACTTTGAGAATTTGAACAATAAAAGGTTTTGCACATTAGCTTGGAATTGATTATGGCCAAATGTTTGCACCATTGGATAAGTTAGATACAGAAAGGAATGTATTATCCATAGTATCTCAAAGCAAGTGGAAAGTATATCTAATGTATGTGAATTCAACATTTTTAAATATTTATCTAGAAGAAAATTTTTATGTGGAGCAACCACCAGGATATGAAATAAAAGGACAGGAAGATAAGGTGTATAGATTGAAGAAATATCTATATGGAATTAAGAATTATCTTAGAGATTGGTACAATAATATTGATTCATATCTAGTTAGTAATGGGTTCAACAAAAGAAACAATGACTCCACATTGTTATAAAGGTGAGTCAAAAAGTCAAAACTTGATTATTTGTTTGCATGTTGATGATATGATATTCACAGGAAATCTATTAGTAGACCAGTTTAAATAAACCATGAAAAAAAATTGAAATGATTGATTTGGGGTTAATGATATACTTCCTTGGTATTGAAATTTTCCTCTCAAATTTTAAAAAAAATTGTTGTATCAAACAAAGTATGCTAAGGATGTGTTTAAGAGTTTCAAGATGATGAATTGTAAATCAATACCAACTCCGGTTGCAACCAAGAAAAAACACATAAAATAAGATAGTGGATCCAATGTTGATCCCACTTTGCTCAAGAGATTCATTGGCAGCCTCATGTATCTCACTGCCACAAGACCAAACAAAATGTATGTTGTCATCTTGATTCTTGCTTTCTAGGTTCATGGAGAATTCAAAAAACTTACATTGGCAAGTTAGCAAGAAAATTATGAGATATGTTGTTGGAACAATAGGATATGGTATATTATATTCTAGCACTAGTGATGAATTTTTGGTTGGATATACTAATAATGACTTTCAAGTAGCATGGATGACAGGAACAATACTTCTAGTATGTCCTTCATAAGGGTTCAACAGTGATTTCATGGGCATATAAGAAGCAGCTCAATGTGACCATTTCCTTAGTAGAAGAAGAGTATGTAGCGTCTACAACAACTTATCAAGCAATATGGTTGCACATGGTATTGGTAATATTAAACAAGGAAAACAAGGACCAACTCCAATATATTGTGACAACAACTCAATAATATCCTTGTCAAAGGACCATGCCTTTCACCAAAAGATAAAGAATATTGATACTATATATCACTTCATTACAGAGATTGTAAATAGTGGTGAAATATATTTGAAATTTTGTAAAACAAAAGAACAATTGACTGATACATTCCCAAAGCCATTGGCAAGAGATGTTGAGTTCCATAGAAAAAATATAGATTTTTTAAATGTTGAAGCATTCAACCACAATAATTGAGGAGGAGAGTTGGAATACTATAATTACATTCACTAAACTAATTAGTTGTAGAAATATCTAGATGAGATGTGTTGTGCATCCTGAGGTTGAATTTGTCAATTGTTAGTTAGATCTAGTATCTTGTAGACATTGCAATAAAGATAGAACTTCTCATGTATATATTTCTAGGATAATTTTATAGATTGTTATAATCAAATCAATCTAGAAGATTCTATATGTATATATATATTTGTGAAGCAATGCAATACAAAAAATCAAATGAAATTGACTAAGTTGTAGTTGTTTGAAAAACAAGATCACATAGCAATGGCATAAAATAAAATGTGGAAATAAAACACATAAGAACACAATACAAGAGAGACACCAATATACGCAGTTCACCCAATATGGGATACGTCCACAAAGAAACAACCAGTCCTTTCTTTTTAATCCATCCAGCAAAATGAAGGCATACATCCCGCATCACATCTGCTACAAATTCCTCTTCACTTTATCACAGTCTCTCTCTTAGGCACATTGATCTTTCACAACACTACACAACCACAATACAATTCCCTCATACATAAAGAGGGATTCATTTTAGGTAAAAAACCACTAATATAACTTCTATCGTTAGATCTGTAACCAAATAATGAATGATCTAGTTTGACTATGAAATTACAACATTTTACAAGGCAATTTTTTCCAAAATTTTCACTACAAGGGCACTACCCTCAAACCCCGGCTGGGGGGGGGTAATCCCAAAATATTCATCACCCCCATTGGACCCCCTTGACAACTATAGTTGGGGAGGGGTCCCCCCACACCCCCCCTGTAAGTATTGAAACATGACCTTTGAATCATGAATATTATAATCAGTATCCACAACCAACAATAGTAACCATTCAAGAGTTCTTTTATTGGTTGTTTATGTTTGTTAAATGATGTAACATTCATAGTAAATTCCTTTACCTCCATCCATTATCACAACCCCTACCTCTTTCCCAATTATTCTGCTAGTTATCTCCAAGTTCTCTATACCATTTGTAATGGTTTGCATCCACCCTTGGATTCTCTAAACCTCTCAAAATATAACCAATTGAACCTATTCTTGCTTTGCAATGCCTATATCATCATAGTTTTATGTACATTATGTAATAATGCAATGACACCATTTTAGCTTCATGTTAGTTTATGTTAGAAATAAATCTTGATTTTTGTATGGTTAAATGAATAGTTGTGATTGAGTTGTCATTTTGTGTAAGTTTAGTGAATTTCTATGTTGTTGCTAAGAAGAGAGTGAGTGTTACTAGGAATGTTGAGTGAATATGTTGTATTCAAGGACATACTTACTAATATATCATTACATGGAGGATATGTGAATATAGAGATGCATAGTTAAGAGTGGAGGTTTATTCCCATATTTAATTAGTTATGGGATTGTTTTAGTCATTGCTTATTTGTGCAAACGTTTTACATTGTATAAGAGCTCTAAATAGGCATGAGAGAGACAACTAGTGATATTTGTGTCAATATGTGCTCATAATGGGTCTTTGTGTATTAGTGTAAGGTGCATTTAGAAAAAGAATGTGTATGATTTCAAAGTTTCACATAATGCATATGAGCAGTTGTTGAGAAGGGAGTTGTAATTTGTTATAGAGAATGTTGTTGCATTGTATATGGTGCATGGTGCTTGTTTGAATGGTGTGTTGTTGCAAGTTTCTAGAAGCTCACAAAGTGGTAGTCGTGGTTGATTCAATGAGAGATAAATTGTGACGAATCATGTTGAGAGTGACTCTTATGCCGAGTGTTATTATTTTCATTTATGAATAGATCTTGTTGACAACTCAGATAAGTTGGTTATGTGATTGTCATATCTAGATGGCTAGTAGTATGGCTCAATATGCAATTGAGTGACAAATTTTATGATTGTCAGGTAGCAAGCCTTAGGGATGAGTTGAAGATAATTATTTTCTTACAATAAAGTAATTCTATAATGATGGAGACAAGGATTTGCAAATATGCATAAGGAAAACTCATTGGATCTTTCATAATTTACTTAGAACTTATCTTGAGAAAAAAGTATAAGCATGAAAATATATGATGGAATTCCTATAAATATGTGTTGTTGAATGATATAAAGAGTATATAACTATAATACCCAATTTTCCATGCATAAACGTTGAACCATTGGTCTTCTAGGCTGTGTTTGTAAGTCTATTAACGAATGATGGTATACTTATTTTTGGATTCAAGAAGTAGGCATGTTTGTGAGGATGTGTATATCCCATAACATGAAACCTTGAATAGACTTATTCTTCGTGTGTTCTGGGTTACCTAATATAAGGACCATGATTATTGAATGTATATTGTTCTTGGGGAAGTATTCCTAGGTAAATTGAAATGTACACTACAAGAAAAAGGACCTGTAGCAGAGGCTTTTAGTGTTACAATATTGGTAAGAAATATTAACAAAAAACCTCCTCCACAACCTTCGCAAATGGTACCATATTTTTTAGCAAATGTTTTTATGGAAATGTATTATAACTAAAAAAAATCGGCGATCAGAGGCTTTTGCAAAGGGTTTTTTTGGTGTGCTTAAGTCACACAAATGCACTGGCGCTAGAAAATGAAAAATTCACTAGTGCATTTAAAAGAAATATATGCATTGGTGCGCACAAAAATTTGAAACCATTATATGCATTGGTGCTTGATAAGACATATAGCACCAGTACAAACCAAAATTATTACAAGAACCAATGCTTTATAACATTATATGCATTGATGCATTGTACCAACAAAAGCACTGGTGCTTATGAAGTTTCAAAACACAACGGTGTAGTATGCCAAAAATAGTATCGATTCTTACTAACCATTAATATGCACCATTACAAAGTAACTATTACAAATCATCGATGCAAACCAACTATTACAAAGCATCGGTGCGATAAGTGAAGAAAAACACACCAGTAAAGTTGACCAAGACATTGTATAGTGATATATTTTTAAAACTTAACAGTGTGGTTAATATACAATAGCACGTCGTGGCACAATAATACCAAATCATTGGGGCATGCTAAGAGTATTATGTTGCACCATGCCTCTATTGTTTTCAGTGCACCGGTGCTACATTGTCTAAAATGCACCGATACTACATGGTCTCAAATGCACCAGTGCAATTTAAACAATTGAAAACACTAGATATTATTTTATGTTTGGTGAGTAGTGACTACTGACATCACAGTGTAATATCTATACTTTATTTTTATTTTGTTTAATTCCATTATTCATTAGAAATTGAAATATTTTTTATAGCAATATTCGTTTGAATTTTAATTATTGCATTTGGATATGATGTTTGGATTAATTTGTTATATCATAAATTTGTGCTTCTATTGTAATATTTAATCATCCATATATTTAATTAGTAATGTAACATTTCACAACAACATTGGGGAATGCAATAGAATAAAAAACTTTATTTTATTGTATATTAATAAGAAGCCCTTTTTCATACAAAATGGGACAACATAAACTCCACAATAATAAAAATTCGAGCATGCATGTAATTGTTATACTTATCGGACAACCATTTTCATTCAATTGGGACGCTATGTCCAGTACATTATACAAAATTTCTAATTTTCATAGACAATTATTTCAAAATATATAGTAGATTTCAATGACATCCAAAATATATGGATCCTCATTCTTCGCTAGAACTGTTTTCAATGCTTGAGCCACTTGCATGACTTGGGTTATTTGGTCGAATGCTTTGTTGATGTCCTCGATTATTTTGCTCTTTTTCATCTTCCATCTACAAACATAAAAATAGAGTTTAATGAGTGTATCTACATTGGTGAGAATAATGAAAATTAAAATAGATAGTATACATGAATGTAAATTTAAAAGCGACGTACCAAAGAAAGAATTGAGTCCCAAATGTTACACATTCTTTCTAAACCAAATATCATGCCTTCTCTCAACAACTCTTTTGTTGGATCAACTCCATACTTTGTTTCCTACAATTTTTATACCCCATAAGAAATCATAGATTTAATATTAAATATTGTTGATGTTCTATCACTTATACAATGAGAGAATTAAAACAACATAGATACTTACAAATTCCACAATTAATTTTTGTTAGACAAACATATACTCACAATCTATACTTAACCTAATTGTCAATCAATTCTTTTGATGGCTCTTCCTTGTATGTCAACACCTCTTTGAAGAGATCCAAGGATGGACAGTGCAAAAGAAAAAATTAAAATATAAATATCACAACCAATATGAAATTGTAATTTGTTATTAGGAAATCACAACTACTCACAAGCTTCACTATCAACACCTTTTCTCCTTGTTGTTCTATCTTATGTGTTGAATGTTTCCATTTTGTTTTATTTTCTGCAACAAAACAATTGAAAATTAATATTTAATGCTAAATTAACTAATTAGATGTACATAATATAAAAAATCAATGATTTCATACACTTGAATAACGTTGTTGTTGAGATGGATCATCTTGTGATGCAATTATGTCAATTTCCTTGACCATCTCCTTATACACTTTTTTGGAAATCTCTATTGGAATATTTCAGATATCACGTTGTTCAACCTTCGGATTTCATTATCTTCCTGAAAATGTAAAATGACATTAAACCATTTTTATGCTGATATGAAAAATAAATGTAGAAGAATTAATATTAATAAAGGAATTCTTTGTAGTAGTACGTACATATTCTATAAAAACATATTTAAGAAAATTACTTTTTGAATGTTTTTTTTTGTTGTTGTATGTTTTTACTATTGAAAGTTTGACATGTCTCATTGACCATTGCTCTGGAAATGCATCGTATAGTTTATCTAGAACTTGATTATTGGAGTCATTGGATTTATTTATGTACTATAAGTGGAAAGTACATCTATACGTTCTTTCTACTATATCCCTCAGTTAAAAAAAAAAAACCTTTCACTCATTTCTAGCACCACTCCTGATGGGATAAGGGATGATTTATCATCATTTAAATCATCCATAATTTATTTTTTCTTATGATGGCATTCCCTTATGTTGCTTTCAGTGCCTACATAACATTCCACATATGAGAATTAGATTGTTTGAAACATATGAGCGAATATTTTTAAGTACAATATTACTATAAATTCAAGAAAAATTCATATTGATTTCTTTTTTATTCACCTGATTCATCCCTCTGCAACTTTTCCATCATTTTTTTACGATCTTCTGGTGACTTAGATTGCAAAGATTCTTATCGATCTTCCTCATTTTTTGGCTCTGCATATCATATATTAACTAATACATATTAGTTAAATTTACAAATAATTCAAACATTTTAATTCAATACATAAATTACAAAGAACTTTCCTTCTTTGCAATTTTGGATGTGCTCTAATCATGTCGACAAGAATTGTTGTTCATTGAACTCTTGTCATGCATTTTCTATCAATATACAATCTTGACCATTAAATGGAGAAGATATTAAGTATATTATATAAATAAATTACATATATTCAAAATAATAAATTATTCTACCATTTATGTACGTTTTAATACACAAAACACATTGATGTGTCACATACCTTAATGCACCAGTGCATCATATGTAAATGCACCATTAACTAGAAAAAGTAAAAAAGGTTGATATACGCATGTGTTGGCGTGATTTATTTATTATAAAGCATCGGTAATCAAAATGGCGCACTTTTACGAATAATGTGCACCGGTGCATTATAACTTCTAGACCTCGGTGAGAAATGCGTAACTGCTTTTTAGAAAGAAATAAAAAATGGTAGGCCTAAAATTTATGATACACAATTACTCTAAATGCATGAGTGTGTTTAAACAACTAGAATGCACTAAAAATTACGTAAGCATTTTTTTAATAAAAATAAAATTAAAAAACATTGATAGAGCTGACAAGGCTTCATATTCGATCCAAGAAGTGGTCCCATTGCACCCAAGACCTTATATATAAAACGACAAACCCATTAAATCTAAAATCTGTGAAAATAAAAATCCTAATTGTGAAAAATAAAGATATTTAAACCTTAATGTAAAATTTTGTAGCAAGATAAAACAAAGGAAGCAACAAGAGAACAAGGGTTCCAAAGTTGAAGGTAACTAGGATTTTTTTTTATAAATCTATTTAAAATATAAAAAAGAAAATAAATAAATCATGGATTGTGATTAATATTAATAATTTACATACTTGACCCTAGATGCGGGTCATCACCAAGGTTACATGGAGTCAGGCCAAGAAGTTTCCACCTCTCACCACATGGCTCCTTCTCGGTTGACACACCATTCAATTTAAGGGAGACCCACTTCGATGAGCTCAGTCTTTATTAGGTTGATATCCCAAGCGAGTTGCAGAGGAGGAAAAGGTACAATGGAAATCATTACACTCTGGTGCAAAGATATGGCAGGAATAAATGCCATTTCTAGGATTTATTACAGGATCTACTACCACTGCTGGAGGTGGTGCAGCGAAAACTCGGCTAGTATTTATCCTCTGCATCTGGTAGGATGGTTGTGCATTGTTTTTTCGATCCCTCTTGTTTCTGTATTTTGGTTTCTACATGACCCTGGTGTCTGGGGAACATTACCTGTCCCTCAGCAGTTTTGGCATACTCTCCCCAAAGGTTTGACTATCACCATGTTCTAGTTTCCCATATTCAACCTGCATCGTGGGGGAAGAGGGCGATCTCATGGTACCAAAGACACAGGTAATTGGGGCCATCAAGGCTCTATTGATTTTGGTTACAATAAATCTATACCAATGCATCTACACACCATTCTAGATTATTGGGAGGAGGAGCACTTAGTGCAACAAATGACAACACAACAGGAAAGGACTCGGCGCAAACACTATTAGATGGTCAAGAATTTGCTCATCTAGATTCTTATGTTCTCACAGGATTTCATGCAGGAGAATAATCCCCCCCCTCCATCCCCTCCCATTATTCCTCACACAACTCCCTCTCTGATAGCCTAGCAGTTATCCAATCCTGAGAAGCACCTTGACATTCAACATGTTAAGAAGGCCGCTACTCCTAGAAACAAGGCAAACATTTCCTCAACAAGTGGCAAGAAACACAAGCATGTTGAGCGGAAGGGCTTAGTGGATCTTTCCATTCAGAGAAAATACGAGCCGCTTCCAATAAAGACAGTAGATAATAGAACCTCAAGCTCCAAGAATTATCGCTTCCCTATTCCGGGAAGAAACGCTCGAGGATGCAGAAGATGCCAGCATCCCCAACTAATTATGGAGTCTTCTGTTTGGTCTGTTTTTTTCATTAGTTTAGAATGGGTATTTGGAATTTGGGCCATGAAACTCTCGTCTTCTATGTGTCTAGTTTGAATAGTTCCTGTCGTCTATCATTTGAGGACTTTTTGTATCAACTTCTCAATGTCGAATCTATTGTTATTGTCTTAGTTTTTATGTAAATGGAAGCAAAATCTTACATGTTGACTCTGAATTTTCTGGTTTTCGAAGAATGTCAAAAAAATTTGGTCTGGTTTATGGTCCGATGAGATGCCATGGTTGGATTTCATACTCTATCACTCTTATGAGCTTGTACTATTTTTTTTGTATTCTAATATAAATTCTCCATGGAACTTACAAAAACAAAATCACATACCTGAAATTTCTATTATGCATGGTTTTACTTGATTCACCATGCCTTACAATTTTCGATCTTTAGAATAACCAAGTTGCTCCAAAATTATCCCCATTAATTTTCTTTTCCAAAACTCTCCCCTCAAAATTTTGGCAAAATAATGAAATAATGATTAGTTTTTTTTGTAAATACCTGATTCAACTATTTTTTAAATTGAAATTCCCACTCCTTTTGTAGTTTATGGGAAAATAATTCATTCGATTTTTTATTTTTTATTTTCTAGATGTTAGTGCATAATTTTCATAGGCGGATCAGTGTGCCAAAATAGTAAACACACCATAAACATTATTTATAAAAAAGTTCTGCAATGCAGTGCTCCAGAAAGATATGAACGCATTAGTGCGGTACACTTTTCACAACACACCACATTGGCATACAAAAAAATTAAAAATTTCAAACTATGGTGTGTATTAAAAATATGGATGCACTAGTGCAAATTTATATACTGAGCACACCATTGTCAACAATATTGAATATTCCATATATAACTATCCACTATCAAATATAACATATACTTTCTTTTGGGTAATTTTGTGTAGATGTTCCAAAGCAGTGTGTCAATGGTTTATCCACATCGGTGTGTCCTTTCACCTAGGATGCACCAGTGTGGTTGTATTATTATGGCGCACCATTTTAAATCAAAAGCTCTATGAATTTATGTTTCAACTTAAAATGATATAATCACCTCAAATTTTCTTTTAGTATTCAACCACGCCAATTACAATACTTCATAGAATACATATGTTGTTTAAGCTCACCTTATTCTTACAAAATGGTTTCGAAAATATATTGGAAGTTAATTTGTGATATGGTTCTCAAAATTTATTTTAGTCTTGTAGACATGTATTGATTGCTGATTTGACTCAAATTCAAGAGAAAAGGTTATAATATCAAATGGCCAATTCTTGAAATTCCAGCTCATGGCATATCATTCAAAGTTCAGTGAGTTCTCCCTTTCAATCTCCAGTAACTTCATATTTTATTTATATTTTGGTTATCTAATTGAATTTATGTTACTTATCCATATGAATTTGAATAACAATGTATTCTACTTTGTAGGATCTTTATTCAAGATTGATTTTGGATGCCCAATATATTCCACCAAGTGCGAAACATCGTAAGATATTATTAGGATTAAGATACCGCAAACAGTTGGTAGATGAAAATGGGCAGCCGCTTTACCCCACCAATTTTAACCTGCCATCTTCCAGCCAAAATCTTGGTTCATCGATGATCATTAATCGTGAGATGGATATATTTTATGACACCTTAGTAGTGTGTGGTTTTTCAAAATGTCAAGGGTTGAAGGAGAACCCTCGGGGTGACATACTCTCCCATTATACTAATGATCGAATACCCAATGTTGATGGTCTAATACCCCCTACTGCATTAAAAAAATCCAATAGGTGATATATAAAAGAAATGTAGGAACACTTCCTTATGCACATTTTTGGAAAAGTTGGAATCCAAAACAACTATGTTTCATCCTGAATTGACCAACCCCTCTGCTTTTGTTCAGTCAATTGAAAGTTCTAGTAATACAAAGTATGATATAAATACCACCCAAAACATCTCTTCTAGGAGATCCAAAAATTGCATGAGTTGAGAGTAAAAATGTCCAAGTTCACAACAAGGTTGGTCCAATTGTTGGAGGATAGCGATGACTTCTCTCTTCCCCTGAATTTGCAAAGTAAATACCAAACTTGTTACAACCGTGCTTTGTATGGAAGTTGGCTATATTCTATACCTATGCTTGATGTTGGAACTAAATTCTCTTTTTGTGGTAATAGTTTTATGATTTCCAAATCTAATATAGATGCTACAAATCTTGCGTCGTTTATCATTTCACATGTATTCCTTCCTCCCAAACAATAAGTAGCAATTATGCCATTTCGCAGTCCTATCTATTTTCATTCGGATTACTTGAATATTGTTAAATACAACATATCATTTCCATGTATAATATGTGCATGAAAGGTTATGTTTCTCAAAAATTTAATAGGAATAAATTGTTATATATCGATGTTCATCCACGCACTCATGGGAACATTGCATGGTTCATAAATAGTTATAGGTGCTTTTTATTTTCTACAAAGTGTTCATTTGATGAACACTTCAATGACCATGAATTCTTTATGGAAAGGAAAGTGTCCATATTTGTTGTTGTCCATGCAATACTTAGTTTGTATCATGGTGACAAGTTGTTAATGAACTACAACTTTTGTAGACCACCAAATGATCATCAGAGACACCTTGCATTGGGACTACCTTTAGAAATCCCCTTGGGGCATAAGACAAAAAACCATTGATTAATTGTATTTTTTTTATTTTTAAAGGGATTGATGTTAATGTATTTCTTAATTAGAATTTATGTTTTATAAATTGTTCATGGTTGAAAATTTACTACTGGAAAAAATTCTCATGCTTCTATAATAATTGTTTGGTATAATGTTGGAACAAACCAATTGCATTGTGCTTACTAATATCATCGATGTAATGTTCAATATTTTTTAAATTAGGATTCTAATGATCAACGACATGTCTACCATATTCCGTTGCACACCACTACAATTTCAAATTGAGAGAATCCTACAAAAAGAGTACAAATCCGAGAGGAAGCATACCAAGCATGGTTAAATCAACCACCTATTCAATTCCCACCATGTCCAGACTCAACAATTAGGGATGTCTATAGTAATAGTAGTTCTTGACATGTTCGAAATGGAGGCAATGAAATAGAGTTTGGTATGGATGAGTTCTTAAAAAATACAAGTGCCACAGATGTAATGTTTTTATATGTATTCCAGGACAATGAGATAGGGGATGACTCTCATATCAGTGGTACCTTCTTCCAAATCCTTAAATCAGTTTCCACCACCCCCTCTCTTTGGACCTGACTGGTCAAATTCTACCCAGTTGGGGACAACAATGTTACTATACAACTTGAAAGAAATGTATGGCATGTTAGACATGTGTTTCTTGTCACTTTTGAGGTAAATGACCATAAACTCCCTTATATTTTGAGGATTATTGTCACACAATCAATATTGAATATGGTCGATTTTATGAACTTTAAAGGACATTGTAGATTTGCATTGCCCACTAACTCCAATTTATTCAAAGATAAAGTACTTTTGATCTGGGTCGTGTCCAGGAAGCACGAGGGGGACAATAGTTCAACTGAATGAGTCGGCTTTGTTATGGCAGAAGCTTAATAAACAGAATGAGCAAAAGCAGGATTACGCAACACAGATAAACATAAATACGCACAGACAATATGCAGGAATGTGAACTGTTCTTCTATTGGATGTAAACAGATAGCTTGATTGCTAAACTGATGTATGTTACAATATTATACATGATTATATAGAATTCTTAGACGCCTGGGTGCCTTCCCGTTACGTTTAATTACAAAGAAGAATTTAAAACGGTTCAACTGTTCAACCGTTACAGTCAACTGGAACATAGAGAGACAATCTGTTGAAGATCGACAGTCGCTGGTCATATGTCGACGTTGCTTGCCGATGTCGCGAACTATGAGGTTGCTGATCATGTCGAAGGTGCAGAACATTTCGCAGTATGTCAAAGTCGAGACTCGTCATAGTTGTGTCAAAATCGAAACCTATCGAAGTCATGTCGAGTCAAAACTTGTCGAAGTTGTATTGACATCGATGACTTGCCAACTATGATGCAGATCAACTTTTGAGTGATAATTTATTTCCCAGAAGTTGTGAAGAGGCAAAGAAAATGTTAAAAATGTTGGGTGTTGTGTACATATCATATCATGCTTGTCTGAATGATTGTATTCTATATAAAGGAGAATATCTAGAAAAATAGATATGTCCAAAATGTGGGCATGAAAGACAATAAATTAATAAAAAGGGCCAAAGCACATGGTCCTCCTCATAATATATTGAGGCACATGACTATAATACCAATGATTCAAAGTCTCTCTCGTTGCTAATAATTAGGTATGTTGCGTGGATGGAATTCCTCGCACAGAAGTTACGCAGGAGTTATGTGAATCCCAACAAATCCAATATCCATGAAGCATAAAGAGGATACATGCCCTGATAAATTCAAGGATGAAGTATGGAGCCTTCGATTGAGCATAGCCATGGATGGCGTCAACCCATACTACCTCCAAATCACTATCTATTATGTTTGGTCAGTAGTAGTGATCAATAACAATATCTCCCATGGCTGTTTGTGAAGAATGAACATCTCATGATGGATCTTATAATACCTGGTAGAAGACAAGTGAATAATATGGATGCTTACCTACAACCATTGATCGATGAATTGCATGAATTGTGGGAAGGGATACAGGTATACAATTTAGCTTGACCCATCCCAATAGAGAGGATTTTTGCATTGTATGGAATATGTGCGTACACCACACATGAGTATTCGGTATTGGGATTTTTCTATTGTAAATACATTGTTTGATTTGTTTATATTCATAGAAATATTTTTTAGAATTTTTAATTTGGTGAGACTATATTAAACTTCAACACTAATGTGCTATGTATATTGTAACACCGCAGGTCTTATAACAAAAGGGTGTCATGGGTCTAATTGTTGTGGACACTCTATGAAGGCTTGGTGTTACAACCACCTACGAAATCTAGTGTACGACTACTCGAGGGTATTTCTCCCAGAATACCACCCTTATAAAAGAGAAACTTTTGCTTTCAATGGTAAACCAGAGAGAACCCAGAAGCCTAAAATAATGACACTAAGTCACTGACTTAGGGCATATGACAAAGTGAAGGAGAAGAAAATTGTAGAAATGCTCGATTCAAATGGGGAACCCATTTTCGATGATCATAAATTCTTCGAAACCTATGTTGAGAAAATTCCCATTGGAATGAAAAGGAAAACAGTATTTTATGAGCTCCCATATTGGGAGCATCTTAAGATTGTCCACTTACTATATCCCATGCATATATTTAAAAATGTTTCATCTTCTTTGTGGAAGCACATATCATCAAAATAAAGTGACATGTTGGTTGTTAGGAGAGATCTTATTTCTTCAAATACTAAAAAGAAGCATTGGCCAAGACAATAAAATAGAGGAGAGGTCGGCCCCTCTTGGTCATTTAAAGAAGGCGATGTCCCATGGGATTTGAAAAAGGATGATCTTTCTTTGGCAAAGGAAGTTGTATTGGGTGTGAAGGAACCTTCTTTATATGGGTCTTCTCTATGATGTAGATTCACTGTAAATGAACATTTTTCAAGTTTGAAATCATATGAACATCTTAACCTTCTAAGCATACGTATAATGTCAAAAAATGTTTTTTATTTTTAATTTATATCTTTTACCACACAATTTAAAATGCAATTAAATTTTTATGTTCACTTTGTAGAGTCATTATCCATTTCTCATGCATGGGTGTGTGAACCACAACTTTCCCAAGGACCTTCAATGTGCCATATCTAAACTATCTACATTTGTACAGTCAATCACATTAAAGGAGATTGTCATTGCTAGAATTTCATGGTGGTGTCAAGAGATAACTGAGATTGTTTGTATATTTGAGAAGGAATTGCCGACGAGTTTCTTGGACTTATAGGTTCTCTTCTAATTCATCCTAGTTGATGAGGTTGAATTAGTTTGGGTGGTCTCGTGTCATTAGATGTTCTTCTTAGAGAGGTACATGAAGAAATTTGAAGCGATTTTTTGACAAAGGGAGAAACTTGAGGGATCTTTCGTAGAGGGGTACATAGTATATGATTCATTCTATTATTACACTGAGTATGTCAAGAAAATATAACACACACCAGGCGCACTTATTTGGGATGATGAATGCGATGAGGACAAAAGGGACGAGTAGTTACTCCAAACAAACAAAAAAAGTCACATGATAAAGAGTAAGTCAATTATATTTTTCCACGTATATTAACAATGAATATCCTAATCTATTGTTGATCTCATACATACTATATGTCAATTTGATTTCATGATTACAATAACAAATTCAAAAATTGATGCAATCATTAAATTCACTCTTTACAACATAGAGGCAACAAAACTATGGGTTGCATTGTATGAAGAGAAGAGGAGGAAATGGGGCATTAACAAGAAATAATTTAGATGGTTGAATGGTATAAACATGTCAAGTATCCAAATAATTTAAAATAAAATATGCCAATGATATATCCCAACTGTTAGGTTGCTGACCAAGTAAGAAATAAATATGGTGCATCTGGTCATTACCTGCACGCTAAAGAGGATGCACTAAACATAGGGATCAAGTGCAACAACTTAGTAATAATATCTTTATGTTATACATTTATAAATTTATAATGAACATTTGAATTATAACATCTATATTTTATATATTAATGGTTAGGTTATTAGACACATTACACCGTCATTTGTTCGTTTTTTTATCGGTGCATTTTTCCCATCTATGTGGAATATGGGCATCATATTCACACCAAGGATGTTGACGATGGACATCTTAGAAAATATTATGGAGTGGAAGTAGAGATCGACCACTGAGATCAAAACCAAAGGTGGAAGTTGGATTATTTTGGAAAGATAAAAGACATCATTCAAGTGCACTTCTCATCTTTACAATGTGTTATTTTTAGGTGCAAGCAGTGGGACACATTCAACAGAAATAATGTAAAGGAAGATCGTGATAGAGGGCTGATATGTATCAAGTCTAGAAGGATGTGGGATGAAACTACGAAGTCATATGTTTTCCCAAAACACTGCAACCAAATGTTTTTTTTCCTATATGTGTTGCATAGGGATTAGTGGTTCATATTAAGGCACGAACCTAGATCTAAACATATTTTTTAGAACAACAATGCTATTATGCCAAGCGAGGAAGATAATGAGGGTGATGGAAATGAATAGTGATATGTATTTTTATTTCATGATTTATAGTTTTGATGTATCGTTTTATTAATGTTATATTTAATTACTTAATTACATTGTTTATTTTTCATGTTATGATGGTAGAAATGGAAAGTTGATTACTGGATGTTTTTAAACAATTTGAGTTGGTAACAATCAATCTGATGTGAAATGTGTTTGTCTATCAAGATACTTGTGTCTATATGGAATGAGTGTATGTGATTTTCCATAGTCAGAGATGATATTTATTGCTTTCAATTTAATTAATTGTAGCGTGATTTTTATCATTTAATTTATTGTATTATTACAATTGGATCAAAATCAACTACTTAGATTGCAAATTATCAATGATATTAGTCATTTTTTTCTAATTTCAGCTATTCCCATTTGAATAACAACGTGGATTTCATTAGTATATTATACTTAGACACGTATACTTCGCATTAGTGTGGCATTTGATGCATAAGAGTTCCTTTTCTTATTTTTCAAATGAGATTTTTTATTGGAAGTTTTTTATGGGAGTTAAATTGAGATTGTTTCTTTTACCATTGTTTCTCTTTCCTTTGGTTTAACTAATTCACTTTTTATTCCCATGGATTTTTGTTAGTTCATTCATTACCTACTATGTATTACGTGAAAGCAATAAAGCAATGACAACACCTATTAAAAAATTGATTTAATGGTACGTTAACCAAATATATATTGTTATTTATGAAAATAACATTGAATAGAAAGAACTTACTTGTGAATGAATATATATCTATATCTATATATATATATATATATAAGTCTTATGCTTAGTAATTAAGAATGAATATGAAATTGAAATTGTTAAGAGTCACATAAAAATCCTTGAAAACAAAACTTTAAACTATGACACTAATATGTTGTTCTATCATACTATGGATATTAAAGGATGTTAATTAAATAGTGTTAATAAATAGGAAAATACAAAGGCAATTTGAATTCACATATTATAAGCATTATCCTCCAAGTATGAATTTAATTACACCATGTCAAAGTTGTGAAAATACCCTTAAAAATAAAACCATGGTATAAGTATTAAATCATATTTAAATTGGGAATTTATGTATGCGTGTAAAATCCATTTATGATTAAATCGGGATGAAGAAATGTGTCAATTTAGGGATAGTTCTCACAACACCAAATGTGTAATATTTGCATCACTTCAATTTCATATATTATTCATATGATTAACTATGATTTTCGTAAATAATTACATGCAACATTAAGATGTATTAAATGAAATTATAAGTTGATGATAAATTAGTATAAACAAATATTTGTTATAGAGGAATGAAATGCATTGTATTATTAAAATATTTTTTGAAATTAATTAATTTAAATATAATTAAGATATAATTACATGTGAACTATTTCTAGCCCATTATATTTTATAATATAAGCTCACAAAATTGTTTACATTTATTGTAACAATATGATAGTAGTTGAACTGTAAGGAAGAAGATATAATTGATGTTTTTCAATAAACACCTCTCACAATTTTTCAAAATAAATATGCATGATGTTTTTTCACAATTTAAAATGCATGATGTTTATACACAATTTTAAATTGGAGGAATTTGTTTTTGATAGTACACAACTAACAATCACATATAGTAGACACATCTATAAGCAAACATGAAAATTCACATCTAATATCACCTAACATCATCTAAGATAAACATCTAGTAATTACATATAAAAATAGTTAACATAATCTAACGTACCATCATCATTATTTTCACCACCTAACAAACATAAGCATAACAATCATTTTACCATCATCATCATTATCACCATCTAACAAACATAAACATAAACATCATCATACCATCATAAACATTACCTTACATCATCAAACAAATTTAAACATCATCTAACACACAAATCTAATAATAACATCTAACAAAACACAAGTTGCATTACATCACACACATCTAACAAACACCTGAACTAACATACACATCACCATTGACATATAAATAAACATCAACATCAACATGAAAATGTAGCATGTGTGTGTTTGTATGAACAATTATTAACATCAAACTAATGATCCTGGATGCAGGTGACCACACAGCCCAGACTGAACATGATCCTGTCGACATGGAATCCTCAGCAGATATCCACATAGATGCCCCTATATCTCCCTGCCATGCTCATTAATGAGACCCCATTCCTAATTTTATGCTTTTAAGGAAATCTGACCTCTCGGCCTTGCATCGAGTTGTTCGGCGTACCTAGTTCATCATGGTTCTCTTATGTGAATTAATGGCATATAGGGAGGCTATCATTCTTCGTTTTACAATAAATGAATTCAATTTATAGGCACTTTGTTTTGGTAAGCCATACCATCTTTCCTCTCTGAGTAATTTCAGAATTTTTTTATTGCGCCCAACCCATATCAACTCTCGCCGGGAGTTGGTTTTGTTGGAACATTATTGTTTGGTGGGTCATTCATGCTCTCCTATGGTCTTCTCCAACTCAAGGAATTTTACAGTGGGGCCACATTCGAAATAGGTTTAAGCTTGAAACCATATCCCGCAGAATTTGAGCCATCTCCCACCGGGCTAACAGAGACCGAGGGCATCATGGAAGAAGAGGTCGAGGTGGTGTTGCAAATAATGGCTATGAAAATTATGTTCCTCATCATCTGAGAAAAAGTCGTGATGATTGGGAGGAAGAACTGTTCTTAGAGCAACTCGTCATTCGGAGGGCCCGTATAAGGAAAGGCCACTACTGGCTTGTTAAGAATTATTTGGCCCAACTTCTTATGCAATCTCATAGTTTCTCGCCTGGTAATTATCCTACCCATTATCCTTCCCCTACTCTATTTTTGCACCCTTCAACCTCTGCAACTTCATCCTGGGTCTCCAAACCATCGGTGTAGCATGGACTTGAGCGTGGTAAGGGAATTCAGTAGCCAGTGGAAAAAATGAATCTGGCTTCAACCAGTGTACACAAACGCAAACATTTGGATTGAAATCACGTTGACCCTTCCTCATTTCTGAAAATGACACCTCTTCCTGCAAAATCAATTCCAGGAAGCACCTCCAGCTGTCAAGATTATCGTTGCCCCATCATTAAAGATCCTACGGACAATGCAAATGAAACCTGCAAGTCCAAGTAACTATGTTGTTTCTTTTTCCTTCTCTTTTCTGTTAATAGTTAGTTGCATGCGGATAGACACTTGTCAATCAGTCCATAGGATAGGTCACATTTTTGTTCATCTCTTTCACTTTCTAAGAAGATACCTTTTGAGCCTTTATGTAATAATTTCATAACTGATTCGATACAACTTAGGCATCTAGATATAGTTTTTTTTGTCACTTTAGGTATAAGAAAATATACTTTGGCTCTATTATGGTTGTTATGGCTAAGTGAGAAGAACAGGGATACTCTCATACTTCTTGTGCATGTATCAATTTTTGATATTAATACAAATTTTCCTTGGAAATTATGAAAAAAACATCAAACTGGTGACACATACCAAATATATATCTCCAGTCTAATAACTGCTATAACATATATCTTCCACCTCCAGAACTAGAGGCATCAATATATCTCCCATCAGATCCAGAGGCATCGATACCTCCACCAGTAGATCCAGAGGCATCAACACCTCCGCCAGCAGATCCAAGGCATCGACACCTCCACTAGTATAACTAGAGGCATCAATACATCTTCCAAGAAAAAGACAAGCCTAGGCAGCATCATACATAGGTCCATGAGGCTGAATTGTACCCATTGTGACCATCGTATCTATAATTGAGGCAAATGGATAAGTAAATGGTGGATGGTCGGGTCTATGAGGAGGATAGGATAGTCATTCGAGTAAGAGTTGTTGGAATCGATTTAGTACTGAGAGGGGGGGTGAATTAGCATTAGTGCAGTTATCAGTAGTGTTTAACTTCTTTAAAAGATTATTCTTTACTTAATCTTGATCTTTAGGTATGCATCCAATATAAATAAAATCATTCATCCATATATGCACCAAGAACACATAGTATTTTGGCGTGGAAACCCAATTGGGAGAAAACCACTAAATTCTCTTTTGTAATGAAAATATTACATTCAAGGAAGCACTAAATTCCTGTGTTTACCAACACCAACTGGAAGGAGCCACCAAACCCTTGGTTTTACGGGCACTAACCTGAAAGAAGCACAAAATCCATGTGTTCTCCAAAACCAATTGGAAGGAGGCTATGACCTCCTGCTCCTTGCCCCGTCCTACCACCTAGATATCCAAAATTATATTCTACCTTACTAAACTTCCAACATGTGCACACTTCTAATATTATGAAGTTCGTTCTGTTGTACGCACCTTCTGTATGCATTTGTCTTGTTGTCACTCCCCTACATTCATCACTTCACTTCTCATTCCACTCAATTCTTCACCTTTGTTGATGACTCAATTCATATATTGTTTGCTACTTCATTTGTTGTAGTATGCGCCACTGATTAGCTATGTCATTCTGCTACTACACAACTACACTAACCAATTGATAGCTTATTAATCTAAGATTGCACAATAATATCAGTTGGAACTGTGCACTTACTAAATGTGTCCATTTAGTTTATGTGCCACAGTCGTTCAAAAAATATGCAGCATGTTGTGCATTATATGATTTGTCCTTTCACTTTAACACAGTTGCCTTAGATAATCCTCATCGTGACGTGCATACAAGATTATGCTACTGCTATGTCATTGCGCATCTAATGGAACTCTCTACTCCGCACACTTCACGTTTGTTAGAAAAAAAGGATCGTAGAGCAATAACAATAAACCGAAATGCAAATATAAACACACATACACATTACAAGAGAGACAACAATATATCGTGGTTCACCGAATATGGGCTACATCCACACTGAAATTTGCAGTCCTTATTATTATATCCTCCAGCAAAGTGAAGGGATACAACCTGCAGCACAGCCGTTGCACTTCCTCTTCACACTCTCTCATATTCTCTCTTCCGATCTTAGATATCTTTACAATGCATAATATCTATTACATCAACCCTAGCCGTGTTACAATGTCTCTCTTTTATAGGGGAAATACAATGGGAAAATACCACGAGATACGCAAAACCATGGGCCCGAAAACTGTTGGCGAAAACAGCCCCAAAAAACTTTCTCGGGGGCGCTGCCCCCAAACCCCTGATGGGGGCCCACTGGCCCCTGCGCCCCCCAGCTAAGGGAGTCATTTCCAGCGGGTCTTAGAGCCACGAGTCATTGTCGGGGGGTCATAGACACTCATTCTCTGGTTTATTTGATGCCAATAACCACGACTCATTGTCGGGAGTTGGGAACACTCCCCCGGACCCCCTGGGGATCGTGCCGGGATCAAAACCAAACCTGGGATTCAAACACGACTGAATCATCATCTATGAGATTGGAAGATCAGGCTCCATAACCAGCGATATCCCACTTGGATATTGATCACAACAACTCCACCGTTGCTGTACTTGTTGGACTTGGACTTGCCAAATTTCTCATCTTCACCTTCATGCTAGAAGGCCAACTGAAACTGAGCAAGAACTCAGTTTCTCTCTGGTCACTACCTTTGTGAACATGTATGCAGGATTATGGCTAGTATGTATCTTTTCCAGCTTCAATAGTTCATCTTCCATAATAGAGCGTATAAAATGGTACTTGAGCTGTATATGTTTAGTCCTGGAATTGAATGCTAAGTTCTTTGTAAGATGAATGGCACTCTAGCTATCACTATACAACCTTCTATCCTTTAGCTTCTTACCCAATTCCTCCATAAACCTCTGCAACCAAATCATCTCTTTACTAGCCTGTATAACAGCAACATACTCTGCTTCCGTTGTTGGTGCAACAACCTTTTGCAGATTTGAAATCCAACTTACTGTTGTTCCACCTACAGTAAACACATACCCTGTGGTGCTCCTCCTACTATCCTTGTCACCTTCCATATCTGCATCAACATATCCCTGTAGAACAGTGTCTAAACCTCCAAAACATAATGCCTGAGTGGTAGTACCTCTCAAATACCTGAGAATCCACTGTACTGCTTTCCAATGTTCCTTACCTGGATTCTTCATATATCAGCTCACAACTCCCACTACATGTGCAATATTTGGTCTTGTGCACACCATGGCATACATCAAGCTACCAACTGCTAATTGATAGGGAATCTTGGACATGTAATCTATCTCTTCTTGTGCCTTGGGACACATTTCCTTACTTATATTGAAATGGCTGGCCAAAGGTGTACTAACTGGTTTTGCATTCTGCATTCTAAACCTCTCCAACAACTTTTGTATGTACTCACCCTGAGACAATGTCAATTTGCGATTTTTCCTATCTCTTGTTATTCTCATACCAAAGATTTGCTTTGCAGCACACAAGTCCTTCATCGCAAATGAATTAGCTAGCTTCCTTTTGAGTACACTTACATCCTGCATGTTAGACCCTACAACAAGCATGTCATCCACATACAATAACAAGATAATATATCTTTCATTGTCTAGCTTCTTGAAATAAACACAGTGGTCAGAATGACATCTACTATAACCCTGTTCTATCATAAACCTGTTAAATCTTAAATACCACTGCCTTGGAGCTTGCTTCAAGCCATACAAACTCTTTTTCAACCTGCATACCAAGTTCTCCTTACCTTTGACCACATACCCTTATGGCTGCTGCATATATATCTCTTCCTCCAAATCCCCATGGAGAAAGGTTGTTTGTACATCTAACTGTTCAAGATGAAAATATTCTACCGCCACTAGACTTAAAATAGTCCTAATTGAAGTCATCTTAACAACAGGAGAAAATATTTCATCAAAATCTATACCTTTCTTCTGTGCAAACCCCTTTACAACGAGTCTGGCCTTGTACCGCTTCTTACCTCCTTCTTCTTCCTTCAACCTGTAAATCCATTTGTTCTGCAATGCTCTTTTACCAGCAGGAAAGTGAACCAAATCCCAAGTTTTTTTTCCTACCAATGAGTCCATCTCCTCATTCATGCTTTGCTCCCACTTATTTCTAGTTTCCACCTACATTGCTTCTTCATAACATTCTGGTTCACCAACATCAGTCATCAATAAATAATACATTGAAGGAGAGTATCGTTTAGGGAGTCTACTTAACCTGGTAGATCTTCTTACACTTGCAGGAGTTTCAGGTACTTGCTGTTGTTCTTGATTTTTTAGCACCTTTGGAATTTCATTTTGTGAAGAACCTGCAACAATTAATTAATGAAAATACACGAAATAGCAGAAATAACAGAACTCGGAATCACTTTTATTGATCACAGGCCACTTTGAGGGGGCAACCTCCTTTAAGCAAGCTCAATACAAATAACTTGATGGTACCTTCATTGGTCTCAACACAAACTTATATACTAAGTCTAGGCGCCAATACCATGGATCAATACCATGTGTTTCAATACAAACCATGGGCCAATACAAACTATGGATCAACAATTACTACGGGACGACTTACAAAGCATATGCATCCAACAACAATAAGACAAACTATGGATCGACAAATACTACAGGACGACTTACAAAGCATATGTGTCCAACAACAATATACTAACAATGTAAATAGAAGGGTTGTCATGGGTTCCTAACACATTTTCTTCAATTTCATCAAGTATTGTGTACTTTGTGTTTTCCTTTTTCTTATTTCTTTCCCTGCAACTGATCTTTATATATGACCTTTTCATTGAATATCACATCTCTTCTCCTAATGATTTTTTTATTTTCATAATCCCATAAGCGATAACAAAAATCATCAACCCCATATCCAATAAAGGTACATTTCTTGGATTTAGCTTCAAGCTTTATTCTATTTTCTTTATCAATATGGACAAATGCTTCACAACCAAATGTTCTCAGAAATGAGTAGTTTACCTTTTTACCTTTCCATGCCTCCTCAAGAATACCGCCATCCAAAGAACTTGAAGGCCCTCTATTTATTAAATAAACAACAGTATTTACAGCATCTGCCCAAAACTGTAAGGGCAACCCTGCATGCAATCTCATACACCTTGCACCCTCCATGATCGTTCTATTCATCCTTCTGGACACACCATTTTATTGAGGTGTTCCTGGGACTGTCTTCTCTCTACGAATCCCATGGTATGAACAATAACTATCAAACTCCTTGCCGTAGTACTAATGATCCGGATTTATGTGGGAACGAAACAAAAGATAGCATATACATAATCATATACAGAGATATATTGCAAATAACACAGTGATACAGTAAACACATATTCTATTAAATAGCGGAAATAGAACAGACTGTAAAATACAATAGCTAGAATCGTGGTAGCTATCTCTGAGAAGAGATGTGGCCGCTATGCTCATTCGTGCCAAGATGAATACAAAGATAGGCCGAAAGGGCCTATTTATCATAAGCATGAGGGAAAGAATCCCAATCATCCAAAAACCTAACCCTAGAAGATGAACCGTCATAAAGTTTGCGGCCCCAAGGTGGTTAGTTGAACAGTCAACTTCCCGGGGTCATAACTTTTGCATACGATCTCCCTTTAGGGCGCTCGGTAGCCCATTGGGGAGGTCTAACCGAGATTTACAACTTTCGACTGGGCCCAAATGAATGCCATTGGAAACCATTTGGTCCCCCAAATCGCCAAAAAATGTCGTTTAGGGCCTCAAACTGGCTCCGGAAGTTCAGGACCCGAAAACCTACTAAAAATAGTAATTTACCAAAATTGCTAGAAGACTGTTTTGAGCTAGTTGGAAGAGGTGGGCCACCATCGATATCCACCTGGATCAATCCTCCCTCCTTAGGAAGCAATGGTATCCATTTCGTTAAATCCCTTATCATATGTCGAGCTGTGGGTCGAATTGAGCTCTTGGTGCGACATTTGCTAAAGTGGAAAGGTTGCCTTACTTTGACATCTTCAGAGGGTTGTAATTGTTGTTGATGGATGCGCTGGAGCTGTTCAACAGTTTTGGTTGTTGTGGTATCCTTGGTATGCACCGGTGTGGATGGTTTCTTTTTGGAGGAGCACCTTGAATGCGTGGCCTTGCACTGTAGAGGTATCCGAATAGGCGATGCTGCACTAACTTTGTGTTTTTCTTGTTTCTGCTGAGTAGAAGGATAATCTGCAGAGGTTGTGGATGTCTCTGCGATTTGATGTTCACCTTTAGTGTCATTTGCGAATAGGGAAAATTTCCCAGTGTGGGAGATTATCTTCCTGCCCTGCTTGGTTGGGGTAGGTGAAACTGTCTCTGGTATCCGATAGAGTTGTCCTACCAAAGTGACAATGACACTGCGAGGTCGGGATTCATATACAGCATGACGCTTCCACATATATGGTTGTCCTAAGAGAACATCACATACTTCGAGTGGGGCCACATCACATAATACCTCATCTTTGAAGGGCTTGATGCCATATGGTAGGCGACATTGATGACTGATACGGATCCTTCGTCCTTGGCTTAGCCATCCAATGGTGTATGGTTGTGGGTGTGGTGTTATTGGTAGCTCCAATCTCTTGATGACTTCTTCTGAGATCAGGTTCTTCTGGCTGCCGCTGTCCAAAACAAAGTGTAGGGGAATTCCCTTCACCCACATCTATGAGTGGAAAAGGCGCTCCTCTGCCTCGGACTCTTCGGGTTCCTCTGGTTGAATCTATGTGGTGGCAACAACGGCACTGGGTTCTGCATCAATGATCTGCTTCCCTTTTTGCGCAGCTATGAAATTAGGTTCTGATTCAGAATCGGAACTGGGATCTGATTCTGAAGCTTTGATCTCAGCCACCAATGACTGTTTTGAGCGACATTCATCAGTGTTGTGCCAGGGGATTTTGTGGAACTCGCACCACTTCCCGGTGTCCTCCTTTGTCTTTTCTTTACCCTTCTTCGCTTGTGGTTGGGATTGGTTGTCCTTTTCCTGCCCCATGTTCTGCGAGCCAGAGTTTCCCTTGCCCTACTTCTGTGCAGGTCCGAAGTCACACTTGTTCTTTTGCTGAAATTTCTGCTCGATTTTGATAGCATATCGATAGGCGGATCCGAGTGAAGAGATTTCCAGGAAATCCATCTCTGTTCGTATGTACCGGTGTAGGCCACTGCGATATTTCAGTACTAGGTGCCGCTCAGAGTCCTTGATACCCAGCTTTGTGCGCAAGGTATGGAATTTGTTGGTGTACTCTGACATCGTTTGGTCCCTCTCTTGGGACAAAATGGTCCATTTTGTGTACTGGTCATCATAGTTTCCAACAGGGTAATATTGTTCCTTTACAGCATCTATAAAAGAGGCCCAAGTGGGATTGGAATATTCAAACAATCCAGACTCGTCTAATGAGTTTTGCTCACAATAAGTTTCCCACAAATTTTTGACATGGGGGATGGCCTTAAGGAGTGCAAAGACGATCTTTTCCCTGTCGAAAAAATTGTGGACAGAGAAATACCCTTCTAGTAGATTCAACCATTTATCTAGGGCATTGGCATCTATTTGGCCTTCAAATAAAGGGATATCAAAATTAACTTGTACCTTGAAGGGAGTCGTATCTCTGAAATGGATGCTCGTTGAGGGTGCATTTGCCACTATTGGCATGCGTTGAAGGATCTGGGAGAAATTATCCATCATCTTGTTCCTTTGTCACGCGAGGGATTCCTCGAGAAACAACTTGATAGGATCTACTGCTCCATCTTCTCTCTTTTCTTCTACCATGGGAGGCCGTTTGGGGCGGCGAGAGTGGTCTTCCCCAAGTGAAACTAGTTCGAGACCCAACTCTCTGTATCCTGACCTCGTCGGGGACATGCACCGAGAAACAATCAAAGAGCAGACCGCTCTGATACCACTGATCCGGATTTATGTGGGAACGGAACAAAAGATAGCATATACAGAATCATATACAGAGATATATTGCAAATAACACAGTGATACAGTAAACACATATTCTATTAAATAGCGGAAATAGAACAGACTGTAAAATACAATAGCTAGAATCGTGGTAGCTATCTCTGAGAAGAGATGTGGCTGCTATGCTCATTCGTGCCAAGATGAATACAAAGAGAGGCCAAAAGGGCCTGTTTATCATAAGCATGAGGGAAAGAATCCCAATCATCCAAAAACCTAACCCTAGAAGATGAACCGTCATAAAGTTTGCGGCCCCAAGGTGGTTAGTTGAACAGTCAACTTCCCAGGGTCATAACTTTTGCATACGATCTCCCTTTAGGGCACTCGGTAGCCCGTTGGAGAGGTCTAACCGAGATTTACAACTTTCGACTGGGCCCAAATGAATGCTGTTGGCAACCATTTGGTCCCCCAAATCGCCAAAAAATGTCGTTTAGGGCCTTAAAATGGCTCCGGAAGTTCAGGACCCGAAAACCTGCTAAAAAAAGTAATTTACCAAAATTGCTAGAAGACTGTTTTGAGCTAGTTGGAAGAGGTGGGCCGCCACCGATATCCACCTGGATCAACTCACCTCCATTATCATATCTGAGACACTTCAACCTTTTTCCTGTCTCATTCTCAACCAAAGCTTTCCACTTCTTAAAAGTAGCAAACACATCAGATTTATGTCTAATGCAATAAACCCAAGTTTTTCTAGTTTCATCATCAATAAATGTAACATAATCATCAGAGCCACCAAGAGATTGTACCTCAGCTAGTCCCCATACATCTATATGCACAAGATCTAACTTTTCATTCTTCTTATATTTCCCAACCCTGAGAAACCTGACTCTCTTATGTTTTCCATAAACACAGTTCTCACAGAATTCCAAACTTACCTACTTCAAATCTGGCAACAACTTCCTTGAGTGGAGAATCTGCATCCCCTTCTCACTCATGTGGCCAAGCCTATGATGCCACAATGTTGTATCTATTCCTGTGGAAGCTAAAGAGATAGAATGGTCAGTATTATGAGGACATAAATACAACATACCTACCCTGTCTCCTTTCGTTATCACCATTGATCCTTTAGTGATCTTCCACCATGTTTCTCCAAACGTAGATAGACAACCGCGATCACCCAACTACCCCATTGAGATCGGATTTCTTTTCATAGTAGGAATATACCTAACATATTTCAGTATCCAATCAGTTCCATTCTTAAATTTTATCCATACCTTACCCATTCCAACAATTTTACATGGCTCACCATCACCCAATAAAACATGTCCAAAATTGCTTGGAACATAATCATGAAAATATTTCCTATGGGGTGTAGCATGACATGAAGCCCCTGAATCTACTACCCAGTACCCACTAGTATTATCTAATGCAAGAATCAAAGCATCTTGTAACACATCACCTGCTACATTTGCTTCCTCGGTAGTTTCCAGCTATCCATCTCCTTTCTTCTTTAGAGATTTGTAGTCTTTCTTCAGATGTCCTTTCTTTCCACAGTTCCAGCACTCTATTTTTCCCGGTATGGACTTGGATCTACTTGTTTTAGAATTGCCATGATTAAATTGGCTCTTTCCTCTCTCCTTTTGTATTCCCTGCTCTCCATGGTCAACGCATTACCTGATGTCTCACCTGTGCTTTTTCTTCGCATTTCCTCGCTAAGAATAACACCAATAACATCATCAAATTTCAAGGTGTTTGAACCAGAGACGGACTTACTTACAGCCATGACCAAACTATTCCATCTTTCTGGCAATGAAGACAAGATTAGAAGAGCCCTAACCTCATCATCAAAGTTCACACTTACAGAACTTAGTTGATTTGTAACTGTATTAAATTCATTTAAATGATCAGTAACAGATCCACCTTCAAACATATTCATATTAAATAAACGCTTCATTAGAAATACCTTGTTGGAGGCTGAGGGTTTTTCATACAGCTTACTCAGTGCACTCATCAAACCCTCTGTTGTCTTTTCTTTTGAGATATTGAAAGCCACCGACGAAGCTAGGGACAATAGTATTTTTCCCAGTGTCTTTCTGTCAAGAGCCTCCCATTCTTCATCCTTCATGGCCGGCTACTTTGCTCTTCCTCCCAACGGTAGGAATAGATCCTTCTGGTACAGATAGTCCTCCATTTGCATATTCCATAAATTGTAGTTTTGGCTGTTAAACTTCTCGACCTTAAAATTTCCTTCTTCTGCCATTGCTCCCACTCGAACCAGAAACCCTGGTTTCCTACGGGTTTATCTGCCAAATAGACCTTCAGTTATGATACCAATTGTTAGAAAAACAGGATCATAGAGCAATAACAATAAACAGAAATACAAATATAATCACACATACACATTACAAGAAAGACACCAATATATCGTGGTTCACCCAAGATGGGATACGTCCACACTAAAATTGCCACTCCTTATTATTATACCGTCCAACAAAGTGAAGGGATACAACCTGCAGCACAGCCGCTGCACTTCCTCTTCCCACTCTCTGACAGTCTCTCTTCTAATCTCATATATCTTTACAATGCATAATACCTAATACATCAACCCTAGCCGTGTTACAATCTCTTTCTTTTATAGGGGAAATAAAATGGGAAAATACCACAGGATACCCAAAACCATGGGCTCGAAAACTGTTGGCAAAAATAGCCCCAAATTATTTTCTCGAGGGCTATTCCTCTGTAACTTAGGGGCCCAGTAGCCCCCAGACCCCCTGGGGATAGTGCCGAGATCATAACCAAACCTGGGGTTCAAACACGGTTAAATCATCATCTATGAGACTGGAAGATCGGGCTCCACAACCAACAACATTAACCTTCGTGCATCAATGAAACTTCTGTGCATCTTCTGATATGCCTCAGTTTTGTCTCTGCGCTTCTTCCTTTTGTTCGGGTACAAAGGGTACTACCAAAGGACCGAACACCAAGAGCAACCACTTCACACAAACAGATCACAGATCAACACACCGATGTTTTGACATGGTTTAAACCCTCTTGAGGGAAACACTCCATGGCCCTAGCCAAATAGCTTCTACGGGACAATTTATTATGCAAAAAAATAAAGTTACAAATGAGCTTCTCATAATCGATCAACTAAACAATGCCCCTCCATGCTCTTTAAATAGAGATCATGGACCAATCGGGTGTTAAGCCACGGATCAAGGTTAGGTTTGATCTAAGAGAAGTTGAGTCGTCGGATCACTCTATGTCGGAAACATATCGTGACCGTCAAATTAAGTATTTACAAATGCATACTAATGCATACTAAAGAAACACACTATCCCTAACGGATATATTACACAAGTTGATCTTAACTAACTCCTAAGTGTCTAAATATCCTAACATTCCCCCTTAAGAACAACTTGGGATAGGATTGAAGGATTTACAAAAGTGACACTATTAGGAAAAGGAAGGAGGCATTAGAGCCTATCCCCCATTAATGACAAGTTCCTGAACTCCTAACATAGATCGAAGTTTAGAAAACTTCACTTCTGTAAGAGACTTGGTGAAGATGTCTACAACTTGATCATCTGTAGGGCAAAAGAGCACTTCAAGAACACGATCATGAACAAGATTTCTGATGAAGTGCATATGTAGCTCAATGTGTTTGCTGCGTTGATGTAGAAATGGATCTTTGGCAAGCTTGATGGCACTTTGATTGTCGCACCAAAGTGGAGTAGGCTGCTGCTGCTTGAATCCAAACTCTGAAAGGATCTGTCGAAGCCATAAATCTTCCTGACTGGCATTAACTGCTGCTCGATATTCTGCCTCTGCTGAAGAAAGAGCAAGAGCTTGTTGTTTCTTACAAGCCCAAGTAATAGGTCCAGATCCCGGACTGAAAACATAACCTACAGTAGACTTTCGATCATCAGGATTGCCCGCCCAATCTGAATCAGTGAAACCAACCAACAAAGGTTTCCCCCCTGTACTGTAATGAATCCCAAACTGAACTGTACCTCGAATATATCGAAGTATTCTTTTAGCTGCTTTCCAGTGACTTTCATGAGGTGTCTGCATATAATGGGCAACACGACCAATGGCAAAGGAAAGGTCAGGACGGGAATGAGTCAAGTATAAGAGACTACCAACAAGCTGACGATACAAGGTGGCATCGACTTTAGGTGAAGTACAAGTGGCAGAAAGTTTGACTCCAGACTGGAAGGGAGAAAGGGCTGGTGTACAATCTTCCATCTGAAAGCGACGAAGAAGGTCACAAGCATACTTAGACTGAGAAAGAAAGATTCCTTCTTTGGTTTGTAGGAATTGGAGACCAAGAAAATAATGCAAATGTCCTAAGTCTGACATTTCAAAATTTTGTTTAAGACTGGATTTCACATGGGTTATAAGCTTAGGGTCACTACCAGTAAGAATAAGGTCATCAACATATAGAACAAGTATGATGAGATGGTTTCCTACTTTCTTGGTATAGACATTGGGGTCAGAATGACATCTAGAAAAACCAGTGTCAAGGAGAAAGTTATCCATTTTGGCATACCAAGCTCTAGGAGCTTGCTTAAGGCCATATAAGGATTTCTTAAGGTGACAGACAAGGCTAGAGTTATTCTGAACATAGCCAGGAGGTTGTTCCATGTAAATTTCCTCCTGTAAATCACCATGCAAGAAGGCAGACTTGACATCCATTTGATGGACTTCCCAGTTGTGTAAGGCTGCAAGGGAAAGAACAAGGCGGATGGAGTTCATTTTTGCGACAAGAGCAAAGGTTTCATTGTAGTCAATCCCTTCAACTTGGGAAAAACCTTTGGCAACTAACCTTGCCTTAAGTCTTTCAACACTTCCATCTGACGCATACGTAGTTCTGTAGACCCATTTACATCTGACAAGTTTTCTTCCTTTTGGAAGAGGTACAAGATCCCAAGTATCGTTCACCATTAAGGAACGATATTCTTCATCCATGGCTGCATCCCAATCTGGATTCCTTGAAGCTTCTACAAAAGTTTCTGGATCATGATTCTCAAAAACTTGAGCCAAAAGAGAAGAGGCTCGCTGAAACTGAGAACGTGTTCGACGTTGATCTCTAGGATCACCGGCAAGATCACCAGCTGCTTCACATGTTGAATGGACCCATCGAGGAAGCACTTGTGCTGGTGCAACTGGAGGAACATGAGCAGGTGGAGGTGGATTTTCATCCTCACTGTCATCATCAGAAACTGGAGTTGGAAACCTGTCAAGGAAGTTGGAAGAAGAAGAAGAAGGCACAAACGCCGAATGAGGCTCGCAGGCCAAAGACGGCACAATCGCCGAGTTAGGCTCGCAGGCCAAGAGATTTTCATCAAATTTAACATCTATTCTAATGATTATAGCATGAGAATGTGGTTGAAGAAGTCTATAACCTTTTACATCTTCAAAATATCCAACAAATATGCACTTTTCACTTTCAGGCTGCAATGCTTTCTGTTTTTCATCCGGAATGTGAGCCCATGCTTCACTACCAAACACACGGAAGTGACTTACATCAGGTTTAGTTTTACTCCATGCTTCTTCTGGTGTTATACCTTGTAATGCTTTAGTGGGGGTGCGATTAACTATGTAATTTGCACAATTAATGGCTTCAGCCCAAAATTGAAGACTTAGTCCCTTAGATTGGATCATACAATTAGCCATTTCTTTTAAAGTGCGGTTCTTCCACTCAGCTACACCATTTTGTTGTGGTGTATATGGAACAGTGTGCTGTTGTTGGATGCCTTGTTCAGTGCAGAAAGTAGTGAACTGTTTGTTAACATATTCTCCTCCATTGTTAGATCTTAACTTAATAATTTGATGACCAGATTGTTTTTCAACAAGGGCCTTGTAGGCCAAGAACATGTTAAATACTTCACTCTTAAGTTTTAGGAAATAAACCCAAGTGCGTCTGGTGTAATCATCGATGAAAGTTAAGAAATATTTGAAACCAGAAAAGGAAGCAGATGGAAGAGGACCACACAAGTCACTATGCACAAGCTCCAAGGGAACCGAGGCATGCCAAGAGGCACGTTTGTCAAAACAGTCCCGATGATGTTTTTCGAGTACACAACCAGAACAAACACCATCTCTACAAGATACCATCGGAAGACCTGTCACCATATTTTCTTTACATAGTTGTTGCAATGAGCGATAATTTAAGTGACCAAATCGCTCATGCCAAAGTTTGCTCAAGTTATCACTATGAGCAACAAAAACTGAAGGGAAAGGTGATGACCCAAAGTTGTTAAACTTGTACAACCTGGTAATATCATCAAAAATTCCGTTAGCTAGGGCCTGTTAAGGATCTTTAAAATCCTTGATTACAACTTGGTGAGGTGTAAAGGTCACATTTTTACCTTCACCGGAATGAGTGATCTGATAGACTGAAAACAAATTGCAGGAAATTCTTGGAACACATAGTACATCACTAAAATGACCATTATCTACTGGAACTGTTCTAGCTCCTACAACACTTAGACATCTATCATCACCAACAAATATTTGTTTGGTGTTACATTCATGCATAGTAGAAAAGATGGCTTGATCCTTAGCCATTTGATAAGATGCTCCAGAATCAATGAGCCATTCATTTGAAGTAGAAGAAGAAGATGCATTATAAGAATAACTAGAAGCACAAAGTGCATGTCCATGAGAGGCAGATTCTGAAGGCGAATCTAGGCTGATGTGGTGCTTCTTCATTGCTGCTTCTAAGGCTGCCATCTTCTTGAAACACTTAGATTCATCATGATTATCTTTCCCGCAATAGTTGCAATGATGCTCAGTCTTCTTTCCTTTTGGCTTGGATCCTTTGTCATTTTTTAAAGAAGGAGTTGACTGAGAGGGTTTTGGACCCTTGTTTGACTTATTATTGCGAAAATTTTGTTTCTTGGGAGGCTTGGACTTTTCTTTCTGTTGGGACAATAAGGCTTTCCCAGATGTATCTGCATTGTTGATTATTCCAAGATGAATGAGTTTATCTTGTTCCCTAATCAAGGAATCACAAAAGGATTCAAGACTAAGCTCTTGATAGCTAGCTGCATTCAAGGATGCTTTCATGGAGTAAAATGTAGATACAAAAACAGAATATGCAGGTCCAAGTTTGGAAAGAATATGATAAATGCATTGTTTGTCCTCCCTCTCAATCTTACATTCTGCACATAAGAGCTTAAGAGTTTTGTACTTAGATAAATAATCTTGAATGCATGAAAAGTCACTTGGATTTAAAGAAATCAACTCATTTTTGAGTTGGTGACCTCGAATTTCATTGTGTTTACCAAACACAGATTCCAACTTGTCCCAAGCAGCATTAGGTTCATCAATTCCAGATATGTGGAATCGCAAATCAATAGAGATTGACATCCCAATCAATCCATGAGATTCATCACATCTATTTTCCCATTTTATTTTCTTATCATCATCAGTGGGTTCTTTTTCTTTCCCTGTGGTAATTCTCAAAAGTCCCCTACTTCGTAGAACATCCTCCATACGAGATTTCCATGAGAAATAGTTGGAACTGTTAAGTAGAATATCACAATGGGCAGTCATATTTGTAAATTAATGGCTGTAAAAGCAGAAACCAATAGTCTGGATGTGAAGAGCTCAAAAAAATAGGCGGTTTAAAAAAAAACGGCACTGAAAATTGACTCTGTATGATGAAGTTATGCTTGAACAAAGAGACTGTTGAAGATGTCCCCAATAGTGACGTGGTAGCTAGAGAATGTCCAGCAAAAAAAAGAACCCCCCTCTTCCCAAGATGAACCTTTTGACAATCGCTTTACAAAAAAGTTGTTTTAAGTGAATCACTTTTGTAAAATAAGTGATTTCACTTTTACAATGATATTACTTTTAAATAGTGCAACAATAAAAAAACACTTAAGTGACTCACTTGTATTTTTATTTTTTATTATTTAAGTGAGATGCACTTTTACAATAAAGTAACTTGAAAATAGAAATTGCATGCACTTTTCTTTTTAAAAGTAACTTCCTAAGACTTGAACTCAAGACCTATTAAGGAATAAAACAACTTTGAACCAAGTGAGCTAGATTAAAAGATATGTAAAATATGGGAATGAGGAAGGGTTTTTTTTTTTTTTCTTCGGTTTGCGTGCTTGCCCTTTTTCCTACAAAACAAACCACAAATCGAAAAAAAAAAACTTTTCCACACTTGTGGGGTTAGATCTTGTTAGCTTGCCCGGAAAGTCTACATTTTCTCTCTGTTTCTGATTTGCCGAGATCACACAAGGTGCACGACAAAGAGCATACGCAGCTGAGAAAAACCCTTTCCCTTTCTGTTTCTGATTTGCCGAGATCGCTCAAGGTGCACGAAAAAGAGTATACGCAGACGGGAAAGCAACAATCCGAACCCAAAAAATCTAACAGTAAAAAAAAATGAAATATGAGATTTTTTCTTTTCAAAAAACGAAATAAAAAAATGCGTCACTGTAACATTATACCTTCAGATCTGATGAAATACGCGTTTCTGGAGCAACCAGGAACCGTTTTCGATCAAACGAAAACTATTTCCCAATGGAAACGACGCTCTGGACACAATGGAACACCTCCCATGGCCCAGAAATGCACAGAAATATCAGAACTAGAAACCCTTTCGAGTTTCGGCAACAGCAGTTCAAGATCTAGATCATAAACGGAAGCGGCACTTCATAAAAGCTCTAATACCATGTTCGGGTACATAGGGTACTACCAAAGGATCGAACACCAAAAGCAACCACTTCACACAAACAGATCACAGATCAGCACACCGATGTTTTGACGTGGTTTAAACCCTCTTGAGGGAAACACTCCACAGCCCCGGCCAAATAGCTTCTACGAGACAATTTATTATGCAAAGAAAGAAAGTTACAAATGAGCGTCTCATAATCGATCAACTAAACAATGACCCTCCATGCTCTTTAAATAGAGGTCATGGACCAATCGGGTGTTAAGCCACGGATCAAGGTTAGGTTTGATCTAAGAGAAGTTGAGCCGTCGGTTCACTCTATGTCGGAAACATATCGTGACCGTCGGATTAAGTATTTACAAATGCATACTAATGCATACTAAAGAAACACACTATCCATAACGGATATATTACACATGTTGATCTTAACTAACTCCTAAGTGTCTAAATATCCTAACACCTTTAAAACATCTGTGACTATCTATGTGCTACTTGTGCTACTATCATTTAGTCCTCACACACTTGCACATAGTCTGCATTCTACCTTTCTGTGTTTGTGCAACATTCATGGATCTACAACATCATTTTGCGCACCATCAGGGCAATCATTCCTCTACTTGTGCACACTTGGCTCCTTGCTAGATCATATTGTTTTGTACCTTGATCCCGTGATGCCCCAAATATAAATACGTATTTTCCACTTAGAATCTCTCCGACCTATCCATCAAGCTTACTTCAAATATCCAACCTGCTTCCCCATTTATACATGTCCTACATGGATTGTATGCCCACAAGTTGGTTGTGGATTTCCTTCTTCCTTTCTTCATGAATTATGCCTATGCCACATGTCATGTTCTGCATCTCTGATGTGTCCTTTCTTTGAGTGTTTTGCGCATACATGGTCCTTGACTTGGTGGGACTTTAACCCTTGTGGTACCATTACTTGTGGGTCCTGCACACTTGGTGTATCAATGATTTGCGTAACCTGTGAATAAGTGATATTTAAATTGATGGGACTTTGACCCTTGTGGTACCATACCTTGTGGGACTTGCGCACTTGTTGTGTATTCAGCTATGGAATTTATGCATATGCTGACATCAACTACTAAAAGCTTCTTGAAACATGTGCTCCCTTTATCAACTGAAAGCGTCTTCTAATTAGTGATGACCTAGGCGCTTTCGAGACTTGTAGAGGTGTTCAACCATCTCTTGTTCCATGGTGCTTGCACACTCTTGAATCTTCTCTTCATTTGTTTGCACATAATAGACTTTGTCCCATGTATTCTTTGGATTTCTTGTGCAATCTTCATTCTTCTATCCAACCAACCCTTTAGCTTGTGCCTTGAAGGACTATGACCAGATGGAATTCTGGCCTGCTCAAGTACATGTGCCTTATGTACTTTTTCACACTGGATATTCATGATGTGTCTTTGGAAACACTTCTTCATATTGGATGCAACTTCTACATATACTTCTTCACACTGGCATCCATACCTTCACCATCTTTCTTGCACATATACTTCTTCAATGTGGCTTTACTATACTTCTTCAAGCTAGCATGGGAATGTTAAAACCACTTGACTTCAGTTGACATCAATTACTCAAACTGAATCAGTTGACATCCTCCTTGACATTAGTTGACATCAATGACAACCAAAGTTCAACAAGAGTAAATGAGGATATGAAAGTGGTGGGATAAGTGGGGGTATATGATGAGATGAAGGATTTGATGGAGGAGGAGGTGGATGAGATGTCAGAGTTGATGGAGGAGGAGGTGGAGGAGGAGTGGTTGGATGATATGTTGAGGCTTAAGTCGTCTAAACAATCAGAAGGATTTTATGGAGGAGTATGTGGAGGAGGGGGTGGATGACATGTTGAGGCTTAAGTCATCTAAACAATCAGAAGGAGCCAATGGAGGATGATTTGGAGGAGGAGGTTCTCTTCCCTCATCATATGAGGAATGATCATCCCTCCTAAAAAATAAGAGGATAGGTGAACCAACAATATGATGCATCAAGTTCTTCATATTATGAGGAACCATCCTTCATATCTATATGAGGTCAAGGTGTCACATAATGCCGTTCACCCGTACAGGATTAATCTCATGCTTTGCCAAGAATGCTAACAACATATCTGTCATATCCTATCGATATTTATCATCAGGCCTACATCGGAGGCCAAGTCTATCCAATTGTGGCACCTCTGGTTCCTATGTCTCCTCATCATGTTGAATGGGAGGAGGTGACCCCTCTGCATCGAATGTGTTAAAGTCTACAAAATATATAGTACACAACAATAATTAGAAAATTTCATTAAACAATTTAATATAACAGTTTAGAATATATTTGAATTGCATTAAGTATAAAGGGAATAAAATGCAACTAGATTAATTTAAACATAATGCTAATATTACCTCTCTCATCTGGTGGTTCATCCTGGGTGAAGAAGATGTTGTGGCATGCTCTCCAGTCCAAGCCCATGTATGGATATGGCACAATGTATAATGCTTGGTCATCCTCATTGGGTAGAATCTCAAGAACCTCTTGTGTGATCCTAGCTAGGAACTCAAGCTACCCACTCTTTTGCATCATCTTCCCCCACATGTGCATATGCACCTCCATCATTGGCCTAGAAGGGAGGCACTGAAATGATGTCTTGGTGGCCAGAAACCTCTCAAAAAATAGAAAAAATCTCTGAACCAAAAGGGAAGTTGAACCTCCCATCAATATGTTCATGACACTGACCCAAAGAAAAACAAAACTACCACAAAAAAATGGTAGACCACCTGATGCATCTAGTTCTATGCAATAAAGAATCAACATAATACAATAGAAGGAAACTAATGTGCTTCCCATCAGTTGTGGGGTGAACCACCTTCATAAGGAAAAGAGAGAGGAACTTAACCTCCTCTCCACCGAAATCATAAATTTGAAGCTATCCACCATGCACCTGAAAATCTGCAAGATCAATGATGTGGTCACCAATATATCTCTAAGAGTAAGCTAGCTGACTCTTTGCTACATCACTAGATGGGACATCAGGGTACTGGGGAAAATCCTCTCCTCTCTTGGATATCATAGGGATGAAATAAATTTCCTCCTTAGTGGAATGGCATGTCACATCCCCGATCCCCTCATTGCCCCTTTGAGTGATGGGGGAACAAACCTGATAAGTTTTTTTTTCCAAAACTTATCCGTAACTTTGCCAATTCACATGGCCACAATGGCTTCGGTCCGCAATTCTGAAGTCGAAAATCAGAACGCCAAATACGTGGCGTTGAAGAACACCTTCCCAACTTCAGCAATCCGCAATGCGAGATTTAGAAATCGGAACGCCAAATTTGCGGCGTCAAAGAACACCTTCCCAACTTCCACAATCCGTAATGCGGGATTCGTAAATCGGAACGCCATATCCAATCCGGTAAATTTACTTATCTAACTTCTACAATCTGCAATACGAGCTGTGGAACTCAGAAATTGGAACCACCATTTCACAACTTCGGTAAACTTGCTTTTCTGAATTCTGCAATATGCATTGCAGGAGTCGGAAGTTGGAACCACCACGCATAACTCCATAGAATCACCATTCCGACTTCCGCAATCCGCAAACCGCATTGCGGGTTCGGAAAGTTGGAAGCCCAACTGCACAAATTCTCCAGCTCATAACTTCTTAATCCTTAGACCAATTTCAGAAAACTCGGTACCATTGGAAAGATATTGGAGATTACTATGCAACGTTGTGAACCCCTTCCACACCTGAGGACTCTGACATTTCCTCCTTTCCAACCAAAAATATGCCCCTAAGTCCATCAAACCCCTTGACTCCACTGTCAAAATCCCTGAAATCACCCTTCCAAGGCCCCTCCCTTCATCTGATCACAAAGGGGGAATGAACACATCAGGGAAAGTGTCTTATTCATCCCCCAATGCTCATTTGATGAAGTACAAACCCTCTAAGTAGTTTGCAATTCATAGCAACAAACATAGTGGAATTAAATCTTGGTTAATGCACCTACTGCATGTAAGACTACAACATATTAACACAAGAAAAATGATGAAGCAAACAACCAATGCACCAGCCTCATATCCAGGATTATACACAGACTTCCTATTGGTCAATCACATATTCTCATTCCATTCAATTTACTTGGAATAACAGATAAACCTACATAGGAAATTAACATCATTTAACACCACAAATAACACTTATCTTTAGAAAGAAGTTGTCCAAGAAACTGACTATGTGAGAGAAACGTTCCACCCAACCATAGTTCTCTATCGATCCAATACTCTTTCAGCTGAGAGACCACCCACGAGTTGGGCTGTGTATCCACTAAGGAGGGATAAATAGGTTCACTCACAATGATGGCTTCACACAAACAGTCATGCTAAGCCAACATGCAGTTGGGTTTATCTAGCATGCAAGGGACAAGGAGGAGGATGCTAGTCCAGTGAGCTCAATGTAACATCCCTCAAATTCGACCCCTATTATTATTATTCTTGTAAATGTATTTGTAATTCTTATAAATGAATTTGTAACTATGTGTGTATGGCCCTGGTGAGGAGCTCAAGGTCAAGGCCCCACCAGTGGACCTTGAAAAGTATTGTTGTAAATTAATGATGGACGCAACTAAGCGCCAGGAAGGTGAGACCACTATGGAAAAAGGTGAAGGGTATGATAGCCTGCAAGATCTAGCAATAGATGATGGATACCATCCTAGTACCACGGGCACTTAAGGAGAGTGAGATTTCACGCCGAAAACTTTAAAGTTTTAAGTGTCGTCGTCATAGATCAAGGAGAGTAGTTACTCGTCGCAATTTTCCAATAAGTTATAGAGCTTACGTTATAGTTAGCATAAAGATAATTATGACTTATCTATCGTGAGTAGAACTAAATACTAAATCATCACACTTATGCATAATTTGGATGGATGATTTTACCGCTTAGAAATTTTTTAAATTTTTACGAAATTTGGGTTCGTGACATATGGTATCAGAGAACTAGGTTTAAACACTTGGGCCTGATGGGCTCAACATGAAAATAATAAGTATGGAGTTAATTAACCAAGTTGTTTTTGTTTCATTTTGAATGCATGTACTGGAATGGACGAGGGGTAATAATACACGAAGTGCAACTCCAAGATTTCTCCAAAAGAGTAAAGATAAGTACTTTTACTTTTGGTTCCTCATAAAGTTGTGAGGCGGGTACGTTTTTCCTTGACATAAAGTTTAAATATTCGCATTACTGTATGGTATTACTAAGGAATGAAACTGGTTAAAATAGTTTCCGGTATTTGTACAAAAAGATTATGAAAAATATTGTGAACATACCGATTATTTTAAATTCAAAATTTCATAGAAGCATCACTTAATTCCGCATTTTAGTTGTTGAAATTTTATTACTAAACACATTATCTATGAGCCCTAATTGGTTAAAAATATAGTTTTATTAATATACTCGAAAAGAAATAAGTTTGTTGATTGGAGGAAGTCACATGAACATCTTCAAATACAAATAATTGTATACTAGTTAAGTGTTACATAACCATTATGACAGTTTCACATAAAGTCACATCAGAAAATCTTGTACTCATAAATATTTTAATACCGGTGAGAAAGAAATTATAGCTACATATGGATTAGGTGCATTCTTTGAACATCGTTTTATTTAGTTGCAAACCATGCGTCAACTCTGTTTTGTTTGTTTCCATGGAACCAATAGTATGGAGCTGTCTAAGTATTTGTTACCCGAGAGCATTGATAACTAGAATACATTTGACATACCTTTAAGTTCATAGGTTACAGTGAAGATATGAGTGAATTTATGTGGTAAAATGACTAATGTAATTGAATAAATGAAAGGTCATTGTCTCATTAAAAGATAAGATTCTATTTCTTAACACAAATCCTATTTCATAAAGCTTCTTATCGTATTTGAATTTTAGAATAAGCCTAAAGAAATTGCATGCAATGTTCCTAAGAGTTTAAATGATCTTATTTTAGAATGCATTATGACTAATTCTTCATAGATAGACTCTTGGTAGGGTTTGTCCTATTTTCTAACAAAGCTTTATGTGCGTCAAGATTAAAAGGTCTTGTTAATAGTAGGAGTTGATTATCAGAAAAGAAGAATCCTAATCTTGTTGTGATTAATTGAGCATGGAATCTTTTAACATCTAAAATTTTATTAGAATATTTAGATGATAAGTCTCAATTTGAAAATCTATATGTAACTAAACATTTAAATTATGATGCTAACATGTTTGTTTATTAGCAGATTTGACCTCAGACTCACATTGAGGAAGTTGAAGAGTTTACATCAGGATGAAATGACTATGAGGCACAAGTAAATGAGCATGCGTATAATGCTATGGAACTAATATGTTCAAAAGATGAGCAATTGAAGCAGAGAAAATTTTCCTTATACTAACATTACAGGAAGTGAACTTAAACCCGACTGATGACATGATCAAAGAGGGACGTTGACTTATACAGATAAGTTGAGCTAAATCGCTCAAAAGTAAGTAATGGTTTTCTTTACATGTTAATTACAAGATTTTATGAATCGTGATTGGCTACAAGACTTATGATTGATGATGTGTAATCATCAAAATGTATAAAATATGATAGTAAATAGATGAATATATTCGTTAAATATTTGTTGCTATTATATCACGCGTGGCATGCAGGAAATACTAAATGATTGTTACTAAGAATATTTCCTGGACTCAAATGAGAAAGTTTGAAGGGAAAAGAATATTTCCTAGACTCGAGCAGAGGCTGCATCTTGCACTCATTTACTAGCCGTTGCAGGGTGCAACTTCCCTAAATTGTGGTCATGTTCCCCATGGAAGTGGAACAGAGCAGGCAGCTCGTTGAATGTTATACTGACCCAAAAGTCCTAGGCAAACTTTATATCCATCGAATTGAGCAGGCAGCTCTTCTACAATATTTCTGTAGAAATATTTCCTCATGTGCATCAGGTGATCACTGAGAGATTCGATGAGGGGAAGCTATGTAATGAGTTGCAGAGTAAGACTATCGTATTCCTGCTGTATGCAGAGGTTTTCTGGCTGAATTACAGAGGACTCATGTTTTGTATGGCAAGTCTCCATGATTGCGGAAATACATAAAGGTTTTTGTATGGCAAGTCTCCACGATTGCGGAAATACATAAACGTTTTTGTATGCAAGTCTTCATAATTGCTAAAATACAAAGAGTTTGATGATCAAACAAAGCTCTGTTGAAAGAATTGTTTTATGATACAAGCAAATGATAACAATGATAATGATTTGTCTTGTAACTAGACTATGAGATGTAATTATGTATGAATGTTATGAATGCTAGAGTAAGCAAATATCCCCTCAAGGAAGAGGAAGAATGATGAACATTTACTGTTTTGGAATTTTGAATACATATGTTATGTTAAATAACGTTGGAATATCTTGTATGGCATGTATGATGAGCAGGATATAAGTGATAAGAGCTTGCGGAAATCGCAAAAATGAGAAGACAACCAAAGCATAGAAATAAAGCAAGTGAAAGATGGTGAAAGGATGCAAAAGACAAACTGTTGAACACCGAGGATGGTGTTATTCTTAAGGGGAGGAGTGTGTAACATCCCTCAAATTCGACCCCTATTATTATTATTCTTGTAAATGTAATTGTAATTCTTATAAATGAATTTGTAACTATGTGTGTATGGCCCTGGTGAGGATCTCAAGGCCAAGGCCCCACCAGTGGACCTTGAAAAGTATTGTTGTAAATTAACGATGGACGCAACTAAGCGCCAGGCAGGTGAGACCACTATGGAAAAAGGTGAAGGGTATGATAGCCTACAATATCTAGCAATAGATGATGGATACCATCCTAGTACCATGAGCACTTAAGGAGAGTGAGATTTCACGCCAAAAAATTTAAAGGTTTAAGTGTCGTCGTCATAGATCTGTTGGGTATGTTATATCTCTTCACATGGTCGCTGCGTGTACAACACGATCCCTACGGCACTAGTGATTCGCCTGCGCCGGGCGCGTGCGGAGGGGGGGGGTTAGAGGGGGGGGTAGCCCGACAGGGCCCACCCGCTTCGTTTCGGACCATTAGGTTCCGAAACGACACGGAGAGGGCCGTTAGGCCCCCGGAGTCCACGCGGAGCGCAAAATTTTTTGGGTTGCTTTTTGCTTTTTCGTGATTTTCGACCCATTCTACTCTATCTAATCCCGGTAAAAGGGATTAGGGTTGTAACCTAATTTCGGGTAAACGAATTAGGGTTTTAGATGCTGCAGAATACCATTTATTGTATTGTACATATAAAATAAACATATAATGAAAAAGGAGCTATGCGGCTCTAAGTTTTGCTGGTTTTTTCCCGGTTAAGGGTTTCTAGGTGAAAATCTCTGTGTAATGTGTGTGCCATTGTGTATTCTCTGTTAATGCTTAAGAATCAATATAAGTTTGTATTTCACTGTTAAGGTTTAAAAACTTACATTTGGTATCAGAGCATTTTTTGGGTTCAGAGGGACGCCTTTGTTTCCAGGGGTTTGGCTCGATCTTGGATTTGTGATAAACCTGGTTTCAGTGGGAGCTTTGCAGCGGTGATTTATTTTTTGTTTAAAGAATGGCGAGCAGCTCTAGATTCGAGATTGAGAAATTTAATGGTCAGACTTTGAGCTATGGAAGCTCAAAATGGAAGATCTTCTGGTAGATAGAGAACAATGGATCGCTGTAGATCCAGGTACCATGCTAACTGGTGCGGTAAAAGAAGAATGGGAAAAGCTAGAAAGAAAAGCAAGGAGCACCATTCGTCTTTGCCTCGCAGATTCGGTATTGGTGAACGTATCTGGAGAAGAAAGTGCAAAGAAGCTATGGGACAAACTGGGAAATCTGTATCAGTCAAAGTCCCTGGTAAATAAGTTATTTCTACGAAAGAAATTGTACCTTCTGAGGATGACTGATGGAGACTCTGTATCAGAGCATCTAAACACCTTCAATACTCTGGTAAGTCAGTTGACATCTGTTGGTATTACACTTGCTGATGATGAAAAATGTATTAGTCTGTTGTGCTCTTTTCCAGATTCATGGGATAATCTGGTTATAGCTATTGGGAGTAATGCAACCACACTAAACTTCGATGATGTGGTTGCTGTTAAATTTTCTGAATTTACTTCAATTTGATCTAGGATCTTAACTGAGAGAACAACATGTACAGCATATCTACAGCATATCAATCATGGAGACAATAATGCAAGCACACAAGAGACACAAATATTTACTTGGGGAAAACCATAAAGGTGAAAAACCCCAATAACTTCCTCAGAGATAGATAGAGCAATGATACAACCAACCAAGAGATAGACATAACCTAGCAGCAGATCCTCCTCCTCCATAAGTGCGCCTCTCCTCCTTGAGAGCATGTGTGAGAAGTGAGTGAGTAAATAGAGTGCCTCCCGCACTCTATTTATACTTGACTTGACTTGCCTTTTTACCTAACTCATGTCGGCTCGAACTTAACCACATAACATAATGCTGAGTGGGCCGACCCCCAATAGGGTGGTCTAATAACCCTTTGACCCACATGGCCGACCCCCAATAGGGTGGTATAATAACCCTTTGACCCATATGACTTATACAGGGCCGACCCCAAACAAGGTGGTCTAATAACCCATCAAGTATAAGTTACGACACTTACAATATAAATGACGACACTTCCTTATAGAGGAATAATACCATCTCTATAGGAATACAATATACATATATGTGAAATACATTCTGAAGTTACATATACATCAACACTCCCTCTTAACTAGGAAGGTATTTCTCAGCACAGTTCTTCTAGCACAAGTCATCTTCTCTGGATCATCGTCACTGGATAATCGTCATCGAGTCATCATCATCGTCACTGCTGCTGCTATCTCAATCAATCTCTGAATCTACTCGTCATAGGAAGTTCTACAGAGCCAGTCCTTTTTCATACTGGATGTAGGCCCACCACCTGCAGGTCTTCATCATCACTGGCCATACTGTGGAATCCTCAGGACTTATTACGTGCGTCACAAAACCTGGCTGTAGCATCCCAGGCTATTACGAGCACACTGCTATACCTGTAGGATCTCCCAGGAGCACATTACATGTGACCCATTACAAAACCTGGCTGAAGCATCCCAGGCTGTTACGAGCACGCGGCTCTACCTGTCGGATCTCCTAGGAGCACATTACATGTGATCTCACCACAAAACCTGGCTGAAGCATCCCAGGCTGTTACGAGCACACAGCTCTACCTGTCGGATCTCCCAGGAGCACATTACATGTGGTCCACCACAAAACCTGGCTGAAGCATCTGAGGCCTTTTTCATCCTGTCCAGATCTCCCAGGAGCAAATTACATGTGGTCATGGCAAAACCTGGCTGAAGCATCTGAGGCCTTTTTCATCCTGTCCAGATCTCCCAGGAGCAAATTACATGCCATAGGACAAAACCTCGCAAGAGCATCTGCCAGATATCCCAGGGCACCGAATTACATGCCATAGGCAAAACCTCGAAAGACTATCTGCAGATCTCCCAGGGCACAAATTACATGTCCTCCCAAGCAAAACCTCGCAAGAGCATTTTCCAGATGTCCCAGGGCACCGAATTACATGCCATAGGCAAAACCTCGAAAGACCATCTGCAAATCTCCCAGGGAACAAATTACATGCTTTCCTGCACAACCTGATCCACGGCCACAAAGTATCATCTGATACTCATCATCATCACTGCAACATCCTGCTGCATGTCATCTGGAGAAGCTCGTCATCCATGATCATCCTGATCATACAATGCATCCATCTGATGCACACATAGATACATGATCCACACAATGTATCCATCAATCATACATGATCTACCTGATCATACAAAGATACATGATCCACACAATGTACCCATCAACATACATGATCTACATGATCATACAAAGATACATGATCCACACAATGTATCCATCAACATCCATGATCTACCTGATCATACAAAGATACATGATCCACACAATGTATCCAACAGCATCCATGATCTACCTGATCATACAAAGATACATGATCCACACAATGTATCCAATAGCATCCAACATGATGCGTTCATACAAAATACATACACATGATCCAACCGATCATATCCAGCATCAACATGATGCGTACATACATAAATGATCCAACTGATCATATCCAAGCAGAAACCAAAACATCATCCTGATGCCCATTATCGAGCGCTTACATCCACAGCCATGTGAAGGATCCTCCTTCCAACATGCTTGGAATGGATTCAACAAATGTGTCCATCACTTCTTCCTCGAAGTGTCCTCGATCTGAAGAATACCAAGCCTCTCTCTGAAGTACTCGAACTTCACTCTGGCTAGCGGCTTCGTCAGCACATCTGTAATCTGCTCGTCTGTCGTAACATATAGGAGCTTCACAGCTCCTCTCTGCACCATATCCCTGATATAGTGATATTTGATCTCTACGTGTTTTGACCTGTCATGAAACACTGGGTTCTCGGACAACTTCACACAACTCTGGTTATCACAGAAGATACCAGTAGCCTCCAATAGGAGATCAAATAACCCAGATAGTAGCTTCCGTAGCCATACTGTCTCACAACTAGCTGAACAGGCTGCAACATACTCTGCCTCAGCTGTACTCAGTGCTACGCAGGACTGCTTCCTGCTAAACCAAGAGATCACACCTGATCCCATACTGAAGCAACACCCAGATGTGCTCTTCCTATCTGCAGCACTGCCAGCCCAATCTGAATCAACATAACCCTGCAGGTTTAAACTTTTGATTCGCCTCATACCTGAGCCCATAATCCACTGTACCCTTCAGGTACCTCAGAACATGCTTTACAGTAACCAGGTGAACACTCCTTAGATCCGTCAGGAACTGGCTCAATGTGTTCACAACAAAGCAAATGTCTGGTCTCGTGTTCGTCAGGTACATCAATGACCCAATCATCTGACGATACATAGAGACATCAATCAGCTCAGATGAAGCATCACATAGAAGCTTCAGATTCGATGCCATAGGTGTGGCCATGGCCTTGCAATCCATCATCCTGAACCTCTTCAGGATCTCTACTGCATACTTCCCTTGTCCAAGGAAGATTCCATCTGCACTCTGCCACACCTTCATGCCAAAAAACAAATAGTGCATCATCCCCAAGTTCCTCAACTCGAACTCAGCAGCAAGCTTCCGCTGCGTGTCGGCAATCAAAACAGGTCATCCAAATAGTAGTATTGCTGGATTGCCTTCCTCATCCTTGTAGAAAAGGTTGGAATCCACTTCATTCTTGGTAAAGCCCAAGCTGGATAGAAAGCTATCTATCCTACCATATCAAGTTCTGCACACATATATGACTACACCATGCTATCTTGAAATCCATCTGGTGCATCTTCTATTTCATCACTTTTGTATTTCTTAATGCTGCCATCTGCAACATGCTTGATCTGATAGTTCCATTTGGAAGTCATAACAAACTTCCCTTCACATCTTGGGACCGCATCCCAAACATCGTTCTTCATGATCGACAGATCATGGCATTCTTCCCGTATCCTGGGAACTTCAATATCTTCAATAGATAATTTGTTGCTGAACAAATGTTGTAGTTCTTCTTTTGTAGGAGATGGCATACGATCTTTCCTACACAACAAGTTAAATTGCATGATTAGAAAACTTCTCATAGTTTTCAGAACAAATTCTTACACATAAATAAATATGTCATACAGTCATGCAATTATCTTAGCCAATGCTTCAATACAACATTTATCCATATCCCGTAACTTTCTAGATGCCTTCCAATCTCTACCAGAACATTGTTAAGAGTGTGCACAACTCCCAACATGTCAGCAAAGAGGTTTCATTCTAGATAAGTAGCAATGGAATGTTGTACAGTGCCATAGGCCACTTACCCATGTATATTAGTAGTATACTGTTCATCAATGCACCTATTCTAATATGCATAATACACAACCTAATTCTAGGAACATCAGTATATACATTATTGAACAGTATTATTTAAACAAACAAATATGCAAGAAATGATTATTAAAATACTTATCTTTCTTTGTTCGTTGGGTGGACTCCCTCTGAGTCTTTGCTTCCTTGCAGGAGCTGTTGGAGTCCTAATCTGAAGTAGCTTCTTCTACACCTTTCTATTGTGGAATGTAGAAAGATGGTCAACTCCCTCTAAATATCTGCATCCTTGCAGAAACTACTGAAGTGTGCTCCTTTGCTTTCTTGTAGGAACAACTGGAGTGTGCTCCTTTTCTTTCTTGCAGGAGCAACTGGAGTGTGCTCCTTTGCTTTCTTACAGCAGCAACTGGAGTGTGCTCCCTCTTGATCTTTGCTTCCTGAATTACCTGTTCTTGAACTCATATTCATCCTTGGTCCCTATGCTTATTAGTATCATGAATGTGTTATCCTTGTGATCTCGTATAAAATCATACATTCATTAGTATACTATTAAAACACAATAATCTAAAGCATGTATAGTCATGATCATTTCAAACAAAAATAATAAGCATTAGCTTTCAAGGTTTATGTAGGATTCTTATGGTTAGTCAAATCATAAGAAACATAACATGTCTAAACTTATAATTACTCAAACCTATGACTCTTCGGGTTAGTCATATCATTAATTAAGGTAAGACACATAATATGCATATACCCATGATTATTCTAACTTATGCCTTCATGATTCTTTTGGTTAGCCATATCATCAAATATGGTAAGAAACATAATATGTATACAACCATGACTATTCAAACCTATGACTTCATGAATAATCATTATCAACAACACAACAGTATAAGATCCTAACCCAAGGTAGGATTCTAGCTTGATATAGGAAAAACATACCTGGATTAGCATGCTAGCTATTTATGTCTAACATACCCGCATAATGTCTTCCTGTTCTTCGTCAATGACTTGTGCTAGTAACCTACATGTCTCATAAGTTAACCATTACAAAACCAAGTTATACATACCTCGTAAATGGATCTTCTATGATATCCATGACAATGGATGAATCTTTGTCCTCATGTTATCATGATCATATGTTCTTGGACCAGAACATGATTTTTCTTTCTTGGTGTACCTTTCATGTTAGTAGACAACATAAACCTCATACAACACCATAATGCATTAGTACAATCATAAGTGTCAACACCTTAATCAATGAATATTTTCTATCGTGCATTCATAGTTTTATTAAGGTGATATGACAAGTCTAAAATCAAGAGTGTACTAACCGTAATAACATGAAGACAAGCATACCATAAACTTAATCATGAAAAAATATCGAGACATACCTTGATGAGTCATACCCGTCGAGATCGCTAGTAATCTTCTTATGTAAGGCCTTAGCCTCATCTCCCTCTGAAACAGGAACTTCTTCACTCATGCAGATGATCAATCCATCTTCTTCTAGGATTAACCCAATCCACTTGATTTGCAAGAAATGGACCTTGAGCTGGATATGGGTTTGTCAGAGAAACCCCAAAAATTCAAACTTTGAATTTGAAACTTCTGACAAGATAGAAATATGTGTCTTGATGAGCTGATCAAGCTGGTATATTCAAAATTTGAAGACTGCAAAGTTTCACTCCTCAATTTTGTCTTTGAAACTTCCGGATTCACTGGACGTGACCCTGAACTGGGGTTTGATGAAGCCCACTCTTCTTCCCAATCAAAATGTTTGATCCAAAGCTCTAAGCTTCTATTTTTCTGAGGAGCTTCCAGCCGTGGTCAAAAATTCCCATTTTTACAGAAGCCCTAATTTTCCACTTTTCTGAACAAAGTCCCGAACTAGGGTCTGATCAAGCCCGGCCTTCTGCCCAACCAAAAATTCTGATTTTGGTCTCTAAATTTTTATTTTGATGAGTAGCATTCAGCCGTGGTCTCCGATTACAAAAATTCCAACTTTCTTCAAAGCCCTAAATTCTGGAAGCCATGAATGAAGGTACCAAAAAATAATTCTGTTTTGACAGAAATATGTACCTGATTGTTTCTGGTGTAACTCCGAAATTTTTGATCCACAGGGTCTGAAAAACATTTCTTGAGATAGCCTGACCTGTTATCTTTCCATCCTGACAGGTCTGACCTCAATTGGATTCTCTGAGAGAGAGTTATGCCAAATGTCGCAACGTGACCTGTTTTGGGATAAAACAGAAGAGCGAACTTGTACGGCCTGCCACGTGTCACTGTTTGAACTTCGGCCTCTGAAAACGTTTTCTGAGATATCTCGTCTTGTTATCTTTCCATCCTGACAGGTCTGACCTCCATTGGATTTTCTGAGAGAGAGTTATGCCAAGTGTCGCAACGTGACCTGTTTATGGGATAAAACAGTAGAGCGAACTTGTACAGTGTGCCACGTGTCACTGGTTCAAGTTCGGCCTCTAAAAAGGTTTTCTGAGATAGTACAGACTGTGTAATACCTGTCACTTTTTACGAAATTTCATTTGGAGCTTCCTAGCCCAAGATATGACCTTTTTCCCAAGGTCACCTGATTTTGACTCAGATCTGGAAGAGGCAGAAACCCTATATTATACAGATCATAAATCACAAAGTACAACGAATTAGAGGTTGTCCTTTGGACACAAGGTACCTGGAGATCTTAGCTTCGTCCTGTAACAATTGCAGATCCGAAAAATTCTCCAAAACGGATTTATAGCGAAAGTGCTACGATGCCTGGTTTTTGCTATATCAAGCCCTAGCATCGTAAGTGCAACAAGTGTCATACATGCCATATCATGCCTTCTTTCAGGCTAGCTCTGATACCATGTTAAATTTTCTGAATTTACTTCAATTTGATCTAGGATCTTAACTGAGAGAACAACATGTACAGCATATCTACAGCATATCAATCATGGAGACAATAATGCAAGCACACAAGAGACACAAAGATTTACTTGGGGAAAACCATAAAGGTGAAAAACCCCAATAACTTCCTCAGAGATAGATAGAGCAATGATACAACCAACCAAGAGATAGACATAACCTAGCAGCAGATCCTCCTCCTCCATAAGTGCGCCTCTCCTCCTTGAGAGCATGTGTGAGAAGTGAGTGAGTAAATAGAGTGCCTCCCGCACTCTATTTATACTTGACTTGACTTGCCTTTTTACCTAACTCATGTCGGCTCGAACTTAACCACATAACATAATGCTGAGTGGGCCGACCCCCAATAGGGTGGTCTAATAACCCTTTGACCCACATGGCCGACCCCCAATAGGGTGGTATAATAACCCTTTGACCCATATGACTTATACAGGGCCGACCCCAAACAAGGTGGTCTAATAACCCATCAAGTATAAGTTACGACACTTACAATATAAATGACGACACTTCCTTATAGAGGAATAATACCATCTCTATAGGAATACAATATACATATATGTGAAATACATTCCGAAGTTACATATACATCAACAGTTGCATCCTTACTATCGGAGGAAATGAGGCGAAGATCCATAGATAGTTCAGCCAAGGATGCCTTATTTGTAAGAGGTCGCCCTGGAGACAGATCTAAAAATAAGTCTTCAGGTGGTAGATCTAAATCTCCAGGACCTTCTGTAAGAAAATGCTGGAAGTGCGGTAAAGCTGGGCATTACAAGAAGGATTGTAAATCCAAAAATACTGATAAAAGCAGAGGACCTAATGATGCTTCATCCGCGGATGGGAAAGAATCTACAGAGGAAGGAGGAGATGTGTATCTGGCATCTTCAAGTACACATGCAGAGCATGATTCGTGGTTGATTGACTCAGGTGCGTCTTATCATATGACTCCTCATAGGGAGTGGTTTTCTGAATACGAAAAGTATGATGGAGGAGATGTATTTCTGGGAGACAACTCGGTGGCAAAAATCATAGGTCGAGGAAAGATCAAGCTACTGCTCAAAGATGGAAGGGTTAAAACTCTACCCGGGGTTCTGCACATTCCAAAGCTGGCTAGAAACCTTATATCTGTAAGTAAAATGGATGATGCAGGTGTGAAAACTTTATTTGAAAAGAACACATGCAAGATGGTTCGAGAATCACTGGTGCTGATGAGGGGAGTTCGGATTGGAACTCTATACAAGTTGTTGGGAAGCACCTTCAAAAATGGATGTAACAGTACTATTGTTCCTGAGGGTAAAAATGAAGGAGACAGAGTCCTTACTGTCTCTAGTGAGGAGACGTCGCTATGGCATCGAAGGCTTGGACATATTGGAGAGAAGGGTCTTCGACTATTACAAGGTAAAAGTATGGCTGAAGGCATGTCTGATTTCACATTAGATTTCGATTTCTGTGAACATTGCTTATATGGTAAACAGAATCGGGTACGATTCTCATCTGGTGTTGTAAGAGCTAAAGGAATCTTAGAATTAATACACAGTGATGTTTTAGGACCTGTGCTTGTTCCATCACTAGGTAAATCTGTGTATTATGTTTCATTCATAGATGATTTCTCAAGAAAAACTTGGATTTATTTTCTGCGTAAGAAATCTGAGGTTTTTAATAGATTCAAAGAATTTAAGGCTCTTGTAGAGAATCAAACTGAGAAGAAAATAAAAGTACTCAGAACAGATAACGGTGGAGAATTCTGTGAAAGTGAATTTGAGGAGTTCTGTAAAACGTGTGGGATAGCAAGGCAAAAGACTACTCCATACACACCTCAACAGAATGGGGTTGCGGAAAGGATGAACAGGACATTGATGGAAAAGGAAAGGAGTATGCTCAGTGGTGCAAGGCTAGCACAACAATTCTGGGCAGAAGCTGTTGACACTGCGTGTTACCTAGTGAATAGGACACCCACATCAGTGTTGGTTGACAAGACACCTCATGAGGTTTGGACTGGTAAGAAACCCTCTCTCTCTCATCTCAGAGTGTTTGAATGTGATGCTTTTGTACATGTTCCAAAGGAGAAAAGGAGCAAGTTGGATAATAAAGCGGAAAAATGTATCTTCATTGGTTACAAGGATGGAGTGAAAGGTTACAAGCTGTGGAACCCAGTAAAAAGGCAAATAGTTTACAGTCGAGATGTGATCTTCAGATAAGTTGAAAGAACTTCCAAGATGGAGGATGTACCAAAGGAAAAGGATTCAGAGAAGCTACACTTTGATATCAAGGATGAAAGAGGTGATTCTTTTGAGGAACCAGATTCGTCTGAATCAGATGAGGAGTCAGAATCGTCTGAATCAGATGAAGAGGCGGATCCACAGACTCCGGTATTGAGGAGATCTGACCGAGTAAGAAGGCAAGTTGAAAGGTACAGTCCCCCTGATTTTCGTTCTAATTTTGTGTTATCTATTACTGATGATGATCCTAGAACTGCTAAAGAGGCAATGGATTCAGAAGATAGTAAACTATGGAAGAAGGCCATGATAGAAGAAATGGATGCCTTGGACAAAAATGAGGCATGGGATCTGGTTGAGTTTCCCGAAGGAAGAAAGCCTATTGGAAGCAAATGGGTATTCAAGAAGAAGTTAAATGAAGCAGGTAAAGTGGAGAAGTACAAGGCTCGACTAGTAGCGAAAGGTTATTCCCAAATTGAGGGCATTGATTTTGGTGAGATTTTTTCACCTGTTGCAAAATTGACTTCTATTAGATTTCTTCTATCTATTTCTGCTGCTTTTGATCTTGAAGTAGAACAGATGGATGTAAAGACGGATTTCCTACATGGAAATCTTAATGAAGAGATCTATATGAAGCAACCAGAACGGTTTGTGGTGAAAGGAAGAAAGGAGCTTGTCTGTAAGCTGAAAAAGTCTCTCTACGGTTTGAAACAATCTCCCAGAATGTGGTATCAAAAATTTGATACTTATATATTGGGACTTGGTTTCTCAAGAAGCAAAGCTGATCACTGTGTTTATTTTAAGCTAATTGGTGATCATTTTATTTATGTAATATTGTATGTTGATGATATGTTGCTAATTGGAAACAACAAGGAAATCATCAAGGATGTCAAGAATCAGCTGTCATCTAAATTTGACATGAAAGATCTTGGTGCTGCAAATTTCATTTTGGGCATGGAAATAAAAAGAGATCGTGAAAACACGAAACTCTGGTTAAATCAGAGGAAATATGTTGAAACGATATTGAAGAGATTTAATATGCAGGAAAGCAAACCAGTGAAGGTGCCCATTCCTGTAGGTGTAAGGTTATCTGCAGAACAGTGTCCCACGACACAAGAAGAGGTAGAGGACATGTCTCATGTTCCCTATGCTAGTGCAGTTGGCAGTTTGATGTATGCCATGGTCTGTACTAGACCAGATATAGCCCATGCAGTGGGAGTTTTGAGTAGATACATGTCAAAACTAGGAAAGGAACATTGGACTGCAGTAAAGAGGGTCTTCAGGTATTTGTGTGGCACTACAGATTCTGCAATCTGCTACCAAGGAAGACCCGGTCTAAACAGAGAGATAGATATACAAGGATTTGCTGATGTTGACTGGGATGGAGATCTTGATCACAGAAGATCTACAAGTGGCTACGTTTTTAATCTATTTGGAGGAGCAATCAGTTGGATGAGTAGAATACAAGCTGTAGTTGCACTCTCAACCACAGAAGCTGAATACATGGCAGCTACCCATGCAAGTAAGGAAGTTGTATGGTTGCAAAGATTGTGTTCAGGTATTGGTTTTATTCAGAATGCAGTAAAGATTGGCTGTGATAGCTCAAGTGCAATATTTCTAGCAAAGAACCCTGCTTATCATTCAAGGACAAAGCACATCGATGTGCAATACCATTTCGTCAGAGACATGGTTGAACAAAACAAAGTGTTGCTGGAGAAGGTTGACACTTTGGTAAATGTTGCAGACTCTTTGACAAAGTCTGTGAGTACTCAGAAGTTCTCTTGGTGTAAAGAGAACATGGGCATTGTTGCCCTGAATTGTTGAAGTCATAAATTTCTCCTGTATGTGAAGAGAACAACAAGTGGGAGAATGTTGGGTATGTTATATCTCTTCACATGGTCGCTGCATGTACAACACGATCCCTATGGCACTAGTGATTCGCCTGCGCCGGGCGCGTGCAGAGGGGGGGGGTTAGAGGGGGGGGTATCCCGACAGGGCCCACCCCCTTCATTTCGGACCGTTAGGTTCCGAAACGACACGGAGGGGGCCGTTAGGCCCCCGGAGTCCGCGCGGAGCGCAAAATTTTTTGGGTTGCTTTTTGCTTTTTCGCGATTTTTGACCCATTCTACTCTATATAATCCCGGTAAAAGGGATTAGGGTTGTAACCTAATTTCGGGTAAACGAATTAGGGTTTTAGATGCTGCAGAATACCATTTATTGTATTGTACATGTAAAATAAACATATAATGAAAAAGGAGCTGTGCGGCTCTAAGTTTTGTTGGTTTTTTCCCGGTTAAGGGTTTCCAGGTGAAAATCTCTGTGTAATGTGTGTGCCATTGTGTATTCTCTGTTAATGCTTAAGAATCAATATAAGTCTGTATTTCACTGTTAAGGTTTAAAAACTTACAAGATCAAGGAGAGTAGTTACTCGTCGCAATTTTCCAATAAGTTATAGAGCTTACATTATAGTTAGCATAAAGATAATTATGACTTATATATCGTGAGTAGACCTAAATACTAAATCATCACACTTATGCATAATTTGGATGGATGATTTGACCGCTTAGAAAAAAATTTAATTTTTATGAAATTTGGGTTCGTGACACTCAACCACAAAGCTACATGCCTCTCAATTCACACTCTAAAAGTCTTGGCACCCATAATACCTACCACACCCAACACAAGGAAGTATTCCCTTCACTGCTACATAGTCTTGCAGGCCATACCTTACCTCTAGTGCTCTTCAAGGTGGGAATATAAAGGTCCAAGCTAATGGATCCTTGAGACTCTAGACTTCACTAGGTTTATCAAGCAACCCTACCTTCTTTCCTATTCTTATGTTATTTCCACTTGGATTTTCTCACTTTCTTTGGCCAAACAATTTTATCCCGCAGCTCGGTTCTTGACCACCAAAACAGGGTTGTTTTCACTGGTTTATGAACATCTCCCATAGTGTAAATTACCCTAGGGTTCAGGCCTACGGGTCCCCTACTGGATTGAATCTGCCACATGAATTTCTGGGCAAGTTCGGCACTCAAAAATCGAGGTTTTCACAGAATCATAATTTTTCTTCCCTTCGTTGCTCGGCTCCTTGTTCTGCGTTAAAACTCTAGTTGCTTCCGCCTAATGGAATGGGGATCGGGGAATACGAATTCCTAGGGGTGGACTGGTGTGTGGGTCAAGTAAAATAGAGTCCCATACCCTGCCATCCAAAATTTCATGGTTTTCCCACACTCCATCGAATTCATGAACAGTTTCTTCAACCACCTTCTGCAGCATAATTAATGTCAGCAAGGAAGGTCAAATGGGCTCTAATGGGTGACATTTGGCACTCTATGGTCCAATATCACAACCCCCTCACCTATCCCTAGTGGATACACATGTACCTCTCTTATTAGTTTACTCCATAGCCATTTTTCTTTTTCTTTTTATTGCAATGTTAATATTTACATCATTTACAATGTAACATGGCTTGATAACACATGGATAACAGAATATAAACTACTTGCCTTTACATAAAAACCTAGCATCCATTAGAGGGGCCTTGGCCTTGAGCTCCACGCTAGGAAAACATACATCGTATGCATACAATATTTACATTGAAATCCAAATATGTCCTAAGGGTCAAAATGGGGTATTACATTTCCCTCCTCCTTAGAACAACACCGTCCTCGGTGTTCTCAAAACTGAACAAAAATGGGAATGCCCCTCTCATGGCTTCCTCCAGCTCCCATGTAGCCTCATCGGGACTAAGGTGCTTCCAACGCACTTTCACATGTCCGATAGCTCAGTTCCGGAGCAATGTGACCTTCTTGTCGAGGATGCACATAGGCTCCACTTGGAACTCTCCCTATGGTTCCACCTATATCACATTCCAATTAATTATGTGATTAGGATCAGGTACATATTTCTTAAGCAAAGAAACATGGAAAACAATATGAGCTCTCATGTTAATAGGTAATGCAAGTCTATATGCAACTGGTCCTATCTTATCAAGGACTTCAAATGGACCACAATATCTTGGTGCCAACTTGGCACAAATCCCAAAATTTAGGGAACTTTTCCTTGGATTGAATCTCAAATAAACATGATCCCCAATCTTAAATTCCTTATGCACTCTTTTCAAATCTGCATAACATTTTTCCTACCCTGAGCTTCCTTTAAATTCTGCATGATTTTAACAATTTCTTGTTCCATTTCCTTGATCATCTCTGGTCCAAGCACTACCCTGTTCACTGGACTATCCCAAATCACTGAAGTTTTGCATTCTTTGCCATACAATACTTCAAAACGACTCATCCCCAATGATGCATGATGCCCATTATTGTATGCAAATTCTTCCAAGTGTAGGTATTCCTCCCACTTGGATGGTTTGTCCATCACATACATCCTCAACATGTCTTCAAGAAACTGATTCACCCTCTCAGTTTGACCATCTATTTTAGGATGATATGTTGTACTAAATTTCAGTTGAGTTCCCAATTCCTGAAATAATCCCTTCCAAAAATTGGATGTGAACTTTACATCTCGGTCTGAAACTATTGCTTTGGGAAATCCATGTAATCTGAATATCTCCTTCATGAAAATATTGGCTATGTCACTTGCCTTATGAATGGACTTGACTGGAATAAAGTGAGCTGCCTTTGATATATTTTCCACCACTACCATAATTGAATCATGCTTCCTCATTTTCATAGGAAAACCTGTTATAAAATCCATAGAAATCACGTCCGACTTCCATTCTGGAATGGGAAAAGGCTACAATAATCATGCTAGATGTTGATGTTCTGCCTTGACTTGTTGGAATTGCTTACACCTAGAAATGTATTCTTCTATGTCCTTCATCCCATGCCAAAAGTACTGATTTTTTGTTGATGTTATTTTCTTTTGATATACTCTATTTCCAGAGTATGGCATTTGATGTATTTCATCCATCACTAGCTTCTTCAAATCTGCACAATCTGGAGTACACAATCTAGTACCTTGATAAATGAGAATATCATATTCAACAAGTTGATATCCTGCTCACCATTCATCTTTATTTCCCTGCTGCAAATTCTCTTTAATCTGATGATAAGTTCCATCACTAGTTTGGGCTTCAAGAACTTTTGCCTTCAAATCTGATTTGCACATACTTAATGCTGCAACATGAAACTTTCTGCTGAGAGCATATGAAACCTTATTCTCTTTCCCTTTCACATGGTTAATTTCAAAATCAAATTCACAGAGAAATTACATCCATCTTTCTTTCCTAGCATTCAAATTTGGCTAGTCAAACAAATACTTCAAGCTCATGTAGTCTGTCCTAAGCTCAAAACTTCTTCCCAACAAATAATGTCTCCACATCTTGAAAGCATGTACTATGGCTACTAGTTATAAATCATGTGTGGCATAATTCTTTTCATGCTCTTTTAATTTCCTTGACTCATAGCAAATCACAAATCCTTCTTGCATGAGCACTCCACCTATCCCTTCAATGCAATCATCTGTGCACACTACAAAATCCTTCCTTGGATCTGCAATCTTCAAAACAGGAGCGTTGGTAAGGAACTTCTTTAACTACTGAAAGCTTCTCTCACATTTTCAGATCATACAAACTTAAGAATCTTCCTCTGCAATGATGTAATCGGATGAGCTATCTTGGAGAATCCTTCAATGAACCTTCTATAATAGCCTGCAAGACCCATAAAATATCTAACATCTGAAACATTCTTTGGAGTAGGCCAATCCATTATGGATTCAATATTTTTTGGATCCACTGCAATTCCTTCTTCTGAGATGACATGAACCAAATACTGTACCTTACTTTGGTAGAAATCACACTTGCTCAGATTTGCATACAATTGGTTCTCTCTAAGAAATTGCAACACCCTTCTTAGATTTTCATCATGCTCATCTTCATTCCTAGAGTAAACAAGAATGTCATCCAAGAAAACTATCACAAAATTATCCAAATACTTGTTGAAGACACTATTCATGAGACACATGAATGTAGAAGGTGCATTGGTAAGACCAAATGGCACCACTGTGAACTCATAATGACCATATTTGTTATAAAAACAGGATCGCAGAGCAATAACAATAAACAGAAATGAAAATATAATCACACCTACACATTACAAGACACAGATATATCATGGTTCACCCAAGTTGGGATACGTCCACACTGAAGTTGCTAGTCCTTATTATTATACCGTCCAGCAAAGTGAAGGGATAGAACCTGCAGCACAACTGCTGCACTTCCTCTTCACTATCTCATAGTCTCTCTTCTTGATCTCAGATATCTTTACAATGCATAAAACCTAATACATCAACCCTAGCCGTGTTACGATGTCTTTCTTTTATAAGGGAAATACAATGGGAAAATACCACGGGTTACCCAAAACAATGGGCTCAAAAACTATTGGCGAAAATAGCCCCAAAGAAAATTTATTTGGGGCTATGCCCCCGAACCCCCATTTTCTCGGGGTCGTTGCCCCCAAACCCCCTTTCTCGGGGGCGCTGCCCCCAGACCCCCTGGGGATCATGCCGGGATCATAACCAAACCTAGGGTACGAACACGGTTGAATAATAATATCTCTGAATCTGGAGATCAGGCTCCACAACCAACTATATCTTGTCCTGAAATTTGTTTTGTGAATGTAGTCTTCTTTTATCCTCACTTGATGATAGCCAGACCTTAAGTCAATCTTTGAAAACACTCTATCTTCCTTCATTTGATCAAGCAAATAATAAATTCTTGGAAATGGATACTTATTCTTTATTGTTACTTTATTGAATTGTTTGTAATCAATACACATCCTTAAAGTCCCATCCTTTTTCTTGACAAATAACACTGGTGCTCCCCAAGGAGATACACTAGGCCTAATATACTTCTTGTCCATTAATTCTTGTAGTTGAATCTTTAACTCTACCAATTCTAGTGTGCTCACTCCATACGGAGATTTCGAAATTTGTGATGCTCCTGGAACAAGATCAATGGTAAAATCAATATCTCTCTTAGGTGGCAGTCTAGGCATTTCATCTAGAAACACATCATTGAACTCTTGCAACAAATGTAAGTCTTCCATCCTCGGTCCTTGGTCCTCAGATGAATCTGATATGTGAACTGCATATAATTGGAAGCCCTTCTTATAAAAAAAAATCAACTGTAGGGCTGAAATCTGTTTTACTGAAACTTGCTTGGGAATTCCCTTTACCAATTTGGGTTTTCCTTCTTCATCAATGCATTCAAGTACCTTTTCAAGGAAATCTATCTTGGATCTATGCCTTTACATCCAATCCATGCCAATTAGGGCATCATAAGATCCTAATGGTAGGAAATTCAAATTTACTTGTGTGAGGAGTCCATTCAACTCCATGGGGCACTCCATCACCACTTCACTCACTTTTCTATTGGTCCATGTGCCTAACTGAACTAGCCAAGACTCATTGTGCTTCAGTTTTCTAAGAGAACAAGCTTCAACCACTTTTGGAGAAACATAACTATGAGTAGATCCTAGGTCAATCAAAACATAAATGGATTGCTTAGCAATCTTACCTTTAACTTCCACCACTGCTAGATAAAGGTCCGCTTGATGATTATCCAATGCTGCATAGATTTGAGGTGTTTCCCTTGCAATATCCTCCACTGTATTTGATCCTTCTACATTGTATAAACTTCTGGGATTATCCCTCCGATGTGGACACTCTCTAAGCACGTGGTTTCCTCCACATCCCCAACACTAAAGTGGTCCTTTTGGTTCTCTTTCTTCTACAATTGTTGGTTTGTTTCCACTTCTTGCTTGCTGGCCCTATGGAAAATATATTGGATGACTTTTGAATGGTGCCTTGAATCCAATTTTCCTTTGTTCAAACCTCCCATTTTTCTTTCCTTTCCATGCTGGGTGGACCTCTATTTTTCCTTTGCTCTGCTCATAGCAATGCACTGCCATTCTAATGGATTCATCAAGACTTGGTGTATCAACAAACTCAATCCTATCTCTAAAATTATGAGGTAGACTTCCAAGTAAACGTTGGATCTTAACCCTCTCATCCTTGATATAGTCCACATACCTCAGAAATTCCAAAAACTTATGGACATTCTCATCCATAGATTTATGTCCCGACCTAAGGTCATTGAACTCTTTCCTCTTGTTGTCATAATACCTAGCCGATAGGTATTTTTCCTTGAAATACCTGTTAAATCTCTTCCAACTGATCCTTCTTTCACTAATTCCTTTCACTTGCATGAGGTGATCCCACCAAATTGAAGCTCTGCCACTTAGATTGTAAATGGAAATCCTGGGCCTTTCATTTCCTGAGTAGTCGTGGATCCTAAATTATTTATTCATCCCCAAAAGCCATGCCTCTGCCTCTGGGCCAGTCTTACTTTCTCCATCAAATGTGGGAGGGATTGTCTTCCTAAATTCTCCCTTTGGCATTCCTTTACATCTCTTTCTACCTTCAAACCTACTAGAAGAAGATATTGAGGAGGGCGTGTTGCGATTTTTTCTCACCGAACTCTTCCTTGGGATTGGAGTTCTCTTCCTAGAGTGGCCTCTAGAGCGACTTTCTGCGCCCCTTCCTTCTTTACGTACATTGCTTGGGTTGGACCCAAGGTTTACCCTATGATGCATATCAGTGAATCTCTACAAAATAACAGCATTGAGTTGATTATGTTCGTCCTGAGCCTTCATCAACTTTTCATTGAATCTTATCATGGTTTCAACAAAGTTCTGAGGGGTTATTTGATCCCTTCTTCCATTGGATTCAGTCTCTGCATGATTTGCTTGCACGTTTTCTCCTAGCACATCTTCATCATGGTTGTAAGTATCTTGGGCATCATTCATAGTTACCATTTTCCTTGGATATTTCTTTCCCCTTCCTGCTGCTCTCTGCTACACTTATTCAAATGCTATCGGCTGCAAGCATTGTGCATCATAGAGGCGTTTATTAGACATCATATAAAATAAATAAATAAATAAAAATCCATAATTAACAAAAATAAAGTCATGGAATTAATTTATAGAGCTATTATTCCTTCTACTTCGTCCCAAGCAGCCCTAGTGCTGCAACCTTGGGCTCTGATACCACTCTGTCATGTCCCCGATCCCCTCAATGCCCCTTTGAGTGATGGGGGAACAAGCCTGATTTTTTTTTTCTTTACAAAACGTATTTGCAACTCTACCAATTCACACAGCTGCAATAGCTTTGGTCCAAATTTCCACAATGCGGGATTCGGAATTCGGAACACCAATTAGACAGTGTTGAAGAACACCTTCCTGACTTCTACAATGTGGAATTCGAAAATCGTAATGCTAATTACGTGGCATCAAAGAACACCTTCCCAAATTCTACATTCTGCAATCCACAATGCAGGATTTGGAAATCAGAACACCAAATTGATAGCGTCGAAGACCACCTTCCCAACTTCCACAATCTGCAATCGGAAATGCAGGATTCGGAAATCGGAACGCCAAATACACAGCATCGGAGAACACCTTTCTAACTTCCGCAATCCGCAATCCACAATGCGGGATTCGGAAATCAGAATGCTAAATTCACGGCATAGAAGAAAACCTTCCCAAATTCCACAATCTGTAATGCGGGATTCGGAAATCGAAACGCCAATATCCAATACGGGAAATTTACTTATCCAACTTCCTTAATCCGCAATCCGCGTTGCGGAAATCGGAAATCATAACCACCATTTTACAACTTCGGAAAACTTGCTCTTCTGAATTCCACGATATGAAATCCGCATTACAGGAATTTGAAGTCGGAACCACCACGCATAAATCCATATAATCACCCTTCTGACTTCCGCAATCCGCAATCTACATTGCGGGTTTAGAAAGTCAGAATCCCAACTGCACAACTTCTCTGGCTCATAACTTCTTCATCCTTATACCAATTTGGGAAAACTCAATACTATTGGAAATATCTTGGAGAGATCTATGCAACGTTGTGGATCCCTAACACACCTGATTACTCTAACCTTTCCTCCCTTCCAACCAAAAAGCTTCCCCTAAGTTCGTCAAACCTCTTGACCCCACTATCAAAAGCCCTAGAGTTGCCCTGCCAAGGCCCCTCCCTTCATCTAATCACAGAGGGGGCATGAACACATTAGGGGAAGTGTCTTATTCATTCCCCAATGCTCATTTGATGAAGTACAGAGCCTCTAAGGAGGTGTGCAATGCATAGCAACAAACATAGTGGAACTAAATCTTGGTTAATGCACCTACAGCATGTAAAACTACAACACATTAACACAAGCAAAATGATGAATAAAACAACCAATGCACCAGCCTCAAATTCAGGCTTATACATAGACTTCCTATTGGTTAATCACATATTCTCATTCCATTCAATTTAATTGGAATAACATCTAAACATACATAGGAAATTAACATCATTTAACACCACAAAGAACACTTATCTTTAGAAAGAAGTTGTCCAAGAAACTAGCTATGTGGAGAAACGTTCCACCCAACCACGAGTCTTTGTCCATCCTATACCCTTTCAGCTAAGAAACCACCCCAAATATGGTTTGTGTATCCACTAAGGAGGGCTAAACAGGCTCACTCACAGCCATGGCTTCACACAAACCGTCATGCTAAGCCAACATACAATTGGTTTTATCAAGCATGCAAGGGATAAGGAGGAGGATGCTAAGCTAGTGAGATCAACCATAGAGCTACAGGACTCTCAATTCACACCTTGAAAATCTTGGAACCCACAATACCTACCACGCCCAACACAAGTATTCCCTTCACTACTACACAGTCCCTTAGGCCATACCTTCCCTCCAATGCTCTTTAGGGTGGGCATATAAAGGTCCAAGTTGTTGGATCCTTGAGACTCTAGCCTTCACTGTGTTTATTAAGCAACCATACCTTATGTCATATTCTTCACTTATTTCCACTTGGATTTTCTCACTTTCTTTGGCCAAACAACTATATCCCACAGTTGGGTTCTCGGCCACCAAAATAGGGTTGTCTTCACCGATTTCTGACATCTCCCACGCTGCAAATTACCCTGGGGTTTAGGCCTATGGGTCCCCTGCTAGATTGAATCTCCCACACGAATTTATGGGCAAGTTACGCACTCAAAAATTGGGGTTTTCACATAATCGTGATTTTTCCTCCCTTCACTTCTCGGCTCACTGTTCTGCGTTCAAACTCCGGTTTCTTCTTCCTAATGGAATGGAGATCAGGGAATAAAAATTCTTAGGGGTAGAGTGGCGTGTAGGTCAAGGAAAATAGATTCCCATACCCTGCCATCCTAAAATTTGGGGTTTTCCCACACTCCATCAACTTCATGAACAGTTTCTTCAACCACCTTCTGCAACAGAATTAATGTCAGCAAGGAAGGTCAAATGGGCTCTAAGGGTGACATTTGGCAGTCTATGGTCCAATCTCACAATTGCCTCACCTCTCCCTAGTGGATACATATCGCCCTCTCTTATTAGTTGCCTCCATAGCCATTGTTCTTGGTATTTTTATTGTAGTGTTAATATTTACATCATTTACAATGTCCCATGGCTTGATGGCACATGGATAACAGAATATAAACTACTTTCCTTTACATAAAAACCTAGCATCCACTAGTGGGGCCTTGGCCTTGAGATCCACGCTAGGAAAACATACATCGCATGCATACAATATTTACATTGAAATCCAAATATGTCCTAAGGGTCAAAATGGATTATTACATGGAACCGTTGATCGGGACCAACACGAAACGCCTACCTGCAATGATCCCAACATTGGGTCAACTGCACCCAATAATGATGATTTATCCTTGAGGAATGTATCATCCTAATAAAACTTAGGAGGCAAATAAACATCAATAGGTCTTGGGTTTGAACATTAATGGGGCAAGGGTACGAATCCCTCTCCCTCTCTTTAGCCACCCAGTCACACATGAAGTTGTACTGGTCAACCCATGCATGCTACTGCTAATCATCCTCTCCCCAATGACATCTTTGTTTCACATATAACATCAATTAGTGTCATAAATAGACATATAAAAACATTAAATATTTCATTCACTGAGCATATTATTTAATAATAAAAATATTGTGACTAGTGGTGTGCCTTAATTACAGTTGTGCACCAATAATGGTGCTCTTGGACCACAAGTGCACTGCTAATAGTGCTCTTAGAATACATGTGCACCACTAATGGTGCGCAATGATTAATAGAGTGCATTGTTGTTTGTTTTAAAAAATTTAAATGGCGATTGACGGTGCACCCATTAAACATTTGTGCATAGAAAACAGTGCACAAAGGCTCATAAACTGCATCATAGAAGTCCATTGTGAGTTTTTTTCTAATTATGCTTTAACGGTGAACCACTTACATGTCAACGCACTAAGAAATTAGTGTGGGGATTTTAATAGTGCCCTGCTAAATGTTTTTCTTTCATATTATTTTTTAAGTTTTCCACCCCTTAATTGGTGCGTTGTGGACATGTCATCGCACGATAATGGTGCGTAAGGGTTCTTAGAGTGCATCGTAGCTACCCTTGGTGAGTTCGGAAATTTTTATGTGATAATGGTGCGCCATTTACACATCAACACACCGTGACATCAGTGTGGAAAGGTTAATGGACCACACCATTTAATGTAATGATTTATTTTAAATTACATTTGGTTATGCGGTGCGCTTGGCACACATCGGTGCACCATCTCAGCAATGCACCTAGGTTTACTGTGTGTGTGTCATAGAATCCCTTTGTGAGTTTTTTTTATTTTTTATCGTTTAACGGTGCACTAGATACATGTCAACGCAATAAACAATCGGTGCGATTAGTTTAACAAAGCGCACCGTTAAACATTTTGTTTTGTTTGTTTTGCACCCCCAAAACTGGTGCATTGTGGACATGTCACCGCACCATAAATGGTACATAATTGTTCTTAGAATGAACTATAGCCTCCCTTGGTGAGTACAAAAATTTTGTATGTGATAATGATGCAACTATTACATGTTGGTGCACCATGGCATCTGTGCGGACATGTTAATGAACTGCACCACTTAAGTGTTAGAATATTCTCGGCATCATTTTTCTATTTTGCATGTCTGCATGCATCCAGTCATTTTCATGCATTTGCATGCCATTACATGCATCCAGTCATCAGTATGGCAGTCTCCCAATACCTAGTCCTTATTTTGCAGCCCCCGGGAGCCTGTTTCTGCTCAGTTTTAGCCCTCCTAGCCACTGATGTGCCCTTGTTTTCATCACTGGAGCATAAGTGCGCCTTATTCCACTTATTTAGGAGTTACTTCAGTTAGCTGGTTGGTTGATGACTCAATTCCTTGATTCAGGGGATGATTGATCATTTAATTGACTGAAGCACTTAGATAGGCACCTACTGAGACTAGTTTGAGCTATTATGACTTCTGACAGCTCCTCATGCGCACACATTGGATTCTCCTTCCCTACATCAGTGCCCATGCACTCAGTTAGACTCATTTGACTGACTATCTGACATTTATGACCACTGCCACTTGTTTGGATGATGTCTCCTATGCTATCCAAGCCACTCTTTAAGGATAATTCGAATGACCTTAGAGGTATTCAAATCCATTTGATTGTATTCGGTTATTATTCACATTACAGAGTGCTAGATTATAGCTGATGTATGATACAACAGCTTTTCTCCATTTTCTGTGTAATGAGTGATTATTGATTCAGCATTTCTTCTTCTTCTTTCTGCACTACATGAGTAAATTCTAGTGAGGTCTGCTACTACTAAGTGATCCTACTTCTGAAATATCACATTAAGGTTATGATTTTTTTAAATTACATTTAGTAATGCAATGTGCTTGGCACATGTTAGTGCATCGTAACAACAATGTGAAAGGGTTTAGTATACATATTGGTTTATGTTAGGTTTTTTTAAACCTAGTTTATCAGTGCGATATGAAATTATAACGCATTGTTCTTGTGGTGTGTGTCTGTACAAAACACACCACGCACAGTGCACCCTATCAATTTACAAGGTGCACCGACTTGCAGTGCGAGCTGAACAACTTAAATGCATCATGCAGGTGTTTTATTTTTATTTTTAATTTAGGAGAAAAAATGGTTAATTTCCAATTTTAATCCAATAAAAAATTAAATTATAAAGTAGCAAATAATTTACATGGACACTTGTGCATCAAGGAGGCATTCTTGTGATGTATGTCAAATTTGAAAAATTTTCCACCATTTGGAAAATTTCAAAATCCATTAAGTAACCACTGGAAGTGAGCAATGTCGCCACGTGGAGCACAGATGCTAGGGCATTTGATCAAGGGATGTATGACATTAGTGTTGTAGGGATCAAAAGCACTATAGATGTGCTAAAAAAATGAGTTTTTCATGCGATGTTGCTTTAATTAAACCTTATTATGGTGTTCCCAAAACTATAACGCATCTGTGCAGTCAAGTATTTACAATGCACTGCAAATAAAATTTTAAAATAAAAAATAATATAGTATGTGATTTTATATTCGAAATTTTTTAACCATAATGCAGTGTGAGTTAGGCTATACCACCACGTTGCCGTTAATTAGAACAACCACACCATCGATGGAAATAAAAAATAAAAAATATAATAATATGGTTCTCTCATCTATTTGTTTACACTACTTTGGTGATTTAAACTACATGGCTCTGCGGTGTGCTTTGTTAATATAAATGCACTCTTTGTAAAAAAACATTAATGGTGTTTTTGGTTACAGTGCCACATGATTTATTTGCAACACCGGTGCATTGTTTTCTTATATGTAATAGTATGTTTATTATGTTGAAATGTGCCGAAAACAAAAATCCACTAAAACCTCCACCTACTTGCCTCTGCTAGTCACCTCCGCTATAAACAGATATTTGGGCCCTTTCTAGAGTAGCATCTGTTATAACCTCCACAAAAGGGCCTTTTGCCTTTTAGTGGTATGAGATGGTGGATTCACAACAAGTATTTGATGTTGGGGGTTTTAACAATAGCTCTTGATTGTGGAGTAATTGTCAAATGAGTTGTGACAAAATTGTAATCTTGTGCAAGTTTCATATGTGATTTGTAATGATGTAGTAATATTTTGTGTTGTTGCTAGAAGGAGCATGAGAAAATTTTGGGTAGTGAAAAATGTCACGGGTAATGTTCAATGAATATTTTTGAGTTGAAGATATCTTCATTGTATCATTATTGAATCACATGGGAATATACAGGTGTATCTTTCAGAGTAGAGTTTTTATCCTATATAAGTTTACCACTTGGATCTAGTTGTCCATTGCTATGTTGCTAGTTATTGTATTTAGTTTTTATGGGTTGATTTAGGCATTGTTTATTTTTGCAAATTTTTTACATGGTATCATAGCTCTTTGGAGGCATTATCTAGATATTGTTGGTGTATTTTGTGCTATTTTGTTCTTGTAATGGTTCTTGGGCGTGGATATAGTGAACAACATGTCGTAACCACTTGAACCTCATTGAATTGTGTAACACCTATACCATTTCGCTGTTTATGTAGCTCACATAATATCCAATTTTATTAGCTTCTTATTGGTTTCTCAACTCACATTATTCCCTTATTTGTCCATGTGTCTATTGTTGTGTGCCTCTTTCTCTCCCTCCCTCTCTCATCCTCTTTGTATGCAATCAGAATATCCTTAGTATATGCTCGATGATCTTGCATTAGTCTATCTATGTTACAAAGTAAATCATGCCCTCATGTCTATAGTGTTGATTGTACATATATTTCTTTAAATTGTTATTGTTGTTTGAATTCTCTTATTTTCCTCTCATGTTCATCGCTACATATTCACCTGCAACAATACAACACACTTACTACATAAATCAGGGATTTCCATTTCAACTCACTTTCTATTGAAATTCATCATTCGCTACTATTTCCATGTATGTATCTATTTCCTCATCCCTGGAACCACTACTCGTGTGTTCATTAAGCATGCATCACCCACATGAATTGAATTAATTCATGTCCCCATAGAGACATTCAATTTCCCTATTTCATGCATTTTACAAACTACCTACTTTGATCCAACCAATGACTATTTTTGAGAACCACACAACATGGATTTACTAGCTCAACATGTTACAATTATCCTAACCCAATTATTTACAACCATATGCGGGCTATCTCAATTGACATAATCACTTCTTCACAAAACAAAATTATTAGACACTTTCAACAACCTTCCTCTTCACATAGAATTTCTACCCTTCGTCTGAAACACATTCTCTTGCAAATTTATTCACCTCCACTATCATATTTTTAATTTTCTCTTTCCCTCTTCCATCATAAAAATTAATATTTGTGCACCCATTTGACATCAATGTGCATTTATTTATCTGACTTCTATGTACCTTTCCATTCTAAAATCCTTCAACATAATCCATACTCTATAGGAATTTTTTATATTGCAATTCCTTTGCAGAATGACTCAACTATACAAGAGATTAAGTGAAAACAAACTTTGGAGTAGTATTTAATTCCATGAGAATGCACAACTTAAATTTGAAATCTCAAATTGGATAATTGAGAGTGATTTTTATCAAATGTTTTAGCTTAAAATATAGAAAAAAAATGGATTATAGGTACCAAATCATTTAGGTCCTTGAAGTATTGAAATAAGATATGTAATCAATAGTGAGATCCAAGAGCCAAAGCCAGAGCCAAGATCCCTAGTCTTCATTATTAAGTTTCTGGGAACGCAATAATACAAATTAGGATTGCTTATCTATAAAGAATTTGTGTCAATGGCACATTTGACATCAAGCCACCAAAAAAATTCCAGGAGAAAAATACAATTTAAGATCTAAATTGATAAAAAAATTGCTATCGCCATTAAAGGTATTGATTTCTTAGAAGTTCATCAAAATTCTTAAAGAAGAAGATGGAAGACAATAATGGATAAAGTACAATAAAATATTTTAAGGGGGGGCTTATGGAACCAATGCATAATAATATAATATAAGAACCCATGAAGCGAAAGAAAAAACCCAAGCCAAGATAAAAGACTTGTATAGTGAATAAGTTCTTGGTAAATCCATCAAGCCATCAATACCAACAGAAAATGAGTTATGGTGTTGTATTGAAGATTCTATTGGTAAGGCAATTAGAAAACCACATGTGAGAAATTTTGTAATGATGTCACTCATGAAATTAAATCTCCTAATCCAAATTTTGTGTTGGAATATCCAAATATACTGAGATGGGGGTGTAAATCAGTATAGGACATATTGTACACTATTGAAATTGTTTACCATTCACATTAGCCTTCAATCACATTGAGAAATAGTGAACAAAAATGCACAATACAAGAGACACGGGATTTTAATGTGGAAACCCAATAAGGGAGAACACCACGAAAAATATGTTCTTTCTAAAAGAATGATTAGAATGATTTGCAAAAACCTATCTACTGGAGACACCAATCTAACAAGTTTAAAAGAAACAACTTGTGGGGGGCACCAACCCCCTATATTCTACAACACCAACTAGAAGGAAGCACCAACTCCCTAGATTCTCTATCACCAACTAGAAGGAAGTACCAACACCCTAAACTCTCCATCACCAACTATAAGGAAGCGCCAACTCCATGGGTTTCATATTCATTTACTGTGTGAAACCTTACCTGTTGGACTATGTTTTTTCGTGTAGGACAATATTTACTACAGTCAAATATTGCTCTATCACACTCTACTATGCACACTTTTCTCTACACACTATGCTCTCTGTACTCTGCTATGTGCACTCTTCTCTACGCACGACAATCCTAGTTTATGTACTGCACACCAAGTTTCTTGCCACTCTTTTCATTGTGCAATATAATCTTCACAATTGTCACACTATCGCACTCTGCACTCCGTAAGATAATATTCACAACTACCACACTCTACACGTTGCAAGATAACTTTGGTTGCTACGCATCCCTCATAGTACCTTCTTTTAACCATAGAATAACATAGAAGAAAGCATCCCTTCCTCTTCACAAGGTTTTCGTACTCATTCTTAGTAATCCTTCAAAAAGTATTCAAGTATCTTTGAAGAACATCTTCAATAAAACCCAAGAAAACATCTTCAAGAACCCCAAAAAAATCATCTTCTCCTTGAAATTGCACACCTTTTCATAGATCCATACTTGCTTGGATGTATGATCAAAAGAGGAGAGTGATCCACTTATCAATATATGTCTTAAATCACTTGCTAGGCCAACATAACATTGTAAAATATCTTGGCAAGACCAACCTAACATTCTGGCTAGGTTGACTTTACAAATTCTTTCATATCTCCTTATTCCTATGGATTTAGAGGAACTTATGTAAACCATTGGAGAGGTATCAGAACAATATTTCTGACCATGTAATATTTACTCCATTTTTTTTTAGGTATCTATAGTAAAAATTCCTTCAAAGATAGGGTATCCAAATTGGTCATCAAAAAACAATATTTCCAATAATATTCATGTTACAATCTCTATTTGTTGTTTCCTTGCCTTTGACAACAATCGCAACAATATTTTCAACAATATACCCCTTTTTTCATTGATGAACACCTTTAAAAAATTATGCAACAGACTTGTATATACTCCCCCTACGCAATTTATCCATGCAATTATGTTTACAGGCAATTATGTTTATGTGCAGTATCTGCAAACTGTCCCCCTATGCAATTTTCTGTATCCATGCAATTATGTTTTTGCGCAATTATGTTTCTACACAGTATCTATAATTTCTCCCCCTTTGAAATCAATGGAAAAGGGGTGCTCCCCCTAGACTCATGCTTCTCTTTCTTCTTCTGTTGCTCCCCCTATCTAAACGTTTATCTAATTTTGTCAATTCCTTTGACTACTCAACATTTTTGTGTTCCCATAGCTTCTAGCTTTGACGAGGCTTGTAACAATTAATGTGTGGGAATTATTCCCAATTTTTGTTTGAGGTACTCAAAGGTATCCCCGGGAAGAGGCTTTGTGAAAATGTCTATAATCTACTCCTTAGTGACAACATAGTCCAACTTGACATTGTTCTTGGTGACTTGTTCTCTCAAAAAATGATATTTGATAGTGATATGCTTTGTCTTGGAGTGCATTACAATATTCTTGTAAATGATAATTGTACTTGTGTTGCACACAAATTTCGAATAGGATAATTGAACTCTACCTAGATGTCCTTCACATTTCGCTTCATCCAGAGAACTTGAGCACAACATGTTGTTGTAGTATTGTATTTTTCCTATGTTTTGGATAGAGATATTGAATATTGTTTCTTGCTCAAACAATATAGTAAGCAGTTACCCAAATAAAATGTGTCTCCACTTGTACTTATTTTTTCATCAATACTTCCTACCCAATCTACATCTATATAGGTTGTCATAGTCAATTCAATTCCCTTTGGATACCATAACCCAAAATCTATTGTTCCTTTGAGATACCTAAAGATTCTTTTTACTGCTAGAACATGAGTCTCCCTAGGTGTAGCTTGAGATATTGCATCATATCCAAATGGCTTGCATTACATCTGGTCTTGAGGATGTCACATAGACTAGAATTCTAATCATTGACCTATAGATTCTTTGATGCACTTCTTCGCTTCATCCTCTTTACTTAACTTGCAACTAGTGATCATATGAGTACTTACAAGTTTGCAGTCCTCGATTTTGAACTTCTTCAACATTTATTTTATATACTTGGTTTGGGAAATGAAAATACCTTCATCTAGTCGAGATATCTGGAATCCTATGAAGAAATTCATCTCTCCAAGAATAGACACTTCAAATTCTTTCTGCATTTCCTTGGAAATGTATTGGCTTGATATATCATCATCACTTCCAAAATTGGAGGCATCAACATACACTTCAATGACAATCATATTCCATGTTCAACTTTTATGCAGAGATTGTTGTCTGCATTACCCTTCCTGAATCCTTGTTGTTGCAAGTACTTATCTAGCCTTGCGTACCAAGCTCTAGGAGCTTGTTTTATCCCATACTGGGATTTGTTCAATCTCTATACATGGTCTTTATTTTTTGACAGTAGTAACCCTTCTAGTTGTTCTATGAAAAATTGTTCTAATTATCCATTTAAAAATGCTTATTTTATATCCATTTGATTTACCTTGATATTTTAGGAGCATGCATAAGGAAAGAAAATCTTGATTGCTTTTATTTTGGCTACAACAGAAAAAGCTTATTCAAATTCTATTCCTTCAAATTGAGCATACCATTTGCACACCAATCTTGCTTTTTTTATGATTACGTGTCCATCTTCATTCTTTTTTTTTTAAAACCCATTTAGTGCCGATCACATTTTTGTTTCTAGGTCTTGGTACAAGTTCCCATGTCTCATTTTTCTCAATCTGATTCAGTTCTTCTTCCATAGCATTAGCCCAGTGTTCATAAGTCCTAGATTCCTCAAAACAATTTGGCTCTATTTTGGACAACAGAGAGAGTTGTACCTATTTATAAGTGCTTTCAAATTTTCTCTTTCTTGTTTGTATACATGTTCCTTTATCACCAATGATTAAATAATCAGAATGGTTCTTTTGAACATACCTAGATGGATTCGTTGTATCTAATATTTCAATTTCTTCTTGTTCTTCTTTTTGTTTCTCTTTCTCTTATAGTTCTTCTTGTTGTTGTTCAATTATTGGTTGATCATCTTCATCCATATCCACATATCTTCTTGATTTGTGAGTCATTATTTAATCTACTTTCACATATGGGATTTCCACCAACTTGTTTTCCCTTAAATTGTAGTATTTATACGCATTGTCTCTAGAGGAGAAGCCAAGGAAGATTCCTTCATAAGACATGGAGTCAAACTTTTCCAAATTTTCATCATTTCTTTTGATGTAGCATTTGTTCCCAAATACCCTAAAGTGTTTACCTATTGTTGGTATTCCTTTCCAGAGTTCATAGGGAGTGGTGTTGCTATCAACTCTTATATGTCCCCTATTTAAAATGTGGATAGAAGTATGAATTACTTGGGTCCAAAACATATCAGATAGTTTGGAGTCATTCAACATTGTTCTATCGATCTCCTACATAGTCCTTTTCTTCCTCTCTGCTACTCAATTTTGTTGTGGAGTCCTGGTAGCTAAGAATTGTCTATTAATTCCATGTTTCTCATAGAATTCGTAAAATTCATTTGAGTTGTACTCACCCCCATTATCTAATATTAGGCACTTAATTTTAAGTCAGTTTCATTCTCAACTGCTTCTTTAAAACCTTTGAACATCTCACAAACCTTTGATTTTCTTTTGAGAGAAGAGACCCAAGTCATTCTAGTATAGGCATCAATGAAGAGAATAAAGTAAGATTTACCATTTAGACCTTTTAATCTTGTTGTCCCACAAATATCAATATGCACTAGTTTAAAAGGTTTTGTTGTAGAATATTCTTTTGTCTTGAAACTTATCCTTGTTTGTTTCCAATTTAAACAATGCTTGCAAATAGATTTTGAGGTCTTCGTAATTTTTGGGATGTCTCTTACTACTTTCCTTTTGCTTATATTTACTAAATTGTCAAATTTTATCTAACCCATTCTTCTATGCCAGATCCAACTTTCATCTACTTGAACCATACAAAAATTTTCTTCTTTTCTCTCATCCAATATGTATACATTGTTTCGAGTTCTAGATGTTGTTACTACTAGTCTGCCTAAGTATTGTTAGGAATTCCTATACTCCATCCTAGTCCTACCAACATTTTCATTATTTTGCATTTCAGCCATGCATGCATTTTTGCATGCAGTCATGCAATTGCATGCATCCCAATCATCAGGTTGGTGTCCTCCAGCACCTAGTCCCCAGTTTGCTAGCCCCAGGAGCTTCTTTCCACTCATTTTTATCCCTCCTAGTCAGTGATGAGCCCACCTTTCACATACCACTTGTGAAAGGCGCCCTTCTTCACCTACCATTCAGTTACACTTCAGTTAGTTGAGTTATTTGTGGATCTCTCCTTGATTTGAGGATTGATTGACTTGTTAACTAGCTGAAACACTCCGTTGTACCCCCAGTGAGACTAGATTTCCTATTTTGGCTCCAGTCAACTCCCCATGCAACCTCCACTGAGCCTCCTTCACTACATTAGTGCTTCCATGTGCCAGTTACACCTACCACACTCAGTTAGACTCAGCTTGACACCTGGTTGACTGTTACTTGTGAATTGATGACTCCAGTGATGATGGTTAGGACTCCTAGTCATGTATTGTTGACACTCCACTGATGATGATGATGACTTGTAGTGCAAATAAGCCATGCCCATGCAGGAAAATTTGAATTGCCACCTTGGCATTTGAATCCTCTCCACCATTGTATTATTTATTGTTCATATTATGATTAATGAATTAGTGTGTGTGATGTTATTCTGCTTCTATCCAAGTTCTATTGTATCATAATTATGTTGCTCCTTTACACTGCATTGACCACTCTTCTTCTATTTTCCTGCTTAATCTTAATCTTTCTTGTGAGGTATACATCAACTCTTAGATCTACTGTGAGGATTTTCACAAGCATTCCTTTCTTATTTTACATTTCTTAGAGTCAAAAGTGAGGATATTCCCTTGATCACACATTTGACTTACACTGATAAGGTTATGATTCACATTTTCAAGAAGTAAGACATTTTCTTCTTTGGCCTTTTAACTCCCAAGACTCACAATTCATTTTCCAATAATTTTGGTAGATCCATCATATCCAAAGTAAACATTGTCTCCTTTTTCCTTTTACGATCAAGAAATCTGTCATTATCTCCTATCATATGTTTGGAACAGTCACTATCGATATACCAGTAACCCCTTTTTCTTTGGGCATGTAAGGCCAAATCACATTCTTCTAGAGTTGGATTTTTTGTCTTAATTCTTTGTGAAATTTTTGTATGATATTTCTCATGTTTAGAGTAAGAATCCTGGATTTCATTTTTGAGCAGTTATCAATTGGTTTCTATAGTCTTGAGCTTTATGGCCATAATTGTGACATTGATAGCATTCAATATATGGTTTCAAGGGGCTAAAGGGATTTAGGTTTCCATCGATATATCCATTAGACTTTATAATTTCATTGCTGACATGACTAACCTTGGAGAGTTTATAGGAATTTATATATCTCAAAATCATCGTTTGCATATGCTCTATAATTTACAGCTTTATGACCAAAATTGTTGCAGAAATAACAATGACCCAAAAAGAGAGTTTGATACCTAGTAATAAGAGGTATTCTATGTGGAATAGGTTATTTTTCATGTGAGATGATTGTTGATTTTCCTTAATTTTTAGAGAAATCTTGAGCACATATGCATAACTTATTTTTTTTGTTTCATAGTTAGGCACTATTGAGCTTGAGGCTTCATTAAAATTTTCTTGTCCATATCCTAATCTAGACCTGTCAGAAGATGGTCTTTGGATGTTGATGATATCATTCAATACTTTAGTGCAGCTATTGAATTTCCACTAATATTTTAATTGGGTGCTTACTTTCTACAGTTCCTTTCTCAAAGGGATATTTTCAGCCTCCAATTTCTCACACATTGTCTCCTTTTATTTCAACTATCATGTTAGATCTTCTTCTATTTTTCTTGTTTCTTCTAGATGAATTTGTTTAAATTTAATGACTCCTTCTTCATACTTTAGCAGTTATTGCTTTAGGTTCTTATTCTTATTTCTTGCTTTACTCAAGTCATCTAAAGCACTAATAAGTTCCCCTTCAATGTTGACTTCAACATTCACTTAATCATATTCAAAATTTCCATTATCAAGTTCTTCTTCCATTTCCATGAAGAGTAGTTCTCTTATATCATCGTCACCATCATATTCATATGATGGGTTTCTATCCTCTTTAGAATAAAGACTCTTCTTTTTCTTATTGAACCTTTTCTTATTTTCAAATATACCCCTTTTGTACACCTTAATTATTTCTTTGTTGTTATGATCTTCCTCATTAACACTATCTCTCCTTTATTTATAAGGGAATATAGTGTTGGAACATTTTCCAACCACACATCATTTATTTGAGCTTCACATCTTAATTTTCCACTTATCTTAAGTATTTTGACTCAATCATGTGCTTACATCATCAGTATATCATCAGTTTGAGTGAATTGGGCCTTCTCCTTCATTCGGGGAGTCAACTGGCCATTAATATCAGTTAACTGGGCCTCCTCCATCATTCAGGGAACCTACTAAGGTGCTTTGCATGACTAAAGCACTCTACTCAGTCTAACTGACAGCCTTTATTACTATATTCATCTAACTAGAGACATAAAGGCGCCCTACTACACTGGTTGACTTCATCTGGTGTTATTTTCGCCTACTATTCAGTTAAATGCAGACAGAAAGGTGCTCTCCCCTGTCTTTGGGCATTCAGTTGAGTTTTGGATTCAGTTAGACGTCGTTAGACAGTTTCACAGTCTGTTAGAGTCAGTTTCATAGTAGTTAAGTGGTTAGTTGATGTGCTGAGTGGTGTTAACTGCAAAGTAAGCCACTCTCATGCATTCAATTCGAATTACCTCTCTAGAATTCAAATTGCTTGGCTTATTGTAGCCATTGTTACACATTGTAATTATCTTATGAGTTTATGAGAATGCATGAACTTTTGCAAACCTTTTGAATCAATGTTTTGACATATTATTTGCTGCATGCATCTCTAGTAATTGTTGTCTCTGTTTCATAGATCTGTTGTGCTTAGATTTTACATGGTATCAAAGCCATGGAAGGACAAGGAAACTTGTCTACATATTTTTACTGATGAAGCTTTCTACACTTCTACTCCAGTGCTTTCTGCACTTCTACACCAGTGCTTTCTGCACTAGTGTTTCTGTTAGGATATCCCATCATTCAGTTTTTATACTTTGCATGCATGCATGTATTTGCATGCATCCCAGTCATCAGTTTGGTGACCCCCAGCACCTTGTCCCCAGTTTGCTAGCCCTGGGAGCTTCTTTCCATGCAGTTATAGCCCTCCTAGTCAGTAAGGTTCCCACCTTTCACCTACCACTTGAGAAAGGCGCACTTATTCACCTACCACTCAGTTACACTTCAGTTAGTTGAGTTATCTATGGATACTTCCTTGATTTAAGGCTAGATTGACTCCCCAACTGATTGTATCACTCTATTGGACCCCCACTGAGACTCGATTTCCTATTTTGACTCCAGTAATCTCCTCATGCGCCCTCCAATGAGCCTCCTTCCCTACATTAGTGCCTCATGCATCAGTTACACTCACCACACTCAGTTAGACTCAGTTTGACACCTGGATGATAGTTACTTGTGCATTGATGACCACCACTGATTGATGATGAGGACTCCTAGTTGGATCCAAGCTATTCCATGCATCTATTTTGAATGACCTCCTTGTTTAATTCGAATTATTCAGTCATTGTGACTACATCTTGTATGGTATTCTACTTCTAACTTCAATAGAGCACTGTTGGAAGTCTTTTGCACATTTTACACAAATTTTCTGAGTTTTATCTCTTGTAATTGATTTCTTGTTCAATTAGATCTATTATGTTTCAATTTCACATGGTATCAGATCCATGGCAGGGAAAAGACTTCTTTTCTGCATGTGTTCTACATCAAGATTGATTGAATTTGGCTCAAAAATATCACAGTTGCGGCATGCATTCTCTCTTGTGCATTCACTATTGCTAAAAATTTCTCTCCAATCCACTCCAGAAGCCGAGAGTTTTTCACATAATTCCTGGATTCGAATCATTGGATCTTCAAGCTTACTTGATTGTCTTATGTCGCGTGTTAATCAAATTGAAAAGGGTGGATTGTCCGACCTTATGGTTCTTGTTTTCTTGTGATTTGCAAGTTATTCTTCCTCCATTGCATTTGCCATTCTTGAAAGATGGACACTTCTTCATCAAATCTTCTCACTCCCTTCAACTATTTTCAGTGGAAGGATGATATGGAGATATTTCTACACTCTAAAGGTTTCTACAAAGTTACCATGGGCCTAGAATTCGAAGCTACATCAGCAGTAGAGAAGGAAAAATATTTCAGTAAGCTTGATGAATCTTATGGTTTCCTTTGTCTCAGCATCTCTAAGGATCTTCTTTTCCTTCTCAGTGGATTGACTACTCTGAAAGAGGTATGGGAGAAACTTGCCACACTCTTTGGACTCCCCCACGGGCTCCCCCCTGCGATGGCAAATCTGGACCAGCCGCCCCCCTCCCCTGAGGATCGTAGGTGTCTTCTTGACACTATTGAAATATTGTAACTTCTAAGAATATTATATTTGTACTTTATTATTCCGGAGATGTTTCATTCCTCCGTGAAGACCCTATTGTATATCCAGAGATGTTTATTCCTCCGTTGGAATGTGGTAACTTGGGTTATTAGACTTCCCTAGTGGGGTCGGCCCATAGTCAGTTATAATGGGGTGTTTAACCCAGTGGTTAAAGTTGGGGCCGACCTAGTTAGTGTAAAAGTCAAGTCAGAGTTGTGTATAAATAGACGAGGCGTGTTCCTCATTTAACACACATTACACTCACTTGTGAATAGCGCATAGGTGAGGGAGAAATCTGCTATGGAGGAGAAGGAGCTCATGTCTAGGGTTTACATCTTTGTATTTATTGGTCATCTATATTGAGGAAGTTTTGCTGGGTTTTCTATCCCATGAGGGTTTCCCAAGATAAATCTGTGTCTCTTGTGTTTATGTTGTGCTTGTTGTTCTTTCAGTGATCCTATATATGCTATTGTTGTGAAATGAAATGCAATGCTGATATTTTCTGTCTTAGCATATTAAATCTTAACATGGTATCAGAGCTAACCTGAAAGAAGGCAATGTATGACACTTGCTTCACTTGTGACAATTTGAAGGTTAGGGTTTTGTATAGAAAAAACCAGTCATCGTGGAACTTTCGCTATAAATCCATTTTGGCAAAGGTTCAGGATCTGAAACCTTTACAATTCATAGATAACATCCCCCTATACCTTGTGTCCAAAGGAAAACCTCTCATTCGTTGTACTTTGTGAATTATGATCAGTACAAGTTAGGGTTTCTGCCTCTTCCAGATCTCAGTCACAAACAGGTGACCTAGGAAAAAAGGTCACAACTTGGGATAGGAAGCTCCAAATGAAATTTCGTCAAAAACAACAGGTAGAGCACGGACTGTAGTTTCTCGGGTAAGGTTTTGAGAGGCCAAAGTTGAACTAGTGACACGTGGCACGCCGTACACGTTTGCTCTCTTGTTTTATCCCATAAGAAGGTCACATTGCGACACTTGGAATAACTCTCTCTCAGAAAATCCAATTGAGGTTAGACCTGTGGGGTTGGAAATCTGACAGGTCAGGCTACCACATGCCGAGAGTTTAGACCATATGAATTCGTAATTTCATAGATGCACTAGAAACAATTAGGTGCATATTTCTGTCAAAAAAGAATTGTTTTCTGAGCAACTTCATTCTTGGCTTATCACTGTTGTGGGAATTTAGGGCTTCCGAGAAAGTTGGAATTTTTGGAATCGGAGTCCACGGCGGAATGCTCCTCATAAAAGTCGAAATTTAGAGACCAAGATCGAAATTTTTGGTTGGTTAGAAGGCTGGGCTTGATCAAACCTTGGTTCGGGATTTTGATCGGAAAGGTGGAAAATTAGGGCTTCTGCAAAAGTTGGAATTTTTTAAGTCTGTGACCACGGCTAAAAGCTCCTCAGAAAAATCAAATTTTAGAGCTTTAGATCGAACCTTTTGATTGGGCAGAAGGGTGGGCTTCACCAAACCCTGGTTCGAGATCCTATCCAAAAGATCCAGAAGTTTCAAAGGCAATTTTGAGGGGTCAAATTTTGGAGATTTCAAAATTGAAGTATGCTAGCTTGATCAGCTCATCAAGGCACATCTTTCCATCCATTCAGGAGTTTGAATTTTTAGGGTTTCTCTGACAAACCCCAATCCAGCTCCAAATCCAATTTCAGCAAATCAAAGTGGATTGGGTTAAAAGCAATCCTAACAGGTATGACTTGAGGAGATATAGGTATGTATTGAAATCTGTTCATGGTTAAGTTTATGGTTGTCTTCATGTTATTGAGATTAGTACAATTATGATTGTTTGATAATGAATGCATGTGGATGATAGAAGGCATTCTTTGATTAAGTTTATGACACTTATGATTGTACTAATGCACTTGTGGTGTTGTATGAGGATGATGCTGTCTGCTAACAAGATACATGTACATCAAGAAAGACAAATCAAGTTCTATGACCATGATGACATAGGGACAAAGACTCATCCATAGTCTTTGACCACATAGAAGATCTAGTTACGAGGTGTGTATGACCTTGTTCTACTATGCTTAACCTATGAGATATGCAGGTTCTAGCACAAGGTCTCTAAATCATTGAAGAGAACAAAGAAGATATTGTTTGGGTATGTTAAGACATAACCAAGCTTGATAATCCAGGTATGTTTTCCTATGTCAAGTTAGAATCCTACTTTGTTATGATCTTGGGTAAGTAAACCTATGTATGAAATGATCATGACCATACATACTTAAGATTATTTAGAATCATAATGTTTTGATAGTATTAAGACTATACTAATGAATGTATAATTATGTATGAGATCATGATGATCACACTAGTGCACATTTAAGCATGCATAGTGGTCCAGGATGGATAGAAGTTCAAAATAGAGATCAAGCGGGAGGCAACCACACAAACATAAAAGATAAGTGTTTAAGCTGTCATTTGAATTACTTCTTGAATCTGTGAATAGTAAATGATATTGCTCGTAGTAGTTGTATGCATTCCTAGAATATATCATGCTGAGTGTAAGCATTCATATGGCATTGAACAGTATACTATAATATGCATATGATGAGTAAGTTGGACAAACTTTCCATTGTTGTTTATCTAGAATGAAACCTCTTTGCTGACATGCTGAGAGTTGTGCACACTCTTGATAGTAAGTTCTGGTAGAGATGGAAGGCATCTAGATAGCCACTATATGCATACAGGATATGGAAAAGTGTTGTGCCAAAGTATTGTTCAAGATAGTTGCATAACTATGTGAAGCATATCTGTATGCATAATAGGTTATCATGTCAACATGATTTGATGATTATGAAGTATTACTAATCATGTAAGTAACTTTGATCTGTAGGAAAGATCATGAAGAATGATGAACACCGAACAAGTTATGGATGTTCAACAAGAAGACTTACAAATCAAACATACTATAGAAGGCTCATGGCTAGAAGATTCTCTTAGAAAGAGAAAGAGAATCATGACGAGATGTTTTCTCCAAGTGGCTAGATAATACCATTCTCTTAATGGTGTAATTGAAGAAGAAGTGTGAATCAATCAAACTCCCAGGATTCAATTGAAGAAATCTCTGTACGGGTACCCAAGATCAATAGTCATTTGATGAGCTTAATGATCACCATGGGTGATGCGGATTTCAACCTTTGCTACAAGGTTGAATATGGTATCTATATACAGATGACATTCAAGAAGGAACTCACCACAGAGTTCGAATGATCTTGAGGCGCATATCAGTAGACCCATATGACGAGATATGGTATGGATATATATGCAAAAGATCACTCAATGCAGAGTGTGAATGATGTTCAGTCACAGAGGAAGAATTGATAGATTCTTGACAAGCTTGGGCTTTACCAAAGTAAAGCTGATCCTAAACTTTACCTTAAGGTTATGGATGATGAACCTGTCATACTATTACTGTATGTGGATGATCTCTTTCTAATGGGGAATGAGAAACAAATCATGGGAAGCAAGAAGAAGCTAGTTACATAATTTGAGATGAAAAATCTTGGATTTATGCATTACTTCCTAGGTATGGAAGTATGGCAAGGCTCAGAAGGAATATTTCTTAACCAGGGAAAGTATGCTGTGGAAATCCTGAAAAAGATTTGATATGTTGGAATGTACAACCATGACCACTCCCATGGATTCCAGCTTGAAGTTGTTAGCGAATGACTCATCGTAGTTAGTGGATGTGACTCTGTACAAATAGATTATTGGGTCATTGATGTATATGACGAATACAAGGCTGGATATATGCTTTGCTATGAAACACCTTGAGATAGTATCTAGTGGAACCTAGGCATGTTCACCTAATAGCTGCAACGCATGCGATGAGGTACCTAAAGGATGATTTCAGATTGTATGGCTACACAGATGTTGATTGGGAAGCATTTGAGCCATTACTAGTCTAAGGGTCGAATTGGCCAAAAGTTGCACATTTTCCTAATTTTTACAAATTTATAAAAAGGGGCACTACACACATCCACTAGAGTAATGAAATCATATGAATTCTAGAAAAAGGGAGAAAATTGTCTATGTGTCGAAATGCTCGGGGGTCCGATAAAATAAGACCGAGAGTGATTCAAAAGATGAAACATGGAGGCCTATGATTGGTCATCAAAAGTCTGCAGCGGAGTTTGGAATCAAGTTTTTCATTTGAATCCGCGACGTATTTATCCTAAAAGCAAATTAGGTTTCGACACATGGCATAAGCCAAGTGGGTGTCAGTGTTGTGTATCGGGGGTATCAAGAGTGGCTTTCGGGAGAAACATCATTAAATTTGGCCTAAAATCTAGTAGGATGTTGACACATGGAAGCTGGAGATTGGACATCAATGGTTGATTGAAAAATTTTGATATCAATTATTTTGTTTGGAGGCTTGATAGAGATCCCAGAAAGTTGTGACAAGTTGCAGTTGCAGATTGGTCATTGGTGTGTGTTCGTCAAAGTTCCACGAGAGTGGATACGCATTAGTAAGTAGGAAATCGACGTCAAAGGTTGGCGTTGATGTACAAAACAAGATCTCCATTGAAAGGTTTGATGAAATGGGAAGATAGGATCGTCGATGTATTTTATTAGAGATGCATGAAGGAGCGGGTTAGGTAAGGGCCGATAGACAGGTCTAACGGAGGAACTCGCCAAGATTATCGGGGAGATTATTGGTGATGACAAGAAGTGAAAAGGTGTTGAATACCGATGGAGGAATCTCTATGGGACACACACCAACACATCGATGTTGAGGGTCATAGCATGAAAGAGGACACGTGGCAATTACGTGGAGAATTGGATCGAATTTTTTTGGTTGGCACAGTTTGAAAATACCAACAAGTAGAGCCCAACATCTAGTCACATAGTGACATGTGGCATGTTTTCAAAAGTTTGTAGAGCCCAATGGATTAATCGGGGTTATGTTTTGCGGGTGCTTTGGTCACCATAAGAATATTCTGTGTATAAATATGTTTCATCTAAATTATTTATGGGGATTAAAAAATTGAATAAAAACTTTATGTTGTGGGTTCCGCTTGCTCTATGGTCAAATTTGAGATGTTACCAAGTACTTCAAAAAAAAAAAAAAAACTATTAAGTAACATAAAGTAAAATTCGATCCTTTTAAATGCTTAATATAAATCCAAATTCACCATTAATCTTTATGAAACTATTTAATGAATTGCCAACCTACATTATTGAAACCGAACATTTTTTAATGTTTCTTTGAACAAACACATAGCAGTGGGAGGCTTAAAAGTCAAGCACTCGTTCTGTAGGATATCGATCACCCGAAATGGCCTAGATTCCTCTGTTTTCAAGCGGATGTTCATATAATTAATCAGAAAGAAAATTGATTGTCAAACATACTTTGATGGATCAAACTAAAAGGAACGTAGTTTTTTCATAATTCAATATTTTTGAGAGTATTTAATCTACCTAAAACCTTGAAAAATTCACAAACAACTAACAACTATATCAAATTTGATTATTTAGTTAACCTACAACTTTACCAAAGATTATTTATTTCATCAATTCAGAAAAAACATAAACTTTTTTCAATACTGTTTTGGATAATGGGTATCCTAGTATAGAATTTGTGCACAACATTATTAATAAGGTTATTTTAAAATGCATGATACATAAAAATTAAGTACCGTGCATACTTTAGTGAGTTGTGTGAAAAATGCGTGATAGTGAGATACAATTAACTGTCATGTATATTTTAAGTTTAATCATGTATAAACTTTTAAGTGACAAATATTCTAGCCAAAGAGCTTATTCCGCATATGCACAATAGTGGGGCGCATAAAAATTAACCACCCCATAGAGTTTATGTCCAAACTTCTGATTGACCATTGTTTTTTTATTTAATTCGGAACCTGATTGTTTTTTTAATTCGGAACCGAATTTGGAGCTTATAAGTATTTTTTTGAATTAGCTTGAGTACTTTTTGACAAATGCATGGCAGTGGGAGACATAAGAATAAAACACCGTACAATAAGTATTTTATTGGAATTTTTAAAACATTATGATTCCAGTAGCCATATTTCTATTTCCTTTTCAAGGTGTTTACTTGTTATTTTTATTTCAAAAATTCAATCTAAAACGATATAAAAATGAAGTACTATTTTTACTAATTTTTGAAGTTTTTAAAAAAAAAAACCAATATTTATAACTACATCTTTGACGTGATAAATTCTATTCAAATTTTGAAAATTTCATAATTTCCACCGGCCTTGCTTTTTATCCAATCTAAAAGAATAAACATTAAGCATTGTTTATAAGTACATCTTTGAAATTTTTTTGTACTAGACTGATTTACTGTCACTTTAAACCTCTGGCCATTGAGTATCATTCTTAAGCCTTTAATATCATAATCAAAAGAAACGTTATTTTCATAGTTATAAAATAAAAGGTCACCTTTATGGGTATTTGATTAAAATATATTTTAATAAAAAAACATAATATAAATGATTATACTAAAAATAGTATTCTAAATGAACAAATTCAATATTTTTTATCACTCACGGTTTCGTCTTGATTAAGCCTCTTTTCTTCCTAAATTCAAGCTTTAGCATAGTTTTAAATTTGCCACAGCTTTAATATAAATCTCATATATATTTATAAATACAGAATATCCTGTAAAATTTTAATTTGTACACCTGATTAACTTACTTGCGCAGGAAAAGGATATGGTGGATGTTGATTGGGAAGGAAGTGTATCAGGCAGGAAAAGTACATCGGGTAGATGTTATTGTCTGGGAGCTGCCATGATCTCGTGGTTTAGCAGGAAGCAATATAGTGTGGCTCTCAGCACAGTTGAAGCGGAATATATAGTTGCTTGATCTACTAGTTGCGAAGCGATATGGATTCAGAAGTTGTTATCAGGATTATTTGACTTAGAGATGGACTCCAATGTGATCCTATGTGATGACCAGAGTTGTATCAATATGATAGAGAATCCAGTGTTCCATGATAAGTCAAAACAGATAGAGATCTAATATTTCTATATACGAGATATGGTGCAGAAAGGAGCTATCAAGCTCGAGTATGTAAGCACTGACGAACACATTGTTGATGTGTTGACCAAACCTCGGTCTCGAGTAAAGTTTGAGTATTTTCGAGACAAGCTTGGTGTCGTTCAGAAGGACCCTCCTCGAAAGGGGGAGCAATGTGGTCGATAATGAGATTGCCTATATTGATTTTAAGGTCAATGATGAGGATACCTGTGTTGATGTGGATGCTTCTATCGATGATGAGGATAGATGTATTGTTGTTGAGATTACCTGTTTCAACGGTAAGGTCGATGATGAGGTTACCTGTGTCGACGATGAGGTCGATGAGTGGTACTTAGACTTGGTCTAAGATGATGAGGGGATTGTATCATCCCCGGACTTCGGTCCCAGAATTGATCTGTAGACAGATGTCTTTGACAATGTGGTCCCTAGTGCATGAGAGGGGATTGTATCATCCCCGGACTTCGGTCCCAGAATTGATCCGTAGACAAATGTCTCCGAGAATGTGGTCCCTAGTGGACGAGAGGGGATTGTATCATCCCTGGACTTCGGTCGCAGAATTGATCCGTAGACAGATGTCTCCAAAAATGTGGGGATTGTATCATCCCCGAACATCGGTCCCAGAATTGAAGTTTTAAAAAAAAATAAACAATATTTATAACTACATCTTTGACGTGATAAATTCTATTCAAATTTTGAAAATTTCATAATTTCCACCTGCCTTACTTTTTATCCAATCGAAAAGAATAAACATTAAGCATATTGTTTATAAGTACATCTTTGAAGTGACAAATTCTATCCAAATTTTTTTGTACTAGACTGATTTACTATCACTTTAAACCTCTGGCCAGTGAGGATCATTCTTAAGCCTTTAATATCATAATCAAAAGAAACGTTATTATCATAGTGATAAAATAAAAGGTCACCTTTATAGGTATTTGATTAAAATATATTTTAATAAAAAAACATAATATAAATGATTATACCAAAAATAGTCTTCTAATTCATGAATTACTAAATGAACAAATTCAATATTTTCTATCACTCACTGTTACGTCTTGATTAAGCCACTTTTCTTCCTAAATTCAAGCTTTTGCATAGTTTTAAATTTGCCACAGCTTTAATATATATCTCATATATATTTAGAAATACAGAATATCAATCTTTCGAATTCCTGTGAAATTTTAATTTGTACACCTGATTAACTTACTCGCGCTACTCTGCTTATTTATGCAGGACACTGTGTTCGCTGATTAGCAGTAGGTTATGATTATATTTAACAAGTGGATTTTTTTTCATTTATTTATATTTTTTATTTGATTGAAAATATAGAAAAATTATTGAAATTGTAAATATCAATTATTAAGATTATATCATCATAGGGCCTCAAGGGTTAGTTGAATCCGAGGTGCACAGATTCTCTCCTGTTTTATCCCATCAGAAGGTCACGTTGCGACACTTGGAATAACTCTCTCTCAGAAAATCCAATTGAGGTTAGACCTGTGGGGTTGGAAATCTGACAGGTCAGGCTACCACAGGCTGAGATTTTAGACCCTATGAATTCATAATTTCATAGATGCACCAGAAACAATTACGTGCATATTTCTGTCAAAAAAGAATTGTTTTATGAGCAACTTCATTATTGGCTTATCACTGTTGTGGGAATTTAGGGCTTCGGAGAAAGTTGAAATTTTTGGAATTGGAGTCCACGACAGAATGATCCTCATAAAAGTCGAAATTTAGAGACCAAGATCAAAATTTTTGGTTGGTCAGAAGGCTGGGCTTGATCAAACCCTGGTTCGGGATTTCGATCGGAAAGGTGGAAAATTAGGGCTTCTGCAAAAGTTGGAATTTTTTAAGTCTGCGACCACAGCTAAAAGCTCCTCAGAAAAATCAAAATTTAGAGCTTTAGATAGAACCTTTTGATTGGGCAGAAGGGTGGGCTTCACCAAACCCTGGTTCGGGATCCTGTCCAAAAGATCCAGAAGTTTCAAAGGCAATTTTGAGGGGTCAAATTTTGGAGATTTCAAAATTGAAGTATGCTAGCTTGATCAGCTCATCAAGGCACATCTTTTCATCCATTCAGGAGTTTGAAATTCAAAGTTTGAATTTTTAGGGTTTCTCTGACAAACGCTAATTTAGCTCCATATTGAGTTTCAGCAACTCGAAGTGGATTGGGTTAAAAGCAATCCTAACAAGTATGACTTGAGGAGATACAAGTATGTGTTGAAATCTGTTCATGGTTAAGTTTATGTTTGTCTTCATGTTATTGAGATTATTACAATTATGATTGTTTGATAATGAATGCATGTGAATGATAGAAGACATTCATTGATTAAGGTTATGACACTTATGATTGTACTAATGCACTTATGGTGTTGTATGAGGATGATGTTGTTTGCTAACAAGATACAGGTACATCAAGAAAGACAAATCAAGTTCTATGACCATGATGACATAGGGACAAAGATTCATCCATAGTCTTTGACCACATAGAAGATCTAGTTATGTTGTATGTATGACCTTGTTCTACTATGCTTAACCTATGAGATATGCAGGTTCTAGCACAAGGTCTCTAAATCATTGAAGAGAACAAAGAAGATATTGTTTGGGTCTGTTAAGACATAACCAAGCTTGATAATCCAGGTATGTTTTCCTATATCAAGTTAGAATCCTACTTTGTTAGGATCTTGGGTAAGTATACCTATGTATGAAATGATCATGACCATACATACTTAAGATTATTTAGAATCATAATGTTTTGATAGTATTAAGACTATACTAATGAATGTATAATTATGTATGAGATCATGATGATGACACTAGTGCACACTTAAGTATGCATAGTGGTCCAGGATGGATAGAAGTTCAAAATAGAGATCAAGCGGGAAGCAACCACACAAACATAAAAGATAAGTGTTTAAGTTGTCATTTGAATTACTTCTTGAATCTATGAATAGTAAATGATATTGCTCGTAGTAGTTGTATGCATTCCTAGAATATATCATGGTGAGTGTAAGCATTCATATGGCATTGAACAGTATACTACTAATATGCATATGATGGGTAAGTTGGACAAACTTTCCATTGTTGTTTATCTAGAATGAAACCTCTTTGCTGACATGCTGAGAGTTGTGCATGCTCTTGATCGTATGTTCTGGTGGAGATGGAAGGCATCTAGATAGCCACTATATGCATACAGGATATGGAAAAGTATTGTTCAACAAGAAGACTTACAAATAAAACATACTATAGAAGGCTCGTGGCTAGAAGATTCTCTTAGAAAGAGAAAGAAAATCATGACGAGATGTTTTCTCCAAGTGGCTAGATAATACCATTCTCTTAATGGTGTAATTGAAGAAGAAGTGTGAATCAATCAAACTCCCAGGATTCAATTGAAGAAATCTTTGTATGGGTACCCAAGATCAATAGTCATTTGACGAGCTTAATGATCACCATGGGTGATTCGGATTTCAACCTTTGCTACAAGGTTGAAGATGGTATCTATACAGATGACATTCAAGAAGGAACTCACCACAGAGTTCGAATGATCTTGAGGAGCATATCAGTAGACCCATATGACGAGAGATGGTATGCATAGATATGCAGAAGATCGCTCAATGCAGAGTGTGAATGATGTTCAGTCACAGAGGAAGAATTGATAGCTTCTTGACAAGCTTGGGCTTTACCAAAGTAAAGCTGATCCTAAACTTTACCTTAAGGTTATGGATGATGAACCTGTCATACTATTACTATATGTGGATGATCTCTTTCTGATGGGGAATGAGAAACAAATCATGGGAAGCAAGAAGAAGCTAGCTACATAATTTGAGATGAAATATCTTGGATTGATGCATTACTTCCTAGGTATGGAAGTATGGCAAGGGTCAAAACGAATCTTTCTTAACTAGGGAAAGTATGCTGTGGAAATCCTGAAAAGATTTGATATGTTGGAATGTACAACCATGACCACTCCCATGGATTCCAACTTGAAGCTGTTAGCAAATGACTCATCATAGTTAGTGGATGTGACTATGTACAAATAGATTATTGGGTCATTGATGTATCTAACGAATACAAGGCCGGATATACGCTTTGCTATGAAACACCTTGAGATAGTATCTAGTGGAACCTAGGCATGTTCACCTAATAGCTGCAAAGCATGCGATGAGGTACCTAAAGGGTACGATAGACTTTGGTCTATGTTATCCTTAAGATCATGATTTTAGATTGTATGGCTACACAGATGTTGATTGGGAAGCATTTGAGCCATTACTAGTCTAAGGGTCGAATTGGCCAAAAGTTGCACATTTTCCTAATTTTTACAAATTTATAAAAAGGGGCACTACACACATCCACTAGAGTAATGAAATCATATGAATTCTAGAAAAAGGGAGAAAATTGTCTATGTGTCGAAATGCTCGGGGGTTCGATAAAATAAGACCGAGAATGATTCAAAAGATGAAACATGGAGGCCTATGATTGGTCGTCAAAATTCTACAGCGGAGTTTGGAATCAAGTTTTTCATTTGAATCCGCGTCGTATTTATCCTAACAGCAAATTAGGTTTTGACACATGGCATAAGCCAAGTGGGTGTCAGTGTTGTGTATCGGGGGTATCAAGAGTGGCTTTCGGGAGAAACATCGTTAAATTTGGTCTAAAATCCAGTAGGATGTTGACACGTGGAAGCTGGAGATTGGACATCAATGGTTGATTGAAAATTTTTGATATCAATTATTTTGTTTGGAGGCCTGACAGAGATCCCAGAAAGTTGTGACAAGTTGCAGTTGCAGATTGGTCATTGGTGTGTGTCCGTCAAAGTTCCACGAGAGTGGATATGCATTATTAAGTAGGAAATCGACGTCAAAGGTTGGCGTTGATGTACAAAACAAGATCTCCATTGAAAGGTTTGATGAAATGGGAAGATAGGATCGTCAATGTATTTTATTAGAGATGCATGAAGGAGTGGGTTAGGCAAGGGCTGATAGACAGGTCTAACGGAGGAACTCGCCAAGATTATCGGGGAGATTATTGGTGATGACAAGAAGTGAAAAGGTGTTGAATACCGATGGAGGAATCCCTATGGGACACACACCAACACATCGATGTTGAGGGTCATAGCATTAAAGAGGACACATGGCAATTACGTGGAGAATTGGATCGAATTTTTTTGGTTGGAACAGTTTGAAAATACCAACAAGTAGAGCCCAACATCTAGTCACATAGTGACATGTGGCATGTTTTCAAAAGTTTGTAGAGTCCAATGGATTAATTGGGGTTATGTTTTGCGGGTGATTTGGTCACCATAAGAATATTCTGTGTATAAATATGTTTCATCTAAATTATTTATGGGGATTAAAAAATTGAATAAAAACTTTATGTTGTGGGTTCCGCTTGCTCTATGGTCAAATTTGAGATGTTACCAGGTACTTCAAAAAATAAATAAATAAAACTATTAAGTAACATAAAGTAAAATTCGATCCTTTTAAATGCTTAATATAAATCCAAATTCACCATTAATCTTGATGAAACTATTTAATGAATTGTTAACCTACATTATTGAAACCGAACATTTTTTAATGCTTCTTTGAACAAATACATGGCAGTGGGAGGCTTAAAAGTCAAGCACTCGTTGTGTAGGATATCGATCACCCGAAATGGCCTAGATTCCTCTGTTTTCAAGTGGAAGTTCATATAATTAATCAGGAAGAAAATTGATTATCATACATACTTTGATGGATCAAACTAAAAGGAACGTAGTTTTTTCATAATTCAATATTTTTGAGAGTATTTAATCTACCTAAAACCTTGAAAAATTCACAAACAACTTACAACTATATCAAATTTGATTATTTAGTTAACCTACAACTTTACCAAAGATTATTTATTTGATCAATTTAGAAAAAACATAAACTTTTTTCAATACTGTTTTGGATAATGGGTATCCTAGTATAGAATTTGTGCACAACATTATTAATAAGATTATTTTAAAATGCATGATACATAAAAATTAAGTACCGTGCATACTTTAGTGAGTTGTGTGAAAAATGCGTGATAGTGAGATAGAATTAACTGTCGTGTATATTTTAAGTTTAATCATGTATAAACTTTTAAGTGACAAATATTCTAGCCAAAGAGCTTATTCCGCATATGCACAATAGTGGGGCGCATAAAAATTAACCACCCCATAGAGTTTATGTCCAAACTTCTGATTGACCATTGTTTTTTTATTTAATTCGGAACCTGATTGTTTTTTTTTAATTCGGAACCGAATTTGGAGCTTATAAGTATTTTTTTGAATTAACTTGACTACTTTTTGACAAATGCATGGCAGTGGGAGACATAAGAATAAAACACCGTACAATAAGTATTTTATTGGAATTTTTAAAACATTATGATTCGAGTAGCCATATTTCTATTTCCTTTTCAAGATGTTTACTTGTTATTTTTATTTCAAAAATTCAATCTAAAACGATATAAAAATGAAGTACTATTTTTACTAATTTTTGAAGTTTTAAAAAAATTAAGAAATATTTATAACTACATCTTTGACGTGATAAATTCTATTCAAATTTTGAAAATTTCATAATTTCCACCGGCCTTACTTTTTATCCAATCTAAATGAATAAACATTAAGCATTGTTTATAATTACATCTTTGAAGTGACAAATTCTATCCAAAAATTTTTGTACTAGACTGATTTACTGTCACTTTAAACCTCTGGCCAGTGAGGATCATTCTTAAGCCTTTAATATCATAATCAAAGAAACGTTATTATCATAGTGATAAAATAAAAGGTCACCTTTATAGGTATTTGATTAAAATATATTTTAATAAAAAACCATAATATAAATGATTATACTAAAAATAGTCTTCTAATTCATGAATTACTAAATGAACAAATTCAATATTTTTTATCACTCACTGTTCCGTCTTGAATAAGCTACTTTTCTTCCTAAATTCAAGCTTTAGCATAGTTTTAAATTTGCCACAGCTTTAATATAAATCTCATATATATTTATAAATACAGAATATCAATCTTTCGAATTCCTGTAAAATTTTAATTTGTACACCTGATTAACTTACTCGCGCTACTCTGCTTATTTATGCAGGACACTGTGTTCGCTGATTAGCAGTAGGTTATGATTATAACAAGTGGATTTTTTTTCATTTATTTATATTTTTTATTTGATTAAAAATATAGAAAAATTATTGAAATTGTAAATATCAATTATTAAGATTATATCATCATAGGGCTTCAAGGGTTAGTTCAATCCGAGGTGCACAGATTCTCTGTTAGGGGAGACGTCACCAGTTTGAGCCTTGAGTCCTTCGATGTCAAGCTTTCTACTAGGAAAGTTAATGATTTACCACCATTACAATCTATGAAACATAGGGAAGTATTGATGGGTTTGCCAGTCATTTTCATTGAAAAAAAAATTATACAATTTAGTATAATAGGGACACTTTAGATTATTTAATTTATATATATATTAAAAATACAATTTCAGTAAAATGTAAAATTATAATTGGAATAAAAATACGGATATGGCAATATAAGAATCACTGAAAAAACACCAAACAATGTGAACAAAATCCCTCGCGCTCGGCGTGAACCCCTCTTTCGGCTCCCCCGTGGGGTCCCCCTGCGATGGCAGATTTGGACCAGCCGCCCCCCTCCCCTGAGGATCGTAGGCGTCTTCTTGACACTGTTGAAATATTGTAACTTCTGAGAATATTGTATTTGTACTTTATTATTTCGGAGATGTTTCATTCCTCCGTGAACACCCTATTGTATATCCGAAGATGTTTATTCCTCCGTCGGAACGTGGTAACTTGGGTTATTAGACTTCCCTAGTGGGGTCGGCCTAGAGTCAGTTGTAATGGGGTGTTTAACCCAGTGGTTAAAGTTGGGGCCGACCTAGTTAGTGTAAAAGTCAAGTCGGAGTTGTGTATAAATAGAGGAGGTGTGTTCCTCATTTAACACACATTACACTCACTTGTGAATAGCGCATAGGTGAGGGAGAGATCTGTTATGGAGGAGAAGGAGCTCATGGCTAGGGTTTACATCTTTGTATTTGTTGGTCATCTATATTGAGGAAGCTTTGCTGGGTTTTCTACCCCATGAGGGTTTCCCAGGATAAATCTGTGTCTCTTGTGTTTATGCTGTGCTTGTTGTTCTTTCAGTGATCCTGTATATGCTATTGTTGTGAAATGAAATGCAATGCTGATACTTTATGTCTTAGCATATTAAATCTTAACATGGTATCAGAGCTAATCTGAATGAAGGCAATGTATGGCACTTACGACAATTGCTTCACTTGTGACAATTTGAAGGTTAGGGTTTTGTATAGCAAAAACTAGTCATCGTGGAACTTTTTCTATAAATCCATTTTGGAGCATGTTCGGGATCTGAAAACTTTACAGGTCGTATATAACATCCCCTTGTACGTTGTGTCCAAAGGAAAACCTCTAATTCGTTGTACTTTGTGATTTATGATCAGTACAAGTTAGGGTTTCTACCTCTTCCAGATCTCAGTCATAAACATGTGACCTAGGAAAAAAGGTCACAACTTGGGATAGGAAGCTCCAAATGAAATTTCGTAAAATGTTATAGGTAGAGCACGGACTTTAGTTTCTCAGGTAAGGTTTTCAGAGGCCAAAGTTGAACCAGTGACACGTGGCATGCCATACAATTTCGCTCTCCTGTTTTATCCCATAAGCAGGTCACATTGCGACACTTCGAATAACTCTCTCTCAAAGAATCCAATTGAGGTAAAACCTATGGGTTTGGAAAGATAACAGGTCAGGCTACCACAAGCCTAGATTTGAGACTCTATGAATTCGAAATTTCAGAGATGCACCAGAAATAATTAGGTGCATATTTCTGTCAAAACATAATTGTTTTCTGAGCACCTTCATTCTTGGCTTATCACTGCTGTGGGAATTTAGGTCTTCGGAGAAAGTTGGATTTTTTGGAATCGGAGTCCACGTCTGAATGATCCTCATCAAAATCAAAATTTATAGACCAAGATCGAAATTTTTGGTTGGTTAGAAGGCTAGGCTTGATCAAACACTAGTTCGGGATTTTGATCGGAAAGGTGGAAAATTAGGGCTTCTGCAAAAGTTGGAATTTTTGAAGTCTGTGACCACGGCTGGAAGATCCTCAGAAAAATTTAAGTTTAGAGCTTTGGATCGAACCTATTGATTGGGCAGAAGGGTGGGCTTCACCAAACCCTAGTTCGGGATCCTGTCTAGAAGATCCAAAAGTTCCAAAGGCAATTTTGAGGGGTCAAATTTTGGAGATTTCAACATTGAAGTATGCTAGCTTGATCAGCTCATCAAGGCACATCTTTCCATCCATTCAGGAATTTGAATTTTTAGGGTTTCTCAGAAAAACCCTAATCCAGCTCCAGATCCAGTTTCAGCAAATCAAAGTGGATTGGGTTAAAAGCAATCCTAATAGGTATGACTTGAGGAGATATAGGTATGTATTGAAATCTGTTCATGGTTAAGTTTATGTTTGTCTTCATGTTATTGAGATTAGTATAATTATGATTGTTTGATAATGAATGCATGTGAATGATAGAAGGCATTCATTGATTAAGGTTATGACACTTATGATTGTACTAATGCACTTGTGGTGTTGTATGAGGATGATGTTGTTTGCTAACAAGATACACGTACATCAAGAAAGACAAATCAAGTTCTATGACCATGATTACATAGGGACAAAGACTCATCCATAGTCTTTGACCACATAGAAGATCTAGTTACGAGGTATGTATGATCTTGTTCTACTATGCTTAACCTATGAGATATGCAGGTTCTAGCACAAGGTCTCTAAATCATTGAAGAGAACAAAGAAGATATTGTTTGGGTATGTTAAGACATAACCAAGTTTGATAATCTAGGTATGTTTTCCTATGTCAAGTTAGAATCCTACTTTGTTAGGATCTTGGGTAAGTATACCTATGTATGAAATGATCATGACCATACATACTTAAGATTATTTAGAATCATAATGTTTTGATAGTATTAAGACTATACTAATGAATGTATAATTATGTATGAGATCATGATGATGACACTAGTGCACATTTAAGCATGCAGAGTGGTCCAGGATGGATAGAAGTTCAAAATAGAGATCAAGCGGGAGGAAACCACACAAACATAAAAGATAAGTGTTTAAGTTGTCATTTGAATTAGTTCTTGAATCTATGAATAGTAAATGATATTGCTCGTAGTAGTTGTATGCATTCCTAGACTATATCATGCTGAGTGTAAGCATTCATATGGCATTGAACAGTATACTACTAATATGCATATGATGGGTAAGTTGGACAAACTTTCCATTGTTGTTTATCTAGAATGAAACAACCACCCATGGTGTAATTGAAGAAGAAGTGTGAATCAATAAAACTCCCAGGATTCAATTGAAGAAAGCTTTGTACGGGTACCCAGGATCAATAGTCATTTGATGAGCTTAATGATCACCATGGGTGATGCGGATTTCAACCTTTGCTACAAGGTTGAAGATGGTATCTATATACAGATGACATTCAAGAATGAACTCACCACAGATTTCGAATGATCTTGAGGCGCATATCAGTAGACCCATCTGATGAGAGATGGTACGGATAGATATGTAGAAGATCACTCAATGCAGAGTGTGAATGATGTTCAGTCATAGAGGAAGAATTGATAGCTTCTTGACAAGCTTGGGATTTACCAAAGTAAACCCGATCCTAACCTTTTCCTTAAGGTTATGGATGATGAACCTGTCATACTATTACTATATGTGGATGATCTCTTTCTGACAAGGAATGAGAAACAAATCATGGAAAGCAAGAAGAAGCTAGCTACAGAATTTGAGATGAAAGATATTGGATTGATGCATTACTTCCTAGGTATGGAAGTATGGCAAGGCTCAGAAGGAATCTTTCTCAACTAGGGAAAGTATGCAGTGGAAATCCTGAAAAGATTTGATATGTTGGAATGTACAACCATGAACACTCCCATGGATTCCAACTTGAATTTGTTAGCAGATGACTCATCCTAATTAGTGGATGTGACTCTATACAAACATATTATTGGGTCATTGATGTATCTAACGAATACAAGGCCGGATATATGCTTTGTTGTGAAACACCTTGAGATAGTATCTAGTGGAACCTAGGCATGTTCACCTGATAGCTGCAAAGCATGCAATGAGGTACCTAAAGGGTACGATAGACTTTGGTCTATGTTATCTGGAAGATCATGATTTCATATTGTATGGCTACACAGATGTTGATTGGGAAGGAAGTGTATCAGGTAGGAAAAGTACATCAGGTGGATGTTATTGTCTGGGATCTACCATGATCTCGTGGTTTAGCAGGAAGCAGTATAGTGTGGCTCTCAGCACAGCTAAAGCGGAATATATAGTTGCTTGCTCTGCTAGTTGCAAAGTGATATGGCTTCAGAAGTTGTTATCAGGATTATTTGACTTAGAGATGGACTCCAATGTGATCCTGTGTGACAACCAGAGTTGTATTAAGATGATAGAGAATCCAGTGTTCCATGATAAGTCAAAGCACATAGAGATCCGATATTTCTATATACGGGATATGGTGCAGAAAGTAGCTATCAAGCTCGAGTATGTGAGCACTGACGAACAAGTTGCTGATGTGTTGACCAAACCTCTGTCTCGAGTAAAGTTTGAGTATTTCCGAGACAAGCTTGGTGTCATTCAGAAGGACCCTCCTCCAAAGGGGGAGCGATGTGGTCGATGATGAGATTTCCTATATTGATGGTAAGGTCAATGATGAGGATACCTTTGTTGATGTGGATGCTTGTATCGATGATGAGGATACATGTATTGATGATGAGGTTACCTGTTTCGATGGTAAGGTCAATGATGAGGCTACCTATGCCGACGATGAGGTCGATGAGTGGTACTTAGACTTGGTCTAAGATGATGAGGGGATTGTATCATCCCCGGACTTCGGTCCCAGAATTGATCCGTAGACAGATGTCTCCAAGAATGTGGTCCCTAGTGGACGAGAGGGGATTGTATCATCCCTGGACTTCGGTCCCACAATTGATCCGTAGACAGATGTCTCCAAGAATGTGGTCCCTAGTGGATGAGAGGGGATTGTATCATCCCCAGACTTCGGTCCCAGAATTGATCCATAGACAGATGTCTCCGAGAATGTGATCCCTAGTGGACGAGAGGGGATTGTATCATCCCATGACTTCGGTCCCATAATTGATCTGTATACAGATGTCTCCGAGAATGTGGGGATTGTATCATCCCTGGACTTCGGTCCCAGAATTGATCCGTAGATAGATGTCTACAAGAAAGTGGGGATTGTATCTTCCCCAGACTTCGGTCCTAGAATTGATCCATAGACAGATGTCTCCGAGAATGTGGGGATTGTATCATCGCTAGACGACGGTCCCGGAATTGATCCGTAGATAGATGTCTCCGAGAATGTGGGGATTGTATCATCCCCGGATGTTGGTCCCAGAATTGATCCGTCAACAGATGTCTCCGAGAATGTGGGGATTGTATAATCCCAGGACTTCGATCCCAGAATTGATCCGTAGACATCTATCTCCGAGAATTGATGATAGGACTGCACTGTCCCTGGACATTTGGTTCAAAATGTACGTGATAGGATTTCATCGTCCTTGGAGGCATGTGCTAAAGTGATAAGGATTGATCATCCTGGAAGTAGATCTGGATTGCATTGTCCATAGACATGAGACTTGTCTAAAATTGATAAGGATTGATCATCCTGGGAGTAGATCTAGATTGCATCGTCCATAGACATGAGACTTGTCTAAAATTGATAAGGATTGATAATCCTAGAAGTAGATCTGGATTGCATCGTCCATAGACATGAGACTTGTCTAAAATTGATAAGGATTGATCATCCTGGAATTTGATCTGGATTGTATTGTCCATGGACCTATGTCCTAAAGTGAGAGGGATTGATCATCCCGTAATAGGATCTTGTGTATTGCAGAGTATGCTACTATGACGATGTTGTAGATCAAGATGATCAAGATGTTGTAGATCAAGATGATCAAGATGCTGTAGATCGAGATGATCCAGATGCTGTAGATCGAGATGATCCAGATGATGCTATTGATCGAGAGGATCCAGTTGATGATGTGATGCTATTGATCGAGAGGATCCAGTTGATGTTGTTATGATGATGTTGATCGGTTGATCCAGACGATGAGGCTATTGATCGAGTGATCCAGATGATGATGTTACTGTAGCTGTTCGAGTGCTGCAGAAGGTGGAGACTCAATATGGACGATGCTGATACTCCAGTATTGAAGACTTGAAGAAATTCCTGTAACTGGTTGAGTTACTGATGATGTTGAGAAAGATTCCAATGATCTATAGATGTATCATATATGATGTAGTTGATGACTCCTTGCTCTTGCAGATGTTGTTATAATATCCTTCTCGTTAAGGGGGAGTGTTGAAATATTAACTTCCAAGAATATTATATTTGTACTTTATTATTCCGGAGATGTTTCATTCCTCCGTGAAGACCCTATTGTATATTCGAAGATGTTTATTCTTTCGTCGGAATGTGGTAACTTTGGTTATTAGACTTCCCTAGTGGGGTCGGCCCAGAGTCAGTTGTAATGGGGTGTTTAAACCAGTGGTTAAAGTTGGGGCCCAGGGTTGACCTAGTTAGTGTAAAAGTCAAGTCGGAGTTGTGTATAAATAGAGGAGGTGTGTTACTCATTTAACACACATTACACTCACTTGTGAATAGCGCATAGGTGAAGGAGAGATCTACTATGGAGGAGAAGGAGCTCATGTCTAGGGTTTACATCTTTGTATTTTCTGGTCATTTATATTGAGGAATCTTTGCTGGGTTTTCTACCCCATGAGGGTTTCCCGATATAAATCTGTGTCTCTTGTGTTTATGCTGTGCTTTTTGTTCTTTCAGTGATCCTGTATATGCTATTGTTGTGAAATGAAATGCAATGCTGATATTTTTTGTCTTAGTATATTAAATCTTAATAGACGCGGCATTTCGTTCCCTGGTAGCTTCTACCCCTCCTCTCTCCACCCCCTCGGACCCATCGGATGCCAATTTCATTAAGCGGGCTACAGCACCTCGCATTCATATCTTGTTGGAATCTTCAAAGCTTAAAGCAATCGCATTAAATGAAAAAGGTCTAATTGGACAATTTATTGGAATATGGCCGTCACCGAAAACCATGGAAGCATGGATCAACAAGAACTGGATGCCCCTAATCACTGGTGGATTGCAGCACTGCTTCTGTGGTAAGGGTTCTTTTACCTTTCTTTTTGAAAACAAAGCCGATAGAGATCTCATTTTTCGAAGTGGACCTTATTTTATGGGTCCCCATGGCCTCTACCTGAATCGTTGGAGCTTATCCTTTGAACCGGAGAAGGATGTTCCATCGACAGTACCTGTTTGGGTTTGCCTTCCCCATTTACCCCTTCACTGCTAGAACGATGATACCCTCCAAGCCATTGGAAACTCCCTTGGGAAATACATTGACAAGGCTGAACCAAAAGCCCCTCTTTTCTCCTGTGCCAGAATCTGTGTAGAAGTTGACCTAGAGAAAGGTCTGCTAGAGGAAGTTAATCTTCTCATGGATGGGTGGGAGCACATGCAAAAAGTGGATTATGAACAGCTACCCTTCAAGTGTAAAAAATGTCATGAATATGGCCATTTCGTGAAAAATTTCCCCAAAGCAGTCCAAGAAACTCCCAAGAAAGGTCAAGAAGAGGAGTGGCAGCAAGTTAAAAAGGGGAAAAAATCAGCTACAACTCCCCACTCTGTTAAAGACACACATTCTAAAAATAACCTAGGTCCCGCACCAGAGCTAAGAGAGGCCGCAAAGCTCAACATATTTCAAGAATTACCCATAGAAGAAGGGGAAATCGCCATCCCGGATGATAGTGCAGCAGATCCTGGAAGGGATGGAAATCTGGTTCCATCTTCTTCCATCCTTGATCTGGAGATCAGAGCTATTGAGGGGGAATCCACCACTCCTGGTGGCTCCTGGGAAAATAAGGTAAAAAGCAAATTCGTGCAATCATCTTCATCTCTGGATTTATCCTCGGAATCCGTAGACGAGCTGGGGGAAGTGCAGCCACCAAATTCTAGGGGAAGGAAATAGCATAAATACCATAGGGAACTCGAGTCAGAAAGGGAATTAGAGCTAGGAAGGAAAAAAATCCTGGAAGACATGAAGATAATCCAGAACTCAAAATCTCAGAATGGGGGTAAGGAAGGTAGGTCCCATGCAGGACCTCAAGTAGCCAAGAAGTAATTTTAATCATCTCTTGGAACTATAGGGGTCCAGGTGGAAAGAACAAAATTGAAGCTTTGAAAAGTTTGATCAAATCTGAAAAACCAAATCTTATGCTCATACAAGAGACAAAAATGCAAGGTTATGAGATATTGGCACTCTCACGTCACCTATGGAAGACTGCCACAGTTCTGTGCTTAGTGCTCGTGGAGCCTCAGGGGGCATCGCTACTCTGATTTCCCCTAATTTCTCCCTCATCTCCTCTGAAAATAGACACTAGTTGTTAACAGAAATCAAAGACAGAAATAGCAATGAATCCTTTTATATATGCAATGTTTATGGACCCAATCACTTCAGAGACAAAATCAACTTCTGGACAGATCTAAATAATCTCAAAGACAGTATGCTAGGAAAAAACTTAATTATTGCCAAGGACTTTAACATCACTAAGTCTCAGCAGGAGAAGAGAGGTGGTAGCATTGTGCGAGACCCCTTTGGTGAAAAATTGGAGTACCTTCTTATCGATATGGATTTAATGGATATTCCCCTCAAAAATGCAAATTTCACCTGGAACATTAGAAGATGCGGACTAGGTCATATTGCGGCTAGACTGGACCAATTCCTGGTAAGTTCATCTTTCTTCAACTCAGATTTTTTAATTTGTGCTTTCTCCATCCCGTGCGCCTCCTCTGACCATAATCCCATCGGCATTTCCATCTCCCCTCTTGAAAAGCTCGGTACTATACCCTTCCAGTTCAATCCCCTCTGGATCTATCACCTTGACTTCACAAGCCTTGTCTCCCAGGCTTGGTCTTTTTCTATAATTGGCTCCCCAAGCTTCATTTGGGAGTCTAAGCTCAGAGCCATTAAATTTGCCTTCAAATGCTGGGCCAAGTCCTCTTTTCAAAATCCTAGCATCGTCAAATTAAGCAGTCAAGCAAAACTCGCTTCTCTCCAACTCAGGATTGAAACCGATGAAGTCTCTCCCGCCCTTCTTAGTCAAGAGAAAGATCTGGAAATTGAAATTCTGAGAGCAGTCAAGCAGGAAGAAGAGTCTTGGAGAATTAAGTTAAGACAATTATGGCTTAACGAGGGGGATAGCAACTCCAAGTATTTCCATAACCAGTCCAAGGCTCGTCGCAGCCACAATGCTATTGTTGAATTGAAAAATTCCAGTGGGGACAAAATTAGAGGGCAAGAAAACCTACAATTGATGGCCTTCAATCACTTCAGGGATATTTTCTAATATAGTGGACAGTATGATCCGGAGGCACAAGCTAATTTTATAGATGGTATTCCCAACCTGATCTCTGCAAACACCAATAGAGAGCTCTCTAAGCCAATTCTAGAACATGAAATTGCAAATGCAATATGGTCCCTACAAATCGATAAAGCTCCAAGCCTTGATGGCTTCACCATAAATTTCTATAGGGATGAGTGGGATATTATAAAAGATAACCTCAGAAGAATGCTCAACTCGACAAGGAAAAAAGATAAAATCGGCGGGGCAACCAACTCTTCCTTTCTTGCTCTCATTCCTAAAGACAAAGCCCCCTGTTCTATTGGCAGGTTCAGACTGATCTCTCTTTGAAACTCTTCCTATAAAATCCTTTCCAAAATCCTTGCTACTAGAATGAAAAAATTCATGGGAAAAATCATCTCTGAAACCTAAGGGGGGTTTCTGGCTGGTTGTCAAATTTTGGACAACATTATAATGGTGCGGGAAGCTATTCACACAAGCACAGAAAAGAATCACCAAGGTATGGCCATCAAGCTAAATATGGCTAATGCCTTTGACAGAGTGAACCACAAATTCCTTTTTGACATAATGCTGAAATTTGGATTCTCCAATAGGTTCGTGAGATGGATCAAAGCCTACATCCACAGCCCGTGGATTGCCCCACTGATCAATGGAAGACCCACAGAATTATGTTCGGCTTCGAGAGGTCTGCGGCAAGGTTTCCCTTTATCCCCTTTTCTCTATCTCCTTGTTGCTGACTCCATGAGTAGGAAACTCCTTTCCCTTCAAGCCTCGGGAGAGTTAAAAGGAATAAAAATTATTCGTGGAGTCAAGCCAGTCAACCACGCCCAATTTGCGGATGACACTATCTTGCTAGGAGGTGCCTCCTTGATTGTTGCTGAGAGGTTCAGTCTAGTTCTCTCCTCCTTTCTTTGAGCCTCGGACGGGAAAATCAATTCTAAAAAATCCAAAATCTATGGCTAGAACTACCCCCCGGGAACTCTGGCAAGAATTTCCCGAATCCTGGGTTTTGAAGGAATCGGAGAGTGGAACTCCTTCAACTACCTCGGCATCCCTATCTTCAAAGTCAAAAAAAGAGTAGTAAATTGGGCAGGATTAGTTGAAAAAATAAAAAATAAAATCAGCTCCTGGGGATCTAGGTGGCTTAATCAGGCTGGCAAATTGGTTCTCATCAAGTCCATCCTCTCCTCCTACCCCCTTTATGTTTTCTCCATCTCCCTAGACCCCAAATTCGTGATATATGAAGTCACCAAAGAGCTCCGTAATTTCCTATGGCAAGGAGGGAAAAACAATAGCACCAAAAAATTCCACTTGGTAAATTGGAATATTGTTTGCAGACCAAAAATATGGAGGAACGGGGATAAAGGATCCTTTTCAGATGAACTTATCCCTCAGAGCCAAAATTCTCTGGAGAACCATCTCCGGAAAGAAATCTTGGTGGAAGGAAATCTTATACAAAAAATATATGCACGGAACAAGGAAATGCTGTGTGGATAATATTGATCTAGAGAAGAAGGGAACTGCCATATGGAATCTCTGTAAGAGAGAAGCATTTATCATTCAAAACAATCTCTCTTCGATCCCTGGAAATGGGAAGCAGATAAAGATATGGAGGGACAAATTTTGTTCCAATCCCCCTACAAATTTCCTTCACGAGCTCGAGGAGATGAAACATTGGATGGATCAAGTAGGCATCCACACTCTTCATGATATCTCCTCTTGGTCCACACAAGGAAGTTGGACAGGATGGCATGCTCTTGCTCTCTCGGACCATCTTCAACAGGAATACAATATCCTTCTCTCATTATTCCATGGATATATTCCCATCCATCTTGACAAGTGTGGGTGGGCGAAAGCAGGCTCCTTGTAATGTCCCTTGTTAGAAATTTTATTAAAATGGCAATTTTTCACTTTTTCCCTAGTTAGACCTTTGACTAGTTTTGAGCTATAGGTCCCCAAATTGCTCCAATTGCTCCCAAATATTTTGAGAAGGTATATGGATGATGTTAGAACATAAATATGTGTTTCAGGGATGATTTTGGACCTTTAAAATAATTCTGCAAATCCTCTTTTAATTCTGGCCAATGTAGGGAACTTTACTAGTAATTTCCCTTTGACTAGAATTGGTCTCTAGGTCTCAATTTGACTCCAAATTCCTTTAAATATTCAAGTAAGGTGTATGAATGTTATTAGGACTTGAATATGATGTTCAGGGATGAGATATGGACACCAAAATACCTATTCAAACTCTCTTAATATTTTGGACCAAGTATGCAATTTTACTAGTAATTTGGGGTTCAAATCCCCCAGGGGTAAGTATTGAAAATGGCTTCCCAAATGGCTCCAAACCACTCAAATTTCTGAAACGAGGTAGGGGATGTATCAAGGATTTTATTAAGGTCTTATGTGCATCATTAATTTATTATTATCTCTGTTCCAACCCTCTCCCATTCAGCTGCAAAAATGACCAATTCAACCCTTGGGGAAATGACACTATTTCTTCTCCCAATGCAATTAAACTGAGTAAAAATACTTCAAATTCTCAATTATAGTAAATGAAACTTGTAAAATACATCCATGGTAGTATATTAATCATAAATGTATCAGAGAACCATCCATTCATTCAAAATCATCAACATTATCATGCTATACATCAATGTAGTGGGGAAATGGCACTGTTCTTTCATTAAAAATGAGATTTATACATTTCTACTTGGAATTTCAACCTAAAATTTTCTGTAGATGAAGAACAGAGTATTTAATTCATATTACAAAAGAAATGGGGCATTATAAGCTCCCCCAAAGAGTACAATAGCTCACCAAAAGCACCCTCCCTCAAGGATAAAAAATATGCCACCAAAACTAGAAATGGTTGAAGGAGTGAGCTGCAATAGAAGAAACCATGAGATACCCTGTAGCTTACAACTGCAAATAAATACTCCATTAAAGCTCCAAATGAAAGTTCTGAATGTCCTTCCCAATTACCAACTTGGATGGGAATCTTTCACCCTCGAAATTGGCTAAGGTAAGAAACTAGTCATCCACTAGCTCTCCCTCTTCACAAATGCAATTGCAAATTCTACAAATGATCAAAAGATAATTTCATTCTTTGTTCTTGACATTTATAAATTTCTAATTTCCTCCATGGGTCGAATTCCTTCCAAGAGACTCATGCCAATTCAAGTTAGGAATAGATTCCAAAGAATGCCACTTGTACAACAATTCCTAGTCTCCCACTTCCACCAAATCACATGTGGAAGCATCTTAGCTTCCCTAACACCCTTGAGTGCCCTCTTGGAGTCTATTTTTAGCCTTGACATGTCATATATGTCATATGTAAGCCTTCAGGTATGATTTATGTCATAGGTGTCATAGCATCTTCATCATTGTTGTCATAGAGCTACGAAATCTAACCCAAGTGTCTCACTAGCTCCAAATTGCCTCTTCCTCTTCCATGGGAGTTACTCTATGAAAATCCTCATAGCAGATCTAAGAGAATGATTATGATTAAGCAAGAAAATAGAAGAAGAGTGGTCAATACAGTATAATGAGCAACAAAATAATATGGTATAGTAGAACTCGGATAGAAGCAATAATACTTCACACACACTAGTTAATTAATCACAATATGGACAAATAAATAGTACAATGCATGAGGATTCGAATTCCTAAGTTGGAAATTCGAATTAGCCTCCATGGAGTGATCAAAGGATCACTGGAGTGTCATCGGAGCACAACTAGTAGTCCTCATGATCATTGGAGCACAACTAGAAGTCTTCATCATCATCAATGGAGTCATCAATGCTCAAGTAACTGTCAACCATTAGTCAAACTAAGTCTGGTTGGTGTAACTGAGTGTAACTAAGTGTATCTGAGTGTAACTGAGTATAAACTGAAGACAACTGGACTGGTAGGTGAAGAAGGGTGAGTTGCTTCCTAAAATCAAGGAAGAAGGGCACATTAAGCAATTGGAGGGATAAAAATGAATGGTGAGAAGCTCCTTGGGGCTGGCTAACTGAGGGCTAGGTGCTGGACTGATGACTGGGATGCATGCAAAATGCATGCAAACTCTAGAATGCATGCAAAACCTAAAAGTGCATGCATGACTGAAAATGTAAATGATCAAAATACTGGTGGGACTAGGATGGAGTATAGGAATATCCTAACACCCCTCCTTAATCGATCCTGGGCCCTGGTAACTAAGACCAAAGGTCACCCAATACAATGAATAATAATAGTCAATAAACCAAGGAAGTGGGAAAATTTCATGGGAAACATACCCCCTCCTAAAAAACAGACTATAAGGCACACACAAAAATAAATGCTCCAAACTCAAGCATGTGTGATGCTTGGTCATATGTCTGGAGGTATCTTCTTCTTGGGAAGAAGTGGATCATGCTCAAAAAACATGTGCTTGTACTTGCTCTTCAGATCGAATGTGATGAGAACAAATCCAAAAGTATGAGGATGATCCTTGAACCTATGATTTGAATCAGCTGAGGTAGGATCAAAATCATGAATATGCAGATAGTCTTTTGTCTTCTCCTTCGAACCATCATGGGTGAGATTATGCCAAAAAGAACCATCAAATAATAATTGCTTGAAATCCAAATCAGATTTAAGACTTGAATAATATTTTCTTGAGATCTCCTTTGAACCAGCAGGGGTAGTTCAAAACTATCATATGCATGAGAAATTATCCCAAGAGAATGGCAATGGTTTCTTGAGATCTCCTTTGAACCAGCAAGGGTGAGATCAAAACCAATGGATGCATGATAAATTATCTCAAGCAGGTGGCAATGGCCATATTCTTCAATAACCTTCTGAAAGCATGTGCTAATGATCATATAGTAGTAAATAAGAGATGATTGCTTGAGAGGAGCGAATGCATTACCTCCAATAGCTGATTTTACCTCCGAAATAATCATGTGATCATGATGCAAACCAACAAACTCTAGTGCAAGAGAGGATATAGGACCTTCTGCAATATCCAGACTGTGAGATGGCACAGAAAGAGAAGAAAGTTGGAGCATGAGTGGAGAATCTACAAGTTCTTTGTCAACAACTTCAATATGAGATGATACTGGTTCATGATCTAGGAGACCATCAAGGGGAGAGAATGCATCACTTTGTTTGCTTTCGAATGGGTTTGGACCAATCCCTTCATTCTTTCTGCCAAATTTTTCATCCAGGTGAGCCCATAACTCTTTTGGAGTCCATAACTCCATTGGAGTTTCAACACCAACACGGTATTGGAAATAGAATCTTAGGTATTTAGGCAAAGAAAGCATCATTGCTCCAAAGGCTCCATCACCTTTATTTAACCAATCAATCTTCTCTTTAGGGGATTCGAACTCTCTTTCAAAATGACAATCAAAAAGATCATGGATCTTCAAGTATGCTATCATTCTTGGTTTCCATTCATCATAGTTGAATGGAGAAAGAGGAGTAATTTCTGATGAATACATAGAAGTTGTAGAGGACCTGCAAAAACAATATAGAATAACTGCAACTACTACTACTGCAAAAATGCAAAAACTGCTGCACTCGAAATCTTGGTAATAACCTACAAAAAACTCTCAAGAATGGAGATATACAATACTCTCAACATGCTTTGATACCATGTGAAAATCCTCACAACAGATCTAAGAGATGATGTATACCTCACAAGAGAATGATTATGATTAAGCAAGAAAATAGAAGAAGAGTGGTCAATACAGTATAATGAGCAACAGAATAATATGGTACAGTAGAACTCAGATAGAAGCAATAATACTTCACACACACTAGTTAATTAATCACAATATGGAAAAATAAATGGTACAATGCATGATGATTCAAATTCCTAAGGTGGAAATTTGAATTAGCCTTCATGGAGTGATCAAAGGATCACCGGACTATCATCGGAGCACAACTAGTAGTCCTCATGATCATCGGAGCACAACTAGAAGTCTTCATCATCATCAGTGGAGTCATCAATGCTCAAGTAACTATCAACCATCAGTTAAACTGAGTCTGGTAGGTGTAACTGGGTATAAAATGAAGACAACTGGACTAGTAGGTGAAGAAGGGCGAGTTGCTTCCTAAAATCAAGGAAGAAGGGTGCATTAAGCAACTGGAGGGATAAAACGGAATGGTGAGAAGCTCCTTGGGGCTTTCTAACTGAGGGCTAGGTGCTAGATTGATGACTGGGATGCATGCAAAATGCATGCAAACTCTAAAAAGCATGCAAACCCTAAAAGTGCATGCATGACTGAAAATGTAAATGATCAAAATACTGGTGGGACTAGGATGGAGTATAAGAATATCCTAACATACTCTTCCTTTATATTTCGACCTCATTGACTCATTCCAAGTATTATTGACCTTATAACTCATCCCAAGAACATTAGGCTTCCCATGGATTCGAAATTGCAAGAAGAGGATGCCATGTGGCACATAAATTCTAGCTTGTGTGGGTCCCACTTCCTCCATGTGTCTTCATGATCAAATACCACTTTGATTTTCACTTGTATATATTTATTTATCTCCTTTATTAAATATTTATGCCATCCTAATGTTCCAACATCATTTATTATCCCCATTATTCCAAATCCCAAAGCTTGCACCCCAAACCTAGGAAACTAGTAATTTTCCTCATTGGCAATTATTTGACCTTTAGCATCAATTTGACAAACTCTAATGAATAGGGCCAATTTTCTTAGGCCATTGTGACCCAATGCCAAATTTGGGCCATGAAAAATACTCCCTTCCCAATATTGCTTGTCCTCAAGCAATTTCAAACATGGGCATTGAAGAACCTGCTTTCTGTATAATTCTTTGAAGTTGCCATTGAATTTCCCAACCTTGAGTCTTTGAGTTTCCATGAAGATTTTAGAGAGGAACCACCATGCTTGCTGCTGCACTACTCTGATAAAAATAAATTTATTAAGTGGGAAAACCATCTCCCATATTTCTTGTTTCCCCAAAAAATTGAAACCAATGAGACAAAAATTATTCTAGGGTCACATTGCTTGTATTGCACCCCAACAATTAAGAGTGCTCTCCAACCCACACCATTAGATAAGAGGATTCGTGGATCCCATTTTCTTGTATGCATTCTTCCAAACATCATGAGTACAAAATATCTATCATCAAATTACATAACAACATAATGAAAATGTACATCTAGGAGGTGCTTCATCAAAGAATCATGGAAGTGCTTATACCTCCAAGCAAGTAGACCACCATTTTCCAAGTGCATACAAGCTTCAAGTGACCAATAAAATATGCTCCAATGACATAGGTGAGGATCCCATGTCCTATAATGCTGCTCCAAAAGGATTTGATATGCATCAAAATATTCAGCCATGTATTCTTTCATCCAAGAAGTGAATGAAGAATCTCCACTAAAATATGAACCAAATAATCAGCAGAAAAAACAAGGAGACTTCAAATGACTCAAAGAAGTCTCACCCATACATCCCTAAATGTAAGAATCATAAAGATATAAAAAAGTATGTGGATTCCAACAAAAATTTTCTCAAATCATAAATCTATTCACCCAAGTGTTGGACGAAGTTCCTCCAACATCAAATGAATCAATTGTTGAGCAAGAAAAACCATGAGTCTTCAAGTGACTCAAATGCATATCATAGGTGCATCCATGTAGATGTGCATCATCATAAAGTAACAAAGTATGCTGCTGAAAATGTGAATAAGAATGTGCTCCAACCATATCATCATAAAAAGTAAATATAGGAGTTCCATACTCCTCATGTGGCACCATAAAAAAGAACCCTTTCACCCATTCTTCATTGAGACTAATGCTGCAAAACATGGAATTGTAGGATGTAGGAGAATTAACTAACTCACCCAAATGATCAAAAAGTGCATAAGTTTCATCATGTAAAGGATACATATGGTTAGTATCATGCAACTGCTTCAAAAGTGTGAAACCTTTGTTGCAGATTAGTTCCAATGTAGAGGAATCATGCTCTTCTTTAAAAATTGCATAACCTTCATCAAAAGACAATTCAAGTTCCTCTTCCACCACATCAAGTGTTTGGATCTCTTCAAGTTCATCTTCAAACACATTAAGCAAATCCAAATTTCCACATTTCTCATGATCCACCATGTCATGAGAATCCTCCAAACAATCTACCATTTGACAATCTGAAATATAGGAGGAAAAACAAGTATCTTGCAACTTTTCAAGAAGTTTCTCATTTTGAATTGTGAGCTTATGATTATCCTCATTATTCTTCAAGTATGCATCATGTAACAATTCATTAAGCTTAAACAAATGGTTTCTATCAAAAAGCAAAGACATGAAATTACCTTTGATGTGACACATTGCTCTTTGAATATTCTCCATGTCTTCAAGGAAGGATGTTTCCTCCAATGAAGTAGCTATCCAACAAGAATTTGACACCAATGCTTGAGTGTCATGGAGAATGTTGAGGGACTCTTGGATATTCTTTTCATTCATCTTTAAGGATCCTTCAAGAAAATGAGGCTCTTGCAAATGAACCTCCTCATCTTCTTCATTTTTTCTTGTACCAACTTCATGAAGCTCAAGTGGTGATGGGGAAGTTGATCTTGGTTCTTCTTCAAATGCTACAAGGTCTTCATTATCATGCTTAATGGAACTTGGGCTTGCAACAACACTTTCAAAAGTGATATCTATGTCACCAACATAGAGGGTTGAGCACCCATCAGTAGGTACTCCTTCATAGTTTAAGCATCCATCATTAGATGCTCTTTGGTTCATGTCTAAGCTAGAAGGTGTCTCGAAATGATATTCTATATTCTCAATAGAATCTTCTTCATTCTCTTGTGATGTCTCTTCCTTTTTCTCCTTCAAGCAAGCTGATGCATTTTGCCCCTTGTTTTCCTTAGGATCAATATCTTTGGAATCTCTTTTTGAAGAATTCCCAAAAGCTCTCCTCAAGTAGGACATCATTTTCTGGACACATATATGATATTCTCTCCAAGGTTCTTTACAAGAAAGGCATAAACATTTCTTTACTAACTCCACATCTTCATTTTTGGGACTATTTTCAAAAATATGATCAACAAAGTACTCAAAATACATGACATTTTGTGTATTTTTGCTCAAAGCAAGATATTCTTGATATTTTTTATATTGTTGGGGCAAGGTGTTATATGTTGCTTTCCATCTTTGGAACTCATTCATAGAATTATCCTTGGTTGGTGTGACACGCTCATATTCATCAGATTTAAATTCATAAGAATAATCTTCATTTCTCCTGAAATTGTAAGAATTTTTGCATGAGGGCACCTCTTCCTCATACCATTCACATTCTGCTTCATATTGCTTATAAGCATCTACATATTCCTCATAAGAATTGTACTCATAGGATTCATAATAATAGTAAGACATGGTTTCCAATTATTCTTGAATGTATGTACCTAATACACAGGTGCAAGGACCATGCTCTGATACCATTGTAATGTCCCTTGTTAGGAATTTTATTAAAATGACAATTTTTCACTTTTTTCCCTAGTTAGACCTTTGACTAGTTTTGAGCTCTAGGTCACCAAATTGCTCGAATTGCTCCCAAATATTATGAGAAGGTACATGGATTATGTTAGAACATAAATATGTGTTTCAGGGATGATTTTGGACCTTTAAAATACTTCTGCAAATCCTCTTTCAATTATGGCCAATGCAGGGAACTTTACTAGTAATTTTCCTTTGACTAGAATTGGTCTCTAGGTCTCAATTTGACTCCAAATGCCTTCAAATATTCAAGTAAAGTGTATGAATGATATTAGGACTTGAATATGATGTTCAGGGATGAGATATGGCCACCAAAATACCTCTTCAAACTCTCTTAAGATTCTGGACCAAGTATGCAATTTTACTAGTAATTTGGGGTTCAAATCCCCCTGGGGTAAGTATTGAAAAGGGCTTCCCAAATGCCTCCAAACCCACTCAAATTTATGAAAAGAGGTAGGGGATGTATCAAGGATGTTATTAAGGTCTTATTTGCATCATTAATTTATTATTATCTCTGTTCCAATCCTCTCCCATTCAGCTGCAAAAATCACCAATTCGACCCTTGGGGAAATGGTACTATTTCTTCTCCCTATACAATTAAACTGAGTATAAATACTTCAAATGCTCAAGTACAGTACATGAAACTTGTAAAATACATCCATGGTAGTCTATTAATAATAAATGTATTATAGAACCATCCATTCATTCGAAATCATCAACATTATCATGCTATACATCAATGTAGTGGGGAAATGCACTGTTCTTTCATTAAAAATGAGATTTATACATTTCTACGTGGAATTTCGACCTGAAAATTTCTGGAGATGAAGAAAATAGTATTTACTTCATATTTCAAAAGAAATGGGGCATTAGAATCTCCCCCAAAGAGTACAATAGCTCACCAAAAACACCCTCCCTCAAGGATCAAGAATATGCCATCAAAAATGGAAATGGTTGAAGGAGTGAGCTACAATAGAATAAACCATGAGCTTCCCTGTAGATTAAAACTACAAATAAAGACTCCATTAAAGCTCCAAATGAAAGGTCTGAATGGCCTTTCCAATTACCAACTTGGATGGTAATCTTTCACCCTTGAAATTGGTTAAGGCAAGAAACTAGTCATCCACTAGCTCTCCCTCTTCACAAATTCAATTGCAAATTCTACAAATGATCAAAAGCTGGTTTCATTATTTTTTATTTACATTTATAAAGTTCTAATTTCCTCCATGGGTCGAATTCCTTCCAAGAGACTCATGCCAATTCAAGTTGGGAAGAGATTCCAAAGAACGCCACTTGTACAACAATTCCTAGTCTCCCACTTCCACCAAATCACGTGTGGAAGCATATTATCTGCCCTAACACCCTTGAGAGCCTTCTTGGAGTCTATTTTTAGCCTTGACATGTCATATGTCAGCATTCAGGTCTGATTTGTGTCATAGGTATCATAGCATCTTCATCATTGTTGTCATAGAGCTACGGAATCTAGCCTAAGTGTCTCACTAGCTCCAAATTGCCTCTTCCTCTTCCATGGGAGTTACTCTTCCTCTATATTTCGACCTCACTGACTCATGCCAAGTATTATTGACCTTATAACTCATCCCAATAACATTAGGCTTCCCATGGATTCGAAATTGCAAGAAGAGGATGCCATGTGGTACATAAATTCTAGCTTGTGTGGGTCCCACTTCCTCCATGTGTCTTCATGATCAAATGCCACTTTGATTTTCACTTGTATATATTTATTTATCTCCTTTATTAAATATTTATGCCATCCTAATGTTCCAACATCATTTTGTCACGTCCCCATTTTGACCCCCTTTGCATTAAACCATAAATGATGTAAATATTGTAACTTAATCATGGTGAGGAGCTCAAGGCCAAGGCCCCACCACTGATTTAGCATTTTATGTACTAGAAATTAAAGAGATAGATGCCTATGGTTCTTGTGCTAGAAGGGCACGATGTAAATAAGACATCATGTAAATACGAATTTAATGAAGATACCCACAACCAGCTACGCAATGCAACAAAGAGATGGGGGCATGATCTTTACAAGGAATAAGGAGGAAAATAACCAAACCCTTGAGCCATGGTGTTAAGCCATTTCACTGAGGAAACCCATAAACTCTCAACTACCCATCTGGTCTCATGCACCCAATCATTTAATTCTTCCAAGAATTGGTTGAGACAATTAATGCCTTGGGATGGGAGAGGTATGGCTGTCAATTTTTGTGTATGGGAAAGGCAACAACCTAGGAAATCGAGTTTTGGTTGGCTGGGCAAGAAAACCCCCACGAAATTGTGCCCAAATCCATTCTTCACCCATGGCATTCATTCACTCACACAGTTGGAGCTATTTGGGTCTTTCCCTACATGTTTTTCATCCAAATCCTGCATTTTTCCATGCCTGGGAGTTCGTTTTTGCATATACAGTAGCTTGCGAGAGAAGGGCCACGATTGGGGACTGTATGGAGGTCATTTTTGCCCCCGAATGTCTAGGGACGTTTTTCTAAAAATGGATTTGGCTTTCCAAGGTTGTTCCCCATCTTCCAATTTCATTTTTGTGTGTTCCCACATTTTTCTGAGTTAGTTGAAACCCCATCTCATGCATCCCACTGTGGAAAACGTTTTCCTCATGCCCAGCAATTGTGGTATTGTTGTTAAGTGCATCCCGTTTTGGATCCTGTGAGCAGGAGCTTCAAGAGTGGAAGAGGACAGATTTGGCTTGATGAGCCCAATAAAATATCCATAACTCCATGGTTGAGCCACTAGCCTAGTGATTCACCTATGCCCATCTCTTAGCAGCCTGAGAAACCCAACTTTTGGTTGGCTTGGCTAATTCTGGTGTATCTATGGTTATGTGAGACCCTGTTGTTCCCTAGTTCCTTGTGGAGGTCATGCCCAGCTCGGGGGGTGGCAGTGGTGCTGAGAGATTAAGGAGCACACTGGCCTACGGTTGGGTGGAACGTTGCAGAAGCGGAGCTGGTTGCTCAGGGACTACTTGGCTTAAAGATAAGTATTCTCATTTTCTATTTTCTGCAATGTCTACACTTAATGGCTATCATAAAAATGCTGGATGTGTGTTAATTCTGCACATGATTTACTTCCGCTGTGTTTTTAAAATCTTTATGCATCTTCATATCTCCATTATATTATGTGAATGCTTATGAAATAAGTTTATGGGGATGGATGCCCGGTTTTAGCCTCACGATCCTCTCCATTGCACTGGTATGATGGGTGGGGACGTGACACGTTTATTTTCCCCATTATTCCAAACCCCAAAGCATCCACCCCAAACCTAGGAAACTAGTATTTTTCCTCCTTGGCAATTATTTGACCTTTAGCATCAATTTGACAAACTCTAATGAATAGGGCCAATTTGCTTAGGCCATTGTGACCCAATTCCAAATTTGGGACATGATACTCCTACTCGGTAAGGGAAGGATATAGCTATCTGGATGCTCTCAATTTTCACCGCAATAAGGACAAAAAATGGAATAGAGTCTAGGATAGGGATGGGTTTCCTAAAATCAATCTCTTAAGTTGGTTGTTGGCTCACAAGAAGATCCTCACTATGGATAACCTTAAGAAGAGAGGTATAGCAGGGCCGGCAAGGTGCATTCTTTGTAAATTCGCAGAGGAGACTGTTGAACATCCCTTCCTTGAGTGCAATTTTTCCAAACAAGTATGGAACAGGGATTATAAAAAAATTTATCCAAATCTAATACTTCCCACTGAGTGGAACGACCTCTTTGCAAACTGGCACCTTTTCTACTCAAACTCGATGACCAAAAAACCTTATTTCAAGTGAGCCTCGATTGCATTCCCAAAATATGTTTGCTGGAAGCTTTGGAGCACTAGAAGTAAAGAAGCCTCCAAGGAGGTTCGGAACTCCCCGGGTAAATTTCTCTCATCTGCCATTACTCTTTAGGTCGAGGCCCTCACCTCAAGAGGCATTAGCTATTTGCAAAAAGAACCTTTAAGTGTAGAAGAGAAACTCTGGGTAGCTGATATCCTGATTCCCCACTACGCCCCGACCCCCTCTTTCTTTGGAAGAAGTCAAAAGCATCATAATTGGAAGCTTAGAATGGAACCTAAAGAATTTCAGTCTTGGATGAGAGATCGAGTCAGTCACATCCTTCTTTTCGATGGTGCCTCTAAAGGAAATCCAGGGTTGGCAGGTGCGGGGGGAGTCCTTCTGGACTCCGAAGGAAACAAAATGATCGATTTTGCTTGGGGGCTTGGCAAGCAAACGAATAACGATGCGGAATGGCTAGCCTTGATTAAAGGCATGAACATTGTCAAGGAGAATAACATTCAGAATGTATTGGTGATAGGAGACTCCTTGATGGTAATTAAAGAAGCTCGGGCTTTAGCAAAGAAGTATCACTCTCCCTCATCTGAATTTCACTTCCACTTCATCAATTTGGCCAAAGACCTTGTCTCCATGTCTCTCTTTCACATTTTGAGAACTAACAATCAAGCTACCGATACCTTGGCCAATGTTGGTGCCAGGTTAAATTGTGGGAACTTTATTAGCAATGGAAATCAACTCGACAATGTCTGGGTACCTTAGTAACCCAACAATTTCTTGCCCTTCAATGGCCACCCCAATCCATTGGGTGAATCTATCGCAGGTCAATTTCAAAATCCCCTTAAGATTTTATCCCCTGTTCCCAAGGCCCAAACGACGGCGCTCCCAGGCCGACTACATCTGTCTCGTATGCGGGACATTAATGTGAACTGGTGACAGGGAAGCCCGCATCTATATGATGCATCAAGGTGACGGTTTAGCCCAAACATTCCTTTTCTGCAATCTCTAGAGCAACTGTTCATTCTGGTTCAGGCAATTTAGATTTCGGTTCAGCATGGATAGTGGAAATACTGGAAACAACACTGGGTTCTGCCTTCTAGGGTTGAAATGCAAACATTGCAAGACCAACATCCAGGTCAGCAATGGTGGTATCGATCTGAAGTGCTATCTCTCTACCCTTGAGGTGGTGCAGGGTAATGGCAATGGCGAGAAAGAAGCCAACAGTTCTCTCATCAATCAGATGAAGCATGTTTTTCGTGGCTCCAACGTTGACAAGAATGGCAGAGTTTGGTCTCAATAGGACGTTTGGCAGGGAAGGAACCCTACAAATCTGGTTCAGAATGGTTATATGTTCGATGGCAGAAGAAATTGGCATCCCCTCGAGGTTGGCAACAACCAGACTATTGGTGGCCCACTGCAGCATGGCTCTCTGCAGGATGGTTCTCTGCAGCAAGTCCCTCTGCGAGGCAGCCCTGGTGAGACTATAAAAAACTGTGGAACATGGTGGGGGAAAGCATGGGAATTGTGATCCTGGACTCCTCAGGTGGATCGGAAATTCCCTCTCCTGGGGTGCTATCACATCTCCAAGACATTGAATCTCAGGTTAACTAGTTGAGATGTGAAAAAAAAAGAGCTAAAGCAGGCGCTCTCTCACCTGGACGCCTTCATCCAAATTTCGAATTCTGATGTGAGAAACAACAGCAGCAAAATGAAGGAGTATTTTGATGGAATGGCTGGAAAAATGGATTCTATGCACAACTGCCTTAGAATTGTTGAAGCCAAGGTGGACTGCATTCGAACCAGTAAGGGTAATAGTCCTTCTGCAATTCTGGGCATGAATGGCAATGAGGACATGGAAGCAGGCATCAAGAAGAAGACTCGTCACCCTGATGATAACTGAGCACTGGTTATTTTCCAAGTAGTTTTTTGTAATATCTATGTAATGACTGATATAACAGTCTGTTTCTTTTCCTTTCTGTTATCGTTGAATTTCAACCATGTTCGAAATGTAGAGACTAGGTTTGAGGTGCCTACTTCCCTCATTTTGTTGGGTACAGTCTCCCCATCTTGCTATAAAATTTTCACTTTTTAATATAAAGCTTCTACAACCGTTACTGTAACAAACAAACAAAAATACGTATATGGCTGACGAGTTAGGTGTGTGCAAGATTTTTGGAGAAATTTGAAAGGTGCTAGTTTGATGAATTGAGAATGGGTCTAAAGACTAAGGTGAGTGTGAAGTTGAACAGTCTGCTATATACCTGGTATAAGGAATGACATCGTAGAAAGAGGAAGAAAAGAAAATTTGAAGAATCTGTTATCTTAAGTTGTTTTTTTATGCTAGTTATAGTTACTCTATTATACAGAGTAATGTTGTAGCATTGTTGTTATTTTTGTTTTGTATGTAAATGTGAGATTGCTCAGTACTAGCAAAATAAATAATTTGTAAAAGAAGCTTAACAGGAAGTGTTTGCAGTTAAATGGTTGTTGTGATTTTGGTTTCCAGGAGTTACCATAGAAGACTCACTATTAGGCTTAAAATAATTAGGAGTGATAATGTTGCAGGTTGCAGCCGAAGTCATCCAATTGTTATTTTAAAAGATAATTAAGGGCATGTTGGGAGTCATTATCTCTCCAACCATAGTACTAGAGAGTAAATCCCAAGTCTCAGTTACAGGGCTCGAGGATGGCCCAAGTCAGATCAAGTTTAAATGGAAGCATGGCAGTTCTTCCATCAAACAGTTCAGACAATTAGAGAGTGTTTTGTACTAAAAGTGTGGCAACCATTAGTCTCGTTGAAGAAGATTCAAGGCAAGTTTAATTGTGCCGAAATTTGTATCCACTAGAGTAATTGCCATCATATGAAGTCTAACAAAAGGGAGAAAATTGTCTAAGTGTTGAAATTCTTGGGGTCTGATAAAATAATACCAAGAGCCAATCAAAAGATGACACATGGAGGCCTATGATTGGTCATCGAGAGTCCACAACGGAGTTTGTAATCAAGTTGCTCATTTGAATCCCTGACGGATTTAGCCCGATAGTGAATTGAGTGTCGACACATGGCACAAGCCAAGTGGGTTTCGATGTTGTGCATCAGGGGTATCAAGAGTGCTTCCCAGGAGAAACACTGATAAATTTGGTTCGAGAGCCAGTCGGACGTTGATACGTGGAAGCTGGAGATTGGACATTAACGGTTGATTGACAAATTTTGATATCAATAATTTTGTTTGGAGGCCTGATAGAGATCCCAAAAAGATGTGACAAGATAGAGTTGCAGATTGGTCATTGGTGTGTGTGCATCGGAGTTCCACGAGAGTGGATACACATTAGTAAGTAGGAAATCCACGTCATATGTTGGTGTCGATATACAAAGAAAGATCTCCATTAGAAGGTTCGATGAAAGGGGAATATAGGATCGTCGACGTATTGTATCAAAGATGAATGAAGGAGCGGTTTAGGAAAGGGACGATAGACAGGTTTGATGGAGGAACTCACGAATATTATCGGGGGATATATTGGTGGTGACAAGAAGTGAAAAGGTGTTGAAGGCTGATGGAGGAGTCCCTCTGGGACACACATCAACACATCAGTGTTGAGTGTCGGAGCTTGAAAGAGGACACATAGCAATTATGCGGAGTATTGGATCGAAGTTTTTTGGTTGGCATAGTTTGAAAAGACTGACAAGCAGAGCCCGACATCTAGTCACACAATGACACGTGGCATTAATTCGGGAGTTTGTAGAACCCAATGGATTAATTGGATGGTTAGATTTTGTGGGTGGTTTGGTTACCGTAAGAATATTCTAGTCACCAAGAAATTGATGATGTGTGTATAGATATGTTTCATCTAAGTTATTTATGGAGATTAAAAAATGAATAAAAACATTACGTTGTGGGTTTGGCTTGCTCTGTGGTCAAATTTGATATGTTTCCAAGTACTTAAAAAAAAATTAAATAAAACTATTAAATAACATAAAGTAAAATTTGATACTTTTAAATGCTTAATATAAATCCAAATTCAACATTAATCTATAATGATTATTTAATGAATTGTTAACCACATTATTGAAAACCTAACATTTTTTTGAACAAATACATGGAACTTGAAAGCTTAAAAGTCAAGCACTCTAGCTCTATAAAATATCGATCACCCGAAATGGCCTAAATTCCTCTGTTTATATAATAAATCAGGAAGAAAATTGATTGTCAAACATACTTTGATGGATCAAACTAAAAAAGACATAATTCTTACAGAATTCAAGAAGTATGAGAGTTTTTAATCTACCTTAAACCTTGAAATTTTCACAAACAACTTACAACTATATCAAATTTAATTATTTAGTTAACCTACAACTTTAACAAGATTGTTTATTTCATCAATTAAAAAAAATCAATACTCTTTTGGATAATGGGTATCCTAGAATTTTTGCATAACATTATTAATGAGGTTATTTTAAAATGCACGATACATAAAAATTAAGTACCGTGGAGACTTTAGTGAGTTTTGTGAAAAATGCGTGATAGTGAGATACAGTTAACTGTCATGTACTAGATTTTAAGTTTAATCATGTATAAAATTTAAGTGACAAATATTCTAGCCAAATAGCTTATTTCACAAATGCACAATAGTGGTGCGCATAAAAATTAACCACACCATAGGGTTTATGTCCAAACTTCTGAATTGACCATTGTTTTTTTATTCGGAACCGAATTTGGGGTTTACAAGTATTGTTTGAATTAGCTCGAGTACTTTTTGACAAATGCATTGCAGTGGGAGCCATAAGAATAATAAAACACCGTATCTGAAGAATGTGATCTCCATTGCATGCAGAAGTGCGCCCTCCCCTCTGGATGTCTGATGCTCGTACCGCTAGAAGTGATGAGTATTTTATCAGAATTTTAAAAACATTATGATTCCATAGCCATGTTACTATTTCTTTTGAAGAAGCTTACTTGCTATTTCAAAATTTCAATTTAAAATGATGTAAAAATGAAGTGCTATTTTTACTAATTTTTGAAAAATAAAAAATAAAAATTAAGCAATATTTATAACTACATCTTTGACGTGATATATTCAAATTTTAAAAATTTCATAATTTCCACCGACCTTACTTTTTATTCAAAATGTTTGTACCAGACTGAAGTTCCAATATAAAAGAATAAAAATTAAGCATTATACATCTTTGAAATGACAAATTCTATCCAAAATTTGAAAATATTATCTTTTCCACCGGCCTTACTCTTTTATCCAAACTGTTTGTACCAGACTGATTTACCATCATAGTGAGGATCATTCTTAACCCTTTAATATCGTAATGAAAGGAAACGTTATTATCATAGTGATAAAATAAAAAGTCACCTTTATAGGTATTTGATTAAAATATATTTTAATAAAAAAATATAATATAAAAGATTCTAGTAAAAATAGTCTTTGATATCATGAATTACTAAATGGGTAAATTCAATCCTTTGTCACTCACTGTTTCGTCTTGATTAGGCCAAATTTTTTTCCCTAAATTCAAGCTTCTGCATAGTTTTAAATTTGCCACAACTTTAATATCGATCTCATATATATTTATAAATACAGAATATCAATCTTTCAGATTCCTGTAAAATTTTAATTTGTACACCTGATTAACTTACTCCCGCTACTCTGCTTCTTTATTGCTTTTCTGCCCAGGTCATCTCATAGACATTTGTTCACTAAAGACAATATCAGAAGTAAAGATGTGGATACTTGGTTAATCAGAATGAGAACATTGTTGCTTTCTCACGATTTATGAGGATATGTAACAATTTGATATTGAGAGCCCCCATACTTGTAGTGGTGTTGACTCTAAAGAATAATGAGCGTGACCAGTTGAGGGAGCATCGAAAAAGAGACAATAGAGCTCTCGTCCTTATTCAACAAGGCTGGGATGACACTATTTTTCCAAAATGTCTAATGCACAATCTTCAAAGACTGCTTGCAATATTCTTGAAATCAATTATCAGGGTGGATGCATAACTTGAGGAGAGATTTTGGAAATATGATGATGAAGAATAATGAGACTGTAGATCAGTTTGTGAATCAGGTCATGAACCTGGTTAATCAGTTGAGACAATATGGAGAAGACCTCTCAAACTAGAGAGTGATCAAGAAGGTGTTCAGATGTTTGCCAAAGAAGTTTGAAGTTGTGACTATAGCAATAGAGGAGTCTAAAGACATTAGTAAAATGCACATTGATGAGTTGAATGGTTCCCTAGTAGCACAGGAATCGAGGATGAGCGGATATGAAGAGAGTTATGTAGAGAATGTGTTTAAGATTTAGTTGCACGTTACAAGAAGTAGAGGCAGAGGAAGGCTCAATAACAAAGGTAGAAGAGGTAGAAGTTATAAAAAAATAAACAACAAAGAAGATTTGAATATGAGAAGAAATCTCAGTAGTTTAAGGGGGGGCAGTAATAGAACCTGGAAGTCAAGAAGCAAGAGATGTGACAAGCCAAAAGTGCAGTGTTGCTACTATAAGAACTTTAGCCATTTTTCCAACCAATGCAGGAAGAAGAAATGGTTTCCATGTATTCAACAACCAACAACCTCATTCGAGAGATATATATTAGCAAAGTAGCATAGGGAGAAGTTTATTTAAAGAGTTTCATACAAAGACAATGAACTTGTAAAACTTGTACACACGGACCTATTGGAATTATTAACGATATTGAGAGGGGGGGGGAATCAGTATCATGCACAGATTTACAAATTATTAACTTTTAAATGAGGTCAAATGTGCCACTTGTCATTGATACATTCTTCATGGTATCTCTCTCCCTTTGAAATCAATGGAAAAGGGATACGCCCCCTGAGTGTGTGGCTCAGCTCTTCTACGCAACATGCTTTCTTTGTGCCTGATATCACTCTTTCTTAGCATTCCTCCCCCTTTGGCATCAATGGAAAAGGGTTTCTCTGCAAACCTGTATTATCATTATGAACCTCTCTCTTGCCTTTCGCGTAGTTCCATATTCTCCTCCTGAATTTATGTTTCACATTATATTGTATTAGTTTCTGGTAGCGTTTCTGATTAGACACTTGCTACTAACTTTTACAGAGTTTCCTTTGCAGCTGCAACTTTTTCTTTCATTTCACCTTCTTTGTCCAAAATACTTACTTCCACATGTTCCACTAGGACTAAATTCAATGTTTCTAAACATTCATCAATTGCTTCCCTAATTTTCCCTTGTAACGGTGGGAATAGTTTTGTGATGCTAATGGCTTCTTCTTGTAATTCTTCAATCATGTTAGATATCTTATGCCATTCATCCTAGATCTCTCCAACTTCTTGCTATTGTTTCTTGTACTCTCCTATTTTGTTCATCTTTTCAATAGTTGGTAGGCTAGTTAAACTATCACACAACCTTTGTTCTAGTTCTTATGCAGCCTGTAGCTTTTGGTCTACTTCCTCCAATTGCTTGTTTGCGACCAGCTTTCCCCATAACTGATCAATTTATTCATGTAGTTATGTACATTTAACTCCAAGGTCCTGATATTTCCTATTGCAATGTTCATTCTTTATAATCTGTCTTCACGTTCTGATGTAACCTCTGGAGGTGTTCCTCGTTGTTTCTTACCGAGAGTTATTCAATTCTAGCATGTAGACATTGAATCACCTCACCTATATTCAACACTTTTCTTTCTGGAAAAGTGTCTTCATCTAATTGAGCTTCTGTAAGCACACTGTATATTTATTCTATTTCCTTTTGTAGTGTCGATTTTTTCTGTTGTATTTCCTCCACCTCTTGTTTTAGCTGGTCACTTTTTGTCGCTTCTTCCTTTGCTTTCATTTCCAACTCTGATGTCTTTTGTGTGATCTTTTCTTTTTCTATTCTCAGACTGCAACATTCTTCCTATACATTTTCCTTCTCATCTTGCCTTTTGTGCCAGTCAGCTATAATAGCTTCATGCCTCCATCTAAGTTCATGTGAAATAGACATATGCAGTGCATGTAACGCATCCATAGATATGTGTGACATGATTAAATGAACCCTACATATCTTGATTGGGAAACACCAGTGCTTCGGCTGGAACCTTGAATCCTTTTTGCGGTTATGATATGAAATTCAGCTGTGCAACGTACTTTCTATGCGTGCACACTAATTGGATGTGTTTCAGAGAGTCCTTTTGCGCTTCTTTGTCCTTCTTCTTTCTTGGTCTTCGTTATTAGCTCTTTCAATGCTGCAAACTATTCTCCAACCTTTAGGAGGATCTCTTCTTGTTTTGTTGTGAATTCATCCAATTCCTTATTTGTCTCCACCTTCTTCGGCATCTCCTCTAAAACATTTTTGACCTCCATGCCAATTTGATCCACATCATCTTCTGTTAAGACCCGAGTGATATTGGGCTTAGAATATTTTTTCTTCTTTCTTGATGACCATTCCACGTGTTCCTTACCTATTCTTTTCATTGTTTGTGCAGTCTTATATGTGGCACAGGAAATATTTATACACTTTCTATTTCTATAGATTTATCCTATGGTGAAACATTCTGCTATGCAGACTTATCCTGTTATGCAATTATATCTTCTTCTCCCAAAGGAAATCGCCATTCTGGATCCCAGTCATTTACTATCTACGTAATGTCTTCCTCAAAGCAACATAACATAGTGGGTAACCATTGCTTCTGGGGGTCCTTCTTGGCTTGTACATAGATATGGTGCATCCCCACTTTGAATCTTGCAATTTCTTTAAACACATCAATGATTCATGGGTGTATGTGTGGTGTATTATGTATGATAACTCTATTTTCCTTGTTGTATAGAAATAAATTAATGTTGTTTTCTACCTGTTTGAGATGGAGTTTGGTATACGACAGATTTGTGTATTGTGCAGCTAGGAAGGGTTGCATGTTTGTATCAAGAAATTGACTTTCATCTAGTTCTTTCCATCCTACTAGAACAAGATATATTAACAACCAGGTATAATGAAAAGGTGTACATTTTTCTTGCATTTCTTGGTAGTCAGCTAAAAACTCATTTAGCAGAAATGTTGACTAGTTGAATTGAACCCCTTCCATGCATTGTGCTACGACCATGATAATAGCTGCTGAAACTTGGTCTTGCCGACTCTTTTGGAACATCTTGTATGCTAGCATCTAAGCAGTGGAAATTACAACTTTGTCATTTATGTGAGCAATAGAAAATCCTCTGATTTCTCTTTGAGTTTCGTACTTTTCTATTACCTTCTTTGCAAGAGCCTTTTCCTATTTCCTTTACAGAAGAATACTCACATATTCCATCCTATTAGGGAGTCTAGTGATCCATTCTATCAATTGGGTATCCATGGATATAGGCTTTTTCATCCACATAAATCCACCATGTATCCGTGACAGGAGCATTTTTGCGCACTTCTTTGCTTGTGGGATTCTTCCAAAATGTGGAATATCCATCAGATTTAGAACCCCTAATTTATGTAGCTCATATGCCCATGGTTGTACTTCCATTATGATTGGTGCATTAGGATATGGCCCTCTTTTTCTTCTCAGGTAGTTTCTATTGATCAACTCAAGAAACTTTTCTTTATCAATTATATCAAAATCAACAAATTAAAATTTGTACAATTGCCCAATCACATTTTCTTCAACAAGCACTCCCTTTGGTATTACTAGTGCGAGTATGCTTATGTCTTCTATGGTGGGCATATTAACAGTTTCCGCAGTGGGTTTTCTTGGTGGGATTTAGTTGCGGGGAAATTTTATAGGTTTTGACTCGAGCATCTGCTCAATCTCTTCATGCAGACCTATTGATGGATTATTCATTCTGCATTGTCTCCTAGGTGCCATCACTCTTTCTCAGCTCTATCCTGTGCTTGCTCGGTAACTGATATTCTTAGTAGGAACTAGTATATCACCTTTCAGGTATCAAAGACTTGTATTGGAAAAAAATTGTTCTTGTTTTTTTATTACCTTTCGTACCGCTCAGATTTCCTTGATTTAGTCCAAATACGTTTAACCAACTTCTGCCATTGGTAATTAATGACACCACAAGTCTTGTCACTACCTATTATGTCATTAATGCTCATTGTTTGTCACAATCCTCCTTACAGATGCTCTTTGCGCAGTTCCTTCTTTCTGCGATAGATCATGTTATATTTTTTTTATTCATATATTAGCATACAAGAAGTATAAATATTTTCGGTTCCAATATCCTTCAACGTAAGTTTTACCCCAGCCTAATTTTCAACTTTCCCTTTATTTTATGTGCATAGAGTCGGTCATTTTTTATCTATTGACATCCTTTTCCACATATTTTTGTGGTTCCCTTTTTCTTGATTTTCGAAAGAATTTCTCATGTGGGCAGCATGTAAGGTTGGTTGAGATTCTCCTTCTATGTTTTGTTCTTGTTTTCTCTTCCAGAATTTGTTTGAATTCTTTAAATTCTTATAGTCTTGAGCCTTGTGACCTAAGATGTTAAGATGTTACATTTGTAACATACAACCTTACCATAGAACTTTGTAATATGTCTAGTATTATTGCACTTCCAGCATATAGCAAGTTTCTTAACTATTTTGACAAAATTACATTTCACTACTTTATTCCCATCTATGTTGCGCAAGAAACTGCAAATAGGAGAAATATTTTCATACTTGAGTAACTGTTGTCCTCTTAATTGTACTGTCATCCTATATTTTCTTTTTGTCGGTCCTTAAAGGATTTTCCTTTTCTTTCATGCTGACATCTTCCTTGGTATTTTCTTCAGGCGATTTCATATTTTCTTTAATATTATGTTGATGTTTGTCAAACCCGAGATCAGTATTTTCATATGATGATCTTTGACATCTAAGGATGTGTTCCAAGATCATGGTACCCCTTTTCAAGTCCGAGTTTGTTTCCATTCTAGATATTTTCTTCTTCAGTTCTTCCTTTAGTGAAATAATCTCAAGCACTTGCTTTTCGTATGTTTCATCCTTCTCAAAAAATTGTGTTGCTAAATTTTATTTGGCCTTCTTAACTTCAAGTATTTGTTCCTTTTGTTCATCTATGATCTGTGTCATTTGCTTGTTAAATTTCCAAGCTTCCTCTTGGTACTCTTGCAATCTTTTTTTTAATGATGAATTATCTTTTCTTAGAGTAGTAATGTCAGCTTCTTGTTCTTGACATATTACTTCCTTCTTATTTAATTGATTTCCTAGGACATCCTTGGTACTTTTTTCTTCTTCCATTTGATCCTTTTATTCAATTTATACTAGTTGTTACATCAACCCTTCATTTTCTCTTCTCACTTTTCTAATTAACTCATTTAAGGCACTTATTAATTCACTCTTCTAGTAGTCTTCTTCAGTTTCCTTATCTTTAGAATTAAAGGCTCTTTCCTTGATGGATGTATTACTCTTGTCCACTTCTTCTAATTCTTTATTTTCTGCAATTGCTTCCTCTAGCTTGTGAAGGTATTTTAGCTTGTCCCAAAATTATTTCGGTGAGGCACATTTTCCAATTTTACCTTTCATAGGTTCAGTTAGCCCTTCCATAATGGCATCCATTTCCAAATTTTTATTCATTTTCAATTTCCTTTTGGTAGTAGTTTTTGATGACCTGTTTGAACGAATGTGTTCTTCTACAGTTTCCTTCCAAATGTCAATTCCACATGATTGCAAATAAGCTTCCATTCTTATACTCTAGAATAGATAGTTTGTTCTAGTGAATATGGGAGCTCTATCTGTATCGAGACCAAATTCCTCACAGGCCATGTCTACATAATGATATTCCTTTGTACCGTTAAGCTACACTGAAGCAACCCACTCTGATACCAATTGTTGGAATTAATAATGATACTGAGAGGGGGGTGAATCAGTATCATGCGTAGATTTACAAATTATTTACTTTTAAAAACATGCACCAATATCAATTCAACACCACATCAATAAAAACAAATTGTGTGCAAATATTTGGAGAAACTTATATGTATATGGTATTATGGAGAAAGACAAGAGACATCGATCTCCATTGATGTGAGAACCGAATCACTCAGGAATTCCTCTGATTGGGACACCAATCCCACTTCCAAGCACCAACTTGAAAACTGCAGGATTCAACCTGTGATGACACCCATCCTCAACACAAGCACCAACTTGTTGAACCAGGATCCAACCTATGAGGACACCATGGGGGGTTCACCCAATGAACTTGTTACATATCACGGTCATTCATATGATATTAAAGAATATCCCTAATTTCACTCAATATTGGAAAATGCCTCATAAAATTGTATTGTTAAACCCCCCTCCCAATATGCATTTCCAATTAAGAAAACCCCTATTTTCACCATATATTGTAGGTATCTATTTTTATCAACCCATTTTTAATACCCCATTTATATTGTATTATCAAGTTGTAACAAATAGGATCCCTAGCACATATTATTATAAGAAAACACGATGCTAAATAAAATAAGAGTATAATGCTAATAATGATCCCACCAGGATTGTAGGTGCAACTGATCAATTTGTAGCATTGGATAGTAGAAGACCCAATGGAATAATACTGGGTAAGGCGAAATGTGTAAAATGAAACTCGGTCAAGAGATCAACATAACAAAGAATGTAAAAGACTGATAGTCCACTATTTAGTGCAATGCTTAGAAAAGATGAGAATTGCAAATGTTTCACACCATAGCCTACCAATATACCAATTTTATATCATGTAAATACAACTATATCCATAGAGAGCTCGCGTTTTCTATAATCTTAATAAATTAAACTCCATAAAAATGAAAATTTGAAACCCTTTCGTGGATGGAATCCCCTCCCTTTCTATCAAAACAAACATCTAGGCTCTAGCGAGCCAAGAAACATTGTTGGCACGGGATAGATCTGCAGGAAGTGCGGAAGCTGACAAGTGTGAAAGGGTCATTCCGCGGAAAAATTACCTTTCACGGCTTTTGCGGAAGCATAAAATTTGTTAGATTAGTTGTGTCGGTAATGTGGACCATTTTGTAATAAGATGAAAGCATATAAATAGAGTAGGATTGTAAGCCTAAGGGCATCGAAGTTTTGGAGATTGATCCTATCTTTTGGGTTCTATTTTGTATCCGCAACATGATGTATTAAAGGTTTCTGCGAGGTTAATTCCATAGCTTTGATGAATGAATGAAGATGTTCGGTTATGATATGAATTCTATCTTTGTGCAATGATGCGATGATGAATAATGGGTTATGTGAATGTTTTATGTTGATTAATACGAATATGTTGTTGAGTATGTTATTCTGAATGCATGTGTGAATGAATTAAGATGCAAATGATAGGATAATAGTATGTTGTGAATATTGTGAATCTCTGGTTAGTACGAAAGTAATGTGCGCATATCCTCTACACAACTGCGGAAACTTAGTTCCAGCAGCCCTCTTATCCACCTCGGGTGAGACTGCACTTGCTCCGCAAGTGTTGCTTGGAAGGGTTACACCTTTCCGAGCCGGTGTATAAGTGAGTTTGGGTGATAGTTTGTTGGCAACAGTGCAGAGTGAACCCCTGTCGATAGACTTTGCGTCAACAAATGGTTCTGTTGCCGGGACACTAAGGAAGAAGAAAAGAGGATATGTTGTGGCACCCGACAAAACTAGAGATCCATGAGTGGTTTGAAAAGAAGGTGAAGGAATTCACAGAAAGTGAGAAGCGAGATCCTAAATAGAAAAAACCAGTTGGTTGGAAAGATAGATTTATTCAGATATTCACAAAATATTTTTCTACGAATTCACGGTGTTATTGCATGAGTGGCTAGCACAGTTGATGTTCCGTAAGAACCTTTGTCTGAAGACTGAACCAGAGTGTTGGACCCCAGAGTTGGTGCGACAGCTGAAGCAATTCGATAACAAGGTATCGCAAGTTGTTGATTTTTGGGTAGACAATATCCTCGAAGGGTACGTAACTGAGTTCGAGGTAGATACTATCAAGTCATACATCGACACCGAAAGAAATTTCTTTAGGGGACCAAGGGGAAGATTCTTGCCATCATTAAAACTGTGGATTAAAATGCTTGTCTGCGAAAAAGGAATATTGAGGATGTCTTCGGATGAGTAGAAGAATCGGTGTGCGAGGGTGAAGGTATTGCATAAATGCAAGTCTGACATAAAGATGTGGTAGATGGACATGAACGAAGACAAATTTGAAAGGGAAGCTGATGAAGAGTGTGGTCTCTTGAGGAGTGGAACAATATTCCGGCATCCTAAGAAGAAGAGGAGGACTAAGAGAGAGTCTCCTGAGAGGACCTGAACGAAGAACCGCGAGACAGGACCACAAGGGAGGAAGTGACCTTATTGTAGAGAGGACGTTGACCAAGCTGCCCTAGAGGCAGAGGGAGGTCAGATCGTAAGTTAACATATACCTTCGACCCTACACACTACTTCGAATTTTATAGGAAGAAATAAAAACTACTCACGGAGTTTCCCTACTTGTAGTGGTAAGAGTAGCGCTTCAGTGAATAACAATACTAGCAATGTTAGGATGGCAGACGAGGCAAAGATGCACACATTTCAGGGGAACGAGACCGAGGATCCCGAACAATATTGGTTTATAAGCGAAGCAGTCTGGACCGTGAAGTAGGTTCAGGATGATGCTATAAAGATAGGACAGCTAGCGACAACCCTTAGGGGTCAGGTGTTAGACCGGTACATGAAGTTTGTCAGGGTTCTAGTGGGAACATCAGCCAAAACACTGGCATAGATTAGAACAACGATGATTGACTAATTTAAAAAACCAAAATCTGAGTCACAATACATCACTGAGCTTAAAGATATTAAGCAATTCTCGAATGAGTCAGTGTGGGAATTCGATCAGCGATACAAGACATTGATAGCAAAAGTGAGCTTTCCGATAAACGAGCCGCAACATAAAGAATGGTTCACCGCAGGACTAATGTCACATATCCGAGGTCCGTTGATGCAACAAAAAGTCGCAACACAAATAGAAGCATTAGAAATTGCGATGAAGCTAGAGGCTTCACCAATTGGTGAAGCAGGAATGGGAATGGACAGAGTTCAGGCACAGTTGGCTAATTTGACATTACAACTGGAATATATCAAGAAAGGCAAGGAAACCTGCGGAGATGTATGGTGCACCAGATGCAGAACTGAGGGGCACCATAAGGACAATTTCCCAGAGTTCCGGGAGTATTTGCAGTTGAGGGCACCAAACCCCCTTCGCCAAGGAGGCATGCCATGGTGTACTATCTGTCAAACCAAGGGGCATCGACCAGAGGAATGCAACTATTTGAAAAAGATGGTATTAAAGTGAGTGAACTTATACTGCAAGTTTTATCGATCGGTTGGCCATGATGAGAAGGAATGCAGGGCCTATGATCTGCTGCAAGATCGAACAACTGATACATATTTTATGAAGGGAGAAGAGCCGCTGGTGGTACAGCAACAGGTGCAGTATAATCAACCACATCAATACGACCAGGGGAAATACGGGAAGCCACAGTATCCACCACCACCGTATGGCCAACCGTAGTATGGGCAGCAACAGTATCAACAAGCGCAGTACGAGCCACCACAGTATCAACAATATGGACCACCACATAGAGGTTTCAGGAGAGGATTCCGTGGAGGTCGAGGTGTAGGTATGGGATGTGGAGGAGCTGTCGGACGAGGAAGAGGAATAATCATCTGTTACAATTGCGGACAATAGGGGCACTACCAGCGAGATTGTTCGAACCCTTCACTGCAGTGTACATACTGCAGTGTTGTAGATCATAGGATAGAATATTGCCCTCAACTTATTGCGAAATGGAAAATGAAGTAGAACCAGAACTCAAAAAATTCGAATGGGCCACTTGCTGCATAGATGATTTCGATAGAAGCCATACGAAACCATGCGATGGTTGCATAGTGACACAAGGAGGCGTGGTGACAAGGGCCGATAAGCCACATCCCAATGTCAGGCCAACACAAACGCAACGGATGCAGTCCAACGTTGGCACAAAGGTTGAAAAGAACACCCTGTCGAGGCACGTGATGCAATGAGAAATAGGAGAAGGGTATCTCTTGAAGAAGAGGTCTATGATATGCCACCAAAGTTTGACCCAACGAAGTCACAAAGGAAGGAAAACAATTTAAAAGGACCCAGATGTATTGGAAGAAATAGCTAGTCTACTACAGTGACAAGGAGGTGCATGACTGGAATAGAGAGTTAATCGCATACATAAAAGAAAGACGGGCAGGGAGATGCAAATGTCAGCACACATCAGAGAATTCAATGTCGAATCCATCATTCTGGATTTGGGTTCGGACGTGAATATCGTGACTAAACAAACATGGGAGACAATGGGGAAGCTGCGGATGACTTGGTCACCAGTACATCTGTGACTGGCGAACCAGAACAAGGTCACCCCGCTCAGTCGGGTGTGTCAACTTCCGGTTGAAATTGAAGGACTCCGAACATATGCGGATTTCGATGTCATTGAAATCGTGGATAACACAAGTCCCTATCTGGTATTGCTGGGGATAGATTGGGCTATGGAGAATCAAGCAATTATCAACTTTAAGAAAAGGATAATGTCATTCGAGAATCAGGAAATGAGGGTTGTCGCACCACTGGACCCTGTGGAAGGGATGCACTATACTGAGCCTTCCAGAGATGAATTTATGGAAGGATGGGACAATTTGTAAAATATCTCTAAGGATTATGTTAATCCCACCACAAATGGAGAGTTAGGATGGCGTAGTGACAGCTCAGCATCCTCCGATTCAGATGAGGCCCTTGAGAATTGGCAGAACCTATTGCATGAAGTGTCCTTTCGAAGATACGCACGGATAACACAGTCCCTATGAAGGGTAGCCACAAAGGAGTATGAAAAAGTGGCAGAACCAAGGATACTTGAAGCAGAATCGACTGCCCCGAAAATGTTGATGGAAGGTTACAACATCACTGATGAGCCCGAAGATGACGACGACCCCAAGGCTACATGCGTACTGGAATCAGAAGGCAATCACAGAAATGCAGCACCAGAGATACTGTCAGACAGATGTCAACAACCATTAAAGATCAAAGAGGTCAACATTGGATCAGAGAAAAACCCAAAATCTGCGAACATTGGTGACTACTGGGATGATTCGACCATTGCAGAAATAACCGACCTACTGCATGAGTTTTAGGATTTGTTTCCAACAAATTTCTTAGCGATGAAGGGACTTTCTAGAGAATTAGGGAACATAAAGACCCTCTTGAAACCCGATTCAGAGCTAGTTAAGCATCGACCACCTCAGCCAAAATAAAATGTGATATCTAGAAGGATCAAGACCAAACCACTGACAAATGACATCGCGAAGGACACAACACCGACCCACCAGAAACAACCAGAATTGGCCACCGCAAAGTCACCAACGACACGACAATGTATCGACACAGCGACATTCGCTATGTCAATATGAAAAAAAAAGTAGAATACTAGGGGTGGCAAGATGACACACCAATAGGAAGAGAGTGCGCAAGAAAGAATAGTCATATCGCAGTTCGGGTTGCGACAGCTACAGGGTCACAACCCTGTCAAATCAACAATTATTTCCACCTGATAGCAGAACGGCCTTTTTCAGATGATCTGTCTTTTTGGAAGGTATGATCGCTGGGTCAGACACGGTTGGCACATGGCAACACACACTGGAAGCATGGCCGATGGCAGCACGGATAATGGTTCACACGGATTGCAACTATGGAAAGTATGGCCGTCTCTCACATGCTCAGAAATCCAGTCTCAACACGCAGGAAATAAATGATGATAGAATCGGTAGAGCAGGTGAACGGATTTACGAATGATTTCTGAAGCAGATGTCCTGGAAGGAGAAATGCATAAATACAAGCACCAACTGCTAGTAGAGCAAAAAGGTATTCACCAGACGCGAGAAATCCATGCTGCGAGTATGTCATGTAATTGGATAAGTTAGGAATTTCAAGGAGGTTGTGGAAATGTTCCATTTCATTTTGTGCGGTAGCACACCAGGTGCGCTGCGAGCCCAAACGACGAGTGTGCATGAGCGCCTTGAGCAGGAAGAGAGGGGGGCATTCAGGTGTCACAAAAATGAAGTTTCATCCGATATGTCTAGGTATGTGGTAGTAGTTCGAAGCTTTGTGGTCCCGGTGACCACCAGAATGATAGGGGTAGTAGCCCCGTAGCCCTGGTAGGAAGCAATACAAGGTGTGAAATAGAGGTGCTGGAGCAGTCAGCCTATTTCCCACCTTGACGACGTTGATGACTTTCTCCCCAGTATGGAATGAGTGTGGAGCGAGCCAATAGACTCCAAGGAGGTAGATGATCAAGGTTTCCATAATCTGGAGGATGAGTGCAAGAAGTACATGGTAGCGAACCAGAATGCGATGGATGGAGATGAGAGGTACACAACAACGAGCTCCATATGGCAAGAACAGCTTCAGAAACGCAGCACAACGAAGGATAGGTACAAAAAAGCATTGTTCAGCTGAGGTGGCTTGGGACGAGGCACAAGTTTGTGTTGGGGGCCTGTTGGCACGGAATAGATCCGCAGGAAGTGCAGAAGCCGACAAGTGCAAAAGGGTCATTTTGTGGAAAAAGGACCTTTCGCGGATTTTGTGGAAGCATAAGATTTGTTAGAATAGTTGAGTCAGTCATGTGGACCATTTTGTAATAATATGAAAGCATATAAATAGAGTAGGATTGTAAGCCTAAGGGCATCGAAGTTTTGGAGATTGATCCTATCTTTTGGATTCTATTTTGTATCCGCCACATGATGTATTAAAGGTTTCCGTGAGGTTAATTCCATAGGTTTGATGAATGAATGAATATGTTCGGTTATGATATGAATTTTGTCTTTGTGCAATGATGCAATGATGAATAATGGGTTATGTGAATGTTTTTTGTTGATTAATACAAATATGTTGTTGAGTATGTTATTCTGAATGCATGTGTGAATGACTTAAGATGAAAATGATAGGTTAATAGCATGTTGTGAATATTGTGAATCTCTGGTTAGTACGAATTTAGTAATATGCGCATATCCTCTACACAACTACGGAAAATTGGTTCTAGCAGCCCTCTTATCCACCTCAGGTGAGACTGCACTTGCTCCGCAAGTGTTGCTGGGAAGGGTTACACCTTTCCGGGCTGGTGTATAAGGGAGTTTGGGTGATATTTTGTTGGTGATAGTGCGGAGTGAACCCCTGCCGATAGACTTTGCATCAATAAACATTGATCTTACTTTTCTTGGTTGTTGTGGGTAAAGGTTTGATTGAATCTAAATACCCACCTAAACTCCAACCGAAAAAATGAAGAGTTATATATTTTACTCGAATTCCTACAAAAAAATACAATACAAGTGTTCATCTATGGAACTCTCGATTAGTGACATATATTAACTTAAACATGAAAAATGATACAAAATAAATTCAAACCAATCCTAAATAAGCTATTAAATGAGGATTTCTCAAGGCTAGTAATCCAAAGAGACTTCCATTGATATTATCATTGCTACACTATTATCATATTTATACAAAACTTAGGATCACAAGCAATATCAAATAAAAATGGAGGGTCCATAAGTTTTAGGTTGGTATGAATTGAGCCCATGATTTGGAGGTATGAATCCATCCTACGATTTGGATGTTATTCCTCATCCCACCCAAATAAAATAACCCCCAATATATATTACTATGTCATATTAAAAAAAACCCTTGACCCCTTAATATGAAGCAACAATATGAATGGACGTGATATGATATTGCCTCACTAGTGAACCCCCCATGGAGAACATCAATCCTCTACGCAAGCACCAACCTACAGTTTTCAGGAACCAACCTAAGTGGAGACATCGATCTCTTTCCTTTCCCCGTCGAACCACCCTAAGAAATAGATAGTACAAATTTCTTACCTCAATTTGCGTGCACAAATATTTGCAGTCTGCTCCACTGATTGCTCACTCTTCCACTGGTTCAACTCAATCTGTTGTTTCTCTTACACTGTATTACACCACTGATCCATTCTTCAACATATATTCAGTGCACACACATATCCACATGTATCTTGTGCCTTTTCACAAATGCTCATATTTGCACGTATGCTCCTTGTGTTCTTGCATTTCTTGTTTCCTTGTGCACTACAACAAATAATGTTTCTTCTAATTCCCCTGAGCATTTCATCTAACCGGAGCTTGCCAATTCAAAATATTACTCCATGTGTTCTTCCAAGCTTACTTTTCACTTCTCAACTTCACTTCTTATTTATAATCCACTTGTTCAAATAGTGCATCCACAAGTTGGGGCTTCTCTAAACGATAACACCCCTTCTTCATTTCTTTTCGGACAATCTTACCAAGTATGTGACACTTGTCTTGATTCACGTAAACAAGGTATCACACCTTTGTGGGTCCTATGCACACTAGTTCATTGGCTTGGTGGGACTTGCACACTTGGGTACCATCACTAGGTGAGTATTGCATACTGGTGTACCATTACTTGGTGGGCCTTGCGCACTTTCAAGACTTGTACACATTTGTTATATACTTCTTCAAACTGGCATGAAGACAACACCAAGTCTACTTTGAAATCAACGACAAACAAATTTCAACAAGACCTGTGTAGGCTAATGAAAACACTATCATTGTTTGGAAATATTAATTTCCTAGCTTCCACTAATGATTACAGTTGGAATACTTTGGTTTACTTTCTAAAGAAGAAATCAAAATCTTTCAGCATATTCAAGAGATTTAAAGCAATTGTTGAAAAATAAATTGGAGAATTTATTAAGGTCTTGAGATCAGATGGAGGCGAAGAATTCAAATCAAATGATTTCATGGATTTATGTAGGCATTATGGATTCAAGAGATGGTATACAAATAGAGATACTCCACAATAGAATGGAGTGGATGAAAGGAAGAATTGAACCATTATGAATATCTAGTTCGAGGTATGTTGAAGGAGAAGCATTTGTTAGATGAATATTGGGGAGAAGCAATGGCTTGTTTAGTGTATATTATGAACAAGATTCCAACAAAAATCATGAAGGATATAGTTCCTCATGAAGCTTGGGGCAGTAGGAGCTCTATCATTTCTCATCTGAGGATTTTTTGGTGTGTGGATTTTTCACATGCACTTGAAGAGATAAGAAGGAAATGGGATGACATAAGTGAGAAGTTTATCCTTATTGGATACTGTGATGAGATAAAGGCATATAGACTCTATAATCCCTTCATTGAGAAATCTATTATTAGCAGAGATCTTGAGTTCAAGGAAAAAAATTCTTGGGATGGAAGTATAGATAAATCAATTGCAAGGGGAGCTACATTATCTTAAGAAGATGATGAAGATGAGCAGGATGTTAATTTTTGAGCATCAATTCAATATACTCTAGGATCTTTACTAAGAGAATAACATGTACATCATATCAATCACAAGAAGCAAACACAAGAGACAATAGACACATAGAGTTTCCTTGGGGAAAACCATAAAGGTGAAAAACCCCAATAAATTCCTCAAAGATAGATAGAGCAATGATACAAAACCCAAGCATAAGAGATAGTCTCCTAGTAGCAGCTTCTCCTCCTCCACTAGTGCACCACTCTCCAATAAATGTATAAGTGAGAAAGTGAATGATCAAATAGAGTTCCTCCTGCACTCTATTTATACATGACTTGACTTGCCTAATAGCCTTACTAGGTCACCCTCAACTTAATCACATAACATAATTCTGATAAGGCCGACCCCCAATAGGGTGGTCTAATAACCCTTTAACCCACATGACTTATACAAGACTGACCCCATCAAGGTGGCCTAATAACCCATCAAGTATAAGTTACGACAATTACAATATAAATGACGACACTTCCGTATAGAGGAATAATAACATCTCTATAGTATTATAATATACATATGTGAAATACATTCCGAAGTTACAAATACTTCAACACTCCCTCTTAACTAGGAAGGCATTTCTCGACACAGATCTGCTAGCACAAGTCTTCTTATTTGGATCATCATCATTGGATCATCGTCATCGAATCATCGTCATCGTCATTGCTGCTGCTATCTCAATCAATATCAAATCTACTCGTCATAGGAAGTTCTACAGAGCCAACCCTTTTCCATGCTGGATGTAGGCCTGCCACCTATAGGTCTTCATCATCTACAGAGCCAACCCTTTTTCATGCTGGATGTATCACATCTACGAAGCCAACCCTTTTTCATGCTGGATGTATCACATCTACAGAGCCATCCCTTTTTCATGCTGGATGTATCACATCTATAGAGCCAACCCTTTTTCATGATGGATGTCTCACATCTATAGAGTGAGCCCTTTTTCATGTTGGATGTAGGCCTAGCCTCCATGTAGGTCTTCATCATCTATGCGAGCAAGCCATTAAGTAAGTGCACCTCAGGACTAATTACACTACCTCTGCAAAACCTGCAAGATCTCCCAGGACTAATTACACTACGTTTGCAAAACCTGCAAGAGCATCTCAGGACCAATTATATGCCTCTGCAAAACCTGTGTACCATACTGTCACCTCATCGTCTTCAGATCACCTCATGGTCCACGGAGCACAACCCAGATGCACATCACACAACACTTACATTCACCGGCATGGGAAGACACACTTCAACCATCCGTGAAAGGCTCAGCACTTATATCTACGTCATGGGAAGACACACTTCAACCATGTGAGAATGACATCGCACTTATATCCATAACCATGGGAAGACACACTTCAACCATGCTAGGAATGGCACAACACTTATATCACAGCCATGGGAAGACACACTTCAACCATGCTCGAATGGCACAACACTTATATCGCAGCCATGGGAAGACACACTTCAACCATGATCGAATGGCATAGAAATTATATTGCAGCCATGGGAGGACACACTTCAACCATGCTCAAATGGCACAACTCTTACATCAACGACCAAGGGAAGACACAATTCAACCATGTCGGAATGGCCCCAGCCCTTATATCTCAGCCATGGGAAGACACACTTCAACCATGCTAGAATGGCTCATGTGCATCTGTGTCTCCGGACTCATTACGTCCCCTTGGAAGGAATATCGATTTGAAGTACACCAAGTCTCTCTTTGAAGTATTCAAACTTCACCCTAGCCAACGGCTTTGTCAACACATCGTCTATCTACTCGCCCGCCGCAACATACAGGAGCTTCACTTCTCCTCTCTGCACCATATCCCTGATATAGTGATATTTGATCTCAATGTGCTTCGACCTGTCATGGAAAACCGGGTTCTTAGACAGCTTCACACAACTCTAGTTGTCACAAAAGATACCAGTAGCACCCAACGGGAGATCAAATAACTCAGACAGTAGCTTCCGCATCCATACTACCTCACAACTAGCTGAACAAGCTACAACATACTCTGCTTCGACTATACTCAGTGCTACGTAGGACTGCTTCCTACTAAACAAAGAGATCGTACTTGATCCCATACTAAAGCAGCACCCTGAAGTGCTCTTCCTATCTGCATCATTGCCTGCCCAATCTGAATCAACATAACCCTCCAGGTTAACCTTTTGATTCGCATCATACTTGAGCCCATAATCGACTGTACCCTTCAGGGACCTGAGAATATGCTTTACAGCAACCAGGTGAACACCTCTGGGATCCGTCAGGAACTGGATCAATGTGTTCACTGCAAAGCAAATATCTGGTCTTTTGTTTGTCAGGTACGTCAAGGACCCAATCATCTGACGATACACCGTGACATCAACCAACTTAGATGAAGCATCACACAGAAGCTTCAGGTTCGATGCCATAGGTGTGGCCATGGCCTTGCAGTCCATCATCCTGAACCTCTTCAGGATCTCTATTGCATACTTCCCTTGTCCAAGGAAGTTTCCATATGCACTCTGCGACACCTCCATGCCTAGAAAGTAATGCATCATACCCAAGTCCTTCATCTCGAACTTGGCAGCAAGCTTCCTGTTCGTGTCGGAAATCAACCTATCCACATACCGTAGTAGTATCACTGGATTGCCTTCCTCAACCTTGTAGTAAAGGTTGGAATCCGCCTTACTCTTGGTAAAGCCCAAACTAGATAGAAAGATGTCTATCCTCCCAGGGCGCTATTATATGCTTATTGCACAACCTGTCCACAGCCACGGAGTATCATCTTGATACTCATCATACATCATCCTGATGTACATCATCACATGATCAACTTGATCATCATCATAGCATCGTCTTGATGCATATCATCACACAACGCTTACATCCACAGCCATGGGAAGGATCCTCCTATCACCATGCTTGGAATGGATTCTGCAAATGTGTCCAATCACTTCTTCCTCGAAGTATCTTTAATAGATAGTTTTCTTGAACTTCGTTGCTTGGAACAAATGTTGTAATCTTTCCTTTGTAGGTGATTGTACATGATATTTCCTACAAGAGAAGTTAAATTGCATGATTAGAAACATCTCATAGTTTTCAGAACAAATTCTTACACATAAAGAAATATGTCATACAATCATGCAATTAATTTAGCCAATGCTTCAATACAACATTTATCCATATCCTGTAACTTTCTAGATGCCTTCCAATCTCTACCAGAACATTGTTAAGAGTGTGCACAACTCCCAACATGTCAGCAAAGAGGTTTCATTCTAGATAAGTAGCAATGGAATGTTGTATAGTTCCATAGGCCACTTACCCATCACATGCATATTAGTAGTATATTGTTCATTAATGCAGTTATTCTAATATGCATACCACACAACCTAAGTCTAGGAACATAAGTATATGCATCATTGAACAATATTATTTGAACAATCAAATATACAAGAAATGACAATTCAAATACTTATCTTTGTTTGTTTGTTTGGTGGACTCCCTCTCAATCTTTGCTTCCTTGCAAAAACTACTGGAGTGTGCTCCCTCTTGATCTATGCTTCCTGGATTACTTGTCCTTGAACTTATATCCATCCTCAATCACTATGCATGCTTACTAGTATCATCAATGTGTTATCCTTGAGATCTCATACATAATCATACATTCATTAGTATAATATTAATACTATCAAAACACATTAATCTTAAACATGTATAGTCATGATCATTTCAAACACAGATAATAAGCATTAGTATTCAAAGTTTCAGGGAGTACTTCTTTTACTTATGCATATTCTTATTTGACCATAGGACTCTTCTGGTTAGTCATATCATCAATCAAAGTAAAAAACATAATATGCATAAACCCTAGATTACTCAAACTTATAACTTCATGAATAATCATTATCAATCACACAAAAGTATAAGATCCTTACATAGGGTAGGATTCTAACTTGATATAGGAAAAACATACATGGTCATCATATTTGCTAATTATGTCTAGCAATGTTTTTCTTGTTCTCTCCAATGACCTACATAACTCATAAGTTAACCATTGTAGAACCAAATTATACATACCTCTATGTGATCCATGACTATGGATGAGTCTTTGTCTTCATGTCACTATGGTTTTTATCTAGGACTTGATTGTTACCTTCATGTTAGCGGATAACATTCTCCTCATGCAACACCACAATGCATTAGTACAATTATAATACAATCATACGTGTCATAACCCTAATCAATGAGTGTCTTCTATCATGCATTCATACTTTTACTAGGGTGATAAGACAAGTCTAAAATTAGACAAGATTGTTACTAAACTCAATAACATGAAGACAATCATATTATAAACTTAATCATGAATAGATTTCAAAACATACCTGTAAGTCATACTTGTCAGATTGCTTGTAGTAGTTATTGTTGTTGTTCCTTTTGTTCCTAGGACAATCTGAGGAAACGTGTCCTCTCCTTGGTATGTGCTGTCAGAGCTTGATCTTCATTCCCCATCTTTTCTTCTCGAGCTATAATCCAAGCTTCTTCCTGTGAGCATTCTTCTCACAGCTTGCTGAAAGAGATAAGTTTCCTCCTAGCACAAATGCCTTGGATGAAGGAATCCCATGACCTAGGAAGGCCATTAAGAGTGGTCATTACCACTTCTCCATTCTCTACAGCTTCAAGTTGTTCTTTTATCTAGGAGACCCTTGAAGAGTAACACTGCATGGTCTCCGCATTCTGGATCTAGATGTTCTTTAGTTGATTCCTTAATGTCATCTTATGATTTATGTTCTTCCCTTCAAATAGCTTGGTCAAGGAATCAAACATCTCCTTAGGTGTCCTTAGGGAAGATACATGGGGTATGGGATGGTCCTTAATAGAATCAGCAATGATTCTCTTGGCTTTGACCAAGATCTTCTTATGTGAAGCCTTAGCCTTATCTCCCTCTAGAACTGGAACCTCTTCACTTATATAAGTGTCCAACTCATTTTCTTCTAGTTTTAGCCCATTCCTATACTTCCATGCTCGGAAGTTATCAGCCCCTTCAAGATTATTCTCAAGATTGGTGTGGTGAGACATCTTAAAGAGTACTTCAAATGGAAATAGATAAGATTTAGGTCTTAGCACTTGATTTGTTGAAAACTGGATCTAGAGCTGGATTAGGGTTTGTAGGAGAAACCCTAAAAATTAAAACTTTCAATTTCAAACTTCTGAAAGGATAGAAAGATGCACCTTGATGAGATGATCAAGCTAGTATACTCAGAATTTGAAAATTGCAAATTTTCACCCCTCAAATTCACTTTTCAGACTTATGGATTCACTAGGAGGACCCTGAATTAGGGTTTGATTTTCCCGGAGCTTCACCCATCCAAAAAGTTCGATCTTGGTCTCCAAACTTCGATTTTGTAGAGGTGCTTCCAGCCATGGTCTCAGATTTCAGAAATTTCAACTTTTGCAGAAACCCTAATTTATGGCTTCACTGGAGAGGACCCTAAACTAGGTTTGGATTTTCTCAGAGCTTTACCCAACCAAAAAGTTCTATCTTGGTCTCTAAACTTCGATTTTTCAGAGGACCTTCCATCCATGGTCTCAGATTTCAGAAATTCCAACTTTTGTAGAAACCCTAATTTCTGGCTTCACTAGATAGGACCCCAAACTAAGGTTTGATTTTCCTGGAGCTTCACCCAACCAAAAAATTCGATCCAAATATCTAAACTTCGATTTTTCCAAGGAGCGTCCAGCCATGGTCTCAAATTTCAGAAATTCCAACTTTTGCAGAAACCCTAATTTCTAGCTTCACTAGAGAGGACCCCAAACTAGTGTTTAATTTTCCCGTAGCTTCACCCAACCAAAAAGTTCAATCCAAAGCTCTAAACTTCGATTTTACCAAGGAAATTCCAGCCATGGTCTCAGATTTCAGAAATTCCACTTTTTGTGGAAACCCTAATTTTTAGGTCAAAATCTGAAAATGCTCAGAATTGAATTATGTTTCGATAGAAAGATGCGCCTTGCTGAGGAGAGTCAATATAGCCTCCTTCCTTTCAATATATGTGGAGAGAAATCCAAAAAACAAGAATCCCTAGCTTCCGCAACTGCACAGTGTCTTCTTCTAAGGTTAGCTCTGATACCATGTTAATTTTTGAGCATCAATTCAATATACTCCAGGATCTTTACTGAGAGAATAACATGTACAACATATCAATCACAAGAAGCAAACACAAGAGACAATAGACACACAGAGTTTCCTTGGGGAAAACCATAAAGGTGAAAAACCCCAATAACTTCCTCAAAGATAGGTAGAGCAATGATACAAAACCCAAGCATAAGAGATAGTCTCCTAGTAGCAGCTTCTCCTCCTCCACTAGTGCGCCACTCTCCAATGAGTGTATAAGTGAGAAAGTGAATGATCAAATAGAGTGCCTCCCGCACTCTATTTATACATGACTTGACTTGCCTAATAACCTTACTAGGTCGGCCTCAACTTAATCACATAACATAATGCTGACAGGGCCGACCCCTAATAGGGTGGTCTAATAACCCTTTAACCCACATGACTTATTTAGGGCCAACCCCATCAAGGTGGTCTGATAACCCATCAAGTATAAGTTATGACACTTACAATATAAATGACGACACTTCCGTATAGAGGAATAATAACATCTCTATAGGAATATAATATACATATGTGAAATACATTCCGAAGTTACAAATACATCAACACAGGAAGTACAGGGGAGATAGTAGAATCTGCAAACAAATACACCTACTACAAACATTCCTAGAAGGTAGTCAATAGGAGAAAGACCAAGACCATCACAGTTTAGAACACCCAAAAATCAACAGTGAGGTGTACCATCAAGTTATGGTAGACATCAAGGAACTAGATCAAAGGTAAGTAGTGATTCAAATCCCACATCAGCTATAATAAGGAATATAATTATAGGTCAAAAGACAAGGATCTTAAGGAGTTATATGAACAAGATGATGAAGTATATTAGTTTTTTATTTTTTCTTTAATTGCATATGATCTGATAAACTTTGATGAAGTTGCTAAAGAGGAAGTTTGGGTGAAAGCTATGGATGAAGAGCTTGAATCCATAGAAAGAAATAATACTTGGGAGCTTGTATATTTTCTTGAAGATAAGGACTGTATAGGTGTGAAGTGGATTTACAAGACCAAGTTGAATGCCGGAGGTGAAGTTGGGAAGAAAAAGGCTAGACTTCTGGCTCAAGGGTTCAATCAACAACATGGTATTGATTACAATGAAGGCTTTGCTCCTATATCTAAATTAGACATTGTGAGGATGGGGTTGGCTATTACAACACAGAATAATTGGAGTGTATATTAGATGAATTTTAAGTCTACATTTTTAAGTGGATTCTTGGAGGAAGAAGTGTATGTGAAACAACCTATAGGATATGAGATTGATGGACAAGAAAACAAAGTCTGCAGGTTGAAGAAAGCATTATATGGGCTAAAACAAGAGGCTATGGTTTGGTACAACATAATTGATGAATATTTGAACAACAATGGATTCAGCAAGAGTCCAAGTGAGACAACCCTATATACAAAGGTAAATCAAGAATGTAGAATCCTAATAGTTTGCTTATATGTTGATTATTTAAATTTCAGTGAAGACCTTTCAATATATGATTTTAAAACATCCATGAAAACATTGTTTGAGATTCTTGATTTGGGGTTGATGAAGTATTTCCTTAGTATTGAAATTAATCAATCCAAGAATGGTATATTTATTTGTCAATATAAGTATGCTAAGGACATATTGAGAAGGTTTAGGATGGTGAAATCTAAGCCAACTGTAACATGAATTGCAACTAGTACAAATATAAGCAAGAAGGATCATGGGTCAAGTGTTGATCCAAAATTATATAAGATATTGGTTGGTAGTCTCATATATCTGACGATAATGAGGCCAAGCATTATGTATGTTGTAAGTTTAATTTATAGGTTTATGGAGTATCCAAAGAGTACTCACTAACAAGTTGGTAAAAGGATTTTGAGATATGTTGCAAGTACAACATAATATGGAATGTTTTATACATTAGACTCATATTTCAAGTTGATTGGTTATACAGAAAGTGATTTTATAGGCAATAGTGATGACAAGAAGAGCACATATGATTATGTGTTCAGTATTAGATCTTGTACAGTAGCATGGACATCTAAGAATCATCCCATGGTGACCTTGTCATCTGCAGAAGAAGAGTATGTGGTAGCGACACGAGAAACATGTCAGATAGTTTGGATGAGGAGGATTTTGACTGAGATGTTGCATGAACAAGAAGGACCAACTTAGATTTACTGCAATAATAAATCCTCCATTGGACTGTCAAAGAACCATGTTTTCCATAAGAAGAGTAAGCATATTGATACAAGGTATCACATTATTAGAGAGGTTGTGAACTACAATGAAATCTCTATTGAGATTTGCATATCTAAAGATCAATTAGTAGACATATTTATGAAACCCTTATCCATGGATATTTTTAATTTCACATAGATAAATTAGGAGTTTGTAGGTTGTAGGATGCAACAATACTTAGTCTAAAATTTTTGCAGAAATAATTAAGAGGGAGAAGGTTGGAGATTATTATTTCTTTAATCCCTTATCAAGTCACATTTATCATTTTAGGTCAATGCAGTTAATATTTTCCAGTAGTGGGGCTCGAGGTTTATTACGCCGTAGGCGTTTCACCGTGGAGAAGCATAGCCATCCATGTCGGCTAGATTCCTAGCTCATAGAGCGAATGGAATTGTGCCACGTGGATGGTTTGTGCGAGACCCCTTCGACACCATTGCCCCGATTCTGATTCTTCCCCTGGTTATTCCTGTGGGAAATATTTGTTTAGAGTTGTACATTCTGTCATCCATGGTTGTGCTATTTGGAGCACTGTTTTCCTGACGCGGTCTAAATATTATTTTAAATTCGGAGGCTAAAGTTTTCAATTGATGTTGATATTGTGCAGTGCTATGCATCTTCCTTCCCGGACACAGAAAAGGCTTCCAAAGATCGCCTCAGGGATGCCGATGGCTTGCGCATTGTAGGCCATTTGAAGGAGTTTGAAGGTTAATTTATTTTCTTTGAATTTTTTTGGACTAGATCATTATAGTAACAAGAAGCAAGCAATTTGTTCACATCAATTCGCCTTGGCATGGTGGCTTTCGATTCTCCGACCGATTTCTCACCATCTGCATACACAATTATTCATCATGATCCACAAATTGAACCAAAACACAAAGTTAAAATACCATTAAAACTGAATAGGGAATCAATATACTTGTCTTGGGTGAAGTTTCCCCCATGGTGACTCACGGTGCGGCAGACCTGGAGCCAAAGGAAGCAGATCTAACTGAAAAGGAGGACCATTGACATGATGTCTATGAGAATGAAGATGTTCTCTTACGAGACTCATCCCAAGTCCAATACTCAGAAGAGACAATTCTTCCATTGTTTCTTTGACAATGTTCCTATTTGGTTTGCAATGCCAGCTAAATTATTTCGACTTGTCCCAAGGTCTGATGCTAGAAAGAAAAACAATCAATCTTCCTCAATGTCGCCTCCTTTAATGATAGAAATTATAGAAAGGGCCATGTTGGGCACCATTTTTCACCTATTTTGCCATCCAAATACCTTCCAGTTTCCTCCATGAACCTTCATACTTGATCCATAACACCTTAATTTTATCCACAAAACCTTGGTCAAAGGTATAAATGTCGTTGCTTATTAATAAGTGAATTATGACATTTTTAAGGCATTTAAATTAATATTTTTCAAAATTACATAATGTGCTAACTTCCCGTAATCTCTCCCAGGTTGGATACTTGCAGCCCAGCTGGGCACAAACTGAAGAGTGAAGGAAGACCCTCGATGTCCAAGGATGGTTAAACTTCTAACAAACTTGTGGCATGTTTCTAACAACTGGCGAGTCAATGTTGGTCAACGACGACCACCTGTGCAGTCATCTAGCATAAAAACAAGGCAGTTCTATTTTATAACGATCTAGCCTATTTTCTTGGAGATGATGGGAAATTTTGAATTTAGGGAGATTGTTATTGCCAATGTCATTATTAATTTTCCATAGATATAGCGTTTCAGTTCAGGAACTAGGGATATATAGCTATTTTTTTTGTAAAAGAAAAACTTCTTGGATAATCTATGCATGATTTTGAAATAAAGACTAGAGTATTTGATAAATTGTTGTGTATGTCTATTTCCATATGGTGAATGCGATTGAGCTTTAGAGTTCTGTGATTTTCTTTGTGTGTGTAAGCAAAGCATTGGAGGGCCCCCTTTTCCAATCCTGCACACCTATCTCTGCGTCATTGCATGTGGTATGTTTTAAGTTGAAACCTGTAGATTCAATTTGTTTTAATTGATTTTTCATACATTGCAGAACGAGTAGATCATATAATGCAGAACGCGTTAGATTATAGGAGTAGGATTATGAGCTCTTTCATTTGAATGATTAAACGCTGTAGAAATCATATCAATTGCATTACTTATTTGATGTTGCACTGCTAAAGATAGTTACACATTGCGAATTGTCTTCTTGTAAAGGAAATCAATGGTATTCTGTTTTCAACAGTGAGATATTAGGCATTGTATTGTGATTCATTTTTAAGATTTAGGTTCAACATTTTAATCTCAGAATATTTCATATATGAATTGCTGGTTAAACTAAGAGATCGAATGAAGTTGCTTCTGTATGGGAGGTTTTTCATTTCAAAGTTACAACATTCTAGCATTCAATAGATTTATTTCACAAGCAAACTGAATTTCCAGTTAAGTCCAGCTCTAAGTCTCTATATTTTGGATATGCCTCTAAGTCTTACAAACTCCGGATTGACATAAACTTAAGGTCCAATTTACACCAGTGAATTGGATACCAACATTTTGGCGTCGTTGCCGGGGATACATTTTAGAAGCAGACTTAAGAAACTTAGTTCTCTTATTCAAAAGAAAAAAAAAATTCAAAAACACAGAGTAGGTTTTAGTTTTATGTCAAGACAACGAGACGAAAAAGGAAGATTTATCAAAAACCCCCCAAAACTAGAAGTAACAGGAACTTCTTTAACTGATCACAAAGGATTCATTACAGCTGTTGATACTTCTGAAATGATTGAAGAGGAAACATCTAAGAAAGGAGGACTCACCTTCGAGCAACGTAGGGAATATGAACGCAGGATGGAGATTGAAAATAAAGGAAGAGAAATGGCTGAAGGAGAAACATTAAAAGGGCCAACTGCAGAACAACGAAGGGAGTATGAGAGAAGGTTAGAAATTGAAAATAAACAAAGACAAGAGAGAAGGGAAGAAGAGAGAAGGTATGAAATGGATGAAAGAGCAGAAGAAGATCAAGAAGCCACTTTTAAATTTCCCATCCTGGACACTAGCATCATCCTAAGAGAAGAAGTAAGGATGAAAAACATTCCACCATCTATTCTACCAAATTTCTATGGCATGACTTCTGAAGACCCATACTCTTTCTTATTTAAATTTGATATCTTGTGTTGTACTTATGGGTATACTGATGACACCCACAAACTTCGTCTCTTCCCTGCTACTCTTAAGGCAACTGCATTGAAATGGTTCATGGGGCTAGGAGAGCATTCAATAACCAGTTGGGATGATATGAGAAAAAAATTTCTTGGGAAATACCAAGCTTACTGTAGATCAAAAGATTCAAAAGATGATATTTTTAGAATGTTTCAATAGGAAGATGAATGCTTGGAAGAGTATCTTGAAAGATTCTCATATAACTTGCAAAAATCTAAATACAATTCTTTGACATCTGAGATCACTCGTACAATATTTTTGAAAGGAATAAAAGAAGAATATCTGTATATTTTGAATGTTATGGACAAAGGTGACATCTCCTATCTACCATTCTAAGAGATTACAGACTTATGTCAAAAGTATTCTAGAGGAAAAGCCAGAAATGGAAAGAGAGATGCAACTTCCAAAGTAACAAAATCTGCAACCAGTGGCATATCCAGAGCTGAACTTGGGAACTTGTTAGAAGATTTTAAGACTGATTTATTGAGTGCCTTGGGAGAATAGGTTGAAACATCAAAAACCAAGAAGAGACAAGAACAACAAAACCAACAAGATCAAGCCCTGTCTATTTTCTGCCCTAAATGTAGAAAGAAACATCCATTAAGAGAATGCCCTCTAAATACTATTCAAATTTGTGGTTTATGTACTGAAAATCATAAAACTGATGATTGGCCCAGATTGAAAGAATTGCAGGCAACTCGAATGGAGGAGAATCAAAGCATGGAACCTCTCTATTTTATGGGACAACGAAGACCTTGGAAGCCACGATTTTCAGGTATGACTCAAGATCCTATGTAGTAGTTTCATTCAACTTATCAAACTCCTGTTCAAAATTCATGGAGTGCACCCATGCCCTGGCAAACTTGGTCTCCTCAACAACAACCACAATCCCAACCTGTTTCAAACTGGCGAGGGTATGCTCATGGTAATCAAACATACCAACAGGCCTACCCACAACCTTATCAACAACCTTTTGCATACCCCCAATATCAACAGAATCAAACCCCATTTTTCCAACAACCCAATTTTGCTCCTCAACTATGCCAACAACCTCAACAACTCCAATTGCCATCCAACCAGCCTCCACCTCGACCAACACAATTTCCAGCCCAGCCAATATCAAATCCAAATAATAAAATGGATAAACCCATATACAATGTTGATGAAGGAACGACACTCCCCTACTCATTCTTCCCACTTCAAAATATCAATTTAAGATCTGGAAAAACTTTACAAAAAGAATCTCTTGTTATTTTAGAAGAACAAATAGAAAATGAGAAAACTTCAAAAAAATCAAATATGGAAACGCCACAGTCAGAAAATCACAGTAAAAAATGGAAAACATTAGTACCTCACATACCTCCCTTTCCAGAGAGGTTGGTCAAGGAAAAATTTTCAATTCCCCCACCTGATTTTGATGTTTTGAATGTGTTAACCAACATATGTGTCAAAATTCCCCTACTACAGGCTATAAAGGATATTCCAATCTATATGAAATCTGTTAGGGAATTATGTCTCAATAAGAGAAGGAAGGATCCACCAACAATTCATGTGATAGGAAAATTAGCAGGATTAATTTCTAACACTGTTTTTATTGAAAAATATGTTGATCCAAGAATCCCAATGGTCACAATAACTGTCAACAATTTTTCAATTCCAAAAACACTGATTGACTTAGGTGCTGCTATCAATGTCATGACACTAGAAACAATGGAATATCTACACTTGACAAATATCAGACCAACCACTACAGTTCTAGAACTAGCTGACAGGTCTAAAATCACACCTGAAGGGATATTAGAAGATATCATTGTTTTTTTAGATTCCTGGGAGTATCCTGTAGATTTCATAGTGCTGCAACCAAAGTCTAATTTAGGAGGGCATCCATTGATTCTTGGCCAACCCTGGTTGGAAACAACTGATGCTTTTATAGGGTGTAGGTCAGGAAGCATGCTCATTTCACATGGGATAGAGAGAAAACAAATCACACTTTATCCTTCTGCCCAGCGACCTTCTGTATCAGATCAATTGTCATGGATCAATGAAAACAAAGAACAAGAAAACGAAATCATTCAGCCTATCCTAAGTATCAATCAGTTCTTTGATTTTCAAGAAGACAACAACGAAGATTTGCTAGATTACTTCATTGTTGAACCTAATATCTCTGAGGAATTACGAGACATGCACTATGCTATCACAGATCAAGTTTTGGGACAGAATTTTCAGGAAAATTGCACAATACATTCTTTAGCATTAGCACTTCATGATGTTTTTAATGTTCATTCGATCACTGATGTCCAAAGCAAAACAGTTGAAATTAGTCCAGGAAAACACTTGCATATCAGTGCACATCTTACCACATCACAAGAAGACCAGTTGATTGCCTTACTGAATAAATATTCTCATGCATTTGCTTGGGAATACACTGACATGCCCGACATTCATCATGAAACATGCACTCACCACATTTATACAGATGATAAAATCAGACCTCTCAGACAACCTCAATGTAGAATGAACCCCATACTAAAAGAAATAGTTAAGGAGGAATTGTAGAAGTTATCAAAGGTAGGATTTATCTACCCTATCTCTGACAGCCAATGGGTTTCTCCCTTAGTTGTTGTTCCTAAGAAAAATGGCAAATGGCGGATATGTGTAGATTACAAAGAGTTAAACAAGGCAACACTAAAAGATTATTTCCCATTGCCATTTATTGATCAAGTGCTCGATGCCCTAGCTGGGAAGAACTATTTTTCATTTCTAGATGGTTTCAGCGGGTATAATCAAATTAGCATTGCAAAAGAAGATCAGGACAAAACTACTTTTACATGTCCCTGGGGTACATATGCCTACAAAGTTTTACCAATTGGTTTATGTAACGCCCTAGCTACCTTTCAGAGAGCAATCTTGGCCATTTTTGCAGATCTAAATCATGAATGTGTTGAGGTCTATATGGACGATTTTTCTGTGCATGGAAATACCTTCGAAGATTCCTTATCAAACTTGGAGAAAATTTAAAAAAGGTGTGTTGAATCAAATCTCTCCCTAAGCAATGAAAAGTGTTTTATGATGATGACTGAAGGGATAGTTTTAGGACATCACATTTCTTCATCTGGAATAAAAGTCGATCCTGCCAAAATTCACATTATTGTAAATCTATCTGCACCAACCACTCAAACAGATGTGAGAAGATTTCTAGGGTATGCAGGCTATTATCGTAGATTTATTGAAAATTTCAGTAAGATAGCTCTTCCATTGTTTAAATTACTTTCCAAGTATGTCCATTTCAAATGGGATACTAACTATCAATCTGCATTTCAGACACTTAAAAGAGAAGCTCTCAACTGCTCCCATTCTAAGGGGACCCAACTGGACACTTCCCTTCCATATTTCTACTGATGCATCTGATACTACAATAGGGGCCTCTTTGGGACAAAAAGAGCAGACCATGACTTATGCTATTTATTTTATCAACAAAAATATAACACCTGCAGAATTGAATTATACAGTGACTAAAAAGGAGGTGTTGGCAGTAGTCCATGCTGTGAACAAATTCCGTCACTACATTACTGGCTACGAAATTTTTGTCCACACAGATCATTCCGCTTTACGATATTTAATGAATAAATCTATTACTAATGGCAGGATAACCAGATGGTTACTATTAATGCAGGAGTTCCATATCACTGTTTTAGATCGACCTGGACGAGAAAATCAAGTAGCATATTTCCTGTCTCGCTTACACAATTCCGGTGAGGTTGTTCCTATTTTAGATAGTTTCCCTGATGAACACTTGTTTGCAATTTATGTTATCACTCCTTGGTATGCTGATATCGCCAATTATTTATCATCGGGATAGCTACCTCCATCTATGTCATCCAAAGAAAAGAAAAAGATTATTAAACAAAGTGCTAGACACCTATGGGTCAATGGTGATCTCTTTTACACAAGATATGATCTAATTATTAGGAGATGTGTACGACAAGATAAAGTTTTAGATATTTTGAAAGCATGTCAGGATGAACCGTGTGGTGGCCATTTTGTAGAGAAAAGAACAGCATACAAGATACTCAATTTGGGGTATCACTGGCCTTCTATTTTCAAGGATGCTAAGAAGTATGTTAGGATCTGTGATACTTGTCAGCGGATGGGATGGCCAGTACGATCTGATGAAATGCCACTCCAGCCACAAATCCTCATTGAACCATTTGAAAAATGGGCTCTTGACTTTATTGGTCCAATCAATCCACCATCACAAGGAAAGAAGTACATTTTGGCATGTACTGACTATGTTACAAAGTGGGTTGAAGCCAAACCATTACCAAGAGCCACGGAACAAACAGTGGTAAATTTTCTTTTTGAAGAGATCTTTGTCCGATTTGGGGTTCCTAGAGAGATTGTCACCGATCAGGGTGCACAATTTACTTCTAAACTGGTGTAGGAGATAGCAGCCAAATACAAAATTACACACAAAAAATCTACACCTTACCATCCACAAGCCAATAGTCAAGTGGAGTCTAAAAACAAAACTTTGGAAGGAATCATCACCAAAACTGTTCAGATGCATAGAAAGGATTGGTCATCTAAGCTTACAGAAGCTTTATGGGCCTATCGAATCACTTGGAAAATAGTACTGGTTTTTCACCCTATCAGCTAGTTTATGGTAAGCAGGTCTTGTTGCCAATAGAATTTCAAATTCGTACCTTTAAGTTAGCAGCAGATTTAGGGATGAATCTTTCTGAAGCGCAACAAGAAAGGATACTACAATTGAATCAATTAGATGAGATGCGACAGGAAACAGTAGAACACAATATTTTGGTACAGCAACAGAGAGCCCAATGGCCTGACAAGTTTATAAAAAAGAAACAATTTCACATTGGTGACTGGGCCCTATTGTTTGATTCAAAGTTCAAAGACTTCAAAGCCAAGTTTACAACTCATTGGCTTGGTCCATATGCAATTGCAGAGGTATATGACAATGGCTCAGTCAAACTCCAAACAATCGATGATGAAGCACATACATTTGTAGTCAATGGCCATCGGCTAAAACTCTACACAAAGCCTATCAGCGAAGAAGATTTCATACAACAAATTTCACAGCAAAGGGAGATGGAAGTGCTGGATAAACACACTATTGTTTCTCCTTCACTTCCTTCTTAGCCATTTTCTAATTTAAATATATATATATATATATATATATATCAAAAAAAAAAAGGCGTTTAGTTGTGAAAACCGGGCAACTGGCACAACATAAACTCGAATTTTCCTTGGCCATTGAAAATTCACAAAAACATTTTTTTACTTTTTCAGCATCATTTCTTTCATGACTATCAGTACAATAAAACATTTGATTGACTTGAGGAAAAGTTCATACATAGGCCTGGGGGGATAAGCATTTCATGCTTTCTATCTCCAATCCCTTTTCAAATGCCAGAATTTCAACATTTATTTCACAGACCTCAAAGTCTTGCAAAAGGAGCCTAGCAGAGGGACCTGACAACATCAGAAGTCAGCAAAAGGGACCTGAAAGGTACATTTTATTGGAACTTTTGCACAGGAACCTGAGATAGTAGACAGTTTTTTTAGAAGACATCGGAAGGACATGTGTGGATCAGGAACATGCAAATTCTCTTTTCAATAGACAAGCAGATCAGCTACATCAAGCAGCAAGAAAAGCACAAGGGAATATCAAAGCAAAGTCTGTAAGAATTTTAATTTTTTTGCTTTAAAAGTTTGCATGATTCTTTATTTTGAAATAAAGACGAAAAAATACCTACCTATCCTCATAAACTTGACTGTCTACTCTTTTACCTTCATAATCCTTCCCAGCATCCCATTCACTTCTCATTATCTTACCGTAGGTGTCAAAATGGTGGCCAGGATCAATCTCAGAAGAAATTTTTGACTGATCAAAACCTAGATTGCATTCTATAGGCAGGTCTTTTCAACAGAAAGTAGAGAAAATATATATATATATATATATATGTTTTGTTTACCAAGGAAATTCGAATATTTTCATGTTTTCTTTCATATACTCTAAAATGAAGACATTATTGCATGATACGCATTAAGTTAAAAAGAAAGTTAGTATATAAAAAGGGGTCATCGAACATATCATGAAGTGGCGAATCAACAGGGAATTAAGTGGCATGTTCAAAACATCATTGCATAAAACGAGGGAATCATTGATATTACCTCCCACGAATCTCACCCATGTATAGGGAAGCACAATTTACAAAATTCAAAAATTTGAAATGATATTTCATATATCCGTGGTTGTCCAGCTGACTTGCTCTTCCCCAAACCTCACATCCATGTTGATTAAAAGAGTTGACAGAATTCTATTAATCTAAGGAGGAAACACTGGTTGCATTACAATGGAGGAAAGCGCAGTCTCTCAACTCAGAAACTCGAAGCATATTCCTTTCTTTAAAAATCCTCGGCATGAATTTTGGAGTGATGAAAAGAAACACCATTGGCATTACAGAAGAAGAAGTACATATATGAGGATGCGGATTTCATGCAGAATGTCCAAATCGAGGAATCGTGCAGGCTAGGTAAGCTTGACACCCTGGATTTTTCTATTAATTTAGATTTTTAGAAGAACGATTGAAGAAAGGAGAAATTTTATAGAGTTTAAAATTTGAAACTGGAGTTATAAGCTAGGGTTAAGTCTTGTTTGAAATCTTCCATTGCATATAAAAAGAGATTTTTCCTGTTAAAGTTGTAAAATGGTGTCTAGACTAGAACCAAAGAAATTCAATCCCAGTTCCATTCATGAAAGATGCATGGAAATTTTCGAGAAGAAACAATGGGTGTCTTTCTTTGAAAAATTTGATGGGCACAATGATAATGTTAGCCTAGATTTTGCTGGCTCATTTGATGGAGAGAGGGCTACAGTAGGAAATTTGAGTTTCAGGCTGTTTGAAGATATTTTGGCACAGATCATTGGCTTACCACAGCAAGGGGAAAGATTCTTTAAAACAAAACAATTTAAGGAGAAGGCCTGGACACCCTTTCTATGCAGGTCAAGCGCAGGTTTAGTGGAATGGAAGAAGGGAATACCAAGGAGTTGGTTGGTTCATCCCTGGGATGAAATAGTATATATCATCCAAATATTCATCACATGTGAAGGAATATTTAGCATTGTGTATCTTTATCATATGAAGATGTTGCAGCACCTAAGGGGTGATTGTGAGATTAACATGCCTCATTTTTTATTACAAAGCCTTTCCAAGATGGCTAAGGCTTTTCAAAAACGTGAAAAAGATAAGCTAACAAGCGTTTTCCATTGTGGGCTCATTAAAATAATCATCACATATGAGCTAGAGAAGCAAAAGTTGACATGGCAAGAATTTATAATTCATAATCAGTTTGAAGAGCTAGAAGAGCTGCCTGAAGAAAACTTGAAAGAAGACAAACTGTTCATGATCACATACCCCAAGGATGAAGAAAAGAACCCTGAAGCAACAAGCTCGAAACTGCCTAAAGGAAAAAGAAAGAAAATGTGTTAATAATCACAGATGATGAAGATAAATCTGAGGCAACAAACCCAAAACAACCTCAGAGAAGAATAAGAACTAGAAGCATGATGAAAGAAGAAAGAAAGCTTCAAAAGCAAGATCAAATCTTCACCACTCATGAGAAGAAGCCAAGGAAACATCAACAAGCTCAAAATAAGTCAGCATTAGAAGAGGATGATGAAATCCAGCAAAAACAATATGAATACATACAATCCTTGGAAAGCCAAGAAGAAGATCCAACAGGTGAGATAGGGAAAGTCCATGAAAGTAAAAGTACCCAAGACACTGAAAATATTTCAGATGAAGTGATAAAGTAGACTAAAAAGATAAATATTTTCTTTGATCAACAAGAAAAAGAAGAAAAAAAGCATCCAAGACAGGAAATTTCAGATGATCAAGCTTCTCCTTTCTTGGAGCAACAAACTATAGAAAAAGAAAAGAAGGGAGATTCAGTGCAAGAGAATGAAGATATGGATACTAATTCTGAGCAGCCTTCAGTGAAGATGGAAAAGAAGAAAACTTCCAAAATCAGTAAAAAGATTAAGAAGTTGAAAATGGAATTAAGAGAATTAGAACTGAGGAATGAAAAGTTAACAGAAAAGAACGGGAAACTTAAGGTTCAAAGGGCACGAATCTCCAAGCATGCATATAAATGGCATAAACAAAAGAAGATCTACTAGACCAAGTATGAAAAATTGAAGGTTCTTTATGTAGCTCGAACTTCTACAGATGCATCATCTCAGACAGGAGGTACATCAGAGGATTAGAAGCAGAGTTTCAGCAACAAGATTTTGTTCAGAACATAAACAGGGTCAAAAATTTTGGAAATACCTTTTTGTGCATGAGGACATGCAACAACTTCCTCTTGGGGGAGATGTTGGGCACCATTTTTCACCTATTTTGCCATCCAAATACCTTTCAGTTTCCTCCATGAACCTTCATACTCGATCCATAAAACCTTAATGTTATCCACAAAACCTTGGTCAAAGGTATAAATGTTGTTGCTTCTTAATAAGTGAATTATGAGATTTTTAAGGCATTTAAATTAAGATTTTTCAAAATTATAGAATGTGCTAGCTTCCCGTAATCTCTCCCAGGTTGGATACTTGCAGGCCAGCTGGGCACAAACTGAAGAGTGAAGGAAGACCCTCGATGTCCAAGGATGGTTAAACTTCTAAGAAACTTGTGGCATGTTTCTCACAGGTGGAGAGTCAATGCTGGTCAACGATGACCACCTGTGCATTCATCTAGCATAAAAACAGGGCAGTTCGATTTTCTAGCGATCTAGCCTATTTTCTTGGAGATGATGGGAAATTTTGAATTTAGGGAGATTGTTATTGCCAATGTCATTATTAATTTTCCATAGATATAGTGTTTCAGTTTAGGAACGAGGGATATATAACTATTTTTTTTGTAAAAGAAAAATTCTTGGATAATCTACGCATGATTTTGAAATAAAGACTGGAGTATTTGATAAATTGTTGTGTATGTCTATTTCCATATGGTGAATGCGATTGAGCTTTAGAGTTCTGTGATTTTCTTTTTCTGTGTAGGCAAAGCATTGGAGCGCCCCCTTTGCCAAGCTTGCACACCTATCTCTACGTCATTGCGTGTGGTATGTTTTAAGTTGAAACCTGTAGATTCGATTTGTTTTAATTGATTTTTCATACATTGTAGAACGAGTAGATCATATATTGCAGAACGCGTTAGATTATAGGAATATGATTATGAGCTCTTTCATTTGAATGATTAAACGCTGTAGAAATCATATCAATTGCATTACTTATTTGATGTTGCACTGCTAAAGATAGTTACACATTGTGAATTGTCTTCTTGTAAAGGAAATCAATGGTATTCTGTTTTCAACAGTGAGATATTAGGCATTGTATTGTGATTCATTTTTAAGATTTAGGTTCAACATTTTAATCTTAGAATATTTCATATATGAATTGCTGGTTAAACTAAGAGATCGAATGAAGTTGCTTCTATAAGGGAGGTTTTGTATTTCAAAGTTACAGCATTCTAGCATTCAATAGATTTATTTCACAAGCAAACTGAATTTCCAGTTAAGTCCAGCTCTAAGTCTCTATATTTTGGATATGCCTCTAAGTCTTACAAACTCCGGATTGACATAAACTTAAGGTCCAATTTACACCAGTGAATTGGATACCAACATGCCTTACCTCAAAAGTATTAACTTATGTCCTCATTGTAAAAGGCCAGATCATTAATTTATTCCTGACTTAGGGTTATTATGTGGAAAATTTGCAAACAGCTGTAAGACTTCATGAGAATTTAGATAAGTTATAAGGCATCATCATGGAGTTGGCAGGAGGCATACATAGACAAAAAGAATGCATTGAATGAATGTTATTTTGTTTATAATTATTTATTTATTTCATTTTTAGGCTTCTTGCATACGATTCCAATGTACCACATTCAAATATTGCAGGCATTCTTCAACACACTCCTAAAACAATAATTGAGAATCCACTGGTAGAATAGCGAGGGCATCGTCCACACTTGAAAAACGAAGTCGCTTGCTTGGTGTAGAAGAATACATTAGATGAATACATTGAATATGCTCCTCCACACTGTGATTACTTGCAGTTACATTGATTTGAAGTGGTCGACATTTATCTGAAGACCAACGATCAGATAGCAGCACTTCATAAAATTTAGATTTTCTCAAAACTTGAGAGTGAAGGTAAACTGGGTTTCCTCCATACTCTACACCATCTAGATCAATCAACTTTAACATTATATCAGTGCCATTCATGTCTATGAATTTGGGCAGTTGTTCGGTCATTTCTACTAAAAATTGTATCCGACAGCACATCTAACATGTTCTATGTGCAATTATCAATGAATGCCTTCGCTTATACTGCATGGCACTAACTCTCACTTGTTATCGCCTGGAACCACCTTTCACTTGTTGCATGCTTCGGAATGTGCAGAGGACAAGATGTCAAATAGATATATTTCTAGTTAGCATAAAATGGCTCAAGCAAAGTTTCGTTCAAACACCTAGCGTCAAGCGAAGTTTTGTTCAAACACTTATCCTCAAGCTCAAGTTATGTGGGATTTCAGTTATAAGAACTTTATATTATAGCATAGCTAGCAAGAGATTCGATTAAGGCCTCTAACAAATTTCTTTACACCCAAAGCCGAATGTAGTGGCTGTGGAGGCAATCCATTGGCGCCAGGGTAGTGGGGCTTAGGATTTTATGTTTTCCAATCCAATGCTAAGTACAAAACTTCCACTTCATTAAGTATAAAATTTATTCAAAATGCACATATTTTTATGTTATTGTGTGAATGAGGGTGTTATTTGTGTGGTCATTATGAATAATTCTTGCACATACACTACTAACAAGCATACTAAACCTTATACTTCTACATGATCTTTGATTATTCTTCATGAAATTTGTAATATGCAACACGTACACACAATCATGCACCAAATCTTGTCACTTATAGTGGTTCACTATTCTTACTTGCCCCAATGATTTACCTCCTTAATCTCCCTTTTTTTTTACTAGTATATCAACCTATAATCATGGTATGGCATACAACAATGTGTGACTGCAATAAGCATCAAAATTCCATTAGCAAAACTTTTGGGGAGTGTGCAGATAACTCCATCCATCTCCCTAAATTTTGGCATCCACAAGGTTCTTTGGCCCCTAGGCATCATCTTGAAAGGCACATTGACCCTAAGCATCTAAAAGGTATGTTTACCTCATGAATCGTGAAAGGTTGGCCCCATCACCTCACAAGGATCTCAACCTAGGCATATTGAAAGTTACACTAACCCCATGCATCATAAAAAAGATAACCCCATCACTTTAAAAGACTCTCGACACTAGGCATATTGAAAGGTATGCTTACCCCAAGCATCTAAAAGGTACACAAACCCAAGAATCTTGTAAGGTTTAAGAACCATTGGTGTAACATTAGTGAATGTGTATGTCCCCATCCCATAAGATGCTTCTTATATTAGTGTTTCTTTGGTACTGATTGTTATTTTATTTTCTTCTAATCAACATAACGCATAGTCGCCATCTAATTCTTTAAGTTTCCAAATCTTAATGAACCAGTTTATATATAAATAAACACAACTAATATGAGACATGAAGGATTGCTCCAAGTCCCTTAACATAAGATAGTGAGGTTTTCACAAAGACATGGATGTAATTTTTAAAAAAATTACTAAATTCAAGGATTTGTTGTATGAGATGGAGATATAGTTATGCTCTTTGAGACTAAGGACACATATAAGTCAAATGTGTGGGTTTATTTAGTATATACTTTTTTCGTGTGGATTAATAGACTAATAGTAGCGACAACTCCACCCTTGCATTGAGTAAGAAGTGCATTTGCATCGATAAAAAAGTGAGAACAATTGGCATTGTAATTTACGACTAATAGGACAAATAGAGTTGAGAGGGATTGTAATTTTAGAAGTATGGTAGAGAAACACATTGGGGATTCCAACTAGTGAGTTTGATACTGGTGAGTTTGACGAGTGTGTTTGGTGGATATATATTAGAGCATATTGGGAAATATCAATTGATTGATCGTCATTATTTACTATATGGGATACCACTATGCTTTCATGACCATGTAATCCAATTAATTCAAGTCCATTTTCCACCTAACATTTACCCTTACTATTACCCTCATATTGAAAAAATAGGTATAGAAAATATGATCGGTGTCTGGAGAGGTTACAGATGGGTTTGGGATTGTTTTGTCTATGATGCATTATTTATGTCTACATTTTGTTTCCTAAAACATATATATAAGATCTATCCTAGACACTTGATATAGATTTATTTCCTTTAGTGTTTCTGCATTTCATAAGCTATTGTGTTTTTTTTTTTTACTTTTCATATTTCTAAAAAAGTCCGCTTTGCTTTGAATCATTGTTTTTGTGTTCAAACATTTTTTTTATCTTTTTACGTATGGTTGTTGATCGTACACCAACCACTCATTCAATCAATATATATAGTGTTGTTAATTTCCAAAACTGTCACATACTGATCTCCAACAAGTGACTGCACTTCTTATTCATAATTTTAATTTTGTGATTTCTTAAAATTAAAGCATGAAAATCATTGTCACATAGTGATATCCAACAAGTGACTGCTCTCATTATTCATAATTTTAAGTTTTCATTTCTTACAATTAAAGCTTGGAAATTTTCCAGAATGGTGAAGCATTTGGATTCCATTCATTGAAATGCATCCATTTGTCTCAAACTAGATCGATCAAAGCCAAAAAATACTTCATTCCTTTAGTAGTCTTCTTTAACTTATGAAATATTCAAGTTCTTCATGGTTTCTACTTTTCGAGATGCAAACCTTTCCAAGTCAATCTCTTTATTCTTTACACTTATTACCAATTGTTTCCCTTTTGTTATAGCTCAAATTTGTAGTCCATCTATTTGCCACTACTACATTATGGATACTTTGTTGACCGCAAATGTTGTTTCACTTCTACTGCATGGTGTTGTTGACCTTTGCCCACTTCTGCAAGTTGTTTCTCTCAACCAAGTAAGCTCTCTTAACTCATCAACCGCCTGCTTCCGAATCTCTATCTATGATGGGATTCATAAGCACCAAACGTATTTACTTCAATGTGCTACCATTTATTGTTTCAAAAGGAAAAGAAAACTCACCATTTCATGACATATTACTCTTTTTCCCAACAAATATAAAATGTCCCATATATATACTTCAATATGCTAGCATCAATTGTTTCAGCATGTCCGTGTTGCATTAACTATATAGCATGTTTTAATATATTTTTCAAACAAGTCAAATTTACATGTGCTCATCTCGTTTCTTGCTTATAACATGCAAACAATGTAACATTTTTTTCATACATTGTCTTTTTTTCCTATTGCAAAGCAAAAATGGATATGGACTTCCTAACCACACTTGCCCACTATTCTCAACAAATAAAGGAACAATAAGAAGGTTTGCAATGAATATCAACATGATTCCAACCACCAAATTTGGTTCCACTTACTCTCCTTCAACCAACTATTAAATTGCTCTCTGAATTGAAGGCCTTGTTCAACATGTTATTCACCTATATGAAAGAGATGCAATCAATCAAATACGAGAATACTTGGTACTATGACATCCACGTCTTGCTCCCTGCATTTCCTGTACTTGGTGTTGTCGCTGCCAACAATCTTGGTGTATATATGATTGGCTTATACTACATGATTAGATTTTTGTCTTCTAGACACTTTACTACTCTTTTTTGATGTAGCGTTTTCTAACAAACTTATACTCCTATGCTAATTAGATTTCACCCCCCTTCTGTGGATCCTTGTATGCATTTGTACAGTTTTTTCTTATCTACCATGTTTATAGCACTTTGAATGTACACACTATTTCTACAATTAACATACCTTATATCATGTGTCAACTCTTTATATTAGCATACTATCGAAGACAATATATATAATTCCATCTTTGATTTCTACACACTTTGTTTTTTATACTTTTTTGTACTTCCTATACAACTATTAATTCAACTTTGCTTTGTTGCACCTTCAGTTGTCTTAACGAAATATCTTATGCAATATTATTTTTTCCTACTTTTATTGCTAAGTCAACTTCAATATGGCCACTTTATTATGGTATCACGGTGTGGTTTTTCATTATATTATTTAGCTTCACATTGTATCCACAAAATCTCAATAATGCACACAAATGCTAACTCTAAATGCATTGTGCCCTCGATTTGGAATATGCTTTGGTATGTTTATCATTTCTTTACACTTTGGTAAATTTATCATTTGTTTAGTACTATCAACTCCTACAGAGTAACAATATTTACATGTTAGTAAATTCCTTTTTGGTTAAATTCCATCACCAATACATAAGTTCTATGTCTACAATGCCTACAATGTTGGTTTTTCCCTAAGGTAATTGTTGTTATCCAAGTTTGAACAAGGGAACTCTTGCAAACAACTCTTCAAAGTATAGGCCAACAATGGAATTCTTCCCTCAATATCATGTTGCTTTCAACTATTTGAACTTAACAGTCAAACAATGGCAAGGAGAATTTGAAACCGCGTTCTTTACTTGAATCCTCATGTGAGTTCAAACACATTTTGTCTTGTACCCTTAATTTATCGTAGATTCTTCTTTCTAACATTAATTTAGGCAAATTGATAAAAATTCTTGCTTTTCTTGATTCTTGAAGATTCATTTAATCTCAAAACAAACAAACCAACAAGTACTATCTTGGTCCAGCAATGTTACAACAAATTTCGAGTCTCTTATCCTCAAAACAACAGGTTCAAAAAAATGCAAGCTTTCAGTATAATGAGTCACTATCTGATCTGCATTTACCGTTTATCCTTTTGCATTTGATAGTTTCCAAATAAATAGATTAAACTTTGTTTGACCATGCAATTGTAGTTGAATATTCACTCACCTTCTTGCTCAACTGATTGGAAAGATTCCCTCAAAATAAAAATTGATAGTTTTACATCACAGGAGAGAGCTATGGAGGTACACACACTTTCCTTGTATTCAATATTTTGTGTTGCAACTTGAAATAAAAAAGTCTCTTTCTCTGTCTCTGTCTCTGTCTCTGTCAGTGTGTGTATGTAGACATGCACAGACAATAATATCCCACGGTAAGAGTATAAAAGTAGTCCTATTCATTGTGTCATACACATACATATATGCACTTGTAAATAAAATTATAGTGAGCAAATACATAATGGGCTATGCCTATAAAACACCTTCCTAATCCCAATCCCGCCTATAATATGATTACGATATCACTGGTTTTGGAGAACTCATCGAGGTTATTGTTGAGTATTCATGGTATTCCTACAGCAGATGGTATTCATCGTATTGGGAAAGAGCTTATGCTCACATTTTTGCAGCAATTTCCTTTTGCCCAAGTCATATATTCTCAACACCTATCCAATTCCAACTAATAGGCAGCCTTGGAATTTACATAATCCAAGAGGTACTCCATCAACCGTTTTTTTATGCAAGTTCCAGGAAGTGAACTTGTTATTATTAATCTTTGATTTCTTATTATTGTTTTATGCACAAGTTCCAGTGCTTCTTTGCCCAAAACTCTAAATCCTTTGCAGTTCCAATGGCCACAAGAGTTTTTTGTTGCAGTGCCAAGAAGCATGTACTTTCACCAATTTTGGGATCTAAAACTCTCATGCAAGATCCCCAATTCTTTGACTTTGCTTTTGGATAACCATACTGCTCATCGGAAAGAGGATCCTCCTCTTCATCATCACCATTATGTTGCTTAGCTTCCATGTTCCCACCCTCCCCTAAACCAGAATTTTCCAAGTGTGATGTTTAAATCTATGTCTTTGTAATATGAGATTGTTACAAACTTTGCTCTTTTCCTGTCAGTATCCTTCGCTGCATGTGCCTATGTTTTTGTTCCTTCTAACTTTCCTCTTTTCCTACCGACGTTCATTTTTGCCCCTAAGGGGCAAATGCTAGTTTAGTTCATATGAGGCCATGAGGTGGCTCATAGCCGCATTGAAAAAATTTGCAGTCAGATTAATAGTGCCATGGTTCAGTCTTATTAATCATTACAGTTTCAACCATTGTATTAAATGCCATTATGTAGAGTCATTTCAGAAGTTCTCCATGGAAGGTTTTATCTTATATGTATTGTGTTAAGTCCGATGTTCAGTTGATGTCAGAGATTTGAAGATCTGACGAGATGAAAAGTGGCAATAGTTGAATGGGTATTGAATATGCCACATCAGATATTTGTCCGATGATCAAATACACGGAGTTTTGGAAATCCTAAAATTCGAAGCCTGATAATTCTATCGGGAGTGCCATATAAGGAGTGTCATCAAGTGTGTTGACGATTCCTGATAGAGCAAGTTCAATAGTGTATCGAACCCGATGTATCGGAGTGTGCCATAGGTGGTATTGGAGGAAATACCAATGGGCGAAGTCCCAAAAACTTTATATATATATATATATATAAAAGTTTGAAATTTTTCAAATTCAAACAATTTATATATATATATAAAAAGTTTGAAAATTTTCAAAGTTATCTTCATTTTGAATTCTCAAAAGCATAGCATTAATCAAAAGCAAAGGAATCTTAGACCAGGACAAACCAAATGACTTTTTTTTTATCGTTAGGGACATGTAAAGTCTTGTTACATTCATGGTACATTGCGAAACAAATGACTTTTCGCCTTTATATCAAACTTTTGCAGCGTTAGTTGTAGGTCCATCCTCGATATTGTTGATTTTTATACTGTGTTGCATGTCTTTGGAATAAGCGTAAATCAACATCATATTGAAGCAGCGTAATTCAATCAAGTAATTGGCAAAAGGTTTAAAAGTGAACCAAACCGGCACCCCAGCATAAAGTACAGACCTAACATAAGATTGTCGTGTCGAGAAATCTCGACTGAGAAACTTATACAGCCTACAAGTAGCGTGGCGAAATCCATAGAGAGTCAAAAAAGGAATCTAAGAGCAGCAATAATTAAAAGCAAAGTGTAGTTCCAATATAATTACGCTGACTACCGACCATATAGTGAACAGTCAAAACTCTGTTTCCTCAAATATCGCTGAATCACTGTCGATATTTCGGCCAGACGTGCATACACACAGACCAAGAGAACAATATCACTTAATACCTTTTGACAATTGGATGAGAGTAGGAAGCATAAAAATTAAGCACGATGGAAACTCTTTGTTCAATAACTTGAAAGTTGCAGTATTCTATCCAAATTTTGCAGAATAACTTGGAAGTCGCAGTATTCTGTCCAAATTTTGCAGAGCATCATTATGAGTTTTTTGAAAAGCACATGTCAGTTGAATACCTAAAAATTAGGTATCACGCATACACAGAACTTTGAAGTGATAATGATTTTATCCTAACATCATTAATATCCATTTGACATATGCACATAGTAGTGGGAGTCACAAAACATGATTAATGTCCATTTCACAAATGCATGCTAGTGGGAAACATAAAACCTAAGTGCCATACAGACTTAATGGCCAGAAAATTGAAGTGTATTTTATTCCAATTTTGAAGATATAGAAATACTGACATCATTGCTTTTTGACAAATGCGAGACAGTGGAGGTATAAAAATCAAGCACTCTGCAAATTTTATGCTTAAAACTCCAAGTGACAATTATTCTATCCAGATTTTGAAATTTGCACTCATCCTATTGAAAATGATATGTTCGCCATTGCGTTGCTTGTCATATCAGAATTTTTATTGAAAAGGTGAAAATATTATAATTTCCTCCCCCTACTTAGCCCACTTGCCCCACCGATTTACCTGTGAGTTTAAACCTTGGGCCAGAGAACACAAGAAGGTTCGTTCTCAATACTTTCAAATCTCATTCCAATCAAATGTTAAAATTATAATTATAAAATAAGAAGTCATCTTTATGGATATTTGATAGAAAGTATTTTAATGAAAAAATAACCATTTATAAAAAGAAAAATTAATATAAAAAATACTAATAATAGTTTAGTTCATGAATGAGGTTTGTTTTTGTTACTTACATATGTGTTTTTATAGATTCAGGTTGGATTTACTCAATGTTTTATGGTAATATATCCATGGAACTTATCATGAATGAAATATTTTTGTTACTTATCAGTTTTTAATAGATTTACTTGGATTTATTCAATGTTTTATGGTAATATATCTATGGAACTTACCATGAATGAAATATTTTTGTTATTTATCAAGATATATACTTACTCAATTATATATATCTATCTCCCTATATATATATAGATATAGAAATGTTATGTTAATTATGACTTTATTCAAGATGTATTTACTAAATGTTTTATATCATTATATCCATGGAACCTATTTAAATGGATTATTGTATTTTTTATATTTAAGTGACTTAATGTATTTATTATAAAGATTCGCAAGTAGTTAGTCTTGGTTGGATTAATGAAAGATAATTTAGATATATCTATTTATGCTAATTTTCAAGGTAGATGTTTTGTGTTCTTTGTTATTTCAATGTTTATTATTATGTTGTTTTTACTGTTTAGTAATTTTAACATGGCATCATAGCATAGTGAGCCTTGGAATCTAATAGTGGTTTCAGAATGGGAGCCATGAAGAAAGGACATGAAATTCATCAAGTTAAAATTTGACGTGGAGGGAGGGGCCTAGAATCTCTAGCAATGATTCTAGCAATAAAGGTGTGATAATGGATAGAGGGCTTGGCATTTATCAAGTTATAATTTTATTTCAGGGAAGGCCTTCTTGCAAACCATGGAAGCATTTAATCACTTATTTTTATCCTTGTGTATCTAATCATATATTCAAATTATATTGAAGCAAATCATATTTATGCATGGTGATGATTCACTTGATAGGTTTACTTCTCATAGATAGGGATACCCCCTTGGCTTCTAGGAACTGGCCTAAAGTGAAGGGGAAAGTGTACTGAGGTGCAAGTAGTGCATTTCCCATTGTGTTGTCCCAAGTAGCACATGTGTTGGCACTTTCATAAGGGTGCTAATTCAGGCAATGACACACTCCTCATGATATTTGACCATGCCTTTGTTCACATGCATAGGATACCTCATTAAGGATTCTTAGTAAGTGGTGAATTTGACATTGTTGTTGATGCAAGTTCATCCTATGGAACACAAATAACAAAGTATTCACTAGAGAGGTTCATATATGATGGTGTGAAGATTCCACTACTTGAAGTTGGGGTTTTTTAATCCCAAGTTAGATTTTATAGGGAATAGTTAGGTTAACTTGACTTTGTCAAAAAGTGGGTTTATAGTAGGTGGATTAATATTGCACACCATTTTAGCCCATGTGAAGGAAACTTCTTCAAGTAGCTTATTGTGTCCATTGTGAACAACCTCAAATTGCTAGTCTTAGTTACTGTTTCCATGTTGAAACTATATCAGTTGAATTTTGGACCTCTCATTTAGATATTTAAAGAAAAAAAAAGTGAAGTGGATTAATGATAATTCTATTTGTGATTCCAACATAATCACAAAGGGAAAGGTGGTTGACTCCCTAAAACTACATCTCATTCCATTGCAATACATACAACAACGAGGGTAGTGCAATGCTTCCACTAACTACCATGATTCCCCAAAAATTAAGTCTCATTCTAATGCAACACATACAATGACAAGAGTAGTTCAATGCTTCGACTAACTACCATGGTTCCCCAAAAATCATGATAGTTTGAATTGGGTCATGAAGATGACATGGTTTTAACTCAATCATTAATATCACTATGCTTAATCTCAACCACTAGTATGCTTTTTACATTTGCATGATGTCATCATGATCTCTCTATAGTTATATATTAGTACAACCACATAATTCAAGGTGGTTAATATACATTGATCAATGTCATCTTTTAAACATTTTTAATAATGGCATTGGTTGACATATATCAACCATGTTTAATTATGTGATTGTGTTAGTTAACCACTAGTGTGTATGTGGAGGATTAGTGGATTTGTAAATAAAAATATCAATATCAATGATATTTGACCATGGTTGACTATGGTTGGTAGTGTTTGACCAATATTTACAATTGTTCACTATGGTTGACCATTGTTGACTTTAGTAGACATGAATAATTCAATTTGATTGATCATGTTTGACCATGGTTGATTATCTTTAACAATGGTTGAATTTGGTTAAGCATGGTTGACTTTTGTTGCCATGGTTGAGTTTGATTGATTATGGAAGAATTTGAATGACTATGGTTGACTTTTCCTAGCCATGATTAACTATATTTGATCATTTTTTACTATGGTTTACTATGTTCGATTATGGGTGACCAGGTTTGACTATGTTTTACCAAGTTTGACTATGGTTAACCCTAGGTGAATATGGTTGGATTTGCTAGAGTTGGGTTGGTTAACCATGTTTAACCATTGGTGACTATGGTTAACAATGGATGATAAAGGTTGGCAATGGTTTGAACATGGGTGATACTACAGTTGACCATGTTTGACTGTGGGTGTTTGACCTTCTTTAACCATGGTTGACTATAGTTTACCATGGTTAATTATGGTTGACCAGTTATAATATGGTAAAAAATGTTTAGCTAAGGTTAACTATAGGTAACCATGGTTGACTATTTTTATAATGGTTGACCATGTTTGATTATGGTTGACCATAATGACCATGGGTGACTATCGTTGAGCATGCTCGAGTGTGGTTGACCACATTTGACTATGATCTAACATATTTGAATATGGTTACGAGTTTTGTTAATGATGATTAACTAGGGTTGAATATATTTGTTATTAGGCTACTTTGGGTGACTGTGGTTTACATCAGTTGATCATCATAAACTATGTTAGACCATGTTAGACTATTTTTGAATTTTTTTTACTATGGTTGACCATGGTTGATAATGATAAAAGGTCACATTGCAACACAAATAGGATGATAATATGGCTATGTTGCATTATAACGTTAATAAATGGTATGTTGCATTATGATGTTCATAAAGGGTATGTCGCATTGTGATGTTTATTAAAGGTTATGTTGGATTGCAACATTGATCAATGCTTATCTCACATTGTGACATTCATCTTGCTTGAATTATGTCAAATTGCTCTATTTGCTAATGGATATATCATATTTAAACCTTCATCAAGGGTTATGTCACATTATTAATCGATGGCTATGTGGCATTTCAAAATTCCTTAATGGCTATGTCACATTGAGGCATTTATCAATTGTTCTGTCACATTGCAAAATTCCTCAATGGTTTTCTTGCATTACAACATTCATCAACATTATTAGAAATTTCATTAATATTGTGCCACTTTTCGACATCCATTAATGGTTATGTCCCAATCTAACATTCCTTAAAGGATAAATTGCATTGTGATGTTCTTAAATGATTGCATGGCATTGTGACTTTTAGTAATGGGTATGTCACATTACAACATTTTTAAATGGTTATGTCACATTGCAACATTCCTCAAGGTTTTTTCACATTATGATGGTCATTAATTGTTATAACAAAAATGGGCACGATGTAAGAAAAAAAATATTCAAAATCAAGGGATCCCTACATGGTCCCCTCGAGGACAATACCATGGATCCTACTCAAGAACCCGAAGTGGATGGTACTATACAACCCTTGGGATATGCTCTTAATATGTCAATTACTAGGGAGCAAGCTCAAATTTCATTCCATATTTTATCAACTTTCTCCACACCTCAGACATTGAAGTAGATCGGCTACATCAAGCACCATAAATTTATTGTATTAATTAACAGTGGAAACACCCATAGTTTCATTCATCAGAGAGTGGTTGACAAAACTTGATGCTATATCCAACATATAACCAATTTCTAGATTATGATATACAATGCAAGTATGATGAAATATGGATGTCATTGTGAAAATGTGAAAATCCAATTGGGTCACTATCATCTCAAAACACACATGTTTTCTATCGACATGGATGGGTGTATTGGAGAAAACTCACTATGGCTTGGGAATACCACAACAGACAGATGACTACCAGAAATATACTCAATTCTCAAAACAATGCTATTATAAATGACAATGTTAAGATAATGGAGAAATGTAACCAACCTCGATCCAATGTTTGATGTAGATCCCCGTTGGAGCTTTCAATCCATGCACTTGTAATCTGCAAATTAGTCTTGACAACCAATATCCAACAAGTATATATAATATATAAATGGCATTAACATTATCAATAACAATGGTCCATAATATCATAAGCAAATGTAACCCAATGTATAATAAATGACATTCACACCATGAATGGACGAGAATATGAGTATTTCTATTAATGAACAAGAAGAAGTACAAAGTGATACGACATCTTGCCGGCAACCAACCTAAACCAAGACATGGATCAATCCACTTGTACCTCCACCACTTCAATCCTCCATGAATGGCAAACTCAAACTAGAAAGGAGTTTGGAAGGTGAACATAAATGGTTCACAACTACAAGGATCAATGAGTGCAGACTCAAGATAGGGAAAAAATCCACTAGAGTTCTCTTACGATTCTCGTCTTCCACCCATCCATAAGCCATATGTGCTCAATATATAGTACTCTCAAAGGTAGGTGAAAGGACACATCGAGGCATTACTTGGGCAGATGGAGAGCCAAAGGTCACCCAATGACCTCTTTTTGGGAGTAAAAAGTAATTAATAGTGGTTTTTACCATTTTAAATTCTACCCGCGGGCTATAGGGATGCAACTCATGGGTACGCCTGCTATAAAGATGCAACAGGCTGGTAGGAATAAAAATAGGGCAAACTGGTATCACTGAAGGATATAAATGGATCTGAGTCCCTGAAATGGATCCTACAGGCCAAAGAATGCTGATGCTCACAGGGTGGAAGATTTCTGTGTAACAGATGCCCGCTAATGTGTGAGGTCAGACACTGAAAGTGCTATGATGGCCGAAATACATTATAAAACTAAAAAGTGAAGTGATGGAGACACAAGTGGAAAGAACAGCTCACTCGTCATAATACAATAGTCTCTCTGAATACATGTCGGTATAGTACAACAATCTGATACAATGGCCATGAATAGGTAGTATATAATGGATACATGTCATAAGTGATCAATAACCATGATCCCTCTACAGTAAGATATGGTCTTCTGCTGAAAAGAAGACAACTAGTACAAAACTGGAGGTACAAACTGCTGAAATCTGAGAGGTGATATCTCAGATGTAAATTCAAAGTCATATGTAGCAAACTGAATGCCAAAATCACCTGGGGTCTTCTACACAAGTCTTCAACGGTGCAAGTCCCATCAAGTGAATAAAGGAGTTGGGGTCGAACCTGATGAGATATCGTCTGATTACCGGTCAATGATGTATACCGTTAACAGACGCGAGATGACCCACCAATAATGAAAATGGGCATCAAGGCATAGAGCACAATCATCAGAGTGTGAATAAATGGGTTGAAGTCAAACACTAAGATGAATCCATCGATCAGGGGACATTGATGTATTCCCAAGACTGTCAGTGGCGAGAGAACCTGCCACTAATGAATGCAAGCCTCAAGGTACTCAACTGAAATCTAAGCCTCAAGTCCCGGAATAAATGAGTTGAAGTCGACGGAATGAGACTCGCTGGAAGGAGGGCATTAAGGCATCCCTCATCAACCAGCACGAGGTACAAGCAATGCTAAAAGATTTGGAAGATCTCAGGTGAAACAAACTGACTCAGTAAGGATGGCCGACATGCAATAGTCAAGAGATCTAAGGAGTGGCTGACACTGGTTTCAGGACTTTCTTTGAACAAGAGCATGAGCAGATGGATAGTCTCAGGTAGCATAGACTTGACATAAATTGTGCAATGCAGGAGGCATTACAAAGGGATCCATAATGACTAGAAGCTTAACCAATCGGTGGAGAAAACTGAGAAACATGTACAGCTCCTAAGGCCCAACTATAGTCTCGACTCATAATGTACGGAGTGGAATGAATGCTCTCTTCAAAGGCGACACAATAGCTTCCAACAAGAAATAGTGACCATAATCTCGTCCGGCTTTTTGGAAGATTTGATTTTTTTTGGTCTTTTTCATATTTGGGAAAAGCTTGAAAAAGAATAAAATTGCTTATAGTACAACAAGTGAGGGAACAAGTGTCAAATAGCTAGCAGACTAGTCCCAAGCAGTGGAACATACCTATGCTCGATGCAAGGAAATGCGTGCAGGATGTGGACACTCAGGGGTGTGCTCCCTCAAGGTCAAAAGGGTCATCAAATTGTGAAGGGAAAATATAAGCTCTGCAGGGATCGACAGGGAAAAGGGCTCAGGCATCAGGCTAACAATTGAGTAAGCGGGAGCCAGCACAAGGCTCAAGCAGCAAGCAGGATGATGCAATGCAATCACAACATGATATAACTGAGGGGAAGTCCTTTTTCGTAAAGTTAGTCTCCTCACCCGAAAAGGTGTAAAACAATGAGAGAAGAACTCTTCTAGTCATGTATGACTAGAGTATACCTTTTTCGTAATTAATCCACAAAGGTCTGGAAAAGGGGTAAACTTATACCTAAGTGAATGTCGCTTCAAATCCTTTAACGAGTCTGAAATGACAAGTATACTCGGCAATCTTGTTTGATTTGAAAAAGTCTAACAAGGGCTTAAAAAAGACTTTATAAAAATATTTTCCATAAAGGTTTAACGAGCCCAAAAAAGTAAACTCGTGACCTTCTTACTATTTTTAACGAGCTTGAAGTAAAGGTGGAAGAATGCTCGTAATGGGGGCAGACGAGTGTCAGGGACATGCGAGACTAGTTCCAAGCGCATGGAACAAAGCTATGCATAATGCAAGGAATGTGAGCAAGATAAGGACACTCAGGGGGTGTCTGCGAATTCGGATGGAAAAAGGTTCAAATGCATCATAACAATGGGGAGGCCTAAACCTATATGCAAGGTTCCAAATATGCCTGCCATGACCGAAGCAAATGTCGAAAAGGACCAGTAAACCAGTATAAGTCTAGCTAAGAATCCTGTCTCCAAGAAACATAAGTACCAAGATCATCTCTAAAACGTAAGTAAAGAAAAATATGATACAGGTCACTATGGTAGAAAAATTTTCAACTTCACTATTGTTAACCTCAGACATAACGCAAGTAGAGCTAACCACTGAAGGTGCCATAGTACCAATACCTGAGGGATCAAAATGATCATCTTCAAAATGAAGAGCAAAGCTGAAGGATGTGAAGGAATCTGCAGTGGCAAATTCATCATCACAGGAGTTGAAAATTCTAGAATTAGAATCAAACTCTTTAGGAGCACCGATTTGCAGATCTATAGGAGAGCTCAAAGACTCATCAGACTCAAACGTCAAATCAGGGTTGGACGAGACTGTGAATGGATCCAAATTCAAATGGATGGCAAGTTGTATTATAGGCTCATCTTGTTCAATAAGATCAAGGGGAGGAGGGGAATGAGATCTATGATAAAGATCCCCCTACGGCTTGTCATCACCACCCATGGCCTCAATAAAAACTTCATTTGAAGGTAAAATACCATCGAGGAAACCATGTGAACAAGATAGGTCGACTGCACGCGTGGGAAGCATAACAAGATCTTACTCTACTGTCCATGAAGAAGAGAGATCTGAATCTGCAATGGCTTGTTGGATATGATCATAAGCAAGCTCCACTACAGATAAAGGCATAGTCATCCTGACATGCGCAATGTCTCCAGACATGGAACTCATGGATGGTAAAATCCATTGATCATTTGAATAGGAGGTCCAGAATAACATATTATTCGAAGGAGGAGGCGCATTGTCGGTAATGGTTCCAATAAAATTCACAGGTGCAGAAAGATTAGAAGTTCCCATCAATGAAGGGTACATTCCAACACCTATGTTCCCAGTTAGCGGCTGAGAATCAAAAACTTGCGGGACTACATATCCCGTGGATGCTGTGGAAGGAGTGCCAACAAAATCCAGCTGATCGATCGTCACAATCTTGCCTTCATGGGGAAAGCAAATAACCCTAAATACAATACACATGATAGCCTTCACAGCGTACATCCAGTTCTGACCCAGTAAAAGGTTGTAGTCGATGGGCGCATCAACCATTTCGACTTCAATAGGCACGGACTTACCTCCCAAGGAGACAACAAGGGAAGGTATAATTCCATGCGGCGTAAAAGATCTATCGTCGAATGCAGTGAGTGTAGTTCTAGATGTGAGTAGAGAAGGAGAGCCAAGATCTTTCCAACAAGTTAACGACATTACTGACGCGGAGGCACCTTCATCAACCATAGTACGTTTGACGAAGCTCTTAAGGAAAACCACCTGGATTTGAAAAACCACGTGGTAAGGTAAGCGAGGCTGATCATCAGTAGTATCGAACTTGATAACACTAGGATTTACCCCATCCTGAAATCCTAACGCACTCAAAGGGCATGCTTATGAGAAGGACAGGCTTGCAAAAATTCAAGAGCCGACATGGCACACGGAGTTTGGCCCAAATCTTCTACGATGGAGTAGTTCTGGGCAGCTCGAGCATTAGGATTATGCGTGGAGCGCTTGAGAACACCTTTCAGTAACTGCGGTATAATGGAAGGCTTCTCGATATGCAAGGAATTGTCAGAAGGAGGGGGAGGCTCATTCCCTAAATTCGGTTGTGGTGCACCATAATCGTGTTGACGAGTAGCAACACAAACCTACGACTGAACCATATTCACACATCCATAACCACTAGTATTGGAATAAGTTGTTTCATTAGTACCATAACCAGTGGTGGGAGCATGCAAAGTCATGTTTTGATGATGAGGGAGGGGATCCTTCAACACAACTGGGCTCTGTGCCAAATGCTTTGATGCTTCTTCAATTTGAGGACATAAGTGAGTAAGATGATCCTCCCCACAAAGCTTGCAAGGGAATTTCACCTTACGCCTAGGTTTACGATCCTCGCCAGCATTACCATCTTCCCGAGGAGGGTTGGCATTCTCTTTACGAGGAGTATTACGATTGCTATTGTTATTACCTCCATTGTTTCCACCCCTACGATTATTTCTCCCCTTTTTCTTACCACCAGGTTGCTTGTTACCCGACGTTTTCATTGATTGCACATTGTGTACATCAGACGATGGAGTGGAAGTGGACAAGTTGTGAACCTGTCCAGGAGTAGACTGGTTTAGCAACAAATTTTGCATTTGATTAGCTACCAAGTCTACAGGGCGAGTGCATGCGGACTCCATGATGCCATCGGCATGTGGTCCAGGAACTGACGTAGGCTCATGTCTTGTTCTCGGTGCATCAGGAATAATGTCATACAAAATGCTAGACTGAGAATAAAGCAGATCTAACTGCTGGACTTTCAAGATAGATTGTTCCTCAGTCACAATGCCGGACATCGAAACATCCTTAGCAATGTATGGAAGTAAAGACTTGAGGAACCATTCCAATAGGAACTTTGGGGGAATGTTGGCTTTCACTAATCTCTTCCGTCGACGCCACTCTGGAACGTGGTCATAAATATGTGTGGCCTTATTTTGACGGAAGGTGGACACCAACTCAGTACTAGTATCATAACGAACTGGCAACTGGAAATGGTCTAAGAAAACCAAAGCAATCTCGTTGAATACCATATAGGTGTTTCCGGGAAACTCCACATACCACTTCGCGGGTACCCCCATGAGGGTGTGTTGAAATAGTCGTAATTGAATGGAATCATGATTCAAAGAGTTGTAGGAGCACCAAAGGTGAAACATCGTGACATGATCTTCCGGGTCCTCACCACCTTTCCCTTCAAACTTCGGAATGTACGAAGGGATCTTGGTAGGGACCGGGGGCCAAGTAGGTTCGTGACACACCGGATCATTCGTGAGCTTCGAAAGATCCAGGAGATTCAAGCGTGCAAGGAATGGGAGCTGCGGATGGAAAGCTTGATTATAAGCTCCCATAAAAGGTTGGTTAAACGGAACTCTGTTATAGGATGGACCAAAATCTTGACCATGAGGATTAAAATGCTGATAATGAAGACCTAACAGCCCATAAGCTTTCCCATGGCCATAAGGTTGATAAGCTCCCCCTGCCGGACCCATTTGAGAGTAAGCAAGTATATGCGCGTTTTGAGCACCATATTGGGGTGGTGGGTGATACTGGTGGCCAGCACCGATTGTGTTGTAGTAAGGGTTTCCACCATGAGTATGGGGCATGTATGTACTATTCATAGTGGGAACCATGTTGTAATGACCGTAATGGTATGGTATGTTCCCACCCCCAACATTAGGATTAACTTGAACAGTCGTGTGGTGACCAGAAGCATGAGAATCATTCCCAGCTCCAATATGGGTGTGACTAGTAGCAGGGTTGGTGGTGTGATGTCCATGTGGATAGGAAATATTCCCACCCCCTACATTAGCATTACTAGTGGCGGAAGTGGACGCAAAAATATGCGGTATGTGTCCACCCCCGTGGTTGGGAGGAATGGAATCATGTGCAAAAGTAGTCCTGGGTTGACGAGTAGTGACACGTGTATTAGGTTCTGGATGGTGAGTCGTATTCCGAACAACATTCCGGTCAGGTTGCGTATTCCTAGGAGGTGGTCATGTTCCAACATTAGCATTGTTAGGAATCTGACCAGTCCCCATACTATGTGAGTGGGTGGACAACGTAGTGCCCCCAGCGAGGGTAGTGCCCCCAGTGGGTATAATATGGCTAACACTTTGACTAGTGCCAGCGTGAGTACCAACCATAGTGGAAGGTTCGACAATACTATGACTAGGCATACCAAAAGAGAGTGTGGTGGTGTAATACCCCCAATTCGACCCTTAGGATATATTAGCCTTTAATGTAAATAAGTGTACATGTGATGTATGTTTTCCTAGCGTGGAGCTCAAGGCCAAGGCCCCGCTAGTGAAAGCCGAATTTTATTTAAAGGGCAAGTATTTGATATTTTGATACCATGTGCTCTTAAGCCATGGAAATTGTAATAGGATGTAAATAAACATCAGACAATATAAAATGTCCAAAGCTGGCTACGGAGGCAACGAATGAGAAGGGGCCACGTGTATCCACTAGGGAGTGGTGAGGGGGCTATGGGAGTGACCCATAGGTTTCCATTTGTCATTATGTGAACCCATTGACTTCCTTAGGTGACATTAATGCCAATTGTAAGGAAGTGGTTGAGATTTCAGCCCATGACTCTGATGGGGTATGGGCAGCCCTGAAATTCGTATGGGAAGGTATGGGCTCTTTTGACTTGTCCCACAAGTCACTCTACATCTTGGGGGTTGCTCCATCCTTATCCCCATTCCATTGTGGAAGTATGGGACATCTTTCTCCACCCAAAAACGAGCTCCCAACAGTGAGAAAACCGAAAATCGCGACTGTGAGAGAACCCATGTTTTGGGAAGCCAAAAACGTCCCGATTTGGCATTGGACAGAGAAATCTAATGGGGGATCCATTGGTAGGAACCTTGGGGCGAATTTGGGAGCAATAGCTACCACAAAAGCCATGGGAAAACCCAGTTTTTGCAGCTCAGAAAACGAGTGACGGATTTGGGTTATTTGCTGAACGAAGCTGTGAGAAATCCGATTGTGGATGTGTGAATAGAGGATGGGATTGCTGAGTCTAGCTTGAAGGGTATGTGGCTCTGGGATTAAGCTCAGTGGACTAGCATCCTCCTCCATCTCCTATTGCATGCTTGAGAAACCCAACTGTGTGTTGGCTTAGCATGGCTATCTGAGTGAAACCCTCTGACTGTGAGTGAGCCATCTAGTTCCTCCTTAGTGGATACACAGCCCAGCTCGGGGGTGATCTCTCAGCTGAAAGAATACAGGCTGGACAGAGATCTATGGTTGGGTGGAACGTTGCTCTCACGTAGCCAGTCGTTTGGGCCATTAAAATTCGAGATAAGTATTCTTGATGTTAATTCTATGCCCTGCAAGCATTTTAAATAATGACTGTTGTTTATATGTTGAATGCATGATGAAACTGTGTGCATATGTATTGTTTAATTCCGCTGTGTTTATATTGAATTGAATCTGCATACATAAGTTTCAAAATGTTAGGAATTTATGTGCAAAAATATTGGGGCGAAATTTACAAAAGCCCGGTATGTTGTTAATGTTTCCTTCCCTGTTGTTCTAAGGAGAAGGGGACATTACAGAGTGGTATCAGAGCTCTAGGTTCAACACTACGGCTGTTGGGCCCTTCACAGAAATACAAATCATTGTGTGTTCATGCATTTTGTATTTAGAACTAAAATGCATTAAAGAAACCTCAAGATTGCATGACTGTTTGGGGATTTTTGCAAGTCGATTGCATTGTTTGCATTGATGGCATTCTATGAAATAGAGAAAGGAGCATGGGCAACCTCTGCCATCTTATGCTGTTTTGATTTGCTGTTTCATGCTTAAAAAAGTGCAATGTTCTTTTCTTGGAATACTGTGTTGTTGCAAAATGAGTTATGTTTGTTAATTTCCTGAATAAAAGCATGAACAGTCAATTGTTAGGAAAGCTTGCAAATTACGCCCTTATACTCATGCGTTTCCTTGCCCATGATTGTTGGTTGCTTGGAGATTAATTGTGAATACATTGGTTGGATTGTCGAATGTTAAATGAATGAAAGATTTCGAATTTTTCCTAAGTCTGTTTGAAAAATTCGTTTAAGTCTGTTTCGGAAAGAATTCCCGAATGTCTTCCGCAGTTGCGGAAGCATTCGGCGAATTGCTCCGAAACTGCGGAAGCATTCCGCGAGTTTTTCCGCAGCGCGGAAGAATTCGGGAAGTCGCCCCGAAATTTGCGGAAGGAATTCCCTTCCGAAATTTTCGGGAAGTCGCCCCGAAATTTGCGGAAGGAATTCCCTTCCGAAATTTTCGGAAGGAATTCTCTTCCGAAATTTGCGGAAGGATTCCGCGAGTTGTCCCGCAACGCGGAAAAATTTGGCGAAACGCTCCGAAAAAGAAGAAAATTTTCCAAGTGTTTTCGAAAATTTCGTTTAAAGTTTGTTGCGGAAGAGTTCGGGAAATTCTTCCGAAACTGCGGAAGGATTCCGCGAACGGTTCCGAAACTGCGGAAGAGTTCGAGAAAGTCTTCCGAAACTGCGGAAGGATTCCGCGAACGGTTCCGCAACTGCGGAAGAGTTCGGGAAAGTCTTCCGAAACTGCGGAAGGATTCCGCGAACGGTTCCGAAACTGCGGAAGAGTTCGAGAAAGTCTTCCGAAACTGCGGAAGGATTCCGCGAACGGTTCCGCAACTGCGGAAGAGTTCGGGAAAGTCTTCCGAAACTGCGGAAGGATTCCGCGAACGGTTCCGCAACTGCGGAAGAGTTCGGGGAAGTCTTCCGAAACTGCGGAAGGATTCCGCGAACGGTTCCGAAACTGCGGAAGAGTTCGGGAAAGTCTTCCGAAACTGCGGAAGGATTCCGCGAACGGTTCCGAAATTGCGGAAGGGTTCGAGAAAGCTTTCCGAAACGGCGGAAGGATTCCGCGAAGGGCTCCGAAATCGCGGGAGGATTCGGGAAAGTCTTCCGAAACGGCGGAAGCCTTCGCCGAATGGCTCCGCAATTGCGGGAGCATTCGCCGAATGGCTCCGCGACGGAAGCCTTCGCCGAATGGCTCCGCAGTTGCGGGAGCATTCGCCGAATGGCTCCGCGACGGAAGCCTTCGCCGAATGGCTCCGCAGTTGCGGGAGCATTCGCCGAATGGCTCCGCAGTTGCGGGAGAATTCAGCGAATCGCTCCGCCATTGCGGAAGCGTTCGCCGAACTGCTCCGCAATTGCGGAAGCGTTCGACGAACTGCTCCGCATTGCGGAAGCATTCGGAGAACCGGCCCGCGCTCCCGGACGTAAAAAAAAAAAAAAAAAAAAAAAAAAAAAAAAAAAAAAAAAAGTGGCTAAAACTTGATTTTTTGATAGCAGGAGCATCCGGACTCAGAATGCGATGATTCCTGTGGGGCTCGGAGGCCATTGACGAAGGCCATGAAAGGACCAGTGAAGACCCGTAGCCCATTACACTCCGATTTGACAGAAAATGGATAATAGTGACTTTTGAAGGACAGAGTCCCGAGGCTTGACAGAAGGCCGGTTTAAGCTGAAATTGATACGAGGCAGTCATGAAGCAGGCACAATGTTAAGTTCTGAATCTTGGAGCCAAACTCCAAGGGATGTGGAGTCGGGGTGAGCAAGAAGGCCAAAAAGCACTGTTCCGGGCCACTTTTTCGGGATTTTGAAAAGCTTGTGGGCAGTAAAAGTGACCCTAGATGTGGGAATCAGAAATTTTACTGAACTAGACATTTCATATTCTCATTAAGACAGATAGCTTCCGTTAGACGAAGATTTTCCAGAAATGCACCGTTTGGGAGATAGCCGTTTTTGGCCCAAAATTTGGAATTTTGGGAAAATGTGAAAAGTGAGAAGTAGCAAAACCCAGAAATTCATAGAAGATGAATGGTGCATCGGAATTGAAATCCGTGAATTGCTGAGTGTTTCTTGTTATATGGACTAACTTCGCCCGATAGATAAGTTTTTGTGATTCCTCATAGATTTTCTTCCATAGGTGGCTGAAGTTAGCATTCGGGACCAAAATGCAACTGTGTAAAATGTGCAAAATTGGAGTGAAAAGTTGTCATTTTTGAAGGGATGCAGTTTCCGCACCTGATGTCGGAATGGAGCATGAAGACAGGCATTAGAAAGCTTGTCCAGCATGGAACAATGGTGCATGACCATAGTTTGAATGAGGTCTACAGATATCATAGTTATTTAGTGCAGAAGAGTGCCAGCGGCTGTTTTGACAAACAAAATTTGTTGTCAATGTGGGTAATTTTTACAATTGCATGATATGGAAGAGAAATTCCATGATACGAGGAGGGATCGAAAAGGGAAGAATTCTTTAAACCTCTGTTTGTTATCATACTTGTAATTATGAAATTGTCATATGACATAAAAATGTTAAAAGTGTAAGGGGTTACATAGATGTATATGCACTAGATGACATCTTAACAAACATTGCATAGTGCATATGGAAATGCTTGTGCATGAATGAGATATTGCATATTGGTAAAAGAATGAAGTCTGCATATGCAATGAACCGCTAATAGAGAATATTGTGGTTGATAATCACTATTGATGTTGGTATTGGTTGTAGGACCAAAGATAACAAAGAGCATGGCTAAACATGTTGGGGATGTTGTTGCATGAAGCCAGCAACCTTATGCAGAAAGGATGGTGCAACAAATCTATGATCATAAAGTTGGAAAAAGGACCGAGCAGCCTTGGTAAGAGGCCAATTGATCAGGTAACATCAGGCGATGTTAATGGTAACCATGCAGGTAATGATTATTGGTGCCAAATTGCATGAATGTTGAAAGAGGATTTGGTAAGATCCCTTCAACTATGTTTGAGCTATGTTGAGTTAGTTTGCTTGTGATATTGAATACCGATTGGAACTGCTAACCTACCAAGCTTGGTAAGGTGTGGGTAAGTGAAGGAAATTATCCTTACACCCTATGACTACTTAGAAATCTCAATGCATTCATATGAATTTATATCATGTCATGTGTATGTTGGTTATGTGCTTAATAACCAAACCAAGTAAAGACTGGTGGTCCTGATTATGATAATGCAAGTTATATGAGATAGTCATGTCTCGATCATAATATGCTTGAATGCATAGTACTCATGAGACAATGCAAGGTAGCATTGAGTAGATGTGCATTAAGAGATTTTATAAATCTTGTGATGCATTGTATGAATGCATAGGGATGATGCATATGTTATTGCAAAATAAATAATGAATGAAATGACGAATTAATGATAATTCTAGGATCAATTCATGAGTTGTTGTGAATGCAAAATAGTAAGTGCATGAAGAGCCCAATCATGATTGATGGGCTGCGAGAATACTTTGTGGAAGGACAGAGTTGTATGAATGATATGACTGTGGAATAATGAGTATTTACGATTTATTTAAGTTGCATGGATATGGTGACTATGTCTTGAAATTATAATATGATAAGGATGCATATAAAGAAGTGTAAATATTTCATTGCATTTCAAATGTAACAGCTGAAGGTGTTTGAATTATTGAGCATTATAATTCTGAGATCACCTCAGTAACTGTTGTGGCAATTAAATGATAATATGCATAGATACTCACGACATGTTTGGCTGATTGAAGTTTTAGTTTCAGGTAGGAAGGTCTTACATATGGCAATGAGGATAAGTCCATAGTAGAGACCGAGATCTACCACATGCAAAAGCCGAAGGTTATGAGAAGGACATGCTGTAAGTGGATGCTCATGTATGGTAGCAGGCATAAGACCATAACGGGTGGAGTGGTGTCACTTACAGGAGCCAAACAATATGAGGATAGCCTCATGGATAAGAAAACCAATTTCTGTAGTAGACAGAGTTGCAAATGCATAATGAATTTAATTATTAGTGCCATGGATTGGTTATGGAGCAATCGAATTTGAAATTGTATTGCTAAATGTTGTTGACTGTTTGGCTGTTTAGTAAATGTGCCAGGAAGACACATTGCAGGAAGACCATGGGAGAGGTCCTGCAGAAGTCAAACTTCATGGGAAGGGATTCCATGATTTGAAAATGGGTTCCAGGTGGAATGCCATAAGACATTATTAATGTTTCATCTGCACTGCATGATTGGCAAACAATATGAGTGAGATGGTAAAGGTTATGTCAGTAAGACATATGAAGGTTATGTAACATCAAAAGGAATTGGGATGGCAAACCGAGGGACTGTCAACTCAGAGAAGGAGCCTCCATTCCTCATTAAAGAAGAGAAATAACATCGGCAAAATGGATAAGTTTTCCATAAACCCTGAATGATATATATATATCTAATTATTAGAGTTAATATGCAGAGCATGTTTTGATTTTATTTCCATCATGAAAGACTGCTTGAAGTATGATTAGGACCTTCATAGTTCACATCAGTAAGGAGTGCACGCCTTTCTGGTGCTGAGTTATGTTAGGGATGCCAATATTGACTACGCCTTAAGGGAATGGACGCATTCCTGGTGTTTCAAGTTTGGATAGTGAATGTTATGAAATATGTTTACAATTCTAGGGCAGCGATACTAATGAGCTCGCTATCCATTTTGTGTTGACAGATTATACATATGAAACTCAGTGCTGCACATTAAAGGGAAAAGTGAAGAAAATGATACTCAAGAGGACTGTATGAGCAGTGGTAACCCTCGTGTAGGGTGAGTGGGTATCATGGGGCCATGATAGCCTGCAGTTAAGAAAGTCACCTAAAGAATTCCTTAATGGAACCGCCGGCTTACATAAGAGAAGAAGTGCCACCCTTGTGTGGGTGAAGAATTGTTATGCGCATTGAGGGATTGTGATACCGTGAAAGGCTGATGCAAGCCTAAGGCAGAGTAGTGGAGCCTTGACCTGTAATGGTCGGTGGCGCAGTTACCTTCCATTGGTCGATGACCCAGACGTATGTGCTGGCTCGGCAATGGAGAGGGCCAACTAGGTATGGGACTGGTTGGGCACCACCAAATGCTTGGTAAACCCAGTCGGCGTGAAGGTGTACTGGTAGGGCATTAATTATTTGATGATTTGGAACAGCCTGCGTGCTGGCCAAACATCTTAGTCCGCAGGAGGATCCCAAGGCTTATAAAGTAAAGGCGGGACCCTGTGGACCAGAGAGGAACTGCACAGTACAGATAAGTATTCCTTTTCATTCATTTCTTATTTGAAATAATGAAGGTTTCAAGCATAAAGCTTGTAACAGTGAGCTGATGCATTGTTGTTTCTTTGTTGGAAACCCTGGTCAATACAGGAAGCAAGGACCCTGAAAGAACTAGAAGTTGCTTGGTAAATCCAGAAAGTGGCTGGTTGAGCAAGATTATTGATGATTTGGGCAGCCTGCGTGCTGGCCAAACATGCGAGATCATTGATGATTTGGAGCAGCCTGCGTGCTGGCCAAACATGCGAGACGGTTGATGATTTGGAGCAGCCTGCGTGCTGGCCAAACATGCGAGATGGTTGATGATTTGGAGCAGCCTGCGTGCTGGCCAAACCTACAAGGTTATTTGATGTTGTGGAGCAGCCTACGTGCTGGAAAAACATACAAGACTATTAGATGCTGAGGGGCAGCCTGCGCGCTGGCCAAACACCCAAATCCATAGGCGATTCCTAGGCTTGTAAAGCAAAGAAGGACCCTATGGAATAAAGTGAAGACATCTAGTGCAGATAAGTATTTGGTTATTGTGTAATTTCTTGCTTATGAATATACATGTGTATATGATTTGGTTATGATTTCCTATGAAAATAAACTAAACATGTGAATTAATTCAATGTTTGAGTGTAGGTATTGTTGGAAGCAATGACTATGGAAGCATCTTAAGGATGCATGTGGACATGTAACCACCCTAAAGAGCTCAGCATGAGCAGTAATGAAAGATGGAGCTAGTAGAACGGTGTGAGTTTTAGCAGCCAAAAGTTTGACCAACCAAGTGGAGGAACTCCATGGTTGAAAGATCTGGAATAGACCATAGACACTAAGTGTCATAGCCGAGAAGGGCAGGTCAAGCATTCACGTTGAAGTGGAAGAGGACAGGAGCATGAGAACCACAGTGGTGGTGTGGGTTCCAGGACGGAACAAAAATAAGAGGAGAAACTCTTACTGCTCTCTCTCTCTTTCCCTTTTATTGATACATTTATAGAATTAGAAAATTGCTGAATGCATGCATGACTGAAATTAAAAGTGTGTTTATTCGATTAAAGTGAATTGTGAATGCTAATTAATGAATTTCCTGTGAATGGATGAACATGAAGGAATTCATGTGTATGTTGGGCAAGCATGGAAGTGTGGAAGTCTCATGAGTAAAGCATGGACTATCCATGTCAACTGGGGAAAAACCATTGACTGATTTTTAATGTTTGGGTTATGCTTGGCCTAACAAGAGTTGTAATGATGAATTTCACAGGTGGAAATTGAATCGATTGGTTGCAGCCGGTACAGGCGAGTGTTGCTAGTGAGAAAAGCGTAGTCAGTTGTTTCCATTGACCATGGCAGCAGGCCAAGGGCTATTAGAATTGGCTGGAGGTCTTCTTCAAACAATTGCCAAGACCCAAGAAAATCTTGGAGAGATGCTCAAGATGCAAAAGCAGCAGAACGAGATGAACCACAAGGTCTTGCAGGACACTCTTCAGCTGCAGAAAGAGGTAAAAAGCATTATGAAAGCAATCAGCAAGGGAGAGAAAAGTGGATCAATGAAGAAGCATTCATCCAATCGTCCGATTAAGAGACGCTCCAGGTGGGAAGACTCAAAGGAAATCGAGCAGGTAAAGATGAAGCAACCGGTGAAGTGTTGGAAGTGTGGAGGGGATCATTGCCTCCGTAACTGCCCAACAAGAGAACCTCAAGAGGGTAAAAGCCATAAAGTTTTCAAACTTATGGATGAGCTGGAAGATCCGAATCAGCAGGAGCAGTTCGTGAAAATCAAAGGACTTGGTCCTGAAAGTTCAAAGTAAATGATAGAATGCAGAGCAGATCTGCAAAGTTTTTGAAGTTTTGGACATGTGTAAATTGTATATGTATGCCTGGGTCTCGGAACACCGAGGACGGTGTTGTTCTAAGGGGGAGGGGAATGTAATACCCCCAATTCGACCCTTAGGATATATTAGCCTTTAATGTAAATAAGTGTACATGTGATGTATGTTTTCCTAGCGTGGAGCTCAAGGCCAAGGCCCCGCTAGTGAAAGCCGAATTTTATTTAAAGGGCAAGTATTTGATATTTTGATACCATGTGCTCTTAAGCCATGGAAATTGTAATAGGATGTAAATAAACATCAGACAATATAAAATGTCCAAAGCTGGCTACGGAGGCAACGAATGAGAAGGGGCCACGTGTATCCACTAGGGAGTGGTGAGGGGGCTATGGGAGTGACCCATAGGTTGCCATTTGTCATTATGTGAACCCATTGACTTCCTTAGGTGACATTAATGCCAATTGTAAGGAAGTGGTTGAGATTTCAGCCCATGACTCTGATGGGGTATGGGCAGCCCTGAAATTCGTATGGGAAGGTATGGGCTCTTTTGACTTGTCCCACAAGTCACTCTACATCTTGGGGGTTGCTCCATCCTTATCCCCATTCCATTGTGGAAGTATGGGACATCTTTCTCCACCCAAAAACGAGCTCCCAACAGTGAGAAAACCGAAAATCGCGACTGTGAGAGAACCCATGTTTTGGGAAGCCAAAAACGTCCCGATTTGGCATTGGACAGAGAAATCCAATGGGGGATCCATTGGTAGGAACCTTGGGGCGAATTTGGGAGCAATAGCTACCACAAAAGCCATGGGAAAACCCAGTTTTTGCAGCTCAGAAAACGAGTGACGGATTTGGGTTATTTGCTGAACGAAGCTGTGAGAAATCCGATTGTGGATGTGTGAATAGAGGATGGGATTGTTGAGTCTAGCTTGAAGGGTATGTGGCTCTGGGATTAAGCTCAGTGGACTAGCATCCTCCTCCATCTCCTATTGCATGCTTGAGAAACCCAACCGTGTGTTGGCTTAGCATGGCTATCTGAGTGAAACCCTCTGACTGTGAGTGAGCCATCTAGTTCCTCCTTAGTGGATACACAGCCCAGCTCGGGGGTGATCTCTCAGCTGAAAGAATACAGGCTGGACAGAGATCTATGGTTGGGTGGAACGTTGCTCTCACGTAGCCAGTCGTTTGGGCCATTAAAATTCGAGATAAGTATTCTTGATGTTAATTCTATGCCCTGCAAGCATTTTAAATAATGACTGTTGTTTATATGTTGAATGCATGATGAAACTGTGTGCATATGTATTGTTTAATTCCGCTGTGTTTATATTGAATTGAATCTGCATACATAAGTTTCAAAATGTTAGGAATTTATGTGCAAAAATATTGGGGCGAAATTTACAAAAGCCCGGTATGTTGTTAATGTTTCCTTCCCTGTTGTTCTAAGGAGAAGGGGACGTTACAGGTGGGGTTGATCATAGTGCCAGTATCATCATGAGTCTCAAGTCTCCCGTATCTATAATCACGTGGAAACGAAGGAATGAAAGGCTCGTCCTGTTCTCCTTCCTCGGGTAAGTTGGGTATCCCGTAAAGATAATTATCCGGATTCGAAGGATCAAACGGATCCCGGTCAAGTGGATTAGGCCAAACAGAACTAAGTTGAGTCTCAGGTGGATCACCTCCCCAATCCTCACGAGGAGTATGGGGATCAGAAGTATGTCCAATTCTACCTGAAGTAGTCAAAGGATCTTGCCCGATATCGGGATTGCAGTCATGTAGTCTTCAACATAAGTCACGTAAGAATCTGAAGACTCAGAGGGAGCCCTCCGGTGTCCTCTAGCAATATGGTGTGTAGCTAAAGCTGGATTTAAACTAGCCAACCGACGAGACAGATGGAGAGTAGGGCTCCACGCCACGATATCTTCGGAGAGAGACACAACGTCCCCTAAAGGCCAACTATCGATCAAAAACAGTAAATCAAAAGCACACACCTAGAGAAACTATAGCCAAGAGCAAACAAACAGAGTGGTTAAATGAGCTCTTGACACTAGAGCCGGTATGTCTTGCCTAGGAGAGGCTTGAAAATCCCAAACTATAGCCAGAGGTAACATAATCAATTATAGAGACACCCAGGCTTCACTACGTCGACAGGGTCAAGTCCACTGCACGAACACAACTGTGATGTCCAATCCCTGTCTGACTCAGGACACAAACAACATAACCACTACAAGTACCCTGTGCGGTACCTAGGTAAGGCAACTATGTTCACCACAATATAACCAATGCTTAGGGGGACAGTCGCAGGTGGGACCCGTCGTATGGGCAGGGTAGCTAAGCCCGAAGCAAAAGAGGATGAACCTCTGGTACCCCTAGATACGAACAAATCCTAGATATATCTCCCACGTTCAGCCGGTATCAGAGGGATATCTCCTCAACCAACTTCCCGTGACCTCGTGCTTAACTCTGGATTGATTAGAGCTTCCCGAGAACAACAATCTATACCATGGATTCCTCCACTCCCTAGTCAGACACATAATGTTTCGTCTAGTAGTCTTGGATTGTTAACTCACAATGATCTATTCCAAGACTCTAAACCTATGCTAGTTGGTGTACCCTATAAATAAAATCAGTCTAATCAATTTTAATGATCAAGCGTTAATTTTAGTGGTTGTGGTTACTCAAGGGATATGATCGTGAAACTAGTGATGTGTAGACTCCATATTATGCAAAATTGTCCAATCCTAGACTCATCTATCCAATAAAACAATGTCACTAATATGCAAAATCAACCAACAATTCCAAAATAAAGATGCAATCTCTTATCTTTTCAATGCACAAGAAGAACCTAAAATGAAGGCAACAAGCACTCAATGCAAGATGCAGTACATGAAAGTAAAATATTTTTGTATTTTCGCTTATAAACAAGAAGGAAAATGCAAAAATTAAATGTATATTTTTGTATTTTTTCGATATAAATGGAATGAAAAAATGCAAGCAAAATCCTACTATTCAGTCACTGAAGTGCCGAGAAGATCACTAAGACAACCCAACAGATCCTAAACAGCAAGACTCAGCCAAAGGAATGAGCTCAAATGGAAAAAACCAAGAGGCTAAAACCAAAGATTGGTAAAAAACCAAGAAAGCTCAACCAAGAGAAACAAAGAGTTCTGGTCACAACCAAGGCATGAAATAGTCAAGAGAGAGGCCAACAAAGACTCAGGAACCAACCAAACTCACCTAGCAACAACCAATAGCCATAAACCAACAAAAGCTAGAGTTACACGCTATTGTGGAAGGAATACCTGTGCGTACCCGCGAGCAGTAAAGTAAATAGAGGCAGGTAGAACTAAGCTAGCCTGCGGGTGAGGAAAGGAAAATGGGCAATTCAAGAGTCTAGAGGCTCAGAAAAAGCAAGTTTTATATGGTGTATCTTAAAGGCCAAACAGTGACATAGAGCTTCGATAAACAACAACTCTAATTATGGACTAATGCTCAAAAAAATTCCCAAACATTGATGTTTTCCCAAGCGGAGTCGCCATTTCTGTATTGGAGAAAACTCACTATGGCTTGGGAATACCACAACAAACAGATGACTACCAGAAATCTACTCAATTCTCAAAACAACGCTATTATAAATGACAATGTTAATATAATGGAGAAATGTAACCAACCTCGATCCAACGTTTGATGTAGATCCCCATTGGAGCTTTCAATCCATGCACTTGTAATCTGCAAATTAGTATTGATAGCCAATATCCAACAAGTACATATAATATATAAATGGCATTAACATTATCAATAACAATGGTCCATAATATCATAAGCAAATGTAACCCAATGTATAATAAATGACATTCACGCCATGAATGGATGAGAATATGAGTATTTCTATTAATGAACAAGAAGAATTACAAAGTGATACGACCTCTTTCCAGCAACCAATCTGAACCAAGATCTGGATCAATCCACTTGTGCCTCCACCACTTCAATCCTCCATGAATGGCAAACTCAAACTAGAAAGGAGTTTGGAAGGTGAACATAAATGGTTCACAACTACAATGATCAATGAGTGCAGACTCAAGATAGGGCAAAAATCCACTAGAGTTCTCTTACGATTCTCCTCTTCCTCCCATCCATAAGCCATATGTGCTCAATATATAGTCCTCTCAAAGGTAGGTGAAAGGACACATCGAGGCATTACTTGGGCAGATGGAGAGCCAAAAGTCACCCAATGACCACTTTTTGGGAGTAAAAATAATTAATAGTGGTTTTTACCATTTTACATGCTACCCGCAGGCTATAGGGATGCAACTCACGGGTACGCCTACTATAAAGATGCAACAGGCTGGTGGGAATAAAAATAGGGAAAACTGGTATCACTAAAGGATATAAATGGATCTGAGTCACTGAAATGGATCCTATAGGCCAAAGAATGCTGATGCTCACAGGGTGGAAGATTTTTGTGTAACAATGGGTGTGATATAGTTATAGGGATAAAAAGGATAAGGAATTTAGGCCCTGTCACCATGGGTTTTCACTAACTCTCTCTCAACTTTTCTTAGGAAGGGAACACCCATCATATCGAAGGGATTACTTTCGCTTCTCCTAAAATTATCTCCTCCACCATATGGAGAAATTATTGAATAAAGGCCATTCTAGTACCATTACTCTGTTTAATGCATCCATGCTATGGAGACACCCACATGGGAAATTCACCCAAAGTTGCGGTTAGTTCTATCCTAAGATAAATAGGTTTTTGAGGCCTCAAAGGATTTACCACCATCCTGTGGGGAGCATGACCATGGTATTCCATTACTAAGTTCCATGCGGTAAAACTCCCATTGTGCATCCTGGTCGCTACCCTTTTTCCCAAAAGAATGAAATAAAAAAAAATATTCAGGAATTGTTGTAGGTCGACATCATTTATCTAAGCACCAAACCTTATTCATCACCAATGGATGTGGTACTAAAAAAGGGAAAGGAATTGGTGCATTTGTTTATATTTTCACACTCTTAATAAGTTAATTATCAAAGATAAAATTCCCATTCCTGTCATTAATGATCTCTTAGATGAGTTCATTAAACTGAACCTTCAATGTGGCTACCATCAAATTCGGATGAAATAAGCTGACATAGACAATGCAACTGTTCACGCCTAACACAGTCATTATGAGTGAATCTTATTTGTGCTCTTTGTTGAAACATTCAAAATGTGCTTTTGGAGTTGTTGAAGTTGAATATTTGGGGCATATTCTGAGTAGTCAAGATGGAGTATGTGTGGACCCCATGAAAGTGGAAGGTAATTGGACATGCACCAAGAACCCCAAGAGCTTGCATGGGTTCCTTGGAGTTACTAACAACTACTGAAAGTTTGTGTAAAAAAAATTACAACTTGTCTCACCTCATTACTAAAAAAGAATGCCTTCGATTGGAATGATGCAGCAAAGAAAACCTTACCCGCCCTAAAGGAGTCTATGTACGGTACGCCTTTTTTAGCAATGTGTGATTTCACTAAGAATTTGGTAGTAGAGTGTGATGACTCTAACTATGGCCTTATATCTATATTGATACAATAATCCCACCCTTTATCCTTTACTAGTAATCATTTAAATGTAAGCAGAATTTGGACAAGTCCACACATAAAAAAGATATGATGTACATCCTTCATGCTATTGAGACCTAGTGCACATATTTAATTGGGTGGTGTTTCTAGATCAAGAATGAGCATCACAGTCTCAAATTTTTCCTGGAAAAATGTTTTCCATCCCCAAAGCAACATACATGAGTTACTAAAATGAAAGGGTATGGTTGTGAGATCATTTATAAGAAGGGCCATTAAAATGTGGTGGAAAATGCGTTTCCTAGGAAACTCGAGGAGGAGGGTTCTCTCTATGCATTACTTTTATCAGTTCGAGGGTGGATCGAGGAATCATGTCAAGAATGGATGTCCAATGACATGTTCAATCAATTCATTAAAAGGATTTAGGAAGACCTAAATCCTCTGACCGGGTATGCATGGCACAAATATACCTTGCGATATAAGGAGCACATTTTTCTCATCTTGGATTCAGCCTTAATGCAATGAATCTTAGAGGATTTACATTAATAACGGACAACCTGCCACTCAAGATTTCATAAACCTATGAACGAATCAAGTGCTCATTCTTTTGGGAAGGCATAAGAACAAACATCCACAACTTTGTCATTGCTTGCAACACTTGTCAAAGGCGTAAGCGAGAAACAATAAATTCACTTGGTGCTTTATAGCCACTTTCAATTCCAAACCATATCGGGACTGAAATCTCTATGGATTTTATAGTGGGGCAACCTAAAGTAGGCAATAAATCAATCATTATTGTGGTATTCAATCGCCTGGCCAAATATGCTCACTTGTGTGCCTTATCACACCATTTTACACCCTCCATCATGGCATAAGTATTCAAGGATAATAGTTTTAAGCTACATGGGATGTCAACTTCCATTGTATCTAATTGAGACCCTACCTTCACAAGCAATTTTGTTAGGATTTGTTTAAACTTTAAGGTACCAAGTTCAAACTCAACACTTCCTGCCATCCCTAAACATATGGTCAAACTAAAGCAATCAACAGGTTCTTGGAGACATAATTCATATGATTTGCGTCGGATAGCACACACCATTGGAAACAATGGAATCCTCTATAGTGGTTGTATAATACCACTTATCATGGCTCCACAAATATGACTCCATATGAATCCGTGTATTGACGAAATCCCTTGTTAGTGATTTCCTACTTGTTGGGAACTTCTAATTTTTATGCTATATACAACACACTCTACACTTGAGAAACTATTATCAACACCCTCAAGGACAATTTTGTCATGCATCAAAACTAAATGAAAAAATGGGAAGATCAATATGTCTCTAAGCATTCCTTTGAAGCAGGGGAACAGGTGTTTCTTCTACTCCAACCTTATAAATAAACCTCCAATAAAACAAATATCCAACAAAAGCTCTCTATGAATTTTTATGGACCCTACATGATCTTCCAATGCATTGGATGTTAGAATATCTAGAATATGCATAACACAAAACAATACATTTACCCTAACATGTAAATAAGTAGCAAAGATCTACTAGTCTAGCCTTCTATACATACAAGCAACAATAATCATGTAAGAATAAGAGGCAAGAGAAAAATACACCCAACAACAAAGTACCCAATAATAACATGTATCCTAAATAGGAAAAAGGAAGAGATAAATAAAAGAAAGGAGAGAGAAAGAGAATATTATGGTATTTTGTGATAACCTTTGATCCCAAAATCGGAATTTGATGCTTTTGGTACTATTAGAAAGGTTTCAATGAGAGATACAACATTCATGTTTTGAGTTTTCCAAGATTCCTCATGGATTTTATGGATTTAGTATTGAATTTCACTAAATTGCACACAAGTTGAATTGCACTCCAATTGTCACATCTTAACTCAATATGAGATTTATGTACTAGACCAAGCTCTATTAGAACATTCTAGATCCACATTGTTTCTTTAGATACTTCCTTATCTAGACCAAGCTCTATTAGAACATTCTAGATCCACATTGTTTCTTTAGCTACTTCCTTATCTACCATGTACTCTACTTCACAAGAATAAATAGAAAGAGTTCTCAACTTCTAATTACTAGACCATTAAATTGGAATTGTACCAAGCTAAAATATATATATCCTCCAGTAGACCTTCTATTGGAAGTATCCCCTATCCAATTAGAATTTATATAACCAAGAAGTGAAATTGTAACCCTGCTAGAATGGAAAACACCATAATGTACTTTCCCTTTTTAATATATGAGAATCATCTTTGCTAATTTCCAATGACTTTCATGAGGAGTTTTCAAAAACCTCAACTGCAAAAGAGAGATCTAGCCTATTGTGTTTCAAATATATCAAATTCCCCACAAGTTGATGATACAATGTAGCATCAACAATATTATTGTCACAATCAATAATTAACTTTACACCAGATTGGAATGGTGTATTTAAAGGATTACAATCACTCATATGAAACCAAGCAAGTAAATATGTTGTATATTTAGGCTGAGAAAAAATATGTCATCAGCCATATGCCAAACCTATAGACCCAAGAAATAATGTAATAGGCCTAAATCTGTCATTTCAAACTCATTCTTTAGATTGTTCTTTATTTCCTGTATCAGTGTAAGCTAGATGCCATTAATAAGAGCATTATCCACATAAAGTACTATTATGAGAACATCATCATCAAATTTCTTCACATACAGATTTGGCTCAGATACACACCTCTTAAAACCATTCTTCAATAAACAACCTCATCAATTTTCTCATACCAAGCTCTAGGTGCTTGTTAACACCATACAAATACTTGTTCAATTTGCATACTAAACTTGAAGTGTCAGCAATGATAAAACCAAAGTTAACGGTTGTTGCATATAAATGTCTTCATGAATATCACCATTCAAAAATACAGTCTTGACATCCATTTGGTGAATTTCCCATTGATAATAAGTAGCAAGAGAAAGAATAGTTCTTAGTGTTCATTTTGGAAACTGGAGCAAAATTTTTAGTGTAGTCAACACCTTCTTATTGAGAGAATCATTTTTCTACTAACCCAGATTTATGTTTTTCAATATGTTTGTATGCAATAAATTTCTTTTATATATCCACTTACATCCAACTAAATTATTTTTAGGAGTAAGAGGCACAAGAGTACATGCCTTATTTTTCATTAAAGAGTCATATTCAGTTGTCATTACTTTATCCCATTTAGGTTTATCCTTAGCTTGAGCATATTTAGAGGGGTCATCTATGGCCAATACTTTAGTCATAAGAGAAAAGTTAGGTCTAGTTATACGAGTATTGGAAGGGATACCAATCTTAGAATCTATGGATTCAAGAGTTTTCCAAGCCCAAACAAGAAAATAAGTAGTGGTAGGAACCACACTAGTATCTTTAGGACATTCAAGAGGATCACTAGAAGAAGAAGGTGAACTAGGATCAAGGGAAATCAAAGAAGGAGCGGAAGGAGTAATAGAGAAAGGAGTAACAGAAGTTGAAGGAAAATTCAAGGTCACATGAGGACCAATGTTGAACACACCAAGTTAAGGACAGTGAGAGGGGGGGTGAATCAGTGTCCTACACTTTACTCATGTTTTCTTTTAATCTAGAGTTTCACCAAACACATGTATGCCTTCTATAACAGCTATAACCATTCATTAACCAATCAATGCAAGTGACCATCACATCAACAAATAGTACAAATGTAGGCATAAGATATATATGAAATTCAGTAATATATATTGGTAAACTTAATAGATTGCATAAGGTTTGTGAACATCTCACTCTTCTAGTCATCCATGATTAGTGGTAATATCTTATTGTCTTTTTCCTTCTTCTTAGCCTCTAATGATGGTAAAACACCATTATTTTTTTTTCCCACAAACAGTAGTACTATTTATCCTTCTTATCCCACAAGCAATGCTTTCCCACTACAAACTCTTCTTAGCCCACAATCAATGGTTTCCCACTGCAAATTCTTCTTAACCCACAAGAAATGGTTTCCTACTACTAATTCTTCTTATCCCACAAGCAATAGTTTCCTACTACTTACTCTTCTTAGCCCATGAATAGTTTTTCCCATAAGAAATGTGTTGCCCATAAGAAAGGTTTGTGTCACTGTTAACTTCTTTCCATTAATATTTTATGCCCACAAAAACTCTTATTTGAAAAATATGTCAATAGCTTTCTTGTTTGCAATCAAGTCTTCATCAAGAGTGCCTCTTATATATACCAATAAATCTCTGCCTTTTGATTTACAATTTTCAAACTAGATCAACAATTTTTTGATCTCATACTCCTATGTAGCTTATCTTAGATCAATTGTTTCCCCCATTCACTTTTTATCTTAAATTCTACATCTCTTTGTTGTTCCCTTTTATTCACTATTATCCCCGATCAATTTTATATTCTTTTTTATCTTTCTCATTCACTTCTCCTTCTTCATCTTTCCTTTTCACCTTTTTTTCATTCTATGACACTAGTACAAAATGAGAGATAAATGACCAAAAAAACGACCAAAATCCGCATATAAATGACCACTTTTGAGTTGGTGACCACTGGTAGCAAATTAGCGGTCATTTATCACGCGACCAAAAATGTGGTCATATGTAACTTGGTCCTTTATAGCTTATCTTGTGGTCATATATTTGGTTGTATACTTGGTCATTAATTTGGTCAGTAATTGTCAGTCATTAATTGTCACAATTACTAACCAAATTTATCACCACATTTTTTGTCACGTGATAAATGACCGCTAATTTGCTACCAGTGATCGCCAACTCAAAAGTGGTCATTTATATCCATATTTTGGTCATTTTTTTGGTCACTTATCTCGCATGTTGTACTGGTGGTCAGTTATATGAAAATTTTGGTCACTTCTTTAGTCATTTATCTCTTTTTAGTGATTTAAGAATATATATAGGGCACGGAGGAATCGAACCACCAACCTCCTACCTATAAGGTAGGTGCTCTACCATTGAGCTAGCACCCTTAAATAGAATTCCTTATGGATTGATATGAGAATAAAATTTCTAACAATTAACACCATCTTGCCAAATTCTGGAAAAAGGTCACCTACATAGGTAAGAAACAAAGATTACCCAATAGTCACCAAAAAGGGTCATGTTAATGATAGCCTTCTTTTGCCAAAATCTCTCAAAAATCAAGAATGCAGTTGTATTGTAAAATCAAGAATGCAGTTGTATGGTGAATGTATGCTACTGTTGCAGCATTCAAATAGGAGGCTCATCATCCCCCTAATGGATTATTTCACCTGGAAAACAAGAAAAAAATAAATGCAGACACAATGGAGGAGAATCTAGACAAAGTCAAGGATAATGTAAAAAAACCATGAGAAGCTAGAAAGGTTGGACATCGAGCAAGGAAGGAGAATCATCAGACCAAAGAACTGGTCAAGGCAACCAAACAAAGACTGGAGTGAAAGATGGACTTGATTCTATGTGAGCTCTACAACAAGCTAGTCATAATTTTAGAGGCGACGAGTAGTGAAGCCCCTCCAGTAGACCCCATTGAGTGAGTTGTGTTTCTGATTCCATGCTATCTATGGCTTTATTTGGGAAGTCTAGTTAATGTTTAAACTTTGAATGCGTTAACTATAAATTATGCATTGTGGTATAGTAGTAAGTCCATTGTAGTGGCTCAGTTAATATCTTGGTCTATTTGGCATTTTTCTGTTATTATAAGTTTTCAAATTTCGCAACCAGCAGTAATACCACTGCTTATCTGTTTTAACAGTAAGTATAGTTCAGTTTTTGTAACTTTCTAAGAGTTAGTGGAATGGTTGATCTTGGGAGGCCCAAAGGAGATTATGGGGAAACAATGGTCAGAACCTTATCCAGATTACCCCCAACATATTTTGTATATATGTACCTTCCCATCCAATTTGGAACCCTTTAATATAAGCAATTCTCATTTTCTTAGCAAAAACGTGTTTAGTATGGACCACTTCCATTTAGTGTTAAAAGGATTTAAATAAATCAAATAGTCAACTTTTGGAGAGTAAAATGTTTCTTGAGGACTGCTTTTTCATTCTATAGTTTTCCTTGAGCCTCAATAAAAAATGGAAAATCAACTTTGTGGAGCCTCTATTGCAGATAATAATGGGAAACTAACAAGAATTGGAATAGAACTTTAAGAGTAAAAACGCATGTGTGCAAGTCAAGTTCATAAAGACTATCACCCAAAAATAAAGATAAGATGCATATGTAAACATATCAATAGTTATCAGTAAGGAATCCACTTGCTAAAATGATTTAATAAATACTATAAAGAAGAGAGGAACCTATGAAATCAGGCAACTGAACCGTGAACATCATGACATCATCATAAGAATTGGCTGAGAATCCAAGACAACCTTATAGATAGAAAAGAAATTTCAAGTTATTACTATCTTCATACCTGCTTAAAATTTGGGTCCAAGCACAAATGATAGAGCAGCACCATGGTATCAAACAATTCTTCTTCCCTTAAGGCACTGGATAACACTTGAGTTGAACTTGATCCAACATTTTTCCAGTGTTGAATAGGTTGATATCTAAGATCAGAATATGACTGCTCACTTGAACTAGGTTTATCTACTATCTCATTACTGTAGCAACTTGAAGTACATTTTGTGCTAACATTTGTTGGCCTTCTTGGAATAGCATTGCCATGACTACTAGAACACTTGTTGACAAATTTCACAATATTCTTCCCACTGCTCAAAGAAGTTGCAACAAAACCTGAACAACAACAAGTTTTTTTCCTTGTAGAATGTGTAACACCACTCTCCTCAAAATCCTATTCACCTTCATCCCATTGAATTTCCCCAAAATCTTCAATACCAATAGGATGCGTTTTAAGAAGATGACTAAAATCCCCACCCAATCTAGAAAATTCAATAGGATGTGAATTTGCTTTTAGAAATAAGCCTACAGGTAAAATTTGCTTCCCCCCCCCCGATTAAGAAATCCTATCCCATTGTCTACTTTCTGTCTTGGCCCCTTCATTAATTCACATGTATCATCCATACCAAAACACTCAAACAAAAAAACAGTAGTATTGCGTATGCAGAAACAAGAATAGAGTTATTTGAAGGACTAGGTGGAGGCATGTTACGATCTTCTCCTCTATTCTTCCAAAAAAGACGCTATAAAAATTTCATGAACATTGAACCTGCTGATTGTGATGGTCTAGATAAGGGGCTGAATTTTATCAAAAGCCAACATAGTTCCCACTGCATCTCCTCAACCTGAGAATGTATCAAGAGCCTTTTATCAACCATATTCAAACTGAATAAACAACTTATAAACTTGAGAATAGATCTAGAGCTTGCAATCAATCATGTGAAAAACCCAATAATCAAATAGTAGTAAGATTCCCATGATTATATATCACGCAACACAACATGGTTAAACCTTAATGAAGTATAGTTCACTGCTTCATGTAGCATATTCAAGTGAATGATTTCACATTAAAAATGTTGTATTTATTTTGAACAGTAGATAGTACAAAACTTTACTCAAAAAAATTAGATACAAATACCATTTTATGGCAAACACATCATTTGGACATCAAAATAGGAATCCTCATGTAAATGGGCAAAAAAAGTTGTAAGCCTACATTATAGCTTAAAGCCAAAATCCTAAGCGTTGAAACTCTAAAAAACAATAGCAGATAAGGTACATGATGCAATTTTTTTCCTTGATATTTCTGATTTTTCCTTCAGCCAATATTCCATCGACTACATAGTTTGCAATGACATGGTACACATTTACTATTCATTACAAAATATTTTATACATAAGACTAAATATTACATAAAATGAAAAAAGAAAGGAAAAAATGGAAAGTTTGACTAGATGTTGCCCAAATTTGACCTAATATGACTTAAGATTGGCCGTGTTTAATTGATAAGTTTGAGAAGAATCATAAGCAATTGATTGGAGCTGACTTCCCAATTTGACCTAGTAATGTCAAACAATGGCAAGTTTCTTTACAAGCCAGCAGGCAGAGTCAACTTAGCATGTTTCCCAAGTAACAAACAAGTTACTATGACCCTATCTTTAAGTGGGAGTCTTGTTGTTATTATTCAGTACATCGGTAACCTAACTTGTGCTAGCCCTGTGGTGTAATTGTTGCAGCAACATCAATCATATTGGGCATGTATCATTCTATCCACCATTTCTTGAGATTATTATGATGTGTGTATGCATGTATAAAAATCTTATATATGGTATTAGAGCCAGACAAAAGACAAAAGTCCATGAAGACAAGACTAATTCTAGAATCTTGATGACTGAACCATTTTTGATAGATTTCCCTGGATTATACTTATTGTTAACAGACACTCAACCAAACCCACCACATCATAAACTTTCTTGAAAGATGAAGGATAAAGGATGAAAAAAATTAGTTGTTCAAGAAACAAAAAGAAGATGAACAAGAAAACAACTTAGCTCAACCAATCACAATACAAAATTATAGATATGAGAAAAGAAAAGAAAAGAAAAAACCCCACTGAGAAAAAAATAAAAATGGCAACATGAACCCATAGACAGCTTTGAGTCTTGACAACAAAAATTCACCATGCGGAACAAACATTGGATACACTACAATTTAGATCAAGGTCAAAATAAATGAAAATAATTGAGTCATATCTAAACAAGATCATAAAAATTGTGTAAGAGGTAAAGAAGTCAGTGATATGCACTGAAAACCAGCATTTAGCATTAAATAGATAGACCTACCTATTTAAAGGAATTATAATATTCTAAATAACCTCAATTGGGCATCACATATAATTGTAATGGCAATGACAAAAGAGCATAACAATAAGCAATGAGCTAATTTTTATATTTACATTTCAATCTTATCTGTAAAGTTCTAAGTCCATGTCAAACACCTTAAGGCTTGTACCCAATGATTTCGTTCAGTTGATTCTAATATCTAGATATAAAATAACATAATTGTAAGACACAAAATTGACATGGACACGAAGACTCCGATGTATAGCTGAACAATCAAGACAAACAAATACTCCACATGTCACTGAAGCCCAACTGGGACTTTTAGCATTGCAATCAAAACAAATATGCATTGACATATTACACAGTGCAACTTAATAAATTATGACAAGTTCAAAGCTTATTACTAAGTTAATGTACTTATATAAACTTTTATAGAGTAATGATTTAGATAAAAAAATAGGTTTCAAACATACCAAAGGGAAATATCCACATAAAAGATCTCGGGGTTATATACCAGAAAGAATTTTAAGGCAATATGAAATACATAAGGGTTATTATAATATTTGTTTGTGGAACTAAATTATAAATATAAGGTCTTAATGAACTTCATATCTAGTGAAAGTTCAATAGGCCCTACAAATTGGGTATTAACTGTATAGGAATTACATAATAATAAGAATAATAAGAAAACTAGAAAAGGCATGCACATAGCTTAATTTTTATCTGTCACACTTTTATTTAGGATTTGTATTTACAAAGCTTGTAGAGAAAGATTCAAATCTAGCATCATAAGGACCTCCCATTTGTAGGCAAGATGACTATTGTTGGTCATATTCTTCAGGATTTCCATGTATATTATGTCTATTGTTGGTTTCCAAGCAGGGGATAGTTCTAGCGAAATGCACATATTTTGGGAGCTACTATATGGTCTAAATAAGGTGGGGAGCAGAGATTTCCCTTGGTTCCATAGTATTTTCACACCATTCCCAAGGACAAGGGGGTGCTTGGTTTGGTTGATATTGCTACCCAGGGTAGCATTCTAGTGGCCAAGTGGCTAGTGAAATGTCTTGAGGTTTCAGGAAGGGATTTCACATTTTGAGATATCATCTCACCTCTTTCAAGTGTCTAGCTCCCTCATTTTTTTGAGTTTCTAGGCATCTTGGAAAGCACTTGCAAGTTTGGTACATTAGCTATGGGAAGGCAATAGGGTAACTTGGGAATTAGCTTTCCATCCTATTTGGAGTTGGAGGGTTCAAGATTCTTGCGGGATGGAGTTCCCTCACTTCCAATGTATTATATTGACTCAGCAGGAAAAGTTTCCTTTTTGGAAGTGATTTGTAGGATTTGAGCTCTCATTCATGGAAGGAGTGGCACGCTCTTACTAAGGAGTATAGCTTCCTTACCCCTGATCATCTCTCAATAATGGAGTTACAAGGGATTATCTCAGAAATTGAGTTATTTAAAATGAACATTGGGATACTTAGGTCGTTTACGAGAGATTGTAGCAAGTACTTTGGTCATCCACTCTTGTAGTGTGATCCCCTTCATTTGTATTTTTTGCTTCATCGAAGAGATCTGTCATCCCCAATCCTGAATGATCCCTAGTAATCCATGCATTAAAAGTAGATGGATTAGTTGTCTACTGTAAATATTTGGTCATTTTGTCTTTCATGTTAGCTGAGAATTTTTTCTTTATTAGGAGGTCTTGTCTAGCCTGGTTGGCCAAGGGTGGACTTTATGATGGTGTTTTTCCTATTTGTTAGCTTTCAAAGACAATGAAACAAATCTTTTGGGAATGTTAGTTTGTGAAACGACAATGGAGGTTTCTTAAGGATCAATCCTTCAGCACAATTTTTGTTGGCAATCTGCCTTATTTGGTGATGGTTTCTAGAAGGTGCTCCCCGCATTTGCAAGGATTTTCCATTGTTTAAGGAATTTTACTTTATTTATTATGTGGAAAATTAGCTGCAAGGTTGTTTTTGCATGAGGTTATCTCACTGCCTTCCTTTATTTCTATGTAGCGTGATGAGATAAGCCATTAGCTTCTGGTCGAAGGAGCTCTTTTGATAAATATGCCCATTCCTTGGACCTTGTTGATTATTCTAACGTTGTTTCAACACTTGTTTCTCTAAGGAAGAGGTTTTGAACACTACTATATATACCCTTCCATCTGTTTTGTACAGATCTTTGTAAATATAGACATATTTTGTAAACAGATATATCCAATACCGAATCTTGATAATGTTATCCTACATATATGAATAGAAGAGCGAGGACCTTCAGAGAAATAACATACAAGTTTATCAAATTCATCTCCAAGACACCATTTACAAGAAAGAAACTAGGTTGTGGGAACATTAATGACTAATCTCTTCATCTACTACCTGTTAAATATTTTATCCAAATCAGTGTAATATATATAATAATTATACTAACAAACCTCAATATAATCAAACACCAATGGCCATTCAAATTTGAAACATAAAAACTAAGTACCTAGTTGGGGGGAATGAGATTTAGAGTATTTGTAATGTATATCTAACATATTTTCAATGTAGCACATTCATATATTGAGGCCAAAATTCAATAAGCATTGGCCATTCGACCTTGCACACAACATACCATCTGAAAATATTATCAGCTAACAGATTTGTCACAAATACATTAAGTCAATTAGGCAAATGTACCTTGATTTTCTTGTCGATGCCCTTTGGAACAAATATTTGCATTTGCATCTGTAAACACAAGAGAGCCTGTGTTCCTTTCTCTTGAGTGTTTTTCACTTTCAGATAAGAAAGCATTGGATCTTTGTTTCAATAAACCATGAGCATTGGAATTCACATTTCGGAGTCCAGTTTTGCTTCTGGTTTTATAAAATGAAGTCTCACTGCATAACCACCAGCAAATCATGAAATGAGAGGTGGAAATATTTGATAATATTAGATGATGAAATAAATGATGGACAATTTATTGGTTACACTCTATGCAAAGTAACTGCCTCCCATCCTATAATGAACTTACATGTGCTACTACGTAGGCTCTATTAACATTGAATTATAATTTGTATGGTTTTCTCGTTTATAGGAAAATTGTTAAGTGCCACATACTCATCTATTTATTCATTCATAATTCATCTTATTATTGATGATTTCACTTCTGAAATATCTGTGTACTTACATGTACTCAGTTTATTTCTTTGATCTACCTATACACTAAATATGGTTACCAATCTTGTTGCATCGAGAGTAGAAAGGTGATTTACAGCCCAGTATGGTAGAGATGTTGTCACGTTCCTAACATTATGCTACTAAAAATAAAAAAAATAATTAAAAAATTCATGTTGGCTCATAAAATTAAACAATTAAAATTAAACCAAATAAAAGTAGCATCATAAAATAAAAAATTATTAAAAAAATTCATATTGGCTTATAAAATAAAAAAATAAAAAGCATAGATCAATCTTAAATACGGATCTATTTAGCAATTACACCTCAAGAAATTGGATCCCTCTCAGTGCTTGATAGATCCAGGTTTGAGATGGATCTTTGCTGGTATTTTTGAATCTGAGTTTTGTATGCTTCAAGTGGAGTCAGAGCTAACATGTAACAAACATAAATGTTCGTCATTAGGGCTATTGTGTCCTAGATTAATATTTATTTATTGTTACATTGGACCACATGTAGGACAAATTCTAATGTGCCCCATGACATGTATTAATAATCTCATATTGTAAAGTGCCTCATGACTGTACACTTATTTTCTATCACCTCATTCATCTGTTATCTTTTATTTGACTAATTCATTCTGAGTTATTTCTTTTCTATGTTTTTATGCATTCTTGAATATAAAATTTGGGTTTGTTTCTTTTTTATAATTAATAACTTTGATAATATACTCTGGGACTATTCCCCTAAATCTATTGACTTCCATCAAACTAAACTTGTCGATGTTTGATTATCCCCAATTCAATATGAAATTTCTTGTTCCTGTCAAATGGTAGCCAACTGAGCTAATTTTCAATAAAACAACCCCATATTCTCATTTTCATTCATATTTATCATTATTATGATCATTTTCATTCATATTGATCATTGTTATTGTAACTTAGCTTCAAATAGACCCCAATTTTATTGGATAAATTGCTTAGTTGCCCTTACATAAGATGACTTTCAACCTATTCATCACGATGTATCAAATAGACCTTGGCTTAACTGATTTTTTTCTACCAAACTGCTCAAAATTTTGTTGATTGTCTCTGCAATCCCGTTTGCTTTATCCATCCATGACTCTAGCTACAAGAGCTTGACACAAATGTATTCTTAGCAATAACGATGTAGAATGGAATCATACTAAAAATTCCTTTTACATCAGCTTGATCTGTGTACTGAGACATGCCACATACATTCTTATAATGATGCACAACAACTCCAAACTACTAACTACACAATGATCAAATTTCCACCATAAAAAAATGTTCCCTGCTTTTCACAATGCCTCATTTCCAATTAAATAGGACTGACCTCAGATTATTCATTGCTGAGCAGGTTATAGCTTTCCATGATATAATTTTTTCTTGCTTCTGATGATTTCCCCCTCACCTCTCCAAATCAACACTAAACTGGAGTAATTTGTCCCTGCCAATAAATTATATTTGTTGACTTTACAAAGCGAATCTAAATTTTCTGATTCAGTGGAAACAAAACCCTATAATTGAATATTTATTTAAAAGCATATTATTTTCCTAATAATTTTGTCCTTGAATGCCCCTAAAATTTAGTCCGTCTAAACAAAATGCGTTGTAACCTCGCCAATCTTATTCAGCTAGCCTTACTATATTTCTGCAAAACAACCCCCGAATTAAAAAAAATTATGTAATATGCACCATATTTTAGCTGGATTTCGGAAAAAACTTGTCCTCTATCCATAGTTTTCTACAAAATAGTGCCTAAAGTTATAGATTTTTTGTTACATACACCTTCTCTTAGATGAGTTTAGGCAAAATCTACCCTATATTCATAATTTTATGCAAAATAGCTCCTAAATTTAAACATTTTCTATAACATACACTTTATATGAGTTGATTCTAGTCAAAACTTGCCGAGTCTTCATAGTTTTCTGTAAAATAACCCCTAAATTTAAATATATTGTTTTACATATACCTTATCTTAGCTTATTTACGGAAAATATTCCTATCTGCATCATTTTTTGCAAAATAGCCTCTAAATTCAAATATGTTCTCTAACATACACCTTATCTTAGCTGATTTTATGAAAAAATAGCCCTATCTCAATAGTTCTCTACAAAATCAACCCTATCTCAATAGTTTTTCTGCAAAATAGCCCCTAAATTTATAGATTTTCTACAAAACACACCTTATTTGAGCTGATTTCATCCAAAATGTTCCCTCTCCTTGCTGACTATATTGAACACGTTCATTGACCGATTTAAATCCAAACAAGACCTACCTTAGGCCAATTCCTACCATCATTTAGTTCAACTTCACCGACAACTCTAAATGCAGTCAAACCTGATCAATTATGGACCTCTGCACGATTATGCCCTAAACACACCTACCAGGATAGTAAATCTCCACATTATCCCCAAATAAACGCTATCTATCTGAAGGTTTTCTCAAAATGATCTCTGCTTTGGCTGAATCAGTCCTAAATTGTCCGAGAAAACAACCACACCAGAGACGCAAATTACGAATGCTAACAAAGCCAAAAAAAAAGATGCGGGATCTTTAGTTTCTTACCTTTGTAAGATCTGTAAAAAGCGAGGGCCTCTGTTAGCCCAAGTGCATATCTCCAGATCGAGTCTGTCTGAGACCCGATTGTGAATACAATAGGTATATGTTTTTAGCCCAAAAATGGACGAAAAATAGGTGCAAGACGAGATCCGAGCTGCCAATTATTTGCTGCGAAACAAGGGTTTTTTACGGTAATGGAAATTCTAATAACAACAAATAAAAATAATAATGGATACAATGACCTTATTGTACTAGTCATTTATTAAATACATTAAATGCAAACTCTGATGATGAATCCGACAAGTAGGATACACTGAGTTCGGCTCCTCGGGAGGAGAAAACAAGGCATACATCATCTCTAATTGTTGATGTATATGTAACTTCGGAATGTATTTCATCTGTGTATTTTATATCTATTTAGAAGATTCGGAAAAGTACATCTCTCTCACTCAGAAAGTGGTGCACTAGTGAGGAGGAGGATTATCTACTACTAGAAGACTATCTCAGTGTATTTTGGTTGTACTTTGGTTGAGCCATTGCTCTCTCTATCTCTGAGGAAGTTGTGGGATTTTTCACCTTAGGGTTTTTCCCACGGAAACTCTGTGTCTCTTGTCTCTTATGCTTTTGATTCTTGTAATGCTTGTCATACTTATTGTGATTGTCATGCATTGATATACTGTATATGTTATTCTCTCAGTAAAGATCCTAGAGTATTGTGAATTAATGCTCAAAATTTAACACTACTAAGCCAATAAAATCATGACAAAAAGGATTGATTTATAAAAATAAAATTAAAAAAAAACTCCACTATGCTTTGGATCTTAGACCTACCAAATATTTCATACTCGACGTTGATTAATACCACTACACGAATACTTCATGTCAAGGAAATAAAAAGAAAGCCCACTTTATTACAATGGGTAACACTAACCTATCTATTATTACCTCGCCAATTGACTCAAGAAAATAACTTGCCTTTCAAGGTTGCATGGGTTAAATAACTAGAAGTAGTTAGCAATTATAGGTATCAATTGACTTTCAGATCACTATATAACTAGAAGTAGTTATTAATTATAGGTATCAATTGAATTTTCGATCACTATAGTTTCCTAGTAGTGTGGCAAGCACAAAAAACAAAAATATTAATTTTTGCATTAATTTATTGCAAAGGAATGATAGAAATGGAAAAGAACTATAAAAACTATAATTATCATCTATATATCAATTCACAAAGCAACAACTCTATAGTGAAAATCATTTTCCATTTCATTCCTAATCACGTTCTTGATCAACTGTTGGATACGTTAGTCAAGTATGTGTTGAAGAATTTTGGATAATCTTGGAAATTTTGGATCTTTAAATGCCCGGCTTGCATCAGTCTCAATAGATAGATTATCTAAAGACAATGTCACTGGTGAAGCTATTGCTTGATATACTATCTTTCTCGCTTTATTTTTTTTATTGTGTAATGTTATAAACAAACTCCTGTAGATGAATGATTCAGTTTTGATGTTTTGACTGATGTATCTTGAGGATAGGACAACTTATATGACATATGATAAATGATTGAAAAATCATAGACTATAACATAAATCTCTCTTGACTTAGGAATAGTGCAATTCTATAGCTTACAATATCACTATTTCTATTTCATGATTATGAGAAATGTAAATTTGTCAATAAAGGGTATAAAAATAATTTGTGAAAAGAAAAGAAAAGCATGGTCCATTCTTCTTTATATGCTACTAAGTAGGTTATAGTTGTTTATGTGCATAAGCCAAGGAATTTGTTTTTCTATGCCAAGACAACGTTATTGTGTTGGCCCTACTAGGATATGGTAAGAAGCACTCCAAAATGCATATTAGTCCATTAATGTTTGTCATGTATTTTCTATGCTTCGCAAAAGCATGATTGAAAAAAAATACTTTCATCCAACTCACTTCAAGACTATGAGCAACTCTTAAACTAGAAGTACAAAAACATATAAAATGCAATGGAAATTTACTAGATTTGTTTTCAAACATAATATTATATTATTTACAAACACACAACATTCTCTCATTTTACAACATATCAATGTTTTTCCTGTGTTTCATTTCCCCCACTCCGGAGGTATGCTAATTGTTATTTCAGTCTCCTTGAGTGTCACATATGAATTGTTCATTGTTTCAAAATACACTAAGAATCACATGGTGTGATCACAAGAGATGATATAAACTCCATAGTGTTGACCATGTGTCCATATAAGGTTAGAGAGGGAGGGTGTATGTTGTAGAAACAATTCTTATAAGATGCATGAAAATTACGAAAATTCATTCTGGATTGATGAAATTGTAAATATCAAATATTAAAATTTTACGATCCGAATTTTTAATATGGTATTATGTAATATTATAATATATGTTTTGTAATCATATAAAAATTATATATTGTAAATTTTAATATATTATAAGTTGTTAATACATATTTTAATGATAAAAAAATGGCTATGGGATAATGGTCGGCGTGGCATGGTTAGAATTGATTTCATGTGGATTGATTCTATAATATTAAGTGCACATGATGACAACAATATTGCACTTATAGAAGAGGCTTGAGGCCAGTGAACCCGTCCACTGACATCTGGAGCTGTAGGGACCTCAATGGATGTCTTGAAAGAAGAAAATGATGTTGAGTACTGGCACAGGGGATCTCTTATGAGTCCATCTACAACATTAAAATTTACTAAATTTTAACACTGCAGATGGATTCAGAGACTCGCTAATTCACTATCAAATTCCAATTTTACATTCCCGAGTGGCACAATTAACGTCACTCGTATCTCTAAATACATCTACAATGTTACAATTTATGAACTTTTAACACTCCATTAGGATTTAGAGATCCGTTGTTAAAATTTAGTAAATTGTACAAATTCATTGTCAAAATTGTAATTTTCCATTGTTGGAGTGGCACGACTGAAAATGACCAATTGTTATGTGGTCATTTTTAGTTTACTTCTTATCCTGTGACCAAATTAGTCATTTATCTTGGTCATTTTTAGTTTAGTTCATATCCTGTGACCAAATTGGTCATTCATCTTGGTCATTTTTAGTTAGTTCAATTAAAGTTTCTCAATTTTGGTAATTTATCCCTTGAAAAACCTGTGGTGACCAATTTTGTTGGTGACCTGCTCACTCTCATTTTGTACTACTGTGAGGTGCAACCTTTTCTTATTTATACATGTCTACCTTTGTTATAATTTTACATTAGGTCTGACCTTTATTTTTATAAAAATAACTTTTCTTTTTATAAAAAATATCTTTTGTATGGCCGACCTAACATTTTAATAATAATTTTATTTGGATGAGACTTTTTTTTAATTAACACATCATCATAGGGCTTCTTTACTTGGATTTTATTCTTCACTAATTCATATAGACACATCATCATGGCTTCATAGTTGCACTTCAAAGATTCAGGGGCTTCTTCATTTGGATTTGACATTGACTTGTTAGCTTTGTCTAAGTGTTTGGTCTCAAATCTAATCATGGTCATGCATGCTGATCATCTCTTTAACCCATTTTGACATCAATGATAATACTGATTTCAATAATCAACAGACTCAAGAGGAGAAGAGACTTCATTGAATTGAACCTCTTTCCTAATGATGACACCTTGGGTAGATGATTCAAACAACCTGTATGATTTGGAATCCCTACAATAGCCAATAAAAATACATTTGTAAGACTTGGGTTCTAAATTTTTCCATTTTTCATACAGGATATGAGCCTAACATTCACTTCCAAAAACCTTAAAGTTACTAATATCGAGTTTTCTTCATTCCATTTTTCTCCAAGAGAAACCTGCAAAACTAATTTAGTAGGGACTTTATTCAAGATATAGTTAGCACAACAAATAGCTTCAAATCAAAAGTGTTATGTAATCCTTTAGAATAAAGCATACATATAGTCATTTCAACCAAATTTCAATTCTTTCTTTCAACTACCCCGTTGTGTTGAGTTGTATAAGGAATAGCCTTTTGATGTTGAATAATATGCTTCGATAAATATGCATTAAATTCATTTTTAGTGAATTATCCCATTATCATTTCTCTAAGTCTTAATATGTTTACCATATTTTTTTTCAACCATGGATTTAAAATCTTGAAATATATCAAATGTTTCACTTTTAGGCTTCAAAAAATAAACCCAAGATTTACAACTAAAATCATCAATAAAAGTAAGAAAATAGATTGCATGAGACAAAGGAGTTTCAAGAGGACCAAAAATATCACTATGAATTAGTTGCAATTGTTCTTTAGCATGCTAAGCTTTACCTTTATTAAACATTTCCTTATAGTGTTTACCAAGAACACAACCTTCACAAACACCTTTAGTGAAATAAATTGAAGGTAATCCAAATACCATATTAGACATCATTTGCATTTTACCATAATTCAAATAACCTACACTAGTACAAAATGGGTGATAAGTGACTAAAAAAATGACTAAAAATTGGAGATAAATGACTAAAATTGAGGTGGTTACTAGTGGTCATAAATTAGTAGTCACTTATCACCCAACCAAATTGGTCATTTGTCACTTAGTCATAAATTTCTTGAATTGCTTCATAAGTTGGTCATATATTTAGTCATTTATTTGGTCATTAATTGTTGCTATATCGTCATTAATTATTGTTATTTGGTTATTATTTGGTCAATAATAATCGTTATTTGGTGACATTAACTATTGTTATTTAGTAGTACATATAGTCGTTTATTTGGTCATAAATCATTATTTGAATAGTCATTTATTTATGTAGATAGCGTACGGAGGAATCGAACCACCAACCTCCTAAGGCAGGTGCTCTTCCATTGACCTAGCACCCTTAAATAGAATCAAAGTTCACAACTAAAATATATCACAAACATTAACAACATGATAATAAACCAAAATTACAACAAGATAATAAACCAAAATTACAACAAGACTGTAAATTCTCCATGAACAAAGTTGAGGGTGAAAAATTGAGGAAAATATCCAATAGTAGTCATAACACTATAAAAGCCAAACAAATATAAAAGATCCATAAGATCATCCTTTCAAAGGAAGTTTGTAATACACACTTCTATATATTTAACTATGAATAGATTGTAATAGATTGCTTTCTGATATGAATGTCTTGAATTTTATAGTTTATGACCAATATAATCCATTTAATGGAAAACAAAACCCTCTGAAGAAGAAACAAATTTCAAATGGCCATATGATATCACATATTGCCTTGCTCTTAATATTTTGAATCCCTTCATTAAAATCCCTTGAGTTAAAGAAACTGAAAGTGACGAAAACATATAAATTCTATGGTAGGGTTTGTTTTTAAATGAGATCCACGACAATTTTTCCCAAGTCCATAGGACATATTTACTTTTTCATACCTATACATTACTGCTAAGCAATGACTATAGGGTTCCTCCTCAAGACCATCAATCCCTTTGTGCATAGATCTATGAGAAAGTAGGGATACATTAACAATTAATTACTATGATCGAAAGAAGGTAGAAATCTCACTAAACAATGAGTAAAAATGAGAGTAAATTACCATTATTGGTGACTCTCTCTTAGAGTAAGATGAAGTCTCAACTAGGTGGATGATAAAATTTATACATTCTATGAAATGCAAAAGGAAGATTCAAAATCAATAACTTAAAAGATTCGCAAAAGGAGACTATTAAACCTTACCATCGAAAGATAGGAACTATTACTAGAGTTTTTGAAGCCATTGAGCATTTTCCCTCAAGAATTCGTATTTAAAACTTCATATGGTGTTTCAAGATCCATTCCTTGATACTACTAGTACTATACCTTTGTTCATTAAGAGGTTTTTCCATCAACCTTTTCTTAGAGGATTATGTACGCCTTCTTGTAGAGTTTACAGGTCAAACGATCAAATGAAAACCCTAATGGCAAAAAGATAAAACGATTGGTCAAAGATCATTCGGGTGTGAAACCCTAAGGCAAACCCAACCACATGCAAATTCAAAAGAAAAAAATAATGAAAAGGACTTTATCCCTTTTTATAAGGCAATTGGTCAACGATCATTGGGGCCCAAAACCCTAAGGAAAACGCAACCATTATGCAGGAAGGAATGAGAAAAAAAACCGCAGACATATAGCTATGGCACACAATGGAACCCTAACACCGCCGATATGGGAAGACTAAAAAGCACACACAAAGCGTTAGCCATCGCAGAGGTTGATGGCATGCTTGCAGTTGACAACAACTAGGGTATCTAGTCGCACGATCCAGAGGAGTTACGGTGGAGATACGTTGAAGGAGGCAGCTTGACATTGACATGCAGCAGCAGCATTTTGTAGGAGATCTGGCGGTGATGAAGGAGCAAGAGATTGAGATAAGACAATTTTATTAATGCCAATAACTAACACAAACGGTCACTTATCAAGGTGTGCAGAGATAGAAATGCCATGCACACATATCCCTTCGCCCTTCGCACAGAACTATTTCAATTTGAGATTTAGACGAAGAGTCAAGCGCTAAGGCAGTTTAACTAGTGTAATCCATTGAATCAGCAGACCTAGCTGCTCGTGATCCCGTCTAATATTCTGTTGGAAAACTTATGGAAGAATATGTTGAATAACCAATGCTTTTGTTCGAACACCACATTTTTATTCAAATAGGCTCTCGGGGAATTGAGGATCGTGTCTGCGTTGATAAAGAAGAGTTCTATAAAATCCTCAACGTGGGGAGTCAAGAATAGCCATAAAAAGGTTCTAAAGGTTGGCCCCATCCCATCCCATATAAAAGAGGCAACACCCTGAGATATAACTGAAAAGGCGTGCAGAGGTGAAGAACGTCCAATCCACCAGGCCATCAATGCAATGGGAGTCCCTCCAGACAGAGCGTGGCAAACTTAAAATGCATTGGTACGCTGGCAATGGCAATGGAAAAATAAATGTGGCATGCACCACATGCTCAACACTAAAAGGAATCGCCAAAATGAAAGTGGTAGCGACCCAGGCCTCTGGTAGGAGGAAGAATAGGTACGTTACAACGCAGACGAAACTCTTAAGACCTCTCCGTAGCTACGTAGATTGCCTTACAATCGGAGCCATCTTTATCATTTTTGTCATCTCCTTCAATCCTCTCTCTATCAGAATCCTAATTTTCGGAAACTAAATAAAGATCAGACACAATCAGAATCAATATTAGAATCTAGGTTTTTCCTCGCAGCTGTATACATCCCTGCCTTACATGTCTCTTATGTTTAATCGCGAACCGATCAAGCAAGGAAGAGCTTTCAATTATGACCGATACTCCACCAAAGGGATGAAGGCTGGGTAAGCACAATGCCTGAAAATTAATTCCATTACTCCCTAAGCTTAAATACTAAGGGTTGAAGTTACTATTCAGAGTCTACATACTGTAAAAGGGCTACTGGAAGCAAATGAAAAAACTCCATCCAATCTAGAGTCAACGAGGGCAGAGGGAATGCATTAGGAAAACAAAACGAAAAACGTCTTGAACAATGAAATGAGGTCTGGGTTATATGGTTGTTATAGGTCAAACTTGCACCTCTCCGTCCGTGATCACCCTGAGCTGCTGATCACACAAAAGGACAACTTGGATGGAGGAGCATGTTGACCTTGGATGTTATGACAACTCATCCCATTTCCTGAAAATACTGGAAAACATACAAAAATATCATTTTGAGGTATGAGCGCTACTCTACTTAAAGAGACTAGCGCCCATACGCGACTCCAGTGCATAATAGTAGCGCCCATATCAATGTATACGCTACTCCTTCTTATCAAAGTAGCGCTCGGAATTTAAAACTAAATGAGCGCTATTTATCAAACAATAGGGTAGCGCCCTATACGCTACTCCACTGTGTAATAGTCGCGTATATCTTAAAAATTATTAAAAAATATATTAATCCATCGAAGAGGATTAGTTGAAGTCAGTTTCTTAACTTCCCCAACCTCCTCATCGACTTGAACTGCTTCCTTAAACCTATAAATTCCCAGAAGGCTAAAGGAGTAGGGTTAGAAGAAATTATGAATGCAAATGATTACTAAAGAATGAGAGGATGAGTTAATGGAGAAACTTTAAGACAATTGGAGAAACTATTACAGAAGACATTCAGACCAGAGTAGAGCCAGAGCCCAGGATCTAGTTGCAGGAGCCTGCTTCATTATCAGGTATATTTGTACTGCATACTATTTTGACAAATAAAGGTTGAAGTGTTTCCTTGTTCCAATCTGAAGGTGTTATAAAATGGCATTTTGAGTTGGATTTATTTTGGTCAATACTGGATATTAAACATAATCTTTGTTTATTTTTATGATTTATATGTTGCCCAAAGTGTTTGAGGAAGGTATTGTTGTTCAGGTTTGCTGAAAGAAAGTAGATTTGGGAGCTGGACAAAAGACTGGGTCAAGGCTAGGATCAGACTCCAGTAAAAGGTATGTTCTCTAAATCTGTAATCTATTTCTTTTGTAAACACCTCTGTAATGACATAAATGCACTTACCTGTCACCCCAACCAAGTTGATAGTTTAGTTTCCTGACTATAGGGTAGAAATATCCGCCAACAGACTGGCGACTCCGCTGGGGAAATAGAGTTTTTGGCTTTAGGAAACCATTGTTTTTGGATGTCTTCTCGGTTTATTTTGATTTCTTCGATGTGTTAAGAACCTTTTTAGGTATCCTTTGTTTTTGGCTTGCCTGCTTTCATCAGTTTTCATACCTTCCAAGGTCAGTTTCCTAGCCTTTGAAATATGAGCGCTACTCTTATATATACACAGTAGCGCCCATACGCTACTGTTCTGTATATACAGTAGCGCCCGTTTTGGCATGGGCGCGAGTTGCTCTACTGCACAGTAGAGTATATTTCCTGAAGCAGTCATTTTTTATTTTTTTTTGCTTTTTTAGCCCTTTGGTGACTTGCTGACTTTGCTGTAGGATTCTTGGGATGATTGCATAAGGTTTTTAATTGTTGATTCAAGTCATAGAACCACTCCTTAAAGTTTTTCCATCTTTTAAACCATTTGTTGACCTTTGGATCTTTTTTGAGACCTTTTTGACCTATTTGGAAGACTTAGTGGTGTTTGGTGACGAACATTTTCACTTTTTTTTTTCAGACCCTGACTGCTTTTGCCCATTTACAAACCTATACACTCCTGTGTCTGTTGTTTGTGGTGAAGTTGTCTGCTCTCTACTATCCCTGTCCTTTGTTTAGGGTTTGGTCTTTGGTAGAGCTTCTAGGGTGTCTTCTTTTTTGTCAAGTTTCATTTTCTTCCGGGACTTTTTGTCTTTTGATGGTCACAAGTGCTTTTTAAACAGCTGTAGGCTAGTTTCACCTCTCAGTTTTCTTCGTGTTAGTAGGGCAGCCTGCTTGTCTACTTGTACTTGGCTTTGTGGTCTTGTTAGGGTTAAACACTTTAGGTCAGTCCTTGGGTGTTCTCTCCTTGGTTTTCTCCCACTTGGTGTCCAAGTTTATATGCTTTTTCTGAGTAAAAAACCTGTAGATCAAGCCTTCCTCGAGTTAGGTTTCGATAGCTATAGGCCCAAGAACATTTGCCATACTTCCACTTTTTTTTTGCATAAGAAGTTTTTATTTGGCTTTCCATTTTTACATAGTTCTTTTTCGGTCATTGAAAAAGCAAAAAAATTTGGTACTTTAAGTTAAATAGAACTTGTTTTTTTCAATGCAAAATAGCTTAGTATATTTTGTATAATTCAAAAAGAAAACAAAAAATTAGTAGGGAAGTTTGCTTAGATTTTCAATTTTGAAAAAGAGGTAGATGAAAAAATAAAAAATAAAAGAGTTTTGTTGTAAGAAGATTTGAATATATTTGCATTTAGTTTTCTTGTTATAACCACGTTCACACACTCACTATCCCTTTTGCGTAATAAAAGCCCTTAAAATTTATTAATAAAATGAACTAGAAACCTTTTCTTTTTTAGGGTACACTACACCAACTAGTTTTGGTTAGGGTCTTGGGTTTAAATCACCTTAAACTACCCAAGATCACACATTGCGCAATAATCGTAGTGAGATTATCATTTAGGAAAATCCACCTCACTCAAAATTTGCCTGGGAGCATATGCAGTAGGTCAATGTGAGATCAGTTTGTGGGAATACCTCTCCTACTTTATGTTCGATCATACGCCAGGATCGGATAGCGTATTGGGGACTCTTTCGAGTTTCGGGCTTAGCTACCCTGCCCACGCTTTCTGATTCGACCGGTGACTGTTCCCCCAGGAATTTTCGGTGTTGTGGTATCCATAGTATCAGACTTCTAGGTTCTTACACAGGTGACAGCAGAGGGTATATCTGCTGTACCTAGGACAGACGTGGGAGGAAATCCCTTGCAGGTCTTTGGGAGGGCGGTTGGGTGATTCCAGCGCTTGCACCCTTAGTCATTGTATTGTGGACCCCGGGTAACTGTTCTTCATCCTTCGTTGATCTGTTCTGGGCCCTCATCATCCCAGACTCTTCTCCGGAAGGCACCTTTGTTTGACTGGTTTGTATACTTAGGAATTTTTAGTTGGTGTGCTGTTTGCCCCCTAGTCATAGTGGCCACTAGGTTCTAGGCTGTTCATTGGATATCTATAATCACGGAGAATCAACAACTCCGTAGATCGAGAAGGATTCAAAACCTTCCACCTGTTAGAACAGAACCTATACAACCAGCTAGAAGACAGCGGGTAAACCCCGGTATTTCTTCAGAAATTACCTCTGAAATAGAATTGCTTGAAGAAATACTTATAACAGAAAACCTTGAAACTGAGGTTCCTGAGGAACCATCACCAGGTATCACAGATCAACAACATTTTAGTACTGTTGAGGTGAAAGATCTTACTTCCGCGGAGTATAGCACTCCTTTCAATCCTCCCTTAACTAACACTAGAATTCCGTTGCTATCACCTGTTGGTTTCCACCAGCCTCTTTTCAGTGCAGATCTTTTGCTTCCCGATTATCTGATGACTAACACAGGAGGTGAACCAGGGGGTCCCCAAACTCCCACTTTAGGTATGAATACCAGCACAGTTAACCCTTCTTTTACGGCTACATCTAGTCAGGCACAAACTACGTCGGTGCCTACTCCATCTTTCAGTTTTAACACTAGTACTTTAGGAATGCCTAGTTTCACAACAATGGCATCTATTCCCACGTCTACTGTTAGACCTAGCAGTATGGCCAACTGTGCAACACCTTCTACTTCACAACCTTTATATCAGATCCCCAGTACTTGGGTTTCCACACCTGTGGTAGGACCAAGTGTTTCAGCAAACGTGCCAGTCATGGGTACCATGACTGCACCGTCCACATCAACTTCGGCTGGTTTCAACAACTTTGTAAGCCCTAACTTGAATCAGGGTAGCATGCCTGCAAATAATGTTCCTTTTTCCTTATTCTCAGGGGGAGGGGGCAACTTTTTCAACCAGCAATATGGCGGGGCTAACACCCAGCCACAATGGACGAACCAACAAAGCACTAATCCGCTCTCGTACGAGTGGGGAAATTTTAATAATTCTTTCTCACAACAACAACAACTGGCAGGGGGCAACCCCTACCAACAAATACCTGGGGGTAACCCCTACCAACAGTTAACTGGGGGTAACCCCTATCAACAGTTGGTAGGTGGAAACTCCTACCAACACATGGTCGGGGGCAACCCTTATCACCAAATGGCTGGGGGCAACCCCTACCAACAATTCATGGGACAAACAATGGGTGCTTTCCCTTATCAAGCTTCATCTTACCGGCCTCGTCTACCTTTTCTGGCAACTTTGAATTTGCCAGACCTTTCGAAATTGACAAATGATCCTGTGTGTCATAACTCAGCATGGCCATCAGTTCCCACCAAATTACCTTCGGATATTCCCAAATTCGAAGGTAAAGCTGGTGAAGATCCTGGTGACCATGTCACTACCTTTCATTTGTGGTGTTCTTCAAATTCATTGAACGAAGATTCCATCAGATTGAGATTGTTTCAAAGGACCTTAACTGATCCCGCGGCCAAATGGTACATTGAGTTACCTGCGGCTACTTTCTCTAGTTTTGGGGATCTGGCAACCGTCTTTTTGAACCATTTCCAACTTCCTGTTCGGTATGATGCCGGAACAGAACTTTTGTCTACTTTTAGACAAAACAAAGCCACTCACCTATCTGACCACATTCAGGAGTGGCGAAGACGGAAGAGGCTCATAAAGGCCAATATCCCTCCAGAGTTCCTGCTCGAGTGGTACTTGAAATCACTCCTTCCTTATATTTCTAAGGAAGTAGCGACATCTGGAGTCTCCAATGAAGAAGAAGCCATCTTAAGGACTCAACAGTTAGACCTTGTATACGCACAATCTGGTTTACTGTACGAGATTATACCGGACGCACCAAGATCAAACACTGATCTAAGTAGACCCAAACCTGGACCACATGCTGACGGCATAGTGGGTTCGGTTAACTCTGCAGCTTTCGAAGCACTGACCAAACAGGTCCAAGCCTTAACTGTCAAACATTCGACTGCAGACATTGCTTCCGTCACAACCTCTCCTTCTACTTCTGAATCTGTTAATCAGGTTCAGAACAATCAAAAGGGCCCTCGGCAGCCCAACAACAAAAAGAAGGGCAAGAAAGGAGAGGGGAACCAACAAAAGCCCAAAAAAGATAATGCCGAAGAGGGTAATAAAGAAGAGAAGAAGGTTAGGTTCCCTTGTAAACTTTGCAAACAAAACCACCTTACTCACCAATGCCCTCTACTAGAAGAAGCCCAGAAGCTCTTGAAAGAGAAGAAGCCTGCCGTCTTGAAAGATCCATTTCACAAAGGGCAAGGCTCCACTTCTGGCACCTCCAAAACTGGGGGAACTTCACACGCTTCGGTTGATCAAACATTCATAAATATGGTCAACTCAGATGCACTTTTGCAAACCAGAGCTAAGAACTATACCCCGGAAACGCAGAGAAAGGATAAGGAGATTGCTGAATCCTCCACTCCACTCCACATACCTGTGGACCCAATGCCTAAGATTCCGAAAGGTGTCTTAAAGAGGGCATCGCACAATCCCAACACGCGGGCTGCTTCCAATTACAATGTAGTTGAAGATCTAGCCCAAACTCCTTGTGCCATGTCTACCTTAGAAGTCTTGCAGAGTTGTCCTTTGCAACGAAATGCACTTCTGGCAGCTATTGGGAGTATGGAGTCCTCCAACATGTCTGCGCGATTTGATATGAATAATGTCAAATACCGGTTTCCATATCACGTTGCCCTCCAGATTGAAGTCGTTCATGGTCCAATGACCATAAGACGAGCTGTAGTAGATGAGGGAGCGTCGACTTGCGTAATGTCTATTTCCTGCTGGAAAGCTCTAGGTTCTCCTGAGTTAGTCCCTTCCAACACAATGCTTACTGCATTTGATGGAAGAACTTTCCGTCCACGTGGAGTTTTGCCATCATTTAATGTTACTTTGGCCGGTAAGACAGTTGCTGTTGAGATTGAAGTTCTAGACGCTCCGCTCGATTACAATATGTTATTGGGCAGGAGTTGGACTTATGCCATGCAAGCTATAGCATCGGCAGTTTTTCGAGTGGTCATGTTCCCATTTGAAGGGAAGATCGTTACAGTCGATCAACTTTCTTTCACTCAAGGAAAACACCAGACTTCTACGGAAACCACGATTCCTTTGGTTGATCAAACCGCCCCGGTTAAGGAGAGTTTAGGAGCAGGGTTGTATGGTTCGTTAATAGGCACTTTCGACATCCCCTCCCCTGTTCTTTTTATGCGTTCTGATGTGGGTACCGTTACTGAAACATTTACGGTCGGTTTAAGAACTGATTCTTGGATCCTTCCTACCACGTCAGATCCTTTTGTGCCTCCCTCCATTGCAGAAGTAGCCTATATGGAAACTCAACACGCTACAATGGAACATATCATGACTCCACCAGTCTCTGTTGAGTCAGATATAGACTATGCTCCGGCATGGTCACTGAATTCTACTCACTCATTCGATTGTTTAGATACGGTTTTGCCATCTGATGAAGCCATCTTAGAAGTTATGATGGGCTTGGATCAACCTTGGGAACATATGCATCATAGGTCCTACATACTTCCGGATCTAGACAGAATTGAGAGAGGAGAATTCCCTGTGAGACCCGGTGGATTTGTCGATTTGTCATCTTCTCCTTCTACTTCAAAAGCTGTTTATGCTGAAGGGAACATGGCTAATATTTCAAAAACAATTCCAGTCAACATTTCCACCAAGCCCGGGGTCGTGGAAAATATTTTTATTGGTGCAGACTGTTCTCCAGAAGAGATAGCTCTGTATACAAAATTGTTTAAAGAATTCCGCGACGTTTTTGCCTGGTCATATGAGGAGATGCCAGGTATTGACCCAACCATTGTGGAACACGTCATTACGACATACCCTAACGTGAAACCTGTGAGGCAAAAGCTCCGTCCCGTAAACCCTAGAAAAGCAGCCGCCATCAAAGCAGAGGTGGAAAAGTTGCTCAAAGCCGGTTTCATTTATCCGATCGATATGACGGAATGGGTTTCAAACCCCGTTCCGGTTGATAAAAAGCAAGGCACTATTAGAGTTTGCACTGACTTTTGAGATTTGAATAAAGCTTGTCCGAAAGACAACTATCCCACACCATTTATCGATCAAATCATAGATGCGTGTGCAGGACATGAAATGTTCTCTTTTATGGATGGTTTTTCAGGATATAATCAAATAGAGATCAAACATGAAGATCAGCATAAAACAGCTTTCATTTGCCCATGGGGCACCTTTGCTTATCAGAAAATGCCTTTTGGTTTGAAGAATGCTGGGGCTACCTTCCAGCGAGCAATGAATTTTGCTTTTCATGACATCAAACACATCGTAGAACCTTACTTGGACGATCTCCCGGTGCGATCTCGAAAGAGACGGGACCATCCAGATCACCTTAGACAAGTGTTTGAAAAATGCAGGAAATATAAGATTCGTTTGAATCCGAACAAATGTGTATTCTGTGTCGAATCGGGACGTTTACTAGGTTTCATTGTCTCTAATCGTGGCATAATGGTTGACCCACTCAAAGTTGAGGCGATTGTAAATCTGCCTCCTCCTCGCACCTTGCGACAACTTCAAAGTCTGCAAGGCATGTCTAATTTCCTACGGCGATTTATAATAAACTACGCCAAAATTACCAAAGGTTTTATGAGGCTACTCAAACAGGATTCTTACTTTGTGTGGGACGAAGCTGCACAATCATCCTTTGAAGCATTAAAAAAGGCACTTCTTTCAGCACCCTTGTTAAGCCCGCCAGATTACTCAAAGGATTTTCTGTTATACCTGGCGGCGTCTCTTACTACAATTGGTATAGTTTTGGTTCAGGAAGACAATATGTTCCAAGAACATGTTGTCTACTATCTTTCTCGCGCATTGATAGCCCCTGAGGTTAAATACTCGCACGTTGAGAAGTTAGCACTTGCTGCGGTCTATGCGGTGAGGCTTCGTCACTATATACTTTTATGAACCACTACAGTGATAGCAGAGGTAAACCCTTTCCAGTACGTTATCACCCGACGAATCATTGGTGGGAAATACAATAAATGGATTGTAATTCTACAAGAATTCGATTTGGTTTTCCAATCAGCTAAATCAAAAAAATCACTAGTATTCGCGGAATTAATCTCAGAATTTCCAAGTGACCTAGAACGCGTGGAGGAAGAAACATCTTTCCCTGACGAACATATCTTTCTCATCGCCTCCTCTGACCCATGGTACGGAGATATCTTAGTATATCTCCAGACTTTGAGGTGTCCTACCACTTTTTCCCGAGAAGAGCGACGTAAACTTAAAACCCATGCAAAAAATTACCTTATTATCTCTGATACTTTATATCGGCGTGGGGTAGATTCCATTTTACGACGTTGCTTAACTAGGGAAGAAGTTGAAGCAGTGTTAAATGATGCCCACAGTGGAGCTTGTGGGGGACATCTTTCCGGGTTGGCAACAGCTCAGAAGATACTGCGTGCCGGATATTTTTGGCCCACGATCTTTAAAGATTGTGTGGAAGCAGTGAAACACTGTCGACCGTGTCAGTTTTTCACTAAGAAAATGAGGGCACACCCAGCTCCTCTTCATCCTGTAATTACAGCAGGTCCCTTCACAAAATGGGGGGTTGATTTCATGACATGTAATCCAGTTTCAGCTGGAGGACATCATTACATCATCATTGCCGTTGACTACTTTACTAAGTGGGCAGAGGCAATGCCTACTGTTAAGGCAGATGGAGAAACTGCCGCTTATATCGTATTTAATCAGATCATAGCACGGTTTGGTATACCTAAAGAGATAGTGACTGACCATGGTAGTCATTTCCAAAATAGCATGATGACTGAGTTATATACAATGCTTGGTTTTCGACAAGAACATTCGTCCTCATACTATCCTCAGGCGAATGGACAAGTTGAAGCAGTGAATAAAACGTTAAAGGTTATATTACAACGAACTGTTAATGCCAGTCGGAATAACTGGCACATCATGCTATACCCGGCTCTTTGGGCTTATCGAGCCAACGTTAAGACTGCTACTGGTTTCTCTCCTTTCCAACTTGTGCATGGGATAGAGGCAGTGGTGCCGATTGAATGCGAGATTCCTTCGCTAAAACTAACAGTTCAGTTACTACCCGATACTTCAATTCTTGAAGAACGTTTGTTACGCTTAGAACATCTAGATGAACAGCGCCGGGATGCGCTTACAACAAACGAGATTCAAAAAAAACGAGTCAAAGGACAATACGACAAATCCGTTAAACCTAGAGTTTTCATTGAAGGAGATTTGGTCCTACTTTGGGATCAAGACAAAGAACCTTTGGGACCCGGTAAATTCAAATCCAGATGGCTCGGACCTTATATCATTTCTAAAGTATTGAAGAAAGGTGCCTACGAACTGGTGGATTACGAAGGTAATAAGTTGGACGAGCCTAGAAATGGGCTCTACCTGAAGAAGTACTACGCCTAGGTTGAAGTACTTTTTCTTGTAACATAGCTGTATATTTTTGTATAGTTAGTTTTGTTATGTTCGTTAGGTGATCTGATGTGTGCTTCTCGTTTCATGTACCAGATGTCAACCGCACATTTCCTAGGATTTGCTGATGGCGCTAGTCGCCACACCTGTCAGTTGGCTGCAGCAGCTTGGGTCATTTATTCACCCGCTGACCAACTTGTCTCTTCGGGGGGGGTTTGTTTGGGACCTACCACGAACAATGTGGCTGAATACAGTGCAGTTATAGAACTTCTCCGAGATGCCCTCAGTCATGGCATTTCATACCTGGAGGTAAGGCTTGACTCACAACTAATTGTATTTCAGTTAACAGGTGTCTATCGGATTAGAGATCCAGGATTGCTACGACAGTTTCTACGAGTTAGATTATTGGAAAGACATTTTCATTCTATCAGATATGAACACATTCCAAGAAATTTAAACAATTTAGCTGATTCATTAGCAAACTATGTGTTAGACTGGCATTTGCATCATACATTGTAAACAACATTCCACACATAAAATTTAAAACACATTCACATGTAAATAACCGATACTGTATATATAACTGATACCATATCAAAAAATATGAGTTCCGAGTCATGAGTCTCCTAATTCAAGTCATAAAAGTACAAAAGTTGGGCATAGCAGCCTCAAAAATATATACATATAATGTTTTTCTTCTCCTATGGAGAAGGAGGAACCTCCTCATCATCTACCGCATTACGGTAGCATATCACTAGTCTAGCAACTCTCCGCAGTAATCTAAGCCATGCTGGGGGCACCCCAACAACATCTTCCTGCATGTCAACAGGTATCTGGTCCATGCGGCATGCAGGAATCTCATGAGTCAGCCGACTCATTTTCCTCTCCAGGGTTCCCAGCATAGCTTCTGCTGCGGTGATATCAGCTGGCCTCACATAGATAGTAGGATGGCCCTCGGGACGAACAGGCCCAACATCTGCTTTGGACACTTGATTAGAACTCCAAAACTCATTTCATAAAAATCAAATATTTGAAAAGTTTGAAAAAATTAAATAAATTCTCAAAAAGTAAACATACCAATATCTCCCCAGGCTCCACCTGGCGGAAGCACCAGCTCTGGGTCGTGACGAAAATCCAGTCCAGCATAGGGAAACTGCTCAAAAGCGGGAACTTGCCTCTCCCACCACCCCCAGAAGTCATCTGTATGGAACAATAGTGACTCTCCCCACCACCCTGGCGGAGAAAAATGTCACCCCAACGGCCTAGTCTGGGCTCACAGGGGTTAACTTGTGGTAATGGCATTCCCAAACTAATAGCAGGCATTCTCTCGAAGAAGAAAGTACACAAGATACTCCCGTACCCGAAATTCTTCATTGTACCAGATTTGCAACTTGTTAATTGATACTTCATGTTTGCCAACAAGCTAGTACTCCAATCATAAACATGCCCATGCAAGCACTGTACACCGACATGCATTGAGTGCCTAGAAGCCAAGTGTTGTGATGCACTACCGGATACCCGGTTGATCATGCTCACTATCACTTTCAGCGGGAGACCATCAATAGTTGAAATCAGGATTTGGCTTCCCGATTTTTCTGCTCCGGCAACACAGTAGGTGTTCACATATTCTTGCACTGATCGTGCACCCAAGCGAGATGTCCCTTTTAGATTGATTACGTCTCCTCCCCTTGAGAGACCGGTAATAAAGTATATATCCTCAATGATAAGCTCAAGAGTTTGCCCCCGGATGATGAAGGTATTAGTATCGACACCCCAATACTGAATCAATCTCCGAAACAGCTTGTTTAGTGCCCGCATGTTTACGGTTCGATAAAATTTCAACAAACCGCATCTACAGAGTGCATGGAGGGTAGCCGGGTCTTGCATAGCTAGTCTATCCATGTCTTCATGCTCCCTTTCCCTCCATTGTAAGACCATCCTGCACAAAAACCCCAAAAATTTTGAGTCTCGGCGCTTTAATTTGGCTTTGCAAGTATGTACGCTACTGTGTATACTACACAGTAGCGTGTAGGCGCTACTCTGTTTGAGCAAAGTAGCGCCCATTGCCTTCGTACGCTACTGTTATGTATATACAGTAGCGCCCGCGCATACAACCTTATGAGCATTGCGTTTCGGGCAATTTTTCCTCAAAATTTTAAAAATAAACCATTGAAATGCAAGTTTGGTTGATTTCTACTTACTTGGTGGAAGCAGTTTGGCGATTGGATGCTCCGTTCGATCACAAAGGAGATTTGAAATTCGTGAAAATGTGCCCAATGTTTTCCCTACAACACAAAATGCAAATTGATTTGTTAACATTGAAATTTTATATATAATTGGATTTTAATTTTTACCTATAATTTTTAATTTTCCATAGTTTCAAACATTTTCAAAAACCCTAATTAATCAATTGAAACACAAAATAAGGTATAAAACTGATCCAAGTTCAATTTTCACTCAATTGTTGTCGAATTCGTCTCCTGAGCTCAAATTTCTTAACGATAAATCTTGTCAAGTAGCTAAACATTTCAAATCCATATATTATTTAAGATTTTTGCGTCATCGACTAATATTTTGTTGAAAACCTAGTTTTTGGCAGGACATGAAGTCACGATCCCAGAAGCTGACCTTTAAGTCATTTTAAGCTCTTGTTTGGACTATTTAAACCTAAACAAGATAGCCGAGTAGACTTGTCCTCTTCGAGCTCGTTAAAGTATCCGAAGGCTCATCCACTCAGGTGTAGAATTACCCCTTTTCCGGGCCTCAGTGGATTAACTACGGAAAAGGTATACTCTAGGTATACGTCAGTATGCGCTAGAAGAGTTCTCCTTTCATTTTTTTATACTTTTTCGGGGGAGGAGACTAAATATACGAAAAAGGACCTTCCGGAGTCTCTCTTTAGGGTTTTCAGACTCTCTAAATATGAAAATACCAAGCGAGCACAGACCAATCCGGGCTCGATATAAAATCCACGGATAGGTGAAAAGAGGATTGTTTAAGTTTTTCAGACTCTATAAACAGGAAAACACCGGCGAGCATTAATCTGCTTGGGCTCGATACTAAAATCCACGAGCAGATATATGGAGTTATTGTTTAAGTTTTTCAGACTCCTTAAAATTGAAAACACCGGCGAGCAAGAACAGATCTCGGCTCGATACTAAAATCCAGAGATCAGTACATATAGAGTAATCTTCTATCTCTTCTTCGAACTCTTTAAATTATGAAGAAGGTACTGAGTCTTCCTCCCATGGGCTCATTAAACTATTTACATGGTTGGACCTATTGAGTTTTCATTCTTTCTTGGACTCATTAAATCCACAAGAAGGGTATTCTTTTATCTAAAAAGAATAAGGAACGGGAAAACACATCATATCTTCATTGTTAAAGGCAGTATCAGTCAAGTCCTATCCTTGAACACAGCACCTACTTGAGTCTATCTTGTCGGTTGGGTTTAGTTTTTGGCCTTAGGGTGAACCTTTCCTCTGAGTTATTTACTCCCCCGGTTGGTTATTCTTCCAACCATATGGAGGGTCTGCTAATGTCTCTTACATTTCAGACTTATTTACCCCATTATGTCAGAAACTGCCTGAGTCACTTTGTGTCGTGCTCAATGTTCAAGGATATACCCTGTGTCGGCCATTCTGCAGTTTACCTTGACCTCATGTGTCGGCCTTCATAGTGTCAGTCTTGTTACATATCATTTCATATCAGCTCTTACCAGTTGAGTGTTCCTCGAGTTGGATGATGGAGGATGCCTTAAGGCCTCCCTTCCAACGGACTTCTTCCCATCGACATCAAATCATTATTCTGGGATTGAAGTTTAGAGTTTCGGTTAGTACCTTGGAGATTGCAGTCACCAGTGGCAATTTTCCTCGCTGTTGAATGATGAGAATACATCAATGTCTCTTCTTCGACAGGATTCCCAAGTGTTCGACTCCAAGTCCATCTATTCACATTTGGCGAATCGTACTTGGTACCTTGGACTCCATCATCATTATCGATGGAAGTCCTCGCGTTTGTTAACGGTATACATCAATGACCGGTAATCAGACGATGCCCTCCATGTTCGACTGTCAACTCATCTATTCACATGGCTCGGGTTTGTACCTAGGGTCGTTATGGGATGAAGACCTTGGGATTTGGATGACATAACCCCATTTTGTTATCACCCAAGTTGCGCAAGACTGAGCCTCACTTCTATACGGCTCTCCTTGAGACATAGATCCAGTGTGTTGTTATGGCTATGATCTCTTAGTTTGACATGGATCCACGCTTGTATTTCAAGTGGCCATGATTTTATATACATCTCATTGTTATGTATCGGAGATCATGTTGTATCACCCTACACATCTATAAGATGTTAACAATGTAATTGCTCGCTGACCTTGATTTTTGTTGCAGGTTTCTTGCGACTTTTTCTGCGGTTCTGTGCTCTCTCTCTGATTTTGGATTATAATGTATTTCGGCCATCGTTTCTCTCTGATCTCACACATTAGGGGGCATCTGTTATAGGTCAAACTTGCACCTCTCCGTCCGTGATCACCCTGAGCTGCTGATCACACAAAAGGACAACTTGGATGGAGGAGCATGTTGACCTTGGATGTTATGACAACTCATTCCATTTCCTGAAAATACTGGAAAACATACAAAAATATCATTTTGAGGTATGAGCGCTACTCTACTTAAAGAGACTAGCGCCCATACGCAACTCCAGTGCATAATAGTAGCGCCCATATCAATGTATACGCTACTCCTTCTTATCAAAGTAGCGCTCGGAATTTAAAACTAAATGAGCGCTATTTATCAAACAATAGGGTAGCGCCCTATACGCTACTCCACTGTGTAATAGTTGCGTATATCTTAAAAATGATTAAAAAATATATTAATCCATCGAAGAGGATTAGTTGAAGTCAGTTTCTTAACTTCCCCAACCTCCTCATCGACTTGAACTGCTTCCTTAAACCTATAAATTCCCAGAAGGCTAAAGGAGCAGGGTTAGAAGAAATTATGAATGCAAATGATTACTAAAGAATGAGAGGATGAGTTAATGGAGAAACTTTAAGACAATTGGAGAAACTGTTACAGAAGACATTCAGACCAGAGTAGAGCCAGAGCCCAGGATCTAGTTGCAGGAGCCTGCTTCATTATCAGGTATATTTGTACTGCATACTATTTTGACAAATAAAGGTTGAAGTGTTTCCTTGTTCCAATCTGAAGGTGTTATAAAATGGCATTTTGAGTTGGATTTATTTTGGTCAATACTGGATATTAAACATAATCTTTGTTTATTTTTATGATTTATATGTTGCCCAAAGTGTTTGAGGAAGGTATTGTTGTTGCAGGTTTGCTGAAAGAAAGTAGATTTGGGAGCTGGACACAAGACTGGGTCAAGGCTAGGATCAGACTCCAGTAAAAGGTATGTTCTCTAAATCTGTAATCTATTTCTTTTGTAAACACCTCTGTAATGACATAAATGCACTTACCTGTCACCCCAACCAAGTTGATAGTTTAGTTTCCTGACTATAGGGTAGAAATATCCGCCAACAATGGTTCACGAGTATGCCGTGTCCTTCTTAGGGTTTTGGCCACTATAGTGTGGGCCCGAACTGTACAACCAAGTGGTTGGATAATTGAGAATTGGCGCAACACCAAGCCATTTCACGGATCCTGGAACTGAGCCGAGGATGTTATGAGTGACCTATAGATGTCAATATAAATATAATCTTTTGAGAAACGAAAGATGGAAACAATCAATGCCATCAATTGAGCGGTAATCCAGCAAAACAATGTCGAGGAGCTCATAGCTTGGGCATGAATTCATCAACTGGAAACACGCTGCCATATTTCTGTCTCATGCAATAGAGAGGAACAGTTGGAAGGAAATGGTAGCCCGTTGTGTGTTTCACTTGTACACACATGTAACCAATGCAAGACCAGTGCTTCAAATAACCATGTGAAGGTGACCATCTTATGAAACAGTGTTGAGAGCATCTGCTAAGTTGTGAACATGCAGTTGAGATGGGGAAGGTGGCCGGTCCATTCCTTTCTTGCATTTCCAAGAATGCAAGATCCAATAAACCCACGAAAATAATGGGAATGTTGACAACATTGTCCCTATCCCTAGGCTCAACGACCAATCGAATAAGAGAAATATATTAAAAATATAAAAATACACACATCTTGGGTAGCACCAAAACAGTTATGCAATAAGCCTCATACATTCAATACTGCAAATCTCCTACTGAGAGGGTTCTAATATCGTCGCTCTTGTCAGCTTTTACAGGTACGGTTGAGCCATAAGCTATTGTTGTGGATGCTAGGGTTGAGCCCAAAAACCACAGGAGGTCGCTAAGGTTGAGGTTGAGGCTTCATCTGCGGCTGCATCACCATCCATTGTTGTTTGCTGGTGGTGTTGGCTGCATCATTCTGAAATATCTAAAATAATCAGGGGAAGGAAAACAACGTATAAAGAGGGAATAAATTTCGATTGAGTATCCACAAGACTAGGGTTTCGCTATAGTCTGAGTGAGCTCGGGGGAAAGAGAAAAAAAATCTTACTTTTGTTATTCATGGTGAATTAAAAAGTACATATCAATACTTCTGAACCGTCAATAGAGGCTGTCATAGCAAAAAATATCCAAAAGGTATTTCAGTTCAAAAACTTACAAGGTCTATATTCTTTTAGTATGAAGTGAAAACTATATAACTTTGAAAAAACTTATAAAGTATTTGAAAATGTCATCAAAACAGAACAACCACCAAATAAGATTAAAGAGGGTCTTTAAAAATCGCTTGTGAACTAGAGCTCAGGAGAAGTCTTTCATAGTATTCTTCCCAGAAGAGGAATCTGGATTTGCCAAATAGAACCATCTTGGAGAGTAAATCCGCAGCATATTTTTCTTCCTTGAAAATATGGCTGAACTCAATCCTGTGAAAATGTTTGAAGAGGATCCTCAATCTGTTGCACAAGTGAGAAAGAGAGATGACATTTAAATTATAGAAACACAGGCAGAGTAGGGAAAACAGAGCAGAATATTAACAAAAGAAAACACAGAGATATGTTGCTGCAATCTTGTTCAGATTTACTTCATTCCTGTTAAATATTAACAAACAAAGCTGCTGCTCTTCCATGCTTAAAAAAAAACATATCCCTTGTTCTAGCAAAATGATTTATATAACTTGCTTCTACAGGCATATATGTAAGTTGTTTCTACAACAGCTACAACAAAACATAAGCTTGTTGAGTAAAAGAGATAACACTCTGTCTTCTTTATTTACAACACTTTGTTTTTTATATTCACCCACATCTATAAAAAAAAATATTGAATATACATTGTGTTGGAATACACATACACACATTAACAAGAAAGTTCTCTAGACTTGTTCTATCTAACAACTTGCAAAGTCAAAGAGAAAAGAAACAACATAAAAATTTTACGGCTCTGAGGTACTAATCCGTCACTGTTTCAACTGAAGAGGAAGGACGAGGTGTGGCTGAGAGTAATGGAGGTATGGAGGAGTAATGATTGGTTGGTAGAGGTAGTTGGGATTAATTCCAACACTCCCCCTTAATCACAACTGCTGAAATATTTGATGCCCAATCGATCTCTTTGATAGACAAAATTTTCTCTCCCTAATGCCTTGGTGAAAATGTCTGCACATTGATCTTGAGACCTACAAAAAACCAAAGATATTTCTCCATTGTTGATTAGTTCCCTTATTAAATGATATCTTGTGTCTATATGTTTGGTTTCTCTTGTGAAATACTAGATTCTTTGACAATGCTATAGCTGAGTTATTGTCACAATATATCTTTGTTTCCTCCTTTTGTTCTTGCTTGAGATCCTTCAAAACTCTTTTCATCCAAATTGCTTGACATGATGCACCTATGGATGCTACATACTCTGCTTTAGTAGATGAAAGAATAACAATTGGTTGTTTCTTTGAAGCCCAAGATACTACATGTGTTCCAAAATGAAAAACATAACCTGAAGTGCTCTTTCTATCATCAATGCTTCCTGCACAATCACTATTTGTATACCCTGTGATTTTGAACTCATTTAACCTTGAATAATGGATACCATGGTTTCTTGTTCCACTCACACATCTGAGAATTCTTTTCCCTACTTGCCAATGAGAGTCTTTTGGAGACTCTGTGAACCTTGAGATAAGACTAAGTGCATACATAATATCTGGCCTTGTGGGTGTTAAATATATGAGGCTACCAACAAGCCTTTTATACAAAGTTGGATCAATGTTGGATCCTTTGTCATCCTTGCTTAATTTCAATCCCGTGACAATTGGAGTTGGAGCTGATTTGCAATTTGTCATAGTAAACCTTTTCAAAATGTCACTTGCATACTTAGATTGAGAAATGAATATACCATTATCATTTTGATTCACCTCAATGCCAATAAAATACTTCATGAGACCTAAATCAGTCATTTCAAATTCTTTTTCCATGTCTCCTTTAAACAAATCAATTGCTAAATCACCGGTGAATATCAAGTCATCAACATACAAACAAACAATTAAGATCTCACCATTCTCATTTATCTTGGTATATAATGTGGGCTTACTACTGCACCTGTTGAAGCGATTTTGCAAAAGATGATTGTCAATTCTGCTATACCAAGCCATTGGGGCTTGTTTAAGTCCATAGAGTTCCTTTTTTAGTTTGTAGACTTTGTCTTCATGGCCCAAAGTCTCATACCCAGGTGGCTACTCCACATACACCTCTTCTTCTAAGAAACCATTTAAGAATGTTGATTTCACATCCATTTGATATACTGCCCACTTGATTTGAGCTGTTATTGCAAGAATTGTTCTCACCGTGTCTAGGCGTGCTACTAGAGAAAATGTCTCATTGTAATCAACCCCGGGATGTTGTGAGTATCCCTTAGCTACTAGCCTTGCTTTATGTTTTTGCACATCACCATTTGCATTTAACTTGGTTTTATAGACCCACTTTACACGTATAACATCTTTTCCTTGTGGAAGGCTCACTAGTTCCCATGTTTCATTCTTTTCTATTGCATCAATTTCCTCATCCATTGCATTCACCTATTTTTAATATTTAATGGCATCTTCAAAATGGATAGGATCATCAAGATGTGAGTATAATGCAAAAATAAAATTCAAACCTGCATTATTATCATGTCCATTTTGCTCATAAATATCTCTTAAACTTTAGACTTTTTGTCTCCTTAAGCTTGCTAGTGTGGGGTTTGACATATCACCTGAGCTTGTAGAATGTGGACTTGATTGTCCAACACCAACAGTACCAATTTGAGATGGTTTTTGTTGCACATTTGACAGAGTATTTGCTTGAATGTGTGTGGTTGTCCTTTTGTTTGATGGAAGTGTCATTTGACCACTTGGTTGAACATGAATGGGTGTGGAAGGAGTCACATTTGAAGGAGTACCTACTGGTATAAAATCTTCTTTTTCTTCTTGTGGTAAGTTGGGTGCAACATTGATTGTTTTATCCAAACATCCATCCCATGCTTCATCTTCTATGAACTGCACATCTCTGCTAATTATGACCTTTTTGGTTATTGGATTGTACAATTTGTATGCCTTTGATTCATCACTATATCCCACAAATATGCATTTTTCTCCTTTGTTATCTAATTTTCTTCTTAATTCATTTGTGACATGTGCATATGCTACACATCCAAATACTCTCATATGAGCATCACTATGTTTTCTTCCGGTCCATGCTTCTTCCGGAATCATATTGATGACACTTTTAGTGGGACATCTATTCATAATATATGGTGCATATGCTATAGCTTCATCCCAATATTCATTTGAAAAATGTTTTGCTTTCAACATACTTCTTTCCATTTCCATGATTGTTCTATTTTTCTTTCATCCACCCCATTTTGTTGAGGTGTGCATCTAGTTGTGAATTGCTTGTGAATTCCATGGTCCTTGCAAAAATTTAGAAATTCTTTTGAAATGTATTCACCACCTCTATCTGTTCTCGATGCTTTGATATAATGCCCACTTTGGTTCTCAACGAGGACTTTGAATTGATGAAAATAATAAAAAACTTCATTCTTTTGCTTTAGAAAGTAGATCCATGTTTTTCTTATGTAGTCATCTATGAATGTCAAGAAGTAGTAGCTACCACCAATTGAGGGTGTTTGCATTGGTCCACACAAATATGAATGAACAATCTCCATTGGTGCCTTTTCTTTGACTAAATTTCCTGCTAGAAATGATTCTTTATGTTGTTTGCCCAAAATGCAACCTTCACACACTCTTGCTAGTTTATCTATTAGTGGAAGTCCACTTACCATGTTCTTCTTATGTAATTGATTTAGACCTCCAAAGTTTAGGTGCCCAAACAGTAAGTGCCATAACCAATTTTCATCTTTAATTTCTACTTGAAATTTTTTTTTTCCTCGGAAATTTCTACTTGAAATATTACTTGAGTGACTATTGTATTTTTCTCTTCATCCTCTTGTGAGTTTGTTGAAGGGGGTCCTTGATCAAGTTCTACCTTCAAATCTGATTTTAGCCTTAGGGGAAACATTAAATTAGTTGTCATATTAACTTTGCCAATTACCTGGTTACTTGGAAACTTATCCAAAATAATACATTCTCTATTTTTGAAGAAGACTTGATACCCCTTTTCAAGAAGCTGTCCAATGCTCATAAGATTGTGTTTTAGACCACGCAAAAAATACACATCTGAAATATACATCTTTTCCCCTATTTAGTTAGAATGTTGATGTTTCCTTTACCCATAACCGACACTTTGTTGTCATTACCCAATGCTACATCTGATTTTACATTTTCATCTAAACTTGAGAACATTTCTAGGTTCCCTGTCATGTGATTGCTACAACCTGAGTCTAAGAACCATGCATCCTTTTGGTTTTCTTGTGCTACATTGCAAGCTAAAAACATACTATCCTGAATTTGACTTTCTTTTGTGAAATTTGCATTTTGATGCCTATTGTCATATTGTTTCTTTCTACATTCATTTGAATAATTCCCATACTTCTTACAATAATCGAACATTGAATTTAAGACTTGTCATACCTTTGACCTTGTGGTTGATTTTGAGATGGGTTTGAGCTTGAGTTTTGGTTGCTGCCTCTTCCATTTGAGCTTGATGAGCTGCTTCTTCCACCTCTATACGAATTTCTTCCTCCACCTCTGAAATTTGATCTACCTCTACCTCTACCATGGCTAATTGAATCTTGTGACTTGAATGCATGCTCCAGTGATGTATGTGCTGACCTGCTTAGTCTATACTCATGTGAAATGAGGGATGCATGGAGCTCATCAACTGAAATTTGTGAGAGATTCTTTGTTTCCTCTATGGCTACAACAATTGATTCAAATCTTGTGGGAAAACTCTTTAGAATCTTTTCAACCACTCTCCTGTTGTGAAGAAATGCACCTATAGTTCACGGGAGAAACTACCAACTTACAGGTATGAAAGATAGACCTATAAATGTTCTGCAAATACAACTAGTAAGCAAAGAGGTAAAGGTTAAAGAGGATGTGTACCTTATTAAGAAGGTTGATCCAAGCTTTCCCTTCCTTTCGCTTCAATGCCATCCAGTATCGCAATGCCCACACTTGCAAAACAACTCGATACCTTTCTCAAATATATTTGACTACATATATAAGACTAATATTCATAACATAATAAGACATCAAACTATAATCAAACAGTAATCAAATCTAAGACACACATGAATAGGTCATCTTTGGAAAGGAAAGAACGTCTGAACTTTATTAATGAATGAAGCAAGTACATGAAATTATACCTTCCTTCAAGCTTGGCACTTCACGAAACCTAGATTCAAGGTCTCATGCTTTTGTTCTCCAAGGATCCCATCCTCTAATCAGCTGTGCTAGGGTTTATCAGAAACTAAGGCACAAGAGAGGGGGGTGAGGGTCTCCATTCCTCCAGCATAACATTGTTATGGGCTTGGTCCCTTCACATGGCCCTTCTACCTTCTTTATATAGTCAATGAAGGAGAGGAAAAGTAGTTATAACCAATTAGGAAGTTCCCAAACCAACTCCAACTAACCAAAATTCGAGATTTGGACTAGTTCAGGAAAATGCCCTACTCTTCCTACTGCAAACCAACGCATTTTTCAAGGTGTGCGCTACTCTAGTGAAGCAGAGTAGCGCATTTCTAAGGTGTGCTCTACTTTATTGAAGTGGAGTTGCATATTTTCCAAGGTGTGCGCTACTCTATAGGCATAAAAGTCGTGCACACATCCTAGTATGCCCTACTTTATGAATAGGAAACTAGCGTTTTTGGAGAAAAATGGCCAAAAACAGGGTTTTCTGATGATTTTCAAGAGATGGTTTGGTCTGGAAAAATGTTCCTAAGGGTTATAACCATCAAGTGGGCCAAGAGTGAGGCAATTTCAACTATTTTTAGTGTCCCTAAATGACCCTTCAATCCACAAGTGTCCTATTGTGTGACTAAACTTGATCTCAAGAAGTGTCGTCATGCGACCAAGGGATGCAAGTGTCGTCACAGATGGAGAAGTGTCATTTTAAGCTATAACAGATGCCCCCTAATGTATGAGGTCAGAGGGAGTGAGGGAAATGATGGCCGAAATATATTATAAATAACAAATAGTTGAATCATGGAGGAAATGGAGAAAACAAGAATCATAGGCTCAAATGAAGTACCTGAAAGCAAAGGCAATGTTAGAAAAACTTATCCTTGGGGTAACTGTCCATGTTCAAATAGTGGAACATGACCTCCAAGAGGATACAATAATGATCCAAATACTGATGCATATATCGTGGCCACTAAAATACAAGCATGGATCCATGAGGAACATAAGTGTAAACATAGCCACATAAATACAAGGTGGATCTATGTCAAAACTGGACAACATAGCCATAGAGAACAAGCTGGATCTATGTCTCATCAAGATCCAAAAAGAGTGTGGCTCATTCTTGCGCAAATTGGGCGATAACATAAATGAGGTGATGCTATTGAGGATCCCAAGGTCTTCATCCAAAAACAACCCAAGGTACAAACCTATCCATGCGAATAAATGAGTTGATGTCGAACATGGGAGATATCGTTTGATTACCGATCATTGATGTATACTGTTAACAAATGCGAGGGTGTTCATCAATAATGAAAATGGAACCCAAGGTACCTAGTACATTCAAGCAAGTGCGAATAAATGGTCTTGCCGTCGAACACTTGAAGAATCCATCGGATAGGAGACATTGATGTATTCCCATCTATCCAATAGCAAGGGAAACTTCCACTAATGACTGCAATCCCCAAGGTTCTAACCAAAACTCTAAACTTAATTTCCAGAGCACAATGAGTTGAAGTCGATGGGAAGAAGTTCGTTGGAAGGGAGGCCTTAATGCATCCTCCATCATCCAACACGAGGGACACTCAACATGTATGAGTTGATTTGCAGTAGGACTGAACACATGATGAAACATACTGACACCAAGGAATGGCCGACGCATGAGGTCAAGGCAACTGTAGAATAGCCGACACCGGTTGTGTCCTTTAACAGTGAGCACGACACAAGAGTGACTTAGGCAGCTTTGAACACAAAGAGACCATGATACAAATCTGCAATCTAGGAGACATTAACAGATTCTCCATATGATTGGAAGACTAACCAAATAGAGGAGTAAGAACTCTAAGATTAGGTTTATCCTAAGGCCAACACTAGAACCCAACTTGTTTGATAGACTCAAAACATGTGCTTTGTTCAAGGAGATAGTTGACTTGCTACCATCACATTGAAAGATATTTTAAAATTCTTCCCTTCCCTTTCCTTTTTCATTTTTTAACGAGCTTGATAAAGAACTAAAGAATGCTCTACGGTATTTTAATATTTAAGGAATCTGAAAAACCTAGAAGAAAACTCCATACACCTATCCGTGGATTTTATATCAAACCCAGATTGGTCTATGCTCGGCGGTGTTTTCTTTTTTATAGAGTTGAAAAACTTAAACAATCCTCTATCAACCATCTCATGGATTTCACATCGAGCCCGAGTAGGTGAATGCTCGCTTGGTGTTTTCACATTTCGAGAGTCTAAAAACCCTAAAGACGACTCCAAAGGTCCCTTTTCGTAAAGTTAGTCTCCTTCCCCGAAAAAGTGTAAAATAATGGAAGAAGAACTCTTCTAGCGCATACCAGAGTATACCTAGAGTATACATTTTCCGTAAATTATCCACCAAGGCCCAGAAAATGGGTAATTCTATACCTAAGTGGATGTTGGTTCAGTTATTTTAACGAACCCGAAAAGACAACTATACTCGACAAACTTTTCCTATCTAAGGAGTCTAAAAAGGGTTTAAGAGAACTCCATAGGGATCTTTTCCGTAAAGGTTTAACGAGCCCGAAAAAGTAAACTAGTGACCTCTTTACTATTTTTAACGAGCTCGAAGGAAAGGTGGAAGAAATGCTCATAACCTACTTACTGTTTTTAACGAGCTCGAAGTAAAAGAAGAATGCTCGAAAGGGGAGGAGACGAGTGTCAGGGACATGCGAAACTAGCTCCAAGCGCATGGAACAAAGCTATGCCTAATGCGAGGGACATGACCAAGATAAGAACACTCAGGGTGTGTCTCCTCTAGGTAAAAGGTGTCAAATTGCGAAGGCAAAATGATACAGGGCTTAGCGGAAATGAGATCAGAGATGGAGGCTTATACAATGAGCTAAAAACATCGAAGCTGGCATCAAGCTCATTAGCGCAAGCGGGATCATAAGATGCATATGCAACTTGAACACAAAGATGGGAGCCTTATCAGGGATGGCCATAAATATATGAGGAAGAAATATATGAGGCTTCTTCTCAAAGTCATGGTAAATCTAAAAAGGCTCCCGAGCCTATGAGAAAAACTCAGCATGAGCACCAGAATGGCATAAGGGTGCTGACTAGGGTGACCCATGTTAGGTAGCCTCTGCTGTCGAACCGGTGTGCAATGCATAAAGAGATGGCTAACACACCAATATCCAATAGGTTCGACCCTATGGAAAATTCAGATGGCAAAAGGTTCAAATGCAACATAACAGCAGGGAAGCCTAAACCTATATGCAAGGTTCCGAATATACCTGACATGGTCGCACAAGGTGTCGAAAAGGACCAGTAAGCAAGTATAAATCCAGCTAAGAATCTTGTCTCCAAGAAACATTAGTACCAAGATCATATCTAAAACATATGTAAAGAAAGATCCGATACAAGTCACTGTTGTTTAAATAATTTCAACTTCACTATCATCAACAACAGGCATAAACAAGGTAGAGATTTCAGATGAAGACTCTATGGTACCCAAGCCCGAGGACTTACAATTGACGAGATTGACTTCAAGATGAAGATCAAAGTTGAAGGACATGATGGAATCTGCAGAAACAAATTCATCATCACGGGAGTGGAAAATTCTAGAAGCTGAATCAAACTCAGCAGGAACACTGATTTGCAGATCTATAGGAGAGTCCAAAGACTCAATAGTAAGAAGATCAGACTTTAAGGTCAAACCGGGGCTGGACATAACTGTGACTTGATCAACATCCAAATGAATGGTAGACTGTACTATGGACTCTAGGAAAACTTCATCAGAAGGAAGTATATCGTCCCAAATAGAACACATATCTAAACATTCAGATGGAGGTGTCACTTGGTCAAAAGCTGGGACTAAGTCCCGAGAAGGTAAGCATGAACCCAGAGACTTCTTCTCATTAGTAGTTGAACTGAAGGAACAATATGCCACATAAGTCCTATGTGACATAGTAGTGCCTAATGACGAGGGATCTGACTAGTCTACAGTTGGGTAATAAGGAGGATCAACGAATGCAAGTTGGTCGATAGTGACGATACTTTCATTATGAGGAAAATGCATCACATGAAAGAGCGTAGACACCATACCATGCATAGAATAAACATAATGACACCTGAGGATCATATCAAAGTCCACAGGGTCCTTTAAAACCATAAAATCAATTAAGACTATTTTTCCACCCAAGGTAACATGTACCTGATGGAGGAATCCGATCGGTTCACTAGGTCTTCTATCGAAGGTCAACGGCCAATTAACAACTGGAATAACATTAGGGAAACCCAAATCTCTCCAAGCATAAGCAGATAAGATACTAACAGAAGCTCCTTCATCAACAATGCATCAATCAACCGTATGGTTCCCGATATCAACCTTTATCTGGAAAGGTGTCGAAGAAGGAAGACGAGGTTCGGCTAGACTATTCCAATCAAAGGAAAAGGTCCAAGGGATTGGTAGGGGTTCACATGGCACAAATGAAGTGTCCCCTTTTTTAGAAACATCCAAACTGGTAATGCAGAATACTTTTGCAGTAGGTGCATCAATCTTGGCAGGACTGATGGGATCGGTCAAAGATTGCATCGATTCGATCACTTCACTCTCCGAAGGAAGAGTGGGGTCGACCAAAGATTGCATTAGTTCAACCACTTTATCAACCAAAGGTTGATATTACTGTAGGGAATCTATAGACAACTCAGGAACAGAAGTTCCTTCAGACATGGACCACACTCTTCGTGCCTCTGGAATGGCAAGGCATCGGTGAGTAAGGTGATCGCCCTTACAGAGTTTACAAGGGAACTTTGGTTTCCGACCTATAGGTTTAGACTCTTTTACAATGTCAATACTCTAAGCATGACTAGCATTGGCTGATAGCTTGCCCCCACCATGACTTGCAGTGGCTGGTTGCTCAGAAGCAGAAGACTTTTGAACTAAGGACCACACTTTTTGCACTTCTGGAAGTACAGGGCACAAATAAGTAAGGTGGTCTCCCTCACAAAACTTGCAAGGGAACTTATACTTCTGTTTATTGGGTTTGTTGACAATGTCAAATCCCTCAGCATGACTTGAAGTGGATGATCTGGTGTCTCTAGTATGACTCATAGGAACTGGTGACTTGTCATTAATATGACTAGCAGTGATCAATGACGTGTCCTCAACATGACTGATAGTGGTTGAAGACAAAATTTCAGTGTGATTTTCAGTGACTATAATTTTTCTCCTAGCATGACCTTCAAAGGCTAGGTAGGTGCCCCCTGCATGATTTACAGAGGCAGGGTGCTTGCCCCCAGCATGACTTGCAGTGGCTAGGTTGCTACCTCCTTGTTTTGGCATCTTCTTCCTATTCCTCCCCCGTCTATTCCTTTTAGACTACTGGTTACTAGTATTGCTACTTTCGCCACATGAGGTAGAAGGAGGAGGAGAAGATGTTACTGGAAAAGAAGGCATAGGGTTTTGATGCTCTTGATTTGAGGTGCTTACAAAAGAAGCGTCAGGATCATGCAAGACATTCGGAGTGGAGAACAACCAAACCGACAGCCCTATAGTGAATCCAGGAAGATTCAGAGTATCCATTAAGGGAATACCAATGTTTCCAATGAATTAAACAACACAAGGATCCCTTGGAACAGGGGTACCTTGATTGGTGCTTGCCGGAATGCTAAACATAGTTTCCTGCTCAAATGAGCAAGAAGTTCTCTAAGCAAAACTAAGACAAGTAGCACGAAGAACACACCACTAAAAAAGGTCCTAGGTAAATCAAACCAAGTAAACAGATGCCTTCCAGAGAATAGTCTGTGATGATGAGGGCTCGGAACAGATCAACGAAGGATGAGGAACAGTTACCCGGGGTCCACATTACAATGACTAAGGGTGCAAGCGCTGGAATCACCCAACTGCCCTCCCAAAGTCCTAGAAGGGATTTCCTCCCACGTCTGTCTTAGGTACAGCAGATATAACCCTCTGCCGTCACCTGTGTATGATCCTATGGTTAGATACTAAGGATACCACCACACCGAAAACTCTTGGGGGAACAGTCTCTAATCAAATCAGAAGGCGTGGGCAGGGTAACTGAGCCTGAAACTCAAAAGAGTCCCCAAACGCGATCCAATCCTGGTATATGCTCAAAACATAAAGTAGGAGGTTTATTCCCAACAATTTGATCTCACAAGACCTACTGCATCGATCCCAGGCAAGTTTTGAATGAGGTGGGTTTACCTGTGATAGACCAACTACGATTTTTGCGTAATGTGTGATCTTGGGTGGTTTAAAGTGTTTTAAACCCAAGATCCTAACCAAGACTAGTTGGTGAAAAGTGTAACCTAGAAAGGAAAATGTTGCTAGTACATTTTATTAGGGTTCATTTTAAAGGTTACTTACTTACTCAAAAAGGTAGTGGGTGTGTGAGAGTGGTTATAATAGAGATAGAATACTGAAATGAAATGCTTGCCACTAAACAAATCTTTTCTTTTCAATGCAAGTCTTAAAGATACGATTTAGAATGCATATGCAAATGCAATTTTTAGTCTTTCGAATGCAAAAAAGGGTAAAAATAAAGTCTAAATGTACAAAATTAAACTCAAAACCTAAGAATGCAACTACTCAAACAAAAAAGTATGCAAAATATATATATATATTTTTGATGCAAAGCACTCTCAAATCCTTTAAGCCTCTTGCAAGGTACTCTACTCAAAAAATAAATCAAAATTTGTTATGCTTTTCAAAGGTAAGAAACAAAACTGAAATTGAAACTAACCTACTATCAAAGTAAAAGCAAAGAACTTTCAAGCTTCCTTATTGAAACAGTAAAAGCAACCAATACGACTTTCAGATTCTTATTGATGTAAGCATGCCAACCATTGGGAAAAGCATACGAAAACTACTTTTAGACCCAAACAAAGCAAATGTCCTACAAATAAGTATGGTTTGGTAAAGTCAGGTATGCACATAAATAGTGCAGTCATGGTCTTGAACAACAACAAAGACACTTGAGCTTTCACTACAAAAAGAAAACTAAAAGCATAATGGAGGATAAGAAACCAATCTAAAGAGAAATTTCACTCAAATAGATACAAATAGGGTCAAGTAGACTCAATAGGTTTCAATCCAGTGGAAATGGAGCAAATAGGTTTAGTCAGACTCAAATTAGGGCACAAATCACCAAACTGGTCCACAACCCCCCAACTTGGGTCAACAAGCCCCAAAACTTTCCAAACAAGCCCAAATTGATCAAAAGAGGTCCAAATCATAAACATAGGATCAGTACAAGGATAGGAGACCACTTATAGTGGTTTAACTCAGACCTAGGGTCATCAGGGACGCCAAAAATGCAGCCACAACCCCCAAATTTGGGTCCACAACCCAAAAAATCAAACCCAGAATGTGTGCGCTACTGTGTATGAGGCATACCAGCGCCCATAACAGAGGAATGCGCTACTGTGCTTCACAATAGTAGCACACATGTGGGAAAAGTTGAAAAAATGGGGTTAAAACCCCCCAACTTGGGTCCACCAGGGTCTGAAAGGGCTAGGAAGGGTCTGTAAGAAACAAGGAGGGTCAAACAAAGCCTAATAACTGATTCTAATCAAGAAATTGAACAAAGACCTTCAAACAAAACTGAATAAATGACCTTGGATGCCCCTAAGTTGATAGGCTATCCCCAGTAGAGTCACCATTCAGTTGTGAGGAAATGCACCTATAGTTCAGGGGAGAAACTACCAACTTACAGGTATGAAAGATAGACCTATAAATGTTCTGCAAATACAACTAGTAAGCAAAGAGGTAAAGGTTAAAGAGGATGTGTACCTTATTAAGAAGGTTGATCCAAGCTTTCCCTTCCTTTCTCTTCAATGCCATCCAGTATTGCAATTCCCACACTTGAAAAAAAACTCGATACCTTTCTCAAATAGATTTGACTACATATATAAGACTGATATTCATAACATAATAAGACATCAAACTATAATCAAATAGTAATCAAATCTAAGACACACATGAATAGGTCATCTTTGGAAAGGAAAGAACGTCTAATCTTTATTAATGAATGAAGCAAGTACATCAAATTATACCTTCCTTCAAGCTTGGAACTTCATGAAACCTAGATTCAAGGTCTCCTGCTTCTGTTCTCCAAGGATCCCAGCCTCTAATCAGCTGTGCTAGGGTTTATCAGAAACTGAGGCACGAGAGAGGGGGATGAGGGTCTCCATTCCTCCAGCATAACATTGTTATGGGCTTGGTCCCTTCACATGGCCCTTCTACCTTCTTTATATAGTCAATGAAGGAGAGGAAAAGTAGTTATAACTGATTAGGAAGTTCCCAAACCAACTCAAACTAACCAAAATTCGAGATTTGGACTAGTTCAGGAAAATGCCCTACTCTTCCTACTACAAACCAGCACATTTTTCAAGGTGTGCGCTACTCTAGTGAAGCAGAGTAGCGCATTTATGAGGTGTGCTCTACTTTAATGAAGTGGAGTTTCATATTTTCCAAGGTGTGCGCTACTCTATAGACATACGCACACATCCTAGTATGCCCTACTCTATGCACAAGAAACCAACGTTTTTGGAGAAAAATAGCCAAAAAAAGGGTTTTCTGATGATTTTTAGGAGATGGTTTGGTCTGGAAAAATGTTCCTAAGGGTTATAACCATCAAATGGGCCAAGAGTGAGGTAATTTCAACCATTTTTAGTGTCCCTAAATGACCCTTCAATCCACAAGTGTCCTATTGTGTGACTAAACTTGATCTCAAGAAGTGTCGTCATGCGACCAAGGGATGAAAGTGTCGTCACGGTCGGAGAAGTGTCATTTTAAGCTATAATATCTCCTATCTTCAAATGTCTCCCCATGAGATCTTATTTGAATTACCAGTCCAATAATGTGAGTAAAAAATGAATCTACTGATTCATTTTCCTTCATGTAAATTGTTTCAAAATCCCTTCTCAACATTTGCAACTTAGCTGTCTTAACTTTTGCCATACCTTGATAGGCTGTTTGAAGTGCATCCCATGATTTTTTGTACTTTGTTGCTGTTGCAATCCTTGGAAAAATGCTTTCATGCACTGCTTGAAATATGTAGAAGAGAGCTTTTGAGTCTTTCTTTCTATTATCTCTCAATAGTTCCTTCTCTACTTGTGTCAATGCATTGTATGCTGTTGCATCAGCTGGTTCTACAAATCCATTTTCTACAAGATCCCAAATATCTTTGAGAGCAAAATAAGGCTTTCATAGTGAATGCCCAGTAATCATAATTCTTCCCATTAAACTGTGGGATTTGTGGGTTTTTCAAACTTGTGCTTGAAGCTTCCGTTGTTGACTATGAAGAACCCTTTTCCTTCTTGAAAACTTTTGCTTGGTGACTGCTCTAAAAACCTTTCTTGAGAAGATCCTTGAAGATACCTTAGCTCTGATACCAGGTGAAGGAAGAGGCAGAGTTGGAAAAACATAGCAGAATATTAACACAAGAGAACACAAAGATATGCTGTTGCAATCTTGTTCAGATTTACTTCATTCCTGTTAAATATTAACAAATAGAGTTGCTTCTCTTCCATGCTTAAAAAAAAACATATCCCCTGTTCCAGCAAAATGATTTATACAACTTGCTTCTACAGGCATATATGTAAGTTGCTGCTACAGCAGCTACAACAAAACATAAGCTTGCTGAGTAAAAGAGATAACACTTTGTCTTCTTTATTTACAACACTTTGTTTTTTATATTCTCCCACATCTATCAAAAACAAAAACAAAATATTGAACATACATTGTGCTGGAGTACACATACACACATTAAAAAGACAGTTCTCGAGACTTGTTCTATCTAACAACTTACAAAGTCAAAGAGATAAGACACAACATAAATTTTTTATGGGTCTGAGGTACTAATCTGTCACTATTTAAGTTGTAGAGGAAGGACGAGGTGTGGGTGAGAGTAATAGAGGTATGAAGGAGTAATGATCGGTTGGTAGAGGTAGTTGGGATTAATTCCAACAAAACCTTGATCCCATTTGATGGTAACCCATGAGTCTTCGAGGAAAAGTAGATGGCCAATTCCAAAACAAGCTGCCATATTACATTGTAGCCAAAGAGCTAGAATTTCAGCTTTCATATTGGAACCTCTTCCACAGTGAAGTTTGAAAGTCAATTTATGAGATAAGTTTAAAAACAACACTGCTCACAAAATCCATCTTTGGCTACACCATCACAGAATCCAATGGCACCACTAAAATGATTTATTATCTTTGGGAATCCTTGCAAAGGAAGTGAAAACTTCAAAAACGGAAACTCCCTTTTTTAATTTTTAATATTTTGCAAAATGGGTGGAAAAAACTTCCTTTTTTTTATTTTTTAATATTCTGCAAAATGGGCGGGAAAAAGGGAAAGAAAAGGTAATTTTCGGGAATAGAAATTTATTTTTTTATTGAATGATGATGATGTAAAATGGAAAGGGAGAGTGCATGTATTTTCTTTTAATTAATTATTTTCTTGAAATAAAACGCTAGATGAATAAAGGGATATGATAAGTGGAAAGGGTTCTTAAAGCTTTTTATTTTTATTTTTTAACATTAAATGGGAGAGGCTAGGGAATAGATAATGGGATAATACCCTCATAATTTTAATTAAATAAAAGAGATAAGGAATGGGAATGGGATTATAAGGTTACGAGAAACGGATAACCTTGTTAAAAGGAAGGAGGTTCATTTTCTTTTTAGACCATGGACATAGGCAATTTTTTGCAAAGAGGCACCCGGGATGGAATTTTTTTCTTTTCTAGACATAGGCATGGTGATTACAATGACGGATGGGCACACTTAACGAAATAAAGGAGAGTGCAAACGTGGAAAAATTTAACTGACATGGCCCAAATACTTTGACTTGTTGAAACTTCAACTGAGTGTCAAAAGGGTCAAACAAATGTGGAATTCTCCAAACAAAATATCAACATGATCAATGCTATAAGATCGAAACAATGACGTTGACTTCCCGACATGACAAATTATAATGCGAAAAAATGAAGCCACCAAAAGTGACTCGACCACGACATGTCACATGTGATGCAACTTGGTAGGCTTGCCGAAGGGGTCATAAGGAATTGAAAGTGGAGAAACCAAGCATAAACAAAGCTTGTATGGTTGGCTCCCAAAATTTGCTTGAATTCCTTGAAATACCCTAGCGATTCTCTGGTGTAATGGGGTCGTAGATATCCTTCGTTGATTTCCTTAAACCCTATATTGCTTGAGATTGGATCTCCAAATCACAGACCTCTTGGATTGTCCACTTGATAGATAGCTATATGTTAACTATATATTAATATTAACCTATATATAATAGTGTTAACTATATATTACTATTAATAACATATATTGATTATATTAATATTACAAATTAACTATAATATATATAATAATTATATATTATATATTATTAAATTAAGGGTTCAAGTTTTGAATAGTCTAATTATTGCACACCGAGGTGATCTATAGTCAAGTAGATGGAGGAGGCTAAATATCAAGAAGCATTCTTTCATGTCTATTAAAATATCCATCATAAACCACATCTATCAAGCACCGAGAGGGTTGTAAGCACCTCGCTACTCCCGGTGCAATACATTCATAAAGCATTGTTGCACCACATGCATACTAATTTTAGATTACACATAGTTGCTTAGTGTATATCATTATTTTTTAGGTAGAATTGTTATATTGGCCTATCACCTAATGTCTCAAAGAACATTACGCGATTAGAAAACATAACAAACCCTTAGATAGCTAGGCATTCTCTTAGGATTCATGGCCTTTCTCCTCAAATTGGAAGGATTCCTTTCATTTCCATTTCTTCTGCAAGACATTTTTTTTATCTCCCTCACATCTAAGTGTTTCCATTTCATGCTCATCCTTGCTAGGGTTGTCTTTATTAGGCTTAAAATTTCCTTTAACAAAATCTATCCCTTCTAGTTCAACAACAAGTTGATGAGCAATGATCATTGAAGTCATCCCACCTAAAATTTTGTACATGAATAGTCTAAATCTCCCATTTTTGGTAAACCTCACTAATGATCCCATATTGCATGATCTTGCTTGGTTTCCCATGCTAACCAAAATACCTTCTGAAATTCCTAAATTTGAAGTACCACCACATGAATATCCTACCAACCATGTCAAGACATTTCATATATGGTGTTTCTTTAACAACATCACCAATGCACCCTCGCATGTCCATCCACCAAATGGTACCTTAAAAAATTAGTCAGGTCACCAACCAAGCACTCTCGAGTCCATAGCTCTTGCTTTACTCACCCTCTTCCAATTACTCTAGTTCATCAAAACATGAGATTGGAAATTCTTATTGACTTTTTCTAGAGAATGCCCATTTACATTTGCATATTACATCCATGAGTGGTGCTAATGATGCAACTTATCAATCCTTTAGAGATCAAAGACAAACTACATTCTTCAAGTGAAACACTTTGACCTAATAGATGCCTAGTCATGGTATTTATATATGGTCATCCTCGATTGTCCTTGACCTCATCCTTTCTAATGACATACTCTTGGTGCATCTGACATAATGGATGATGTTATTGGGTCCATCGCTCATGCCAACAACCCATATGGTCACATGAACCACTAAAGTACTACTCATTATCATAACCACTATGGTGGATATAGCACTTCCCAAGAACTTCCTATGTCCAAGCACACACATGGGAATTACAATGTGTCTTATCCCACTTCCAAAAATATGTTTTATGGGTGATGCATTTCTCACTTAGGTACTAGTAGTTGTCCTTGTTTGTGGAAGCTAATACTCTTTGACATGACAAAAACAATGATGGTGATGACTCATTCTATCTTCTTATTTGAAAGCAATATTTAACATCCACTTAGAGCAACCCTCCTGCTATGATGATATCTTAGTGTGACAATTTTACATACAAACAATTTTTTATATACATAAATTGGAATAATGATGTTCATATACAAATATCAACAATCATAATTGCTAATATATAATGATTTGTGGATTGGTTAGGATTTTGGATTTTAATGGGCCATTTCCTCTTACATCTGAAAGTGGGATTTTATAGATAGAATCCTAACCATGCATTATACTTAAATTTAATATCTGAAGTCATACAATATCTTATAAATTTAGTGTGGGCACATCGTTCTTCCATCAAATTTTACCTATTAAAATTTTCATAATTACATAAAGACTAACATATTTTTTCTAATAACTAATAATCAATACAAACAATTAATTAGCATTAGATAATAAAAGTCATACAATGCACCAATCTAATGATTTTGGGAATCTGATCAATTATATAATACTAGAATAGATCCATCTTAAACCGAATAACAAGCATTGAGAGGGATCCAATTTTTCTTGAGGTGAACTTTTTTGTTATCTTAAATTTTTTACATATTAAGAAAAAAAATTACACCTCAAGGTATTTGATCCCTCTCGATTCTTGATATAACTATGTTTAATATCAAATCAATATAAATTAATTTTTTTGTTTAACCCGACATCATTTGAAATTTTTTTATTGGAATGCCATGCTACCGTAATGTTACACAATGTTACGCATTACAACATCTCCACTATACTAGGTTGTAAGCATCTCACTACTCTTTGTGCAATTTTGTGATGAAATTTGAGAATAGATTTAAATTACAATTTTAGAAATGAATTTTTACAATTTCGTAAATTTTAACGCAGGCTGCATATGGATTCAGAAACCCCCTTAGGGAGATCTCTGAATTTTAACGTTGCAAATACATTCAGAGACCCCCATAGGGGGGTGTTTGAATTTTAATGTTGCAGATGGATTCAGAGACCCTCTTAGGGGATCTCTGAATCCACCTGCATCATTAAAGTTTACGAAATTGTAAAAAATTATTGTCAAAATTGCAATTATTCATTGTTCAAACATTGAATAATTGAAATTTTGAAAATAATTTTCACAATTTTGTAAATTTTAATGATGTAGATGGATTCACATACCCCCTTAGGGTGTCTCTAAATCCATCTACATCATTAAAATATATAAAATTGTAAAAAAAAAATACAATTTTGTAAATTTTAACTATGGACATCATATATAACTAATAACTTAGAGTGTCTAGTTGTATTTTTTATCCCATGACAAAATTAGTCAATTTTGGTCAATTTTAGTTGTGATCACTTAAAATTGCTCAAATTTGGTCATATTTCACTTAGAAACACTATGGTGACCAATATGTTTTGTGGTTTGGTCATTCATTTCACTTGGTGACCAATGATTTTGGTTTCCTGGTCATTTATCACCCATTTTTATACTAGTGCTAATCCTTCATGCCATAATTTACGTGTTCATCAACATGAGCCACATAGAAATAGAAAGGTTTATTTTTGCTTGAATTAAAACTAGTAAACTTATATAATCTAGCATTGTGATCAACGAGACCAAACAAAACAATTTTGAAGCTATTTTTGATATCTTCTAACACATACTTACCAAACCAAACTTCAAATTTATAACCTTTCTGACATGCATGATAAATGTAAAGCAAGTTGATGTGAATTCCTTAAACATGAAACACGTCTTCTAAAGTACCATTAGGACCATTAACACTACTAGATCCTAAAACTGAAATATGATTACCATCACTTATAGATACTTTTTGTTGTGTGTAATTTTTAGTGTCATAAGAATCAAATAAAGAAGTTGTACCGGACATATGGTTAGAATCACCAACATCCATTATCTATTCCACATTAGAATACGACATACTAGGTTAAAAACAATAGGCACGCAAGAACAACGACTATCCTTCAAAAACAACTTCTTTGCTTTCGCAAGTTCACATCTCCGTTTAAAGAAAATCTTTTCACGGTGATTGGTTTTTCCAAAATAATTACAAGGATTATACACTTTCTTTTTATTAGACACCATGTTAAAATTATCATCATTAGAAGTAGATCCTTGATTATTGGGTTTACAATGTTTATTAAAACTTCTATTAGGATTATTTTTATTATGTGTCATTAGATATTTATTATTAGATAATTGACCAATAACAATTAATCTATATTGCTCAGTTATAAAATATTTACAAAAATATTCAAAAGAGGGTTTTAAAGTACCCTTAGGCATTTCAATGGCTCTATTCCTAGTTTGGATGAACATAACAAAACATGAAGGTAATTTTTGTTCAACAAGAATAGTAAGAGCATTATCACTTTTCTTGTTATCAGAACCATGATTATTTCATTTTCCATCAAAGGCCATAACTTCAGAAAGGAATGACTCTCTTCTATAAAAAATTGTTAGGGTCTAAGTCATGGATTTCTTTTCAAGATAGTAAGCAAGAAACATAATCATTTTTATCAATTAAAGAAGATAGGGTTTTCCATACCTCAATGGAACTATCCTCGTCCTCAATGTGTACCTGTAAGATATCTGAAACAGTTTGTCCAATGATTCCTTTTGCTTGATCACATCAATCTTCCAATATTGCCAAGTATTTTGCATCGGTTGGTTTAATTTGATCACCTTTAACTAATATCCATAATTTCTTACTCATAAGCACATTAATTACCTTTCTCTTCCAAGAGAAATAGTTAGATCCAACTAATGTAGGAATAGAAACTTCTAAATTCCTAGTGTGACAAAATAATGAAACAATTAAATGCAAAAAGTTACTTTTTGCAACTAGAAGAAAAGTATTTAAAAACCATAAATTTCTCATGAAAATGAAGCCTAATAGTAGCTAAAAGACGGATCTGTAACCCTACAACAGAAAACCGAGAGCAAAGATTCGAATTCAGCAAAAAAAATGTCAAAACAAACACATTCACACTCTTTGAACAATAAAAGTGTGAATGCAATGTCCCCATTTTGACCCTTAGGGTTTATTAGCTTCGATTTAAATATCATGTATATGCAAGGTGTGTTTTCCCTAGCGTGGAGATCAAGGCCAAGGCCCCACTAGTGGATTCTTAAGGTTTAATTGCATAGGAGAGTATTTGACAGTTTGATTATACATGTGCTATTAAGCCATGAGATATTGTAAAGGATGTAATTATTAAATATTGCAATGAAATACCAAGAAAACTGGCTAAGGAGGCAACTAATGAAAAGGGGCCATGTGTATCTAGTAGAGAGAGGTGAGGGAGTTATGGGATTAGTGCCCATGCTTCCACATGTCCAATTGTGAACCCATATGACTCCCTATGCAAACATTAATGCAACTATAAGAGGGTGGTTGAGAAAACCAAACCATCAATTCGATTGAGTATGGGGAAGCCTACGAATCCGTATGGCATGGTATGGCCCCATGTTTTTCCTTGTCCCTTAAGCCACTCCACACCTGGGAATTCACTCATCCTTTTCACTAAACATTTTTGACCAATAACCCAAGACACACATGCACACGCAGAGCCCAGCCATGAGGAAAAACAAGAGAAAATCATGATTTCCGTGTAAGCCGAAGTTACAGAGTCGAGTGCCATAGAAACCCTACTTTTAAGCCTCATCTGTTTGGGAAATCCATGAAATAAAACCCTAATATTAATTATAGAGCTTGTGAATCTTATTGGATCCGTGAGGATTCCTGGTTTATATTCGCAAAGAGTTGAGTTGCGAGATAGAGCTTAGTCCTAAACCCTGAGAAGAACCCCGCATGATTAATAGAGGTAGAAGGTCAAATTAGAGTTGAGCTAATTGGCTTAGCACCATCTTCCATGTGCCCTTGGATGCTTGATAAACTCAACTGCAGGTTGTCTTAGCATTGGGTGTACCTTGACTATGAGAGAGCCTAGCGAGCCCTCCTTAGTGGATACATAGCCCAACTCGGGGGTGGTCTCTCAACTAAAAGAATATAGGCTGGACAAAGACCTAATTTTGGGTGGAACATTGCTCTCACTTAGCCAGTTGCTTGGGCAGCTTCAAGTCCAAAGATAAGTGCTTCTATGGTGTTAAGTGATGTCATTTCATGTGTTATGTTATTTTTTTTCATGTTCAGGTTATTGAATGAATTTTTATATGGATTTGATCAATAACTAGACTATGTATAAGCCTGAGTAGAAGCTTGAGTCCATGTTGGATGCTTCATTCAGTGTATGAGTTAATGCATTGCTAATTTACATGTGTCAGATGTACGGATTAACCTTATTTTCATTCACCCTAAGTGTCCCTTATGCCTTGCATGATGCCTATTATACTCCTGTGCATATGTGTTTATTTATGTCTGAATGTATGATTGGATCCAAATGAGTGATAGGGATGAATGCCCATGCAATAGGTTTCACTCTGTGGTGTATGTCATTGATTGGTGAATGCATGACACATTGTGTGTTGGTGATACTTCCTTCAGCTACAGTTGTTAAATATATGCATGCATCTATTTGCTTATGTGAATGGTCCACAGATGAAGAGGCTGTTAGACACAATGCTCACTGAGAGAGGGGGCAATCACTAAGCCTATACTTTATTTAATTTCAACTTCAATCATCAATTCACATTCACATCATATTCATCAATGAACTAATTATCAATCCATATGTCAATCAACAAATGAAACACATCAACACATAATACGAGACACACGATATAGTTTTTGTAATCTTTTTGTATTTGGTTCAACGGCTACAACATTGAGGCAATTCAGCACCAACTGAAACAAAAGAGCACCAACTCTTTATCTAGGACCCTGCCTAGTTTTTCTTAGACCCAACCAAGAGAAGGATACAAGTCCCTACTTGTATTTACAAGTACAATTCATAACAAGACCCTGCTTGTACTGCATGTACATATTACATCTCATATCTCATTATGTCCTTACTCATTGTCTTTTTCAGCATCATCACCAGCATATCAAATTTATCTTATCATTATGTTCACCAAATCATTACTGTCTTCAAACATTCCAGTTATGTCTTGTCATCATTAACCAACTTCCCAGCATCATGTCTTCATAAACATTATCACTATGTCTTTATCTAGCATAACATTAACATTCTATGCATGAATTTCTTTATCAAATCATTAATCTGTAGCATATCTTCAGCATTTTGTTCCTGGAGGACAACCCATCATTAGTATAAAAACATGTTACCAATCAATCATTTAGTGAAGCCCCAGAAATCAAAAAGTTTTCATCATGTTGTTGTTGCTCCTGTTCTCCTACTCCAGCTGATGCATCCATCGAACTGTCCATTGACTGAACCATGCGAATTCCTCTCACCAACACTGAAATCTTTTCATCTCCATTGAAATCTTCATTGCTCCAACGAACTCTTCACTCCTCCACCGAAATATTCACTGTTGCACCGAAATATTCATCATTCTGGTCATATGTCTTTCATTATCAGTAGCCCACACATTTCTGTCACTATCTTAGTGAAACCTAGAGAACAATGTCTTCATGTTGCTCCAACATCATACCATAATAACCATACATTCAAAAATAAAAGATAAACAATAAAATGATGCTTTACTGCTGTAATTTTTGATCCTCTTCTGCTCCAACCATCGAGCATGTCCTCATCCAGACTGAATCCCCGAAAACAGAGCTCCTTTCACCACCGAATTCACTTCTTCAAATTCACACATTCATCCAACGAGTTCATCTTTATTTATAGTTGATTTCTCCATGAATTTAGGGGCCAACTTATCAATTTCAATTTGATTTAATCAATTAAATGATATATTTTTAATTCCATAATTTACTCAGCAATATGGAGGCCGACTTGTCCATATTTAAATTCATTTGATCAAATGATATTTTGTTGTTGCTTCCACATGGTCTTCAACAAATATGAATTTTTTCTGATTGCCATATTGACAAAGTGGATTTAATTTCTACTTCGTCCCACCTCATGATGGTCTCTACATGCCTGCAATATCCCAGTTGGAGAAGCCCGTAACTTTTGATGTATATGTAACTTCGGAATGTATTTCATCTATATATTTCATATATATTTATTGTACCCTTATAAGAGATGTGTTATTCCTCTATAAGGAAGTGTCGTCATGTGTATTGACAAGTGTCGCAAGTGTGTGTACTTGGCAACGTGTTATTAGATCACCATGTGTGGGGTCGGCCCTGAAATATATATTATATTGTGGATGTACCTAGCTAGACAAGTCGGCCCCATAAGGTCACTGGGCAAATAGGTTAGTATAAATAGAGATCGGGAGATCTTTATTTTGATCATTCAGAAAGTCACACTTATCTCACTCAGAAAGTGGCGCACTAGTGAGGAGGAGGATCATCTGCTACTAGGAGACTATCTCAAGTGTATTTTGGTTGTACTTTGGTTGAGCCATTGCTCTCTCTATCTCTGAGGAAGTTGTGGGGTTTTTCACCTTAGGGTTTTCCCCACGGAAACTCTACTGATCTCAAATTCTGAAGGGTAAAACTTTGTTGATCTCAAATTCTGAATGCACCAAGGTAATTAGCTCATCAAGGCGCATCTTTCTATCCTTTCAGAAAGTTGAAATTCACATTTTGAATTTTTAGGGTTTTTTCGACAAACCCTAATCCGAGACCAGATCCAGTTTTCAGCATTTCAAGTGGTAAGACCTAAATATTTTCTATTTCCATTTGAAATACTCTTTAAGATGTCTCACCACACCAAGCTTGAGGATAATCTTGAAGGGGCTAATAACTTTCGAGCTTGGAAGTATAGGATTGGGTTAATCCTGGAAGAGAATGAGTTGGACTCATATATAAAAGAAGACATCCCTATCCGAGAGGATGAAGAGGCCAAGGTATTGCATAAGAAAAACTTGGTCAAGGCAAAGAGAATCATTGCTAATTCTATTAAAGACCATCTCATACCCCATGTGTCTTCTCTAAAGACACCCAAGGAGATGTTTGACTCTTTGACCAAGCTATTTGAAGGGAAGAACATAACTCAGAAGATCACCCTGCGGAACCAATTAAAAGGAGTAAAGTTTCAGAATGGAGAAACCATTCAATCTTATTTTTCTAGGGTCTCCCAGATTAAGGAACAACTGGAAGCAGTAGATGAAATGGTGGAGAATGGTGAAGTTGTCATGACCACTCTGAATGGCCTACCTAGGTCATGGGACTCCTTCATTCAAGGAATCTATGCAAGAAAGAAGTTGGTATCCTTCAACAGATTGCGGGAAGAATGCTCTCAAGAAGAAGCTAGACTTGTAGCTCGTGAGGAAAAGATGGGAGGTGAAGATCAAGCTCTTGCAGCTCACACCAAAAGAAGCAAGCCCAAGAAGGAGCACTCTCGATACAAGAGATCCTATCAAAAGAATAAGAAGGATCTAAGATGCTTCATATGCAATGAGAAGGGTCACTTTGCTTCAGATTGTCCCAAGAACAAAAGGGATAATAAGAACAACTCCAACAAGAAGAAGAAGGGCATCAAAAGAAAGTTCCATGCTCATGCTGCCGAGGATGATGAACCTCCAAAGAAGAAGGCTAGGGCAAAAAGTGATGATAGTGACGATGACTCATCAAGTGAAGAAGAGTATGTTCTAATCTCTGCTCTCACAGGTACTATCTCCCATGGTTGTAATGATTGGTTGATTGATAGTGGGGCTTCCAAACACATGACTGGGTTTAAGGAATCTTTTATGAATTTATCTGAACATGAATCACCCCATAAGGTGAAACTTGGGGATGATTATCAATACCCAATCAAAGGAAATGGTGAAGCCTCCTACATCCTAGATTCTGGAAAATCTTTGAAGATGAAAGAAGTCCTTTATGTACCTGGGCTCAAGAAGAACTTACTCTCCATCTCTGCATTGGATGCAAAAGGTATGAGGGTTGCATTTGTGGATGGCCAAGTCCTAATGTGGCAAAAGGGTAAAACAATCGATGATGCAGTAGTGATTGGAGAGCAAGAGGGAGGTTTGTATAAATTGAAGGGTCAACCTGAACATGCCATGATACATGAATCCATGGAGCCAAGTGAACTTTGGCATAGAATACTTGCTCATATGCACTATAGGGCACTTCCAATTGTAAGCAAGGCTGTAGAAGGTCTTCCTGAAATCAAGACCAAACATGAAGGTGTTTGCAAAGGATGTGCAAAAGGTAAGAACATTAAGAAGGCTTTCCCAAGCAGTGAAAGCAAGGCAAAAGATATCCTGGAAATCATCCACTCAGATGTATGTGGTCCTATGTCATCCAGTTCTCTTAGTGGGTATGTTTACTATGTCTCATTTATTGATGATTTCTCCAGGAAGACTTGGGTATACTTCTTGAAGAACAAAGATGAGGTGTTTGATAAGTTCAAGGAATTCAAAACCTTGATGGAGAATCAAACTGACAAGAAGATCAAAACATTTAGATCCAACAATGGTGGAGATTTCACCTCAGGTGACTTCAAGAAGCTTTGTAGTGATTCAGGGATTAAGAGGGAGTTGACTGCTCCTTATAATCCTCAATAGAATGGAGTTGCAGAAAGGAAGAACATAACTATCATGGAAGCAACAAGGGAAATGTTCCATGACTAGGATCTACCTATGCATCTATGGGAAAAAGCAGCTAGAACAGCTATATATGTGCAGAACAAAACACCCCACAAGATATTGGACAACAAGACACCAGAAGAGGTCTTTTCTTGTAAGAAACCTGAAGTCAGACATCTCAGAATATTTGGTTGTCCAGTATACACTCATGTCCCAAAGGAAAAGAGGGCTAAACTAGATCCTTCAGGAAAGAAGGGTATCTTTGTGGGTTACAGTGAAAGCTCGAAGGCTTATAGAATATACTTTCCAGGGTTCAAGAAGATTTATGTCAGCAGGGATGTAACATTTGATGAAAACTCAGCATTCATAAAATCAAGGAAGGCACCTATCAAAGTTTATGAAGAACCTAAGGAAACTAGATTTCAAGACACTACCATGACTGAAGCAGTTCCAGAAGTTGTTTGTGAGTTTGAAGATCCACAAGAACCTGTAGATCCACCCCATGAGGATAACTCTCACAAGAGGAAACTTGCATGGGCTAGAGAGCTCATTCAAGATGCAGAAAGATTTGGCATTCCAGAAGAACACAGAGCAAAGAAGAGAACCAGATCACATACCAGCTATGTTGCTTTACTCTGTGACATTAAGAACAAAGAGCCTTCCAATTATGAAGAAGTAGCGGAAAAGAAAGAATGGAAGGATGCCATGGTTGAGGAATAGCAATCAATAATGAAGAATGATGTTTGGGATGTTGTCCCAAGACCTAAAGAGAAGTCTGTTGTGACTTCCAAATGGATCTACAAAATCAAGCATGCTGCAGATGGCAATGTAGAGAAATACAAGGCAAGATTCGTAGCTTGTGGCTTCTCTCAGAAAGAGGGAATAGATTATGAAGAAACTTTTGCACCTATAGCCAGGTATACTTCCATCACAATAGTACTTGCCCTGGCTGCAGCAATGAAATGGAAAATACACCATATGGATGTCAAGACTACTTTCTTGAATGGTGTAGTTGAAGAGGAAGTATATGTGGAGTAGCCACTCAGTTTCGAAATACATGATAGGGAGTCATATGTGTGCAGATTGAAGAAAGCCTTGTATGGCTTGAAACAAGCTCCCAGAACTTGGTATGGTAGGATGGATAGTTTCCTATATAGTTTGGGCTTTACCAAGAGTAAAGCGGATTCCAACCTTTACTACAAGGTTGAGGAAGGGAATCCTGTGATTCTACTCCTGTATGTAGATGACTTATTTGTAACAGGAGATGATAGATTGATTGCAGATACTAAGAGGAAGCTTGCTATTGTTAAGATCCTAGTGGGCGGCCTTCACTAACATCTCGAGGTTTTGGTGTAACGGTTCGTATCATTTGGTATCAGAGTCTCCACCAAGGTTCAAGTCACATAGCAGGTGGAAACGTCGGCATTGCAGTGTTCGCCCGGTGCTCATACGGCACAAAGGGGACACCACCGTATGGGCACACATTCAGCCCAGAGTCTGGACTGCGGAGCATGGTGGGATGTTAAGATCCTAGTGGGCGGCCTTCACTAACATCTCGAGGTTTTGGTGTAACGGTTCGTATCAAGGAATCCCTCATAGCAGTAATCTTGAGTAGATCAAATAGAGAGATGTTTGCTTTGACTCTTTTTAATTATTCAACCAGATTGTACTCCATTTGAGGGAGGATTGTATCCTTATGTAGGACAGTCTTGTTTCTTGTGGGAAACGGGGGAGAATATGAAGGTTCTTGAAGTGGTTGTGGTCTTGACCTTGTGTTATAAGGATGTTGTGTGTTAAACACCGCCTCAGGTTCTTCTTCTTCTTCACACATAGGAAGTTCTAAAAAACAACCCACGGCATCAACCTGTGGATCATCTTCTGCTTCTTCTACAGGTAGTGGAGGATCTGGGGTAGTCTGATCATTGGAGGTGTCAGGGGTGACTTGAGATTCTGCTACTAATGCTCTAAAAATAGAAAAGAGTTCATCATTTGTGAGTGCATCTGTTGGATTTGGTGGAGGCTCATAAGGTCTCCCAAACGGTGGCCTTACAAAACCTCTATTCTGATTCTTATTACCATTAGTGTTCTTCTTCAAATCCACCATCTCATTTGACATCCTTTGAAGGAATTTCTTCATGTCAGTCATATCAAAGGGATCCTTGTTCTAAACAGTGGGTTTAGGGACATTCTCAATTTTCTTTCTCGAAGTGGAAGGCTGTCCTTCTGAAGCTTCAGGGTTGTCTTCCAGAAAAAAGATGTCCTTCTCAGCTTGGATTGCTTCATCAAATTCTTTCAGTAAAGTACCCTTCTGTTCCCTTTTGACCCATATTGCAATAGGGGGAGGCAAACCCTTTTCATAATAAGCCGCCAACAATTCTTCAGCAGGAAGAAGATTGGTAGGAATTCTATTTTTGAGATATGAAAACCTTTGGTTAAAGTCTTTTACCCTTTCTTTTCCTTTGATTTTCATGTAGGATAATTCTAAGACAAGATCTTGCGGTGTTTTGTCATCCCTGAATTTCTGGGTAAAATGTTTCTCAAATTCATCCCAGGAAGTTATGGATTGGTCCGGTAAAGCAAAATACCAAGTGGCTGCTCTACCCTCAATAATGTATGGAAAGAGTCTGCATAATACATCCTCATGTACCACGCTTCTAAATCTGATTGCCTGCATGAAGTTTTTTATATGATCCAACGCAGGTATCTTATCATCAGGGTTGTATTTAGGCAGCCATTTCTCAGGATTCTTTGGTAGTCTATGTTGATCACCTAATATGAAAACTGCACATTGGTCAAGCCAAGCTCTGTTTTGACCTTCTCCAGCCATTGGAGGTTCTTCTTCTTCTTCTTCAGATGATGAACTAGAAGAATTCTCTTCGTCAGAGGAAGATGATGATAATGAAGGAGGGGATGGTGGTGGACCGCCGGCTCCAAGATTTGGCTGACCTTGTGTTCCTGTGAGAGTGATACCACAGTTATATTCAGGAGAATCTATTCGATTAACCAGCTCTTGGTTTTCAGGTTGTTGATCAATTGTATGATGATCCTCTGTGTTTAAATTAGTGGTATGTTGAACTTTTGGATCACTGGTCTGTGAAGTGGGAACTTGCTGATCTTCCCAACCGCTAGCCTGTAAAATATCCTCTAAATTTATGGATGCCAAGCCTCATCTTCTTTGATCGACAAGATGTTGTTCTGCTCTTAAGACCCGATCAACAGATGTTTTCAATATCTGCTCTAAAGAGATGGGTCCTCTTGTAGGTCATGTGAAAATGATATCTCCTCTATTCTCCTGTTGTATCACAGGTGTGACAGGTATAACTGTAGGTTGGGTAGATGTGACAGGGAGAAGTGTAGTTTGTATACCAGTTGGTTGTTCAGATGTTGAATCCCTAGTCTGGCTTCAGGTTTGAACCATTGAAGTACTTGCTGGAGGAGGTTTATTAGTAGTCTGCTTAGGCATGTTTTACTAGTTTCCCTCCTTCTAGCGCCATTTGTTGATGCCTCGGGGGTGCAGGGTAAGTACAAAGTGCTGGAATGGGTTCCAAGGCACACAACAGGGGATGAAAACCCATCCAAAGGCTTCGAAATACCCTGCGCAAGGGAAATTCTATCCTTGAGCGGTTTGGTGTGGTAATCACCCGCGGATATTTGGCCTCGGCTGGCACTCTATGAGTAAAAGATTTGATCTTAAAAGATCAGTTTTCCTATCAAGGAAAACGAAGTATAAAAGCTTATTAACAAACCTAACTTAACCTACCTAAGGAAAGAATCTATTCTAAGTCAGATCTAACCTGAAGGAGAAGTTGATGTTGTGTAGATCAACCTTGAGGTGTAAGAGAACAAACGGTCTATCACCTTTAACAGAAATGCCTTTAGAGGAGATATTTGCTGACTTAAATTATGACTAATTTAATGAAAAATAAACAATAATAATTCAAGTTTAAAGACCATCAAGATATACCCTATTATCCTTTTGTTGATTGAAAAATCAACAATGATTAAATATATATATATGTCTGATCAATTGCAGAAATCGATAAAGAAAGTACTTAATTAAAGAAATTTAATCAAATATTTTCATACACACATCAGTTATACAGCAAAACCAATACAACAGATCTATGTATTCATTATATTTTCAACAAGAGATCATACGTATAGTGGATGACAATTTGGAACATAAAATCAAAAATCCTTAAAGAAATTTAAGTGATAATCAGAAAATGGATCCGAAGATAACATTGTTGTATTAAGATGTCTTATACCAAAATTACAATGACTCTGGCCACAGAGTATCCTCAGACTTATCTCCTGCTGAATTACAATTCCAAAAATTCCAACCCCTCACTAAGGGAAACATTCCTCCATAAATACTAAATTTACATCAAAGTCCCAAAAGGAGAAATTCCACAAAATAGGGATTATAAAATCGGATCTAACTACCAATCCAAGAAATCTTGCTATTTTTGAGCTTAAAAGATTTCTCGACACCTTTCACAAAAAAAACAAATCTAACAGAGACTTGTTCTTTAATCAGATAAGGTCTCGTGGCACCATAAAAATTCAATCATAGATTGTTCACTGTGATCGACAGGTGGTGTGGCTTGTAGAGCATCTGCTATAGGAAATTCGAGATCAAGGAACCCATTGTCAAAAACAGAGAAATCCATTAGAGGATCTTCTTCAGGAAGGAACGATGGGACATCAGATTCTTGATTTATTATAAAATCTTGTATGACATCATCATCAAGATCAGCTGGTTCTTCCGAAACTTTCTTCCTTCGCTCCACAAAGTTTTGCATATAAGCAGGCAATGTTCCAAAGTCCTCTTCACTGCTATTGCTGCTCAGATCAGGAACACTTGCATCAAACGGTGGTGACAACATTTCTTGATACAACAAGGAGTAGAGTTCTTTATCTTCATCATGGAAATTAGAAGATTCACCACCTGCATGGATATTACTCATTCTGAATAAGTCTTAGATAAAAGGATATAAGAAGAATGCCACACAGAGTGTTTCCTGTTTCAGAAGGAAATGGACAACCTGGAGTTTCCACGTTAAATGCTCTTTTAAGGCCAACAAGCAGGGTGATTTCAATTGAGTAGGGTAACTTGCAGTGATTAAACTTATCCAACCAATCCATTATAATCACTTCAATTGTAATGAAAAGAGCCAAGGTATGTGCCAGTCGGATCTAAGTTTGTGCGAAGTACGAATTCAATTACTACTCACATTATTTTGAATTGCCTTTACAATCGCATCGTTACAAGCAATCTCCCATCAATAATTATGATTGGTGATTAATAACGGAGAAGAAGGTTATGGTGATAACGTTGATGTGCAAAAAGTCTCGACTAGGAGTTGTACACAGGCTATTAGTTCTTCGCACGTAACAAATTTGATCGACCTGACCAACTTCCACGAGAATGATAAAAGCTTTCAGGTCGGGAGTAAATGAAAAGAAGTGATCATTAAGAAGTGGAACAAAAACGACAAGATGTCAAAATTCAAGACCAGACATGGCGAACTTAAGGCGGAGAGATGACGTCCTTCCAACATGAAGTAACTGATAGACTTGTATTAGTGTCCACTGTCATGAATTACACAAAAAATGATAATTTGGTAGAACCAGCTTTCAAAAGAAAAAATGGAAAATCCTAACTTAACTGACTACCCAAAATCAACATGACCGTGAGACCATAACAGACGGACGATTGAGATTAACCGGAGCAGGATGCGAAATCGGGTTCAAGTATTTTCTTGAAGTTCTTATTCAAAGATCCCGTAAGCCGAAACCCGGAAGTACGGATTTATGGGTTGCAGGTATGCCAAAATGGACGTAAAAAAAAAAAAGGATTCCCGAAATCCGAAAACCGACTATGCGGGTGGTGGCTTTCAGGAACGTTAAATTGTGAAGTGAAATATCCATCCCGAAATCCACATCCCAAAATCACGGGTTGCGGGTTTCAAGAGGACACAACAAATAAACGAAAAACCACAATCCCAAAAATCGAATGTCGCCATTGCGGGGTTCGGGTTTCGGGGTAATTATTTCCCAATCTTATTACAGAATGGTTCCACAACCCGTACCTGTCGGGTTGCAGGTTTCGGAAATACCAAAACCAAAACTTAAAAAAGCAGCAGTCCTGCAACCCGCACCTGTCGGGTTGCGGGTTTTGGATTCTCCAAATGTCGAGTTTCGGGATGATGATAACAGTCAACAAATTACTCAAAGAATTTGGCTTTTTCCAAACCAAAACACTTTGGAAGAAATAAATAAACACTTGCAAACAAGCAAACTAGACGTATGGGTGAAGGATCTTAGAGATAAAATCAAAATCTGAAATTTACAAGATGACTCGCCCAAACACCTCTATGTTTATTAAAATTGGGGGCTCCTGTGCTTAGCTAAGCATGGGATCTGTTGTGGCCACAACAAGCCAATTTCGATATGCTCATATATCATGAGGAGAACTGGGGAGAGATCATAAGACTCAAGCATTTCTCATAAAAAAAGGACAGAGAACAGAGGCAGTAAAGAAAAATGCCATGGCTTTGATTCCCGAAGATTTCAGTTTGTTGTGATATGGGGCATGGTTAGCTTAATAATATATAGTGAGTGGCCAGTGAGTTGATGGATTGACCGAGATGGGATGGATGGGTAATGTAATTATCATAGTATGGCGAGATGGTGTTCATAGATATCATCTGCAGCGACAGCAGATTTTGCTAGAGTAATCGTAGATATTACTCGTGTGTAGAAAATAATCTAATGCTTTAGTTGACATTATGTCTTGTCACGAACAAAATATACAGATGCCGCTCACGTTCCATGTTTCACAATCTGAGCATTCCACGTTTCACAATCTGAGCGTTCCACGTTTAACTTTCGTCAGAGATTAAATATTTTATTAATTAGATTCTCCTTAGAATCTACTTAATCAAATTTTATTTTTCACAGGTTGAATATTTTTACAATTAATACCTCTAGAATACAAGGAGGGTCGGTAGAGGTCTCATGGGGTAGGGGGGGAGAAAATCAGCAAAAGAAGACTGGAGACACTCTAATTGATGCAGAGATTGTAATTTTTTGCAACTTTGAAGTAATACAGTTAGTCCTTCTCTTCATTCTTCTTTTGTTCATTGATCAAATTTCTTTGATGAATGGTGATTTTCACTTCAGATTATTTATTAACATTGTTTATTTAATTAAAACATTTATCTATTTATGCAAATGATTAACATAAATTAATAAATTCATGTTAATGATTAGCATAAGCTATAGGGTAATCTTGCATGTGCCTAATTATCCTTAAAACTAGTATCGGTGAATTTTTCAATTAGCATAAAATACTATGTGCCAAATCAAATAAAAAATAGTAACCTCGCTATACTTAATGTTCCAAATCAAATATGCCACGTGTCACCCTAAGATATTAGATATCAACATTTTAACAAAAAAAATTATAGATGTTTTGCTTTAAAGACTTTGCTGGCAAGTAGACAAATTCTCAAAGAAAGAGCGGCAGCTCTTTCTCCAAGGTGTTCTATTGTTACAATTCCCTCCTAAATGAAGGGTCGGCTGACCCTTCTTATTCCAAATATTCTTTTCATAATAGTTCGACACTGCAAGAAGGGTTGGTCGATCCTTCTTGCATTATCCATTATGGCTATAACTGAATTGATGGATAAAGGTTTTGAAAATTAACTATGAAAAGAAGGGGTGGTCGATCTTTCTTGTCGTAAAACGGAAGTCGGGACAAACCAGTTTTATACGATATAACTTCCAAGGTGTTCTATTTTTACAATTCCCTCGTAATTGAAGGGTTGGTCTACCCTTCTTATTCCCCATATTATTTTCATAATAGTTTGACACTGCAAGAAGGGTCGCTCGACCCTTCTTATTACCAATATTCTTTTCATAATATTTCGACATTGCAAAAAGGGTCGGTTGATCCTTCTTGTGTTCTCCATTATGGATATCGATAAATTGTTGGATAAAGGTTTTCAAAATTAACTATGAAAAGAAGAGGCAACCGATCCTTCTTGTCGGAAAAGAGAAATCGGGACAAACCATTTTTATATGTTATAACTTAGTGGATTGAGTTCTTATTCAAACAATGACGGAATATTTTAGACATTGAACTTTTCACCTTAAAATTTTGAACATTTACAAATGAAAATTGCAATTTTTTTATTTGAAATTCACACATTTGAAATCCAAATTGCATTTTTTTATTTGAAATTCACACTTTTCAAATCAAAATTTGCATTTTTTGATTTGAGATTCACACTTTTCAAATCAAAATTTACATTTTTTGATTTGAGATTCACACTTTTCAAATCAAATTTTGCATTTTTTGATTTGAAATTCACACTTTTCAAATCAAAATTTGCATTTTTTTATTTGAAATTCACACTTTTCAAATCAAAATTTGCATTTTTGGATTTGATATTCACACTTTTCAAATCAATATTTGTATTTTCTGATTTGAAATTCACACATTTTGAATTAAAATTCATGGTTTTATAACAAAAAACTGCAATTTTAAGGTTTATAAGTAGTCAAAAATCACGCTATTCGAATAGAAAAAACACACTTTTCAAATCCAATATTGCCACTTTCAGAACCCATTTTTTCACTTTAGAAAGGTTGCTAATGACACTTTCAAAGTCCAAATTCACACTTTCTTAGTCCAAAATTTGCCTAATTTGTCCAAATTTAATGAAATCGGTGTTATATTATGGTCTTGTGATTTCTAACCCCATCTCCTTCATGATGTGCAAAGGCATGACATTCATGGATGCTCCAGAGTCTAACATGCAATTATGGAGGAGCAGATTTTGAATGTGTAGGGTAAGGTAGAAGGGAGGTTGACCACCATTCTTTCGTTCATAGATTGTTGATTGGATATGTATAGGAGGATCTTTCTTGACTTTCCTAACCTCATTCCCACTAAGGCTCTGGCTATAGAAAAACACGAAGGAGATTTCAAGACTATCCTTACGACGAATGCCTTCAAAGAATTCCTCTACTTGGCTTCTCACAGATGAGAACTTCATTAACTCAGTGATAGGAACATTATGCACTATCTTGCTTAACTATTTTTCAATATCAATGTTCAAGCTATAATCACAAGGAATAACAAGTTGATCCTCTTGAACCTCAAAAAGAAATGCAACAACAATAGCTACAATAATAACCAAGATTTTGACCTTCATTCAAATAAGCTGAGCCCCAATATTACAAAGAATTTCCCAAAAAAAATACGATTAACAAAAGGAATGACCTAGAGAGCAAGAACAAAAAACAACAGTAAGCATAATTGTAAAAGTACCTATAACACAATAATTAGCAAACAATATTGTCAACTCGAACCATTAAATTATTACTTATAAATAACAAAATAATCAAACTCAACGCTGCACTATAATTGATTATGGAGACAACTATAAGATTGCTTTAAAAAAATGCCCCAAATACCAAGATTCCTCTAGAAGAAGATTCTTGTTAAAATTACACGCCAAAACATTAACGTCAGTGTTCAAACCTAAACAAATAATCAAATATACACATCCAATTAATAGATGTGAATGTATCTATCTATAAGTATGATTAACTTCCAAAAGGTAGAAAACATAAGCTGATACCTCATGAAAAAATATAGTAAGAAGAAAAAAACCATTTTGTACAGTTTAAGAAAGAAAGCAATGAAGAAGAAGACAGACCTAAATCAGATCTTGAGTCCAAATCCAATTTGAAATCTCTTTCTAGGAAAACCACCTACAGGATTATTGCTCAAAATTAGGCTAAAATCACCATGATATTACTCAAAGATTGCTCTAACAACTTTCATTAGAGGAGGAGAATTGCTAGGATTTCTACAACTACATTTTTTCTAATTTGAGCTTTCCCTCCATGCCTTCCCTTGGGGAAGAGGGAGGATCCCACCTCAGTGAGATTTGAAACAACAACTTCGTTTAAATGGTTCGTAGAATCAACAAGATTAAATATAAAGTACCAAATACGTAAATAAATATAATAAAATAATAATAAAACCTTTGCTGAGGGAAAAATTGTAAGTATGGAGAATATCCATTCCTTAGACCTATAGGATTACTGCTAAAAAATAGGCTAAAATCACCATGAGATTCCTCAAAGATTGTGGTGACAACTTTCATTGGAGGAGGAGAGTGTTGCTAGGGTTTCTGCAACTACATTTTTCTAATTTGAGCTTTCCCTCTATGGCTTCCCCTGGGAAGAGGGAGGATCCCACCTCAATGAGATTTGAAACAACAACTCCATTTAAATGGTTTGTAGAATCAACAAGTTTAAATCCAAGTACCAAATACTTAATAAATACTATAAAAATAATAAAAAACCTAGATTGAGGGAAAGTTTGTGAGAAGTATAGAGAATATACATTCCTTAGACCTGCCAAATCTCCCCAATAAAAGCATTAATGTTTTTAAGCATGTTCCAATTGGGAAATTTACTAGATCATGGTCGAACACCAGAGTAGTTGGTAGCTAGATTCATAAATAATGGGTGTTGCATCTGAAAGGAATTGTACATCACTACATGTGTGGTAAAGAGTTCTTCACTTTCCATTTTGAAATAAATGGAGACTAAGACTTCATCTTTTGAAACAAACCTTGGTTTCTAGGCCCATGTGGATTATATCTAAACAAAGGATCATTGGACTTCAATCCTAAGTACGAACTCCCATCTACTATCCTCGTATGGGTTTCGATTCCTTTCTTGCTACTAAACCTATAGGGCAATGAATGCCTGGAAATAAGCTAGGGAAATACCTAGATAGATCTGAACCTAAATACAGATTTACATTTGCACCAAAATATGTGTAGAAGTTGATTTGGAAAAGAGCCTTCCTAAGGAACTGGAACTCAAGTTAGATGGATGGATCCACATACATAGGCCTGACTATGATCATATCCCATTCAATTGCAACGTATATTGTGAATATGGTCATTTCGCAAAAGATTTTCCGGAAGAACCAAGAGTAACAACACAAGAAGAAGAAAAACTTGAGGAACAAGGGAACACACTGTCAAACAAAATAAAGAACACCAATGCTCCTTCGAAAAAACCACAGGTGACAAGCGGCCCATGCGATCATAATAAATTTAGCACCTTGAGATCATCATTATCCTACATTGAGGAGATCAAATTCTAAAACCATAGCACCAAGAAGAGGAAGTCGAAGAATAAGGTGAAATCCTACAGATCCAAAAGGTAAGAAGGTTTCATAACCAAGAACCAAAGACAACATTATAAATTAATGAAGACAGATAGAGAAACATCTGAAATGGATCCCTTGCCCCAGACATATGCTCTAAATTTTTTAGAGGCCTATTGATGCCTCGGGGGTGCAGGGTAAGTGCAAGGTGCTGGAATGGGTTCCAAGGCACACAACAGGGGATGAAAACCCATCCAAAAGGCTTTGAAAGACCCTGCGCAAGGGCAATTCTATCCTCTATCTGTTTGGTGTGGTGATCAACCACGGATATTTGGTCTCCGCTGGCACTCTATGAGTAAAATATTTGATATAGAAAAGATCAGTTTTCCTATCAAGGAAAACTAAGTGTGAAAGTTTGTTACCAAACCTAACTTAACCTATCTAAGGGAAGAATCTATTTTAAGTTAGATATAGTCTAACAGGAAGAGTTGATGTTGTATGGATCAGATTTGAAGTGTGATGAACAAGTAGTTAAGTACCTTAAACAGAAATGTCTTTGGGTTCTTCACTTGTTAATTAAAATTTTATCAGTTAATAAAAATTAAGTGACAATTCTTCAAAGTGTTTAAGCCTATTCAAATATCTAATCTGTAATCAGTGTGTTAATTGAAAAATTAACATTTGATTATACGTATTTATTTGCATCGAATCATTTGCAGAAATATAAAAGTAAAAATGTTCAATTAAAGAAATTTAATAGAAAAATTTTGAGCATAATCCAGACATATAGAGAAATCAATATGAGATATCTTATGAATTAATGAATGTCCTACAAAAGATTAAACACATAACCGATGACAAATTTGAAACATTAACTCAGCAATTCCCAAAGAAATTTGAAAAACAATAGAAGGTGGATTAAAAGATAACTTTCCTGAATAGAGAATGTTCGGGTACACAGGGTACTACCAAAGGACCGAACACCAAGAGCAACCACTTCACACAAACAGATCACAAATCAACACACCGATGTTTTGACGTGGTTTAAACCCTCTTGAGGGAAACACTCCACGGCCCCGGCCAAATAGCTTCTACGGGACAATTTATTATGCAAAGAAAGAAAGTTACAAATGAGTTTCTCATAATTGATCAACTAAACAATGACCCTTCATGCTCTTTAAATAGAGATCATGGACCAATCGGGTGTTAAGCCACGGATCAAGGTTAGGTTTGATCTAAGAGAAGTTGAGCCGTCGGATCACTCTATGTCGGGAACATATCGTGACCGTCGGATTAAGTATTTACAAATGCATACTAAAGAACACTATCCCTAACGGATATATTACACAAGTTGATCTTAACTAACTCTTAAGTGTCTAAATATCTTAACATCCCCCCTTAAGAACAACTTGGGATAGGATTGAAGGATTTACAAAAGTGACACTATTAGGAGAAGAAAGGAGGCATTAGAGCCTATCCCCCCTTAATGACAAGTTCCTGAACTCCTAACATAGATCGAAGTTTAGAAAACTTCGCTTCTGTAAGAGACTTGGTGAAGATGTCTGCAACTTGATCATCTGTAGGGCAAAAGAGCACTTCAAGAACACGATCATGAACAAGATTTCTAATGAAGTGCATATGTATCTCAATGTGTTTGCTGCATTGATGTAGAATTGGATCTTTGGCAAGCTTGATGGCACTTTGATTGTTGCACCAAAGTGGAGTAGGCTGCTGCTGCTCGAATCCAAACTCTGAAAGGATCTGTCGAAGCCATAAAGCTTCCTGACTAGCATTAACTGCTACTCGATATTCTGCCTCTGCTGAAGAAAGAGCAAGAGCTTGTTGTTTCTTACAAGCCCAAGTAATAGGTCCAGATCCCAGACTGAAAACATAACCTGTAGTAGACTTTCGATCATCAGGATCACCAGCCCAATCTGAATCAGTGAAACCAACCAACAAAGGTTTCCCCCCTGTACTATAATGAATCCCAAAGTGAACTGTACCTCGAATATATCAAAGTATTCTTTTAGCTGCTTTCCAGTGACTTTCATGAGGTGTCTGCATATAACGGGAAACACGACCAACGACAAAGGAAAGGTCAAGACGGGAATGAGTCAAGTATAAGAGACTACCAACAAGCTGACGATACAAGGTGGCATCGACTTCAGGTGAAGTACAAGTGGCAGAAAGTTTGACTCCAGACTGGAAGGGAGAAGGGGCTGGTGTACAATCTTCCATGTGAAAGCGACGAAGAAGGTCACAAGCATACTTAGACTGAGAAAGAAAGATTCCTTCTTTGGTTTGTAGGACTTGGAGACCAAGAAAATAATGCAAATGTCCTAAGTCTGACATTTCAAAATTTTGTTTAAGACTGGATTTCACATGGGTTATAAGCTGAGGGTCACTACCAGTAAGAATAAGGTCATCAACATATAGAATAAGTATGATGAAATGGTTTCCTACTTTCTTGGTATAGACATTGGGGTCAGAATGGCATCTAAAAAAACCAGTGTCAAGGAGAAAGTTATCCATTTTGGCATACCAAGCTCTAGGAGCTTACTTAAGGCCATATAAGGATTTCTTAAGGTGGCAGACAAGGCTAGAGTTATTATGAACATAGCCAGGAGGTTGCTCCATGTAAATTTCCTCCTGTAAATCACCATGTAAGAAGGCAGACTTGACATCCATTTGATGGACTTCCCAGTTGTGTAAGGCTGCAAGGGAAAGAACAAGGCGGATGGAGTTCATTTTTGCGACGGGAGCAAAGGTTTCATTGTAGTCAATCCCTTCAACTTGGGAAAAACCTTTAGCAACTAACCTTGCCTTAAGTCTTTCAACACTTCCATATGATGCATACTTAGTTCTGTAGACCCATTTACATCTGACAAGTTTTCTTCCTTTTGGAAGAGGTACAAGATCCCAAGTATCATTCGACATTAAGGAACGATATTCTTCATCCATGGCTGCATCCCAATCTGGATTTCCTGAAGCTTCTGCAAAAGTTTCTGGATCATGATTCTCGGAAACTTGAGCCAAAAGAGAAGAGGCTCACTGAAACTAAGAACGTGTTCGACGTTGATCTCTAGGATCACCGGCAAGATCACCAGCTGCTTCACATGTTGAACGGACCCATCGAGGAAGCACTTGTGCTGGTGCAACTGGAGGAACATGAGCAGGCGAAGGTGGATTGTCATCCTCACTGTCATTATCAGAAACTGGAGTTGGAAACCTGTCAAGGAAGTTGGAAGAAGAAGAAGAAGGAACAAACGCCCAATCAGGCTCGCAGGCCAAAGATGGCATAATCGCCGAGTTAGGCTCGTAGGCCAAGAGATTTTCATCAAATTTAACATCTCTTCTAATGATTATATCATGAGAATGTGGTTGAACAAATCTATAACCTTTTACATCTTCAGAATATCCAACAAATATGCACTTTTCACTTTTAGGCTGCAATGCTTTCCGTTTTTCATCCGGAATGTGAGCCCATGCTTCACTACCAAACACACAAAAGTGACTTACATTAGGTTTAGTTTTACTCCATGCTTCTTCCGGTGTTATACCTTGTAATGCTTTAGTGGGGGTGCGATTAACTATGTAATTTGCACAATTAATGGCTTCGGCCCAAAATTGAAGACTTAGTCCCTTAGATTGGATCATACAATTAGCCATTTATTTTAAAGTGCGGTTCTTCCGCTCAGCTACACCATTGTGTTGTGGTGTATATGGAACAATATGTTGTTGTTGGATGCCTTGTTCAGTGCAGAAGGTAGTGAACTTATTGTTAACATATTCTCCTCCATTGTCAGATCTTAACTTAATAATTTGATGACCAAATTGTTTTTCCACAAGGGCCTTGTAGGCCAAGAACATGTTAAATACTTCGCTCTTAAGTTTGAGGAAATAAACCCAAGTGCATATGGTGTAATCATCAATGAAAGTTAAGAAATATTTGAAACCAGAAAATGAAGCAGATGGAAGAGGATCACACAAGTCACTATGCACAAGCTCCAAGGGAACCGAGGCATGCTAAGAGGCACGTTTGTCAAAATTGTCCCGATGATGTTTTCCGAGTACACAACCGGAGCAAACACCATCCTCACACCTCCTGCTCCACCACCAATCCATGCTGCTCCACATGCACCCACCATCTCCAGCTCCTTGTCACCTACCCCTCAACCTTCGACTCTCTCATGCCTCCTTCCACCACCACCTAACCACTCCTTGTGCCTTCTTCCTCCCGCGCCCACCCCCTCATCCTTCATTCTGCAGTCCTCCGTCTAGCCTCCCAAACCCGCATCCACCCTCCTATGCTCCTCCCGTCCACCACTCCCTTCCCACGCCACTTTTCCTATCTGGCACTCTGCCCACACTTCCACTTCGACCACACCACACTGCACCCCCCTTCCTCCAACTTCCATATACCTTCCCCAACGCCGCAACTCGACCAGCTTTCACGCATCTATCCTCGCACGCTCCACTGCGTTTCTACACTTCCCAGTCCGGTCTATGCTTCATCCATTCGTTGCTGACATTCTCTACGTCCTATCTCCCACCATCCTCTCGAATGCCCTCCATTTCACCATTCTGCAACGGTTGTCCCATAAGCTCTAGCCATAGCCCTCCATCCACGTGAAAATCCGTCAAACCCTAATTTTTAATAAAAAATAATATTATTTAATTAATATTGATTTTTACTAAAAATCCTTAATTGAAGTTATAATAAAAATATTTAAATAATATTTATTATTTTTATTTAAACACACACTAATTAAAGTAATTATTATTACTATAATAATTATTATTAATTCAACACTTTTCCAAAGACATTATTGTTTTTTCCACCCCTCATAAAGCCAAAATTGGGCCCAAATATTCACCTCCCCACACCAATCAAGAACCATGGTGGAACTAAAAGAGTAAATCGAAAAAATGGAGAAGGACATCAAATCCCTCGTCGCTAACCAAAAAAACTTGAAGGAAGAGATGAAAAATAACAATACAGTGCTTAAAAAAGAAATCAAAGATGAAGTTGTTCTGGTACTAGAAAGAAGGCTAGATGAAAAATTTGACATCCTGAACGAAAAACAAAAAGACTTGGATGACAAAATGAGTACTATGACTCAAAACATAAACACCATAACCCAAAACTTGAGCACCATGACGCAGAACCATAATACATTAATGGAGGTGTTACAAAGGCTAATGCCTAAGACAGACCAAGTCAACAATCTAGACATGCTAGGTGCCTCATTTCATATTTTCACACAGAAAGCACTTACCAAGAATCAAGAAGAATTGCAAAAAGAAATAAAGATTAACAATGTGATGCTTAAGCAAGAGATAGAAACAAAAGTAGTGCTAGATATGGAGGCACGATTAAACAACCAAATAGAAGCTATCAGTAAGAGAGTAGAGAATAAAAAAGCTACAAACCATTGCCAACAACAAAGCAGTTCAAATATGTCACTTACATTGTGCAGTAGTTCCGATCCACCATCAAACCATAAAGCAAAAGAAAATCAATATCACCCTTACATAGTGTACCCACCTAAGGCAAAAATAGAGTTGTCGAAATACAATGGAAGTGAAGACCAATGCATTGCTTGGCTAAACAAAGCGGAAGAATACTTCGACATTTACAATATTCAATCTGACGAGGAGAAGGTGAAATATGCGTCAATGCATATGGAAGGGTACGCCTATAATTGGTACTTATGGTGGAAGAGAGACAATTTTTCCTACACCTGGAACTTGTTCAAAAATGAATTTTTTAATAGGTTTCAAGGAATCAAAGAAGATGAATTTTTCAGTAAACTTACCAAATTACAACAGGTTGGAAGCGTGGAGGAATTCACACATCAATGGGAATCCTTATCGACACGAATATTTGGGTTGTCTGACAAGCAAAGACTCGAAACCTATTTAGAAGGTCATACCTCCAAAAAGAGTTAAAGTTACATGACATACCTAATGTAGAAGTAGCAAGACATAAAGCAAAAGCCGCAGAATGCAAATTGGAAGGAATAAAAACAAGAGGCGATAACCATTATCGAGAAGAAAAAGAGACACAATGTAGGTATTGTGCAGAAACTTGGTCACCTGGCCATCAATGCCACAAACCTCAATCATATGCCTATGAAATGGAAAATAAATCAAAGTCATCTAACATTTACTATGATAATAGAAAAAAGAAGAAAAACATATGTCGTCAATGCGATGATGACTAGACCCTAGGACATAAATGTAGGAATAACCAAACAATACAGTGCAGAATCACCAATGGAGAGGAAGTGCAAGTCTCTGCACAAGAAATCGCGTCTGATTCTAATATCGATGCCAAATTTGAATGAAGGACGACATTAGGAAAATACTCAAGCATTGAGGACAAATCTTTCCTAAGGGGAAGGCAATGCTGTGAATATTTAATTAATATTATTTTTATAAATTAATAGATTATTAGGTTACTAGTGAAAGGGCGTAACCCTTCACTATGCTTCCTCAAGCCCTATAAAGGCGATCTTATTGTAATTTTATCATCATCTATCAAATATATTATTCTTTATTTATTAATTATGGAAGTTGGTTTCACTTCTTAACTCCTTAAACGGGAACGATTAACTCCGCAACCGGACACGGTTGCTGCAACAAGCCTCTTTTTATTCCCACAAGGCCTTCACCATATGCCTACAGGCTGACCTCTTTTATATGCCCGCAGGCTCCTCCATCAAATGCCCGCAAGGGATTCAAAACATGCCTGCATGAGCCTCAGAAAAATGCCTGCATGGGCTTCTAGAGGATGCCCGCATAGGCTCCTTTGACATGCCCTTCTTTGATGCCCGCAAGGCCTTCTCTTCATGTCCTCATATCCTCACAGTTGTCCTTTAGAAATGCCCGCAAGGGGCTTCAAGAATGCCCGCAAGAGGCCTTCAACTGCCCTCAAATAGTGTCCTCCAAATGCCTGCCAAGGAGTCCTTGTCAGCAATCTTTGCCATGTCATCTATCTTGGCCATATCATCAACTTTTGACTTGTTTGCCATGTCATGTTTACTTGCTTGCCATGTCACAAATGCCTTCACATATGCCTTATCATCTTTGCCATGTCAATTCTTTTGTGCTATCCTTCAAATGCTTGATGCCATGTCATTGTCCTTTTCCAAATCCTCAATCTTTGTCATCAATTCAACCTTTGTCATTTGTCCTTAACTCCTTTGTCCTTTTCCATTTCCATGTCCTTGTCCTTTGTCCTTTGTCCTAGTCCTTTATCCTTTGTGCTTTGTCCTTAGCTCCTTTGTTCTTTGCCATGTCTTTGTTCTTTGTCATGTCATCAATTCAACCTTTGTTATTAATGTGTTGTCATCAATGACAACTATGCTCGTCAAATACTGGGCTCTCTGTCACCTTCTGCTTCAACATGTCAAAGGCTTTCTGGACAGCTCCTGTCCACTTGAACTCCCCTTTCTTCATGCACTCTATCAATGGTGTACATATCTGACTAAATCCTCTTATGAACTTTCAGTAAAAAATGGAAAGTCCATGAAAACTCCGCACTTCCGTTGTGCTTGTCAGTTATGGCCACTCCAATATAGCCCTTACCTTTTATGGGTCCATCACCAACTCTTTACTCGAGATTACGAATCCCAAGTACATCAGTTCTTCCTTCATGAAGAAGTATTTCTATAGGTTCACCATCAACTTCTCTCCCTGCAACTTCCGCAACACTTGTCGAATGTGTTCCAAGTGTTTTGTTTTGGTTCAACTGAATATCAAGATGTCGTCGAGGTACACTACCAAAAACTTTCCCAAAAATGGCTTCAGTACCTCGTTCATTAACCTCATGAACGTACTGGGTGCATTAGTCAATCCAAAGGGCATGACTAACCACTCATATAGTCCTTATTTCGTCTTGAAGGTTGTCTTCCATTCATCGCCTTCTCTGACCCTGATATGGTGGTATCCACTCTTCAGGTCAATCTTGGTGAAATATGTAGATCCACTCAAACAATCCATCAAGTCGTGTTCATTCTTGGCAATGGAAATCTATACTTGATTGTGATCTTGTTGATAGCTCTGGAGTCTGTACACATCCTCCATTCTCCTCCTTTCTTCGGCACTAGTACAACTGGTATTGCACACGGGTTCTGACTTTCTCCAATCAACCCCTTGTCCAAAAACTCTTGGACTTGTCGATTGAGTTATTCACTCTCTGTCAGAGTCATTCTATGTGGTGCCTTGTTCGGAAAACTCGACCCTGGAATCAAGTTGATCTGATGGGATATGCTTCTCGTCCGTGGCAATCCCGTCAGTGTCTCTTCAACCATGATGCTTTCAAACTCATCCAGCATCTTTTCAACTTCAACCGGAATTCTCTCCGTCTTCAACCATTTGACACTCGGTCTTTTCGGAATGATGGTGAAACATCTCGACTGTTTCTCTACCTACAATAGGAATTCCTTCATTGAGCACATCAGCACTCTCTTCTCCCAATATTTGTTCTCGCCCTCCTTACAGTCGGAGATGTCCTCCTGCTTTGGCTTTAGCATTCTCCGGATGGCATTTTTCCACACTATGATTGTGTTGGCTCGACCATCATAGATCATCTTCCGATCATATTGCCATGGTATTCCTAACAACATATGACAAGCACCTATTCGGATTACATCGCACAGTACACTATCTTCAAGTTTTCCAATGTCAAAGTTGATCATGCACTGTCTGGTTACTGTCACGTATCCATCTCTGGTAAAAGTTGTGCATTGAGCTGGTTAAGAGCTCTGCAAGTAAGAGTCTTAGAGCCGAGCATTTCCAGTATTCGGAAGCTCTGCGAGTCTTAGGTGTGTGAGAGCCAAGGAAGGTATGCTCTGCTGGTTGCCCTCGTGGTAAAACACAGCATCAGAAATCCAAGGTTCGACTCTCTAAATTGGTCGAGTCTGTAATGAATGTTGGTAGGCATATCACTGGAATCCCAGGAGCCTTCTTCATGCTCTCTAAGAAGTTTTGAAAGATAAAAGGGCCAGTGACATTGTGTCTGTGTGTGTGGTGATGAGCTTCTCCCTCCGAAGCCGATCCATTGTGAGTTTGAGTCTGTAATATGATGTTGATGGAGTAATAAAGCTTTCAAAATTTGGGTGTATTGAGATCCTGGAGCGTATTGGTATCAGAGCCAGTTAAGCTATTATTCTGGTAATTCTTGTGCTCAAATCTGATGAATGTTGAATGTTTAAATCTCTGCTTAAATCTGTTGTAACATCATTATTCAGTTTCTATTTGTTGAATACACACTCTCCAATAGTATTCTGTAGGCAGTGGAAATTATCGCTGAGTGGATTGTTGGGCATTGAGAGTGTAAGAGTCGTCCAAAGTCAGAGTAGCAGTAAGGCCCGAAGGGATAGGGGAGTAAGTCTACAGAGTTGCCGGAGACTAAAATAGAGTCAACACTCACTCTCTTTATAAAAATGGACCCAGCAATGGATACTGTTGAGCTGACACACTTAGAGTGTGATTCCTCAAATGATACTGAAGTTTGTCTTGCAGAACGCAGACAATCATCATTCACTCCTTCATCATCAGATGATTCCTCATATATCTCAATCACTGAGCATAACCCATCAGAAAATTGGCAGTTGCCTCAAGTTTTGCCAAAAGAAGTCTATAGGCTCCCATGGTGGAATATTACAGCCGCCACACATATTCGTGTGTCTAGTATAGATGTTTCTTTTACTAATAAACAAGAGCCTATCCATATAAATCTTCTTGATAAATCTCAAATCGATTGGGCTAAATCTAAAGGTTATAAATATGCACATTTTGGTGCAATTAAATTAGGCCTTGGTCCTCTTGTCCATCCACGTTTAGCTGTGTCTTCTTTATGTTGTGTAGTCGACACCCGTCACCGAAAGTTTTCAGATGCAGTCATTGGTGGTTTCACTGCACCATTACATGATGGTCCTGCCTTCGGCACTGTTTACCCAAAGTTCTCAGTCAGCCTGAAAGACCCTTATATTTATAATTTGTTAAAAGCTTATATTCTTCCCCGTGGTTTTGACATGGAAACTGGATCCAAGATTATTCAGTTAAAAGGTGGAGTCTGTGTCAGATTCGGGAATGACACTCTTCCCCAGTTACGAACTCATGTCCATCAGAGTTCTGCAGACACCAGCGTGGTGGAAAAAGAGAAATCAAAAAATGCCACACCAATTACTTTCAATTGGACTGGTATAAATTATCCACAGTCTTGGGAACTAAAGTATAATGAGTTAATATATAAAGAAAGAGTAGAAGCTTCCTTTACTCCTCATCCTTTGATATTTGACGAAGCTACTAGTTCTTTTCGTGCTGCCCAAGATCAACCTATCCAACGAGTTAGTCCACCTCTAATCAAGTCTGCCTCCATCTCCTCATATAATAATGCTAAATTGCAAGCCATGTCTGATCAACTAAGCAAAGAAAACGCAGCCGAAGTTGAAGCTAATCCTCCTGTATCTTCATCTGTACAAAATTCATTTTCTGGTTTATCTCCTTATGAACATAGAGGCCAACATGCTGCCTGTCAAGCATGCCAAAAAATAAAACAAAAACTTTTGCATAAATAGAAACAGAAACAGAATCAACATGAGTTCCTGTCTCTTGGAATGTTCTCTCTGCCTCGAGAAAATTCTGCCCTGGAAGTGAACAATTCAGGTCAAAAATCCTTTGTCCCTGGAAGAAACCTACCAGATGCTAGTTTTAGACAGTATGCCCAGGATGGTCAGACCAAGAGAGAATTCTTGCCTTGCAAATCTTCTGCTTTTGATCAAACTGTTTCTGATGAAATTAAGTTAGCAAATTGGGGAAATCTACAAGAGCTACATACTGCTAGGAATCTGGATGATATGGCCAGAGATATTCTGTATCTAAAACAGCAGTGTGCTGAACAGAAGGAGAAAATCTCTACAGTCCAAACAAAGCTTGAGTTGCTAGATCATCTCCTCCATGATTCAACCCAGATCAAAGACGCCATAATAGCAGCTTCTCAGAAGCTTGACAGAAGATAAGATGTCCTGAATGATCTCTGGAGTAAAACAGAGAATCTAAAGAAAAAACAGTATGTGGTCCCAGACCATGTGCTTAGACAAGCAGTCAAAGGACATTCTAAAAGTAAGTCTTTAGGCCAATTTACAGTTTTGTCTGTTGATGAAAGGCCAGAATGGGATTTCAGAGAGAGTGATATGATTAGAGACAATGTAGAGGAATGGATCTCAGAGTTTAAGAAGTTTAGACCTGCATTAGATCCAAAATATCTTGTTGAATTGAATGCACTTGATGCAGAATCTTCTACTCAGAGAAGAATGTTAACAGCTTTCCTCCTCCTCAGTTTGATACTCATATGCCAGATGTTACATCTGCCTCGTCCCCTCCTGCCAAAGCTTTTCACTTTGGTATTAATTCCATGAATGAATTGATCTCCCAGATGCCTGAACAACCAGTTTTGAATGTTCAGTGCCAACCAAGAGCAGATTTAAGGAATGCCATACAACTGCTCAATCAATGGACCTTGTATAAGAAACAGCAAGATCCTAACCTCACTGGTCAGATGTTAGGAACCCAGTTGGTAGCAGGATTTTTAGGTCTAGCTTATGAATGGTGGAAGTGGCTACCACAAGAAACAAAACATAAAATGCTTGCTGCTGATGATGCAGAAGAACAAATCTTATCTGCATTAAGTAGAGAATTTTATGGTCTAGAAGAGGGAGAGGATTATGATCACCTTGCTTCTTTGTTTATGTCAGCAAGATTATGTGACTTAAGCAAGGCTGAAGAATATTTTTGTTATATGCAGAAATTATTGATTACATCAGGTAAATCAGGAGACCCTGCATATTTGAAACACTACCTTCGTAGCTACCCTGGTCATGTGTCGGATGCGGTAGAACAAGCATTAAAAGACAAGAAGGTAGAATTAAGGTCATTGACACTTGCACAACTTCATGGTCATATTTTAGAAACATGGCAAGACCATTGCTTGGAAAAGTGTGTGAGTAAAGATTTCAAGAGACATCAAAAGATGTATTCTGCTTCCTTTTGCAAGGATATAGCTGGAATGCCCGATTGGGGATGCGGAGCACACAATCGTGGTCACTTTGGTTCTGGTTCTTGCTCCTGCAAGAAGAAGAAGAAAAAAGGATTTTATACCTCTGAACCACGCTATCATCCTGATAAAGACTATCGCCACAAATCCAAGCACAGATTTAAAGAATATAGATATAAGAAGCCCTATAAGAAGTCCAAATATAAAGCCAAAAGATATGTTAAGAGAAGGACAGAAAAGGGTAAAAAGAATGTATGTTTCATCTGCGGCAAATCAGATCATTGGGCTGCCAAGTGCCCTGAGAGAAAGTCCCATCCTCGCCTAGCTGCCCTATGTAAAAATCTTGACCCTGCTTGGTGGGATCTGTTTGAACTTTCCCATGATTCTCCTCCTCCTTCCGGAGAAATTGTATATTTCCCTGATGATTATTCTTCTGATTCTGATTTTTCTTGTACAGAGTTTGATAACTCTGCTTTAGCTAAATGTGCCCCTGACTCTTCATCTTCCTCATCCGAGTCTGATTCCGGTGCTGATGCACATTTAGGGGGGTGTAGTCGCCCAAAGTTTGATTTTTCTCTATATATGTTTTCTCGTTTCCCAAAAACTTCTGTACATTCTATTGAGAAGAGTATTGCTGATATTGATTTGCAATTATCTACTATCCCTGTATATAGACACCGAGAGAGAATAGATCTGAGAGAAGAAAAGAAAAGACTGCAAATCCAGCTTGAAACAATGAAAGGGAAAGGAAAAATGTTATATGTTCCTACTGTCCACTATAACCCTGCAGAAATCTACCAAGACTACCCAGGAAGCCATAGTGATAGACAGGCCCATAGAGTAGATAAAGAAAAACTCCTCAGGTTACAACTTAAAGAAAAACAAAGTAAGTTGAAACTACTTCTCAGAGAAATTGAAGAACTTAAAAGTATGATCACTGTCCTTGTCAGTGAAAAAGACCAGTCCTCTGATGAAGAGCTTTCTAAGCAAATAGAGAGAGCTTGTTTCAATCCTGAGTCAAAAGAAGAATCCCCTTCATCTACTCCTCCGCAGTCTCCTCAGTCGCAAAGCCCACATCTTCTTGGTGCTTTGTCTGGTCCAAAAATGTTTATAACAATTAAGTTTTGTCCTGTTGAATTTAGAGATTACTCTATCCAGTGTATGATAGATTCTGGATGTCAATTTAATCTTGTCAAAGGTAATGCTATACCTCCATTTTACTGGGAAAAGACCAATGAATTTGGTTCTGCAATTGAAGGTTCACCTGTTATATTATCTGGTAAAGTTAAGAACTTCCTGGTTCAATTGTCTGGAGTGCACAGTCAGTTATCTTTGTTTAGGTTAGATGTTATAAAAGAAGATTGTGTCTTAGGTTCTGAATTTTTTCAGAAAGTCAGTCCATTTTCTATAGATACAAAGCAAAAGCTTTTCTCATGTACAGTTTTTGGAAAAGCTGTGTCAGTCCCTCTGAGTTTTAATCCTGTACAAAAATGTAAACCAACTCCTGTTGAGTCAAGTCATGTCAAGTCAGTGAGTGCTTTGAATAAAATGGAAAGATGCTTAGCCTATGCAGAAGTGCATGGTGAGAAGGTTGTAGCTGCAATCAAAGAAAAATTGGTTTCAGATTGTTGTTCTAAAAGTACGAATGCTTTCTGGGCTAGAGAGAAATATTTCGTTTCTCTACCTTTTGATCCATTGCAGAAAATTAAACCTATGAAAGCATCAGCCAGATTGATGAGTCCTACAGAAAGAGAATTCTGCTCTAAGGAAATTCAGGAATTGTTAAACAAAGGTTTAATTGAACCATCCAAAAGCCCTTGGGCTTGTAGAGCCTTTGTTATAAATAAGCATTCTGAGCAGAAAAGGGGAAAGCCCAGGTTAGTGGTAAACTACAAACCATTGAATGTTGTTCTGCAGAAAGTAAGGTATCCACTACCTGATAAAGCAAGCTTACTACGGAAAATTACAGGCTGCACAGTTTTTAGTAAGTTTGATTTAAAATCCGGTTTTTATCAGATTGGCATTGAAGCGAAGGATCGCTTCAAAACTGCATTTGTTGTCCCTCATGGACAATACCAGTGGAAGGTGATGCCTTTCGGCATAAATAATGCTCCATCTGAATTTCAAAAAAGGATGGAAGACATATTCAAAGATATTCCCTGGTTGATAGTTTGTATTGATGATATACTCATTTGCTCTAAAAATATTCAAGATCATGTGAAACACCTTCAGAGATTTTATGAGCTTGTTTTTAAACATGGTTTAATCCTGTCTGCTTCAAAAATGGAAGTTGGTAAAACTGAAATGGATTTTCTAGGATTCCATATTAAATCAGGACAAGTTGTGTTGCAGAAGCATGTACTGCAGTCTTTTGAACATTTTCCAGATAAGATATTGGATAAGATGTAGTTGCAAAGGTTTCTAGGAAGCATAAATTATATCAGACCTTTTTACAGAGGTCAGGCAACTGATATACACTGCCTGCAACAGAGACTGAAGAAAAAGCCACCTGCTTGGTCTGAAGAAATGACTTTGGTTGTTCAGAAAATAAAAGCCAAAGTGAAAGATCTTCTTGCTCTTCATTTTCCAAAGGGCAATGGCAAATTGATCATAGAAACTGATGCCTCCTACACTACATGGGGTGGTGTTCTGCTTGAAGAGATAGAAGGAAGAGAAAATATTTGTGGTTATGGTTCGGGTTCATTTAAAGCTGCAGAATTAAATTATCCCCGTAGCCACAAGGAAATTCTTGCTGTTAAAAAAACTGTCCAACATTTTATTTTGTTCTTGAAGCCAGTCAAGTTTACCATAAGGACAGATTTGAAGATTATGCCTGGTATTTTTAAAAATGAAAACTTAATGGCCGAAAATAACTGTAGAATATTGAAATGGTTTATATGGTTATCCAATTTTGATTATGAAATTATATATAAACCAGGTTATTTAAATTGTTTGGCTGACATGCTTACGCGTGAGATTGTGCAACAGAAAGAGGTAGCAGTCAGTTTAAATATGTTTTCAGTTGGTTCCATTTCTGGTTCTAAAGATGATAAAGGTAAAGGCCCTACACCAGCTGAAGGAACTGAACCTGACTATATCAGGAATATGCCACAGAATGCTCTTTTTATGAAATCGTGGGATGAAAGCTTATCTCCAGCTGAAAGAAGAGAATTGTTAGATTATGCAAATAGACATCAAGCTGAAAAGTATCTTAGCTTGACATTAATCAGAGAAATCCAAATAAACCCCTGCAAACTGCATATTCTTGAAAGATGGGAGAAAACCGCTTTTCAAGGGTTTTCGAAAGCTCAGGAGAAGCTCCAGAAATGTCAAGAGCTTTGGTTGGATTGCAATGATGAAAAAGATGGACCTGTTTGGTATGTGGATATAGGTGAGGGAAACCTCACATGGACATCTTATAATTTGATTCTTCAATTTTGCAAGGAACAGACCTCCATTGTAATTTGTGCCGATCCCGGCAATATGAGAAATAAATCTTGGTCCGGTTGGACTGAAATCTTGTTAGATAAGTTCTGTCCAAGAACAAACTGGACAAACAGGCGTGCAAACTTTATATTGCACATGCAAGCAGATATGCAGGTTGCTGATTAGCACAACCTGTGGTTCAAATTCCTGTTACGGCATCATGGTGGCCGTTATACACCTCTAGAGCATACAGTGCAAGTAACTCAGAAATATATCAAGCGGGATGCTAAAGGAAATCGTCTGGATACTAAGATACACCGTCGTCTACTGCCCTTGGACTATAGAGTAGAGTCCATGTTCGCCAGTGAGTTCCTCGACGAATCCCATGAAGTATTACATGGGTCAGATATAGAAAGATGCTTCGGTGATTGGTTGTACCCAGAGCCGGAATATATTGAAGACACTTATGTACCAAAAGACTCCCAGGACATAGATGCTATCCTTGAACAAAGAGAGCTAGAAGAGTGTCTCTACTCAGAAGACGGCTTTGACTGTGCCTGCGGTGGCCAACCTGTTGGTCCACCTAGAGATCCTGAACTTTTTTGTGTTTGCCGGTCCGGTGAAGATTGAAACCGTAATGGTTCGATTGTAATAATTTGTACATATTTACTTTTCTTAATGGAAACCGTGGTGGGCCGGGATTAATTGCTCCACAGTTGTACTTTTGTCGGGACACCTGCCCGAATATTTGTAGGCCATATATGTCGGCCATTGAATCTTTATTTTCGGCGTGATTATGCTTTGTAGGTCAGGTCTTGTCTGCCATTGTCTCATGTCGAATCTGAGTCCCCACATGGCACTGCCTCTAAGGGACGAGATAATAATGGTGCTGTCCCACCATTACCTCAGATTCCTTGCTTTTGACCGGTTGGTGTAAGTTTCTTGTAACTGGATGACCTCTTAGCAAGCTATAAATGCAAGGTCCCAGAAGTCATTTGGCATTAGGAGTTGTGCATTGAGCTGGTTAAGATCTCTGCAAGTAAGAGTCTTAGAGCCGAGCGTTTCCAGTAGTCAGAAGCTCTGCGAGTCTTAGGTGTGAGAGCCAAGGAAGGTATGCTCTGCTGGTTGCCCTTGTGGTAAAACACAGCATCAGAAATCCAAGGTTCGACTCTCTAAATTGGTCAAGTCTGTAATGAATGTTAGTAGGCATATCACTGGAATCCCAGGAGCCTTCGAGTAAGTTCATGCTCTCTGAAGGAGTTCTGAAAGATAAAAGGGCCAGTGACATTGTGTCTAGACATTCTGTCTGTGTGTGTGGTGATGAGCTTCGCTCTCCGAAGCCGATCCACTGTGAGTTTGAGTCTGTAATATGATGCTGATGGAGTAATAAAGCTTTCAAAATTTGGGTGTATTGAGATCCTGGAGCGTATTGGTAGAGCCCAAACTATTTTTCCCGCAATGCAACCAAGAGTGAAAAAGGACATGTTGAACCACAAAGGGGAGAGTAACTAAGTCTTAAAGTCACAAGCGTCGTCGTAATCTTTGTCTTGGTTTAGTTTTCTAAACTTCAGTTAAGTCATTTTAATTTTGGCTTATTGACTTCCAATAAAAGCGTTATAACCATGAATTATAAATACATATGCACATGTGTTTATAAGGGTTAAGTGAGCACATAGGACTTTGTTTAGTACATATTGATATATATACATTTTATGTATATATATGCTCTTTTATTAGAGATAAAGTTATGAGCATCTTTTTATTAATATGTTTTTATATATGCTAAATCTGGTTTACATTATATCTACATATGTTATATATGTATGTTAGTGATATATATGATGGTTATATATATATATAGTAAATAAAGGTGCTCTTATGTAATTCATTGAAGGAACCTATAATTGTAATGTTATGACTATGCCTTTATTAAAATGAATATAATTCTTGAATAATTGTAAATGCCTATTGGTTTGGCATGTGGATGCTTTTTGTATATATATATAAATATATATATATTTTAATATAATTTCAAATACTATGTATATAGATATCCATAATACTTAAACAAAAATGTTTATAACGTTTAAGGTTGTGAGGAATCATTTGTTTCAATGTTTTAATTTAAATTATAGAGATTACCATGACAAGTGTTATGGTAGCTAGTATTTCATACGTTGTCCAAGGTAAAGAGGCGCTTGGGGTTTGCAAAGTGTAGAACCCATGGGAGCTATTTAATATTATTAATATATTTTTTTCTTTTATGAATGCATATACTCTTTTCTATGTATAACGTGTTTGACCTAGTTTGGGGTTGCGATCGTTTTACGGATGGACAGGTGTCCCTCACCCACGGTCACGATTTACTTGGGGAGTATCTCGACGAGCTAAAGGCTGGGGGTTAAAGAAGAGGGGGAGCGGCGATGGATGGGCTCTCCCTACTCGGTACACTTATGGGGATGGCATATTTTTTGGGTGTGTAGTTCCCTCGGCATGGAGGCGTAATGCTTGTCGGGGAAGGCTGGAAGAGCCGGAGGTGTTGCAGTTCGTGTTATGTGCTGCTACCCATTGTTTGGGAGGCGCATTTCTTAAAATCGTTTTGAATGCTCTGCGAAGTGGGTTAAAACCTGCTGATATTTTGTTACTGGTTTTACTGCATTTTGAATGCCCTACTTTTGTAAATCTTTTGGAATGAATGAAGGTGTTCAAACTCTGGGTGCTCCCATTGCCGGGATGAAGGCGTTGAGCGCTATATGTCTCCCATCGATGGCAACCAAAATCCCTTAAACCTGGTCGGAGATTGTTGGTATGCATTATTAGCCCCTGTCGGTTCCCAACGAGGACAACGAAAACCGTTTAACGCTCTGTATCTCCTCTCTTAGGATATCAGTGCTACGGGCCTTTTGTTATTATGCTGCGTTATGGGGAGAGGAATGCGGTAGGCGCTGGATCCCATTTTATGCTTGCATTTTGACATAAACGTTTCCTTTTTATCTCTGCATAGTTGACTACCCGAAACGCTTTGGATCCTATAGGCTCGTTGTATTCAATCTACACGAGATCGTGTTGGGTGCAGCCGAAGTTCTGTCTTTCTATTGTTTTCCTTTTTACCTGCGTGGGGTTGTAAAGAGATGTAGCACCCTAAATGGATTCTTCAATGGTATTGTATTCTCGTTTGGAGTTGCATGCGTGGAGGCTGGAAGGCGTAGAGCCTCTATAGGGTCTCTATTTCATTGTATTGTTTTATTTTTCTGGCTTATTGCTGAGAAAATCACGACGTTGGAGATAGCTTGAAACAGAGCATCAACATCCTGTATCTTGTCTTTATCCATTTTGGTTTCCGAGGGCTTTGTGTCTTTATGACCCTGAGGCCCGTATCCTTGGCTGTACGTAGAAGGTTTCGTGGAGATCCCTTTCATTTTCCATTAGATTTATATTTATTTATTGATTTTACTGCGCGAATGGTAGAGGGTTGGGATGCTCTGGCGTTTATTTTCTTTGAGAGTGGTAAGTTCCAGTCGTTTTTATTTGCTTATGCTGCAAACCGAAGACGGAAACACCATTTTAATTTAGGCCAACGCTGTATGTTGCCCTTGTTTGCGGTGTATCCGGTATGCTTACTTACTTACATTGTTTGCATGTAACACTTGGTAGTATGCAATGCTTGTTGAATGCACTTCTTGACCTCACGACGGCGTAGGGTGTTGGGTATCGACCCCTTAATAGAGATGTGCATATTTATAAATTGCTTTTAGAATGGGAGCTAGTTGATGTTGGATGCATTGGGATGAATGCATTCGTAATATTCAAACCAAGGTGGCAGGCTCTCGAATGTCTTAATAAAAGAAGGAGATTTTGTTATGCTTTGTTTACTTTGTATGAAAAATGACTTCCTACTTTTTTTATACAATGACTTCCATGATACATGGATTTATAAAAGAAATAGTGAGGATGTTTTATAAAGTTACATAAGGTTGTAAAATAGCTACGTGGTATGTATATACATATATCATTAAAAGGTTATAGGATTTATATATGTTGTTATCCAATGGCCATAATTTTCATACAATGGTTGGGTTTCGTACACATATTGTATTGAATGGTTGAGTATATATATATTTCATATTTTGGGGTATAACATGAATATATATTTATATATTATATATTTGTTGCATTCAAAAAAATTATAAAGTGGCTCGGTATTACCTTTCACCCAAAAAGGGGTTATGTTATGTTTATAAATTGTATACATTGGTGATAAGGTATATTAGAGAATGCACAATGGTCACGTTTAAGTCATAATATATCTAGGATGCATTGGGTGTATGCCGGTGGCCAAGAGGTATATCCCATACAATAGTTGTGGTATTTGTTTGAAGCATTGTTTGGTTTGCATTTAGTACATGCATGTACATAAATAATGGTTGTATTGTATGACATCTTGGCTTTGCATGTCGAATGCACGATTTGCATGCTGAGTCTTTTCTCATACGTTCTTATAAACTTCAAGATGCTTGTGTAATATGATATCTTGTGTGGATATGTCGGATGCATTAGGTGCATGTCGGAACGTTTTATGGTTGTCGCACGCATCGATGTTATTATATATGGTATGACTGCCGTAATCGAAGGTCAGTAGACACATGTTTATGTCATGGGGCATAAAAGGCCAAGTCGGGAGTACCGACTTGGGCCCGCTAAGAACAACACCATAACTATGCATGAGGTTAGGACACGAGAAGTGTCTAGGTAGGAGTACTACCTTTAGAATTGCAGGAGTACTGCATTCACCTCTAGAGTGTGTGTGATTGGTTCTAGGGCGACAAGACTTAAGAAGTTCTATCTCGTTGTGGATCACCATGCTTAGCTCAGGGGTGGCCTTTGGATGGACTGAGTATATGCCGTCGAAGAGCCTATGGTTGGGAGGAGCATTGCATTGCCCACATTATTTCCCCTATTACATGATTATGTTTGTGATATTAATTTGATGTATCTTGATTAATGAAATGATGTTTATAGTTGTTGTAGTATGTTTTTATTGTACTAATGCGTGTTGTGAGCATCAATGATGAATACAGGAATAAGACGACAACAAGAATGACCACTCCTCAGTCTTACCAAGGTGGTAATAGAAGTATGTTTGTAAAGTTATTATGCGCATGGATATATATGTTGGCTCATCTGATTGGTTCCTTATGTGTATTCGACATGAATGAAAGTAAGGAGTATGTTTACTTATTCATATACTCGTGTATAATTGATTGTTGGATAACCACAAGAAATAGGTTACCTTTGATTGAAAAGATATTTCCATATGATGCTAACCCTAGGAAAGTGAGGGTCATACACATGCTTAGAGTTTCACCATTTTATATCATTGATGTGAGAACATATATTAGACATTATATTTAACGGGAAGGCATGTTATTATGAATGCATATAATAATGAATAAGCCACATGTGCTTAATTGTGTCGTCAGCATCTTAACAGAAGTATGACGTGCCGCAACCATTAAATTGTCTTTAGCTAAGAGTCTTAATAATTAATTATTTTCTACATAAACGACTTTGTTAATTAATGTTGTCTTTATAAGCATTTATTATTTCCGCGTTAACAATTATTAACCATTAATCCTATTTTTATTATTTTTTTAAATTTTTATGAAATTATCGGGATGTTACATATGACATCGGAGCTGTAGGTTACAGCACTCGGGCTTGATGGGCTCAACATGAAATAAGTAGGTGTGAAAGTTGACTAGTCAAATTGTTTTGTTTCATTTTGGATACAGGGACTGGAATGGATGAGGGGTGATGTCATCTAAAGTGCAACTTCAAGTTCTCCCAAGAAGAATAAAGATAAGTATTTTCAACATTTCGTTTTCTTCAAAAATTATGAGTGAGGTATGATATCCTTATCGTAAGTTTTCCTTGCTAGATAAAAGGTGTAGGTGCACATTGTTTTTTTTTTTTTTAATTTTGATAGTATGATTATTGCAAGAATATATGTCGACTATGTTTTTCGTTTTATTCCAAGGAACCAATAGCATAGAGTTGTCTACAGTATTTGTTAACCGAGAATATTGTTAACTAGAGTAAATTTGACATACCTGTAGTTCATAGGTTACAAATTATAGTAAATATATGAGTAAATTTATATGGTAAAATGACTAATGTAATTGAATACTATTTATGAAGAGTCAGTGTCATGTTAAAAGTTAAGATTCTATTTCTTAACACAAATCATATTTTCTTACCGTATGTGAATTTTTTTTTATTAAATCCTAAAGAAGTTGCATGCAATGTTCCTAAAGGTTTAAATGGTCTTAATTTAGAATGCATTATGACAAAATCTTCATAGATAAACTCTTGGTAGGGACTGCCTTATTTCTCCAATAAAAGGTTGATGTACATCAAATTAAAAGATCTTGTTAATAGTAGGGGTTTGATTATTGGCGAAGAAGAATTCCAACCTTGTTGTGATTGGTTGAGCACGGGATCTTTTAACATTTTAAAGTTCATTAAAGAAATTTTTGTATAATAAGTTTCAATTTGAAATGAGTTTGTATGTTTGTAACAAAGTGGACCTCAAAACCCACATTTAAAGATGTTGAAGAGTTTACATCAAGATGAAGTGAAGAGGATGCATACGTTAATTGAACGAGCATAGGTGTTCAATGGTTGATCAATTAAATAAAATAATTTTTTATTTATACTAACATTTCAGGAAGTGATATTAAGTTCGACGGATGACGTGATCAAGAAAGAACGTGAATTATAAAACCACTTATACAGATAAGCAAGCTAATCGCTCAAAAGTAAGTAAAGATTTACCTTATCACAAATAATGGTAAGACTTATTATTGATATGTATCCATGAAAATGCAAAGAATATGATAAGTGAATCTAATTTCGTTGTTATTACGTGTGGCATACAAGAAATAATAAATGTTTGTCTACCCTTGCAAGTTCTACTTGCTATTTCATCTCCTAAGTTATTATCATTTAATTTTGTACATGTTGAGTTAGAATCCTTTTGATAATGCAGAAGAAAAAAGTTTAAAGTTCTAATCTGTTTAAGATCCTGTATCCTGTTGGAAGAATGTTTACTGATCCATTAGAAGGAATGGAGGCTGTTAGAAGGCATGGGACAGATGGCAGCATTTGCACTCCACCACTAGCTGTTGGTTATGGGACAACTACCCCTAAAATTGTGGCATTCCCCCTCCAGGTGGAGGGAGGTGAGCAAGTAGCTCACTAATGACCAGTTAACTACAAAAAGGCCTAGGCAGCCTATATAAGGCAATTCGAATTGAGCAGGAAGCTCTTACAATATTTTCTGCAGAAATATTCCTCATGTACATCAGGTGATGACTGAGAGATTCGAATTAGGGAGGCTATGTGAGAGTGCAATTGTGAGTCTGCAAGTTATTACTGAGAAGGAAAACCAGAGGTGATGGTGCAGGTCTCCTTGACTGCTAAAATTATTTTGTTGGAGAACCTCGCTGTTACAAGAGGATTGATCTCAGCTTCTGAAGTTTCTTTCTCCTGGTGGTTCAGTAAACAAGTCTCCTTGAGTGTTTCGTCTTCTATTTAATTTATTTAATATTGTGCAAATTTCAGTCATTCTTGGACACTTGTCCAAATATAAAACTTTACAATAAAAGTTAAAATAATATTTTCTTCCAACATAAATTTTTTAAGCAAAAGGGAAACTATGTTTTGAGTTGCAGAGTAAGACTGTCAAATTTTCCTGCTGAGTTGCAGAGGGCTCATGTTTTGTATGCAAGTCTCCATGATTGTTGAAGTACAAAAGAGCGTTTTGTATACAAGTCTCCATGAATGCTGAAGTACAAAAGAGTGTTTTGAATGCAAGTCTCCATCATTGTTGAAGTACATGTAATGTTTTGATTTAACATCGTACTTAGTATGCTGATGGAATAATGCATGTATATTTTTTGCTGACACATTGGATGTGATATGGTCACTTCGTGTGACAGTTGTTGCTTTTGCATGATAAAATGAAGGCACTTAGGGGTGCTAATTATCTTTTTGTTTTGGCGAATACAGTTTCAGGCTAAATTTGAGCAACTTTAATATCACATTGCAAGAATTAATATCTGTATATTGTAAACTAACATGCAAGGATGTCAACAAGACATTGCAAGTAAAATAAATATGCACCGTAAGACAATAAATGACTATGAATGAGAGCATGTGGCTCCAAAGTTTTATGTTTTGTATCACGAAACTAACATGTGAACCAGGTGGGACTGGTACTGGTAACTTTGCAAAGTAAGTGCAATTTTCCAAGAAAGGGAGCATGGTGATGCGGGGAATAAGCATTGCAGGTATAAAAACCATGTTTTTATGATGTTTTTATTACCATAATATTATGTTGTAATATATATTGGCAGGACAGTTGGTTTGCATGCGATAGAAATGCAAGAAAGCAAGATGGACCGGGGAAATAGTGCAAAAAGTGGCAACACTGAGGACGGTGTTATTTCAAGAGGGCGAGTTTGTCACGTCTCCATCTCTGGTAAAAGATTTTAATTATTTAATTTTGTCTATCTGCATGATGACACTAATTAGAGCCCAAACTATTTTTCTCGCAATGCAACCAAGAGTGAAAAAGGGCATGGTGAACCACAAGGGGGAGAGTAACTAAGTCTTAAAGTCGCAAGCATCGTCGTAATCTTTGTTTTGGTTTAGTTTTCTAAACTTGAGTTAAGTCATTTTAATTTTGGCTTATTATCTTATCATAAAAGCGTTATAACCATGAATTATAAATACATATGCACATGTGTTTATAAGGGTTAAGTGAGCACATAGGACTTTGTTTAGTACATATTAATATATATACATTTTATGTATATATATACTCTTTTATTAGAGATAAAGACATGAACATCTTTTTCTTATTATTATGTTTTTATATATGCTAAATCTTGTTTACATTATATCTACATATGTTATATGTATGTTGGTGATATATATGATGGTTATATATATATATATATAAAATAAAGGTGCTCTTATGTAATTGATTGAAGGAACCTATAATTGAAATGTTATGACTATGCCTTTATTAAAATGCATATAATTCTTGAATAATTGTAAATGCCTATTGGTTTGGCATGTGGATGCTTTTTGTATATATATATAAATACATATATTTTAATATAATTTCAAATACTGTGTATATAGATATCCATAATACTTAAATGAAAATGTTTATAACGTTTTAGGTTGTGAGGAATCATTTGTTTCAATGTTTTAATTTAAATTATAGAGATTACCCTAACAAGTGTTATGGTAGCTAGTATTTCATACATTGTCCAAGGTGAAGAGGCGCTTGGGGTTTGCAAAGTGTAGAACCCATGGGAGCTATTTAATATTATTAATATATTTTTTTCTTTTATGAATGCATATACTCTTTTCTATGTATAACGTGTTTGACCTAGTTTGGGGTTGCGATTGTTTTTCGGATGGACAGGTGTCCCTCACCCACGATCACGCTTTACTTGGGGAGTATCTCGACGAGCTAAAGGCTGGGGGAGTAAAGAAGAGGGGGAGCGGCGATGGATGGGCTCTCCCTGCTCGGTACACTTCTGGGGATGGCATATTTTCTTTTGGGTGTCTAGTTCCCTCGGCATGGAGGCGTAATGCTTGTCGGGGAAGGCTGGAAGAGTCGGAGGTGTTGAAGTTCATATTATGTACTGCTACCAATTGTTTGGGAGGCGCATTGCTTAAAATCGTTTTGAATGCTCTGCGAAGTGGGTTAAAACCTATTAATATTTTGTTACTGGTTTTACTACGTTTTGAATGCCCTACTTTTGTAAATCTTTTGGAATGAATGAAGGCGTTCAAACTCTGGGTGCTCCCATCGCCGGGATGAAGGCGTTGAGCGCTATATGTCTCCCGTCGATGGCAACCAAAATCCCTTAAACCCGGTCGAAGATTGTTGGTATGCGTTATTAGACCCTATCGGTTCCCAACGAGGACAACGAAAACCGTTTAACGCTCTGTATCTCCTCTCTGAGGATATCGGTGCTACGAACCTTTTGTTATTATGTTGCGTTATGGGGAGAGGAAGGCAGTAGGCACTGGATCCCATTTTATGCTTGCATTTTGACATAAATGTTTCCTTTTTATCTCTGCGTAGTTGACTACCCGAAACGCTTTGGATCCAATAGGCTCGCTGTATTCAATCTACACGAGATCGTGTTGGGTGCAGGCGAAGTTCTGTCTTTCTATTGTTTTCCTTTTTACCTGCGTGGGGTTGTAAAGAGATGTAGCACCCTGAATGGATTCTTCAATAGTATTGTATTCTCATTTGGAGTTGCATGCGTGGAGGCTGGAAGGCGTAGAGCCTCTGTAGGGTCTCTATTTCATTGTATTGTTTTATTTTTCTGGCTTATTGCTGAGAAAATCACGACGTTGGAGATAGCTTGAAACAGAGCATCAACACCCTGTATCTTTTCTTTATCCATTTTGGTTTCCGAGGGCTCTGTGTCTTTATGACCCTGAGGCCCGTATCCTTGGCTGTACGTAGAAGGTTTCGTGGAGATCCCTTTCATTTTCCATTATATTTATATTTATTTATTGATTTTACTGCGTGAATGGTACAGGGTTGGGATGCTTTGGGGATTATTTTCTTTGAGTGTGGTAAGTTCCAGTTGTTTTTATTTGCTGATGCTGCAAACCGAAGACGGAAACATCATTTTAATTTAGGCCAATGTTGTATGTTTCCCTTGTTTGCGGTGTATCCGGTATGCTTACTTACTTACATTGTTTGCATGTAACACTTGGTAGTATGCAATGCTTGTTGAGTGCACTTCTTGACCACACGACGGTGCAGGGTGTTGGGGATCGGCCCCTTAATAGAGATGTGCATATTTATAAATTGCTTTTAGAATTGCAGCTGGTTGATGTTGGATGCATTGGGGTGAATGCATTTGTAATATTCAAACCAAGGTGGCAGGCTCTCGAATTTCTTAATAAAAGGAGATTTTGTTATGCTTTGTTTACTTTGTATGAAAAATGATTTTCTATTTTTTTATACAATGACTTCCATGATACATGGATTTATAAAAGAAATAGTGAGGATGTTTTATAAAGTTACATAAGGTTGTAAAATAGCCACGTGGTATGTATATACATATATCATAAAAAGGTTATAGGATTTATATATGTTTTTATCCAATGGCCATAATTTTCATACAATGGTTGGGTTTCGTACACATATTCTATTGAATGGTTGAGTATATATATATTTCATATTTTGGGGTATAACATGAATATATATTTATATATTATATATTTGTTGCATTCAAAAAAAGTATAAAGTGGCTAGGTATTACCTTTCACCCAAAAAGGGGTTATGCTATGTTTATAAATTTTATAGATTGGTGATAAGGTATATTAGAGAATGCACAATGGTCATGTTTAAGTCATAATACATCTTGGATGCATTGGGTGTATGTCTGTGGCCAAGAGGTATATCCCATACAATAGTTGTGGTATTTGTTTGATGCATTGTTTGGTTTGCATTTAGTACATACATGTACATAAATAATGGTTATATTGTATGACATCTTGGCTTTGTATGTCGAACGCACGATTCGCATGCTGAGTCTTTTCTCATACGTTCTTATATATTTCATGATGCTTGTGTAATATGATATCTTGTGTGGATATGTCGGATGCATTAGGTGCATGTTAGAACGTTTTATGGGTCGTCACATGCATCGATGTTATTATATATGGTATGACTTCTGTAATCGAAAGTCAGTAGACACATGCTTATGCCATGGGGCATAAAAGGCCAAGTTGGGAGTACCGACTTGGGCCCGCTAAGAACAACACCACAACTATGCACGAGCTTAGGACACGAGAAGTGTCTAGGTAGGAGTACTACCTTTAGAATTGCAAGAGTACTGCATTCACCTCTAGAGTCTGTGTGATTGGTTCTAGGGCGATGAGACTTAAGAATTTCTATCTCGTTGTGGATCACCGTGCCCAGCTCGGGGGTGGCCCTTGGATGGACTAAGTATATGCCATCGAAGAGCCTACGGTTGGGAGCATTGCATTGCCCACATTATTTCCCCTATTACGTGATTATGTTTGTGATATTAATTTGATGTATCTCGATTAATGAAATGATGTTTATAGTTGTTGTAGTATGTTTTATTGTACTAATGCGTGTTGTGAGCATCAATGATGAATACAGGAATAAGACGACAACAAGAATGACCACTCCTCAGTCTTACCAAGGTGGTAAGAGAAGTATGTTTGTAAAGTTATTATGCGCATGGATATATATGTTGGCTCGTCTTATTGTTTCCTTATGTGTATTCGACATGAATGAAGTAAGGAGTATGTTTACTTATTCATATACTCATGTATAATTGATTGTTGGATAACCACAAGAAATAGGTTACCTTTGATTGAAAAGATATTTCCATATGATGCTAACCCTAGGAAAGTTAGGGTGATACACATGCTTAGAGTTTCACCATTTTATATCATTGATTTGAGAACATATATTAGACATTATATTTAATGGGAAGGCATGTGATTATGAATGCATAGAATAATGAATGAGCCACATGTGCTTAATTGTGTCGTCAGCATCTTAACAGAAGTATGACGTACCGCAACCATTAAATTGTCTTTAGCTAAGAGTCTCAATAATTAATTATTTTCTACATAAACGACTTTTTTAATTAATGTTGTCTTTATAAGCGTTTATTATTTCTGCGTTTACAATTTTTTTTTTCCTCAGAAAAAATCGTAATTTTATTTCAAATAGATGATCAAAATTACATTCTGCACATGTAGTAGAATCACTGAGATCCCTACATTGTCACATATTTTCTATCCCTTATTATCATCATATCGATCCCATATTACTGTTGTCCATACAATATTACTGCTGTCCTAACAACCGCATAATCCGGTTTCATAAAATACTGTTACATGAACGTAACCATCAATGTAATGCTGCACTATCTCTCACATCTTTGCTTCAATTTCTTCAAAGAAAAGGACTGTGATAATAGCTGAAAGTGCCCTCAGGTGAATGAATTGTAATCCTCCAAGTGCCATGAGCTAATTCCTGTTGCGTCGCTACCTTGGATAGCTGATCAGCCATCCCATTCCTCTCCCGGTATATATGTTTAACCTGATCACCTCCTCCAGAATGGGTAATAGTACCATAACATGACAGGAATTTATCTCCTTAGCCCAGTTGATAACTAACAATGAATCCCCAAAAATCTGTAGAGATAGACAGCCTTGTTCAAGAGCAAATAACATCAACAATTTAAGAGACATAATTTCTGCATAGTTATTTGTTCCTCTCCCCAAACCTGCCACAAGATGAAAAAAATGGGACTCAAATTTGTGAAGGACTGCCCCCCCTCCACACACCGAATGATGTTCTGTTGAAGCGCCGTCAAAGTAGGCCCACGACATGGATTGATCGATCATCTCCCCTCGCACCGGTCGAGTTCTAAACGCCTATACTGGAGCCAAGTAATGTTGTAAGACCGCCACCGCTTGAGCTGCCACGGACTCCAACGGAACCCGTCTGTCATGAAAAATAAGCAAATTTCTGGTTATCCAGATGCCCCAGGCAAATATACACGGGAAGGCCCGATATGGTTTTGCCTTATTAATTGTCCACCAACCTTCGAACGCCTCCAGAACACAGTCGCCCCTCCACCGCGTCTTAAAATCCAAATAACTGCTAGTGCCATCCCAAATAGCCTGTGAGAATCGACAATGAACAAATAGATGGGCAATGGTCTCTTCCGCATCCCTACAAAGTGGACAGATTCCCGGACCCTGGAGAAATCGTTTTTGTAGAATGTCCCAGGTAGGTGCCTTATTTTCCAGTATAGCCCAGAAGAGTAATTTCGCTTTACCCGGACACCTAAGCTTCCACAGATATTTCCACCACCACACCAATTCCCTGTTATGGATTTCCACATGCAGCTGGATATATCCATTCTTTGGTGTGTAAATGCCCGAGGGATGGTGATCCCATATAAGTTCATTAACCCGATTGGTCAAACGAATATTAGTAAGACGTAATATCCGCAGAAAATCCACCCAAGCCCCCTGCAATTCTGCAGAGATCTCCAGTCGCTGTGCTGATATCCACCCCTGATGCCATAGTGTAGATGTACCCGGATCCTCAATGTCAGCCAGGAAATTACATCCTCGAGCACCCAAATAATTCCTCAATTCCACAGGAAGGACATGACCTCCCCTGCAACCAACCCAAGGGTCCAGCCCAATACGTAGGAGACGCCCATTACCTATCCTCCACACTAATCCAGATCCGACCAAAGCGAAATGCTGCACCACCGCTTTCCAGACCACAGAGCAATTTGTCCTCGACTTATTTCCTAGCCTTATCCATTCGAGAAGAGTAAGAGGGGCAATATATTTATGATATACCACTCTTGTCCAGAGACTATGTGTATGGATAAGATGCCACGATACTTTGGCCCCCAAGGCTTTTGCGAACAGAAAAATATTCTTCAACCCCCATCCTCCCAGTGCTTTAGGGGTAGCAATTTTTCCCCATTTGACCCACACCAATGCACGATGCTCACCCTTACCCTTCCAAAGAAAGGCAAAACACAACCTCCGAATCCGCTCCAGGACTCCAATGGGGATCCAAGCAAGAGACATCCAATACACCGGAATTGCTTCCAAAACTGATTTAACCAGGACTAGCCTCCCAGCCCTAGAGAGCCATTTGTGACTCCATCCATGTAGGCGCTGTTCTAGTTTTGCAATTAACCAGTGCCAATCAGCCTTCAGATAAGCATTCGGTTTCAGGTGAAAGCCAAGGTACTTTAATCCATCATCAATATCCATAGTCCTATATGGTAGTATGTTAGCCATTCTATGAATCTCCTGCTCAGTTAATTGCGAGCATGTGATAGAAGATTTGTCAATATTTACTAACATACCCGCTGCAATTTGCAATAAATGGATTCCTTCAACCACCTTATCAATATCCTGTCGCGTGCCATCACAAAATATCAGAATGTCATCAACAAAAAGGAGATGTGTAATAAACATAACCTGTGATATGGATATGCCCCGAAAGGAGCCATCAGCTTTTGCAGTCAATATAAAACGGCTGAGTCCTTCAGCAACAAGTAGAAACAGCAGCGGAGAGAGGGGGCATCCCTGTCGTAGACCCCTTCCCGCATGGAAAAATGGACTAGCAGAACCATTGATTAGTACAGAAAAGCTCACCGTAGTGATGCAGGCCATAATCCAACGAATAAATTCGTAGCAGAACCCCAGGTGAGTTAATAGCATCCGGATATACAGCCAGCTAACCCTGTCAAATGCTTTGGAGAGATCAATCTTAATCACAGCACCCTTCTGTTTCCGAACTTTCAGAGTGTGTAATCCTTCCTGGGCCACTCCAATGGCCTCATGAATTTGGTGACCTTCCAGGAAGCCAAATTGCTCACAAGAAATATGCTGAGACAATATTTTTTGGAGTCTCCGCGCCATAACCTTAGAGATGATCTTATAGATACAATTGCATAGAGAGATAGGTCTGAATTCATCAAAGCTTACAGGCTTGTCCGTCTTCGGAATAAGAGCTATAAAGGTGGAGTTGAAAGGGCCATGGACAAACCCAGCCTTACGCGATTCTTCCACCACATGCAATAACTCCTCCCCGAAGAATTCATAGAAGCCTAAGAAGAATTCAATAGGCCAGCCATCTGGCCCCGGGCTTTTATCTTTTTGAAAGGATTGCATAACCATCGAGAGCTCAATCGGCAACACCTCCTCCATCAGCATCCTATTATCTTCCTCCCCCACAAACCGAGGGAACACCTGAGTCACCCGAATAACCTCAGCTATGGAAGCTCCTGGTTGTGCAGTGAATAAATCGCCAAAATGTCGGACACCCATCTCTGCTAATCCATCAAAACTGGAGACCAGTTCTCCTTCTGCTGAAGTTAATTCCCAAACAGAGTTTGTGAATTTTCTCCCTTTAGCATAATTTTGAAAAAATTTTGTATTCTCATCACCACACTGAAGCCAAATCGCCCTACTCTTCATTCTCCACATCTCTTCTCGCTCACACAGAATATCATTCCTTCGTCGTTCCCACTCCGTCAGTTCACCTTTCTGCTGATCATCCAGAAATCCCATCCCCAGACAATTAAGAATCCTATCAATATTCATCTCAGCAGCCCGCAGAGTCTGCTCATCAATCGCCCTCTTCTCATGAGCCCAGGAAATAGTGGCCTCTTTAATTCGCATAAGATTGTGTTGAAAGTGTGCCCCAGCATGCAATTGAGAATCATGAGGGCGATGAACCCACAGATCCTGAACCAGCTTAAGAAAATCCACCTCCTTCAGCCAACTAGGATTAAATTTGAAAGGGCTAGGAGGTTTTTTCCTTCTACCTCGTAGCTCCAGAAAGATGGGACAGTGATCAGATATCCCACCTGATCCTACCCACTGTCTGACAACATCAACACCCTGTGCCAATACATCGGCCACCAGAAACCTATCCAGTCTCTTAGCCACCCTCTGATCCCCAGTTCTCTTATTTCTCCAAGTCGGATTTAACTTGGGTGGTAAGATATCAAGCAGATCCTTCCTTGCAAATGCTTGTATGAAATAATTTGCTAAAGCATCCGGAACAGCCCTAGGCCCCCACACTTCAGAAATCCCCAGAGTAAGATTTAAGTCCCCACCCAAGATCACATCCTTACCATCAAACAGATCCATATCCAACAAGGAGTCCCAGAATCCCACCCTATTTAAATAGGGCCCGTAGATATTGAGAACAGTGATCATCCTACCGATCTCTGCATCCCAAACTTCCAAACCTATGCCAGAAGAGATTCCCCAAGAACTATCACATCTGCAGCACTTTACCTTCCATCCCGATGCCAGCCCGCCAGATCGCCCCCGAGCATCCACTCCAACAAACTTCCAACCTGGAAGCAAAGATTCTAAAGTCTGTACCACATCTACACTGCCACCCAAAGTTTCTTGCAACAGTAAAACATCCGGTTGATTTAAGTCTACCAACCTCTGAAGCGACGATTTTTTAATGGGACTCGCCAACCCACGACAGTTGAAAGACATAATTTTCATAATGAACCCCCATCCTGGGTTTTCACTGATCTAAGCGCCCACTCAATAGAAGATTGTGTACCCATCACGAGATCCACTTTAGCCCGATCTTGAGCTTTAGACAATAGGGATCTTCGGCCCCGACCTTTCCCCCCAACACTATATGCCAAATCGGGAAGTCCCTTTCCCCCCGATCCAATGTTAGGTATCTCCCTACTGCGAAGAGCATAACGGATGTTTCTACCCTCAGAGCTGGTTGAGAATTTGGTGGACGTGTAAACTCCATCCTCCTCAGTCAAACAACAAGTAGTAGCCGGGCAAGGTAAGACCGTATGGGCAAGTGGTGTAGACCCAATCCTACCCCCCCCCAAATCAATAGTGTCATCAGATAAGGAAACAGGAGGAGATAAGAAATGAGACTTACCCGTGGGTTTCGTGGGTGAACCCCGTCGATCAATGGAACGCTCCGATAGCTTACTGGAAGTGACCCGAGTAGTAGGGGTCGCTGGAAACACCCCCTCATTAACAGGATCAGCACTCCCAATATTCTCCTTTCCATCGTTCACCAATGGAGGAAACCATGCCTCTGAGCCATGACGCCCACATATATCCGATGTAACCACTGAATCAAAGATCACCCCCCTGTCATTAGCAGACCCACTCCCATCATCCACCACCACCTGGGAGCTCGCCTTCGACAATGGATCTGCACCTACTTTAGCAACTGCACCGGTCAGGGGCTTACATGTCCGAAACGGTAAAGGGAAGCTGGCTACCAGATGTCCATGAACGTGGCAGCGGTGACACCTAAACGGCACACCCACATAATCCAGAATTTGAACATAGTCCCCTTCCTTTGATTTAACATTAATCTCAGCAGAGAGTCCCATCCGAAGATCTATATTGACCAGTATCTTAGCCACCGTGTAAATGCCAGTCTCAAGGTGGGAGGAATCAGAACACACATATTCACCAAGAAAATTTCCTATCTCAGCAAACCTCGTTTCATTCCAAAGATGCATGGGAAACCCAGGAAGCTTCACCCACATCGGTTCTTTAACAATCTTCTCCGATTTTGAATGGAAGAAGGGGGACCAGCTCTTCAGAACAAGAGGGACACCCGACATTGACCAATGTCGTCTTAATACAACGTCTACCTCCCCTTTGTTTGAAAAGATGAAGGAGAACCATCCTTTCGTCAATACCCTGACTTCAGGGGCTGATGACACATAATTCTGCCACTTCTCATCCGCCCAACGCTGAAGGAAACCACGACCAAATCTTCTGCCCCGAACATGTCCAACCATAGCCGTGAGAGAGTAATCCTCCGCCTCTGCCACCGAAACATCCACCCCCAGCACTAACAGGTCGTTCCTCTTCCGTTCTTTAACCGTCTGAGCTGATTTTTTGAGTGAGTTAGCCTTTGCAGAAGGCCCAGTTCGAGGACCATGTAGGGATTCGACAATTGGTGAATATTCTCCACCACCCTTGGCATCCTTCACATGACCACAGGAAAATAAAGCCCTGGGAACGGGCCCAGTATTTACCTCTGTCCCCCCGCCTGTCATGGAGGGACCAGACAAAAGCCCCGACCGCATCATCCCAGCAATGTATTCACCATCAGCAAAAGTCTCTCGGTCTCCTTCTCCAACCGAGGTGTGTCCCAAATCTTTCATCATGCTAATCCCTAGCACCAATCAAGTAAACAGAACCGCTGCCAGTACTGGAACCCCAGAAAGATAAAAGAAAAAAAAGAAAAAAGTGGCCGACCGCCAATCCACAATCCCAGAGATCAGCAAACATCACCACGCTGCCTACATCGATCCTCACACAACCCCCAATAAAATAAAGAACACCACCTTCATCCCCAGTTAATTAGCAAGACCAACCCACGTCGCTCCCCATCAAATGCTCCACATGTCACCAGAATTCAGAATCCTTCAATCAGCAAAGAATCCTTCATTCCAAATTGCAGGTTCATGAACCGACCAAATGAATCAAGGGATGCCAAAATGGTGTTGCCAATAACCCTGGCAGGGAAGGCCGCAAATGATAATGCCGAGAGGAGGGATAATGAGCAGGTATTTAATATTCCAGTCCCATCCTTAAATCCACTGCTGCAGGCATCCAAGAAAGTCAACCGCAGGGCCAATTCCATATTTCTCCAAAGAATTCGAGTCAATCAACATTCCATCAAGGGTAATCAACAGATCATCAGTGTAGCTGCTCACGGCCATCGATCGATTCTCCTGGATGGTCCATGACGGAAGTTGTAATTTCTTGAATCGAGTTCCATACAACTTGCAGCTCCAGCTTCCCGATCCCTTGCAAAACAGCTAGTTCACCAGAATACCAAACCCATGGCTACAAGAGGAATCGATACAAACAATCGATCCTCTGTGGGCTTCAGCTAGTAATATGCACCAGTAGCAATAAACTCCATAGTCTAGCGTACTCCTATGAATCTCACTTTCTTGGAGCTCAATTCTCCCAATCATTTTGTTGTGTATGTTTATCTCCCGCGTTTACAATTATTAACCATTAATGTTGATTTAATTTTTTTTTTTAATTTTTATGAAATTATCGGAATGTTACATATGGCATCAGAGCTGTAGGTTACAGCACTCGGGCTTGATGGGCTCAACATGAAATAAGCAGGTGTGAAAGTTGACCAATCAAATTGTTTTGTTTCATTTTGGATACATGGACTGGAATGGATGAGGGGTGATGTCATCTAAAGTGCAACTTCAAGTTCTCCCAAGAAGAATAAAGATAAGTATTTTCAACATTTCGTTTTCTTCAAAAATTATGAGTGAGGTACGATATCCTTGTCGTAAGTTTTCCTTGCTAGATAAAAAGTGTAGGTGCAAATTTTTTTTTTTTTTATAGTATGATTATTGCAAGAATATATGTCGACTATCTTTTTCATTTTATTCCGAGGAACCAATAGCATAGAGTTGTCTACAGTATTTGTTAACCGAGAATATTGTTAACCAGAGTAAATTTGGCATACCTGTAGTTCATAGGTTACCAATTATAGTGAAGATATGAGTAAATTTATATGGTAAAATGACTAATGTAATTGAATACTATTTATGAAGAGTTAGTGTTATGTTAAAAGTTAAGATTCTATTTCTTAAGACAAATCATATTTTCTTACCGTATGTGAATTTTTTTTTTTATTAAATCCTAAATAAGTTGCATGCAATGTTCCTAAAGGTTTAAATGGTCTTAATTTAGAATGCATTATGACAAAATCTTCATAGATAAACTCTTGGTAGGGACTGCCTTATTTCTCCAATAAAAGGTTGATGTACGTCAAATTAAAAGATCTTGTTAATAGTAGGAGTTTGATTATTGGGAAAGAAGAATCCCAACCTTGTTGTGATTGGTTGAGCACGGGATCTTTTAACATTTTAAAGTTCATTAAAGAAATTTTTGGATAATAAGTTTCAATTTGAAATGAGTTTGTATGTTTGTAACAGAGTGGACCTCAAAACCCACATTTAAAGATGTTGAAGAGTTTACATCGAGATGAAGTGAAGACGATGCATACATTAATTGAACAAGCATAAGTGTTCAATGGTTGAGCAATTAAATTAAATAAATTTTTATTTATACTAACATTTCAGGAAGTGATATTAAGTTCGACGGATGACGTGATCAAGAAAGAACGTAAATTATAAAAGCACTTATACAGATAAGTCAAGCTAATCGCTCAAAAGTAAGTAAAGGTTTACCTTATCACAAATAATGGTAAGACTTATTATTGATATGTATCCATGAAAATGCAAAGAATATGATAAGTGAATCTAATTTCGTTGTTATTATGTGCGGCATACAAGAAATAATAATTGTTTGTCTACCCTTGCAAGTTCTACTTGTTATTTCATATCCTAAGTTATTAGCATTTAATTTTGTACATGTTGAGTTAGAATCCTTTTGATAATGCAGAAGAAAAAAGTTTAAAGTTCTGATCTGTTTAAGATCCTGTATCCTGTTGGAAGAATGTTTACTGATCCACTAAAAGGAATGGAGGTTGTTAGAAGGCATGGGACAGATGGCGGCATTTGCACTCCACCACTAGCTGTTGGTTATGTGACAACTACCCCTAAAATTGTGGCATTCCCCCTCCAGTTGGAGGGAAGCGAGCAGGTAGCTCACTAATGACCAATTAACTACAAAAAGGCGGTAACCTATATAAGGCAATTCGAATTGAGCAGACATCTCTTGCAATATTTTCTGCAGAAATATTCCTCATGTGCATCAGGTGATGACTGAGAGATTCGAATTAGGGAGGCTATGTGAGAGTGCAATTGTGAGTCTGCAAGTTATTACTAAGAAGAAAAACCAGAGGTGTTGGTGCAGGTCGCCTTGACTGCTAAAATTATTTTGTTGGAGAACCTTGCTGTTGCAAGAGGATTGATCTCAGCTTCTGAAGTTTCTTCCTCCTGGTGGTTCAGTAAACAAGTCTCCTTGAGTGTTTCGTCTTCTATTTAATTTATTTAATATTGTGCAAATTTCAGTCATTCTTGGACACTTGTCCAAATATAAAACTTTACAATAAAAGTTAAGATAATTTTTTTTTCCAACATAAAATTTTTAAGCAAAAGGAAACCTATGTTTTGAGTTGCAAAGTAAGACTGTCAAATTTTCCTACTGAGTTGCAGAGGGCTCATGTTTTGTATGCAAGTCTCCACGATTGTTGAAGTACAAAAGAGCATTTTGTATGCAAGTCTCCATGATTGCTAAAGTACAAAAGAGTGTGTTTTATGCAAGTCTCCAACATTGTTGAAGTACATGTAACGTTTTGATTTAACATCGTACTTAGTATGTTGATGGAACTATGCATGTATATTGTTTGATGACACATTGGATGTGATATGGTCACTTGGTGTGACAGTTGTTGTTTTTGTATGATAAAATGAAGGCACTTAGGGGTGCTAATTATCTTTGTGTTTCGGCGAATACAGTTTCAGGCTAAATTTGAGCAACTTTAATATCACATTGCAAGAATTAATATGTGTATATTGTAAACTAACATGCAGGGATGTCAGCAAGACATTGCAAGTAAAATAAATATGCACCGTAAGACAGTAAATGACTATGAATGAGAGCATGTAGCTCCAAAGTTTTATGTTTTGTATCACGAAACTAACATGTGAACCAGGTAACTTTGCAAAGTAAGTGCAATTTTCCAAGAAAGGGAGCACGGCGATGTAGGGAATAAGCATTGCAGGTATAAAAACCATGTTTATATGATGTTTTTATTACCAGAATATTATGTTGTAATATATATTGGCAAGACAATTGGTTTGCATGTGATAGAAATGCAAGAAAGCAAGATGGATGGGGGAAATAGTGCAAAAAGTGACAACACTGAGGACGGTGTTATTTCAAGAGAGAGAGTTTGTCACGTCTCCATCTCTGGTAAAAGCTTTTAATTATTTAATTTTGTGTATTTGCATGACGACACTAATTAGAGCCCAAACTATTTTTCCGGCAATGCAACCAAGAGTGAAAAGGGGCATGGTGAACCACAAGGGGGAGAGTAACTAAGTCTTAAAGTCGCAAGCGTCGTCGTAATCTATCTTGATTTAGTTTTCTAAACTTGAGTTAAGTCATTTTAATTTTGGCTTATTGACTTCTAATAAAAATGTTATAACCATGAATTATAAATACATATGCACATGTGTTTATAAGGGTTAAGTGAGCACATAAGACTTTGTTTAGTACATATTGATATATATACATTTTATGTATATATATGCTCTTTTATTAGAGATAAAGATATGAGCATCTTTTTCTTATTATCATGTTTTTATATATGCTAAATCTTGTTTACATTATATCTACATATGTTATATATGTATGCTGGTGATATATATGATGGTTATATATATACAATATTAAATAAAGGTGCTCTTATGTAATTGATTGAAGGAACCTGTTACCTCCCATTTTGCATGGGTGGTCACTTGAGGACAGGGTCAAAGAAAAACTGGTGGGATAGAGTGCAGAAGGATTTTGTTCTGGTATCATAGAACATGTTGGGAGATAGCAGTACTTCAAATCACAGTGACTTTCATTGATAGGCTGTTCCAGGACGTCCAATCCTTTATTTCAGGTTTTGAGGTACCTGCTATGAGACATATCATTCAAGAGCTATTTCAGCAAGGTTTAGTGAAGGTTGTGTTCGCAAACATGGTTGGAGCACAAGTGATCTCCCAGTTACAAAATTTAAAATACTTCTTTTGAGTTCCAACATTTCCAATAACAGAACAGGTTCTAACTTTTCATCAGTTGATAGCGGCTCAATGATACAGTGAGCATATTTGAACCTGTGGCTGGTGAAGAGATAGAAGTGACAGGATTCCCAACAGTGAGTAATGCTGGATCTCTCAAAAATATGGACAAACTAGAGCAGCCCTTTTTACTGATAAGGGAGAGCAATTTCTGAAGAAACCTATGTTTTTCACAGGGGTTGGATTGTCATCTCTGTACAATGACTATGAAGCTTGGCCACAGGGAATGACATCGCTTCATGGTATTAAGGAGGATGATGGTGGCATAAACACACTTTTCATGTGGATGAGAGACGATTGTGGGGATCGAGGTGTCCAGGCTTTGAATTTCCAAGGAAATAGGCATGAATCATTGGATGCAACCAAGATTTGATTTTTCTTTGCTAGGGATGCAACTAGAAGTGTACCAAGCAATGGCTGATGAAGCCTTGCAGGAAATGGGAAGTGTTGATCCTTCCCAAACAACTCTTGCAGTTTCAACAACAGCTTCATTTGCAATCTCAACAGTTTCAATGTAGGTCAGGTACCTAGTTACAGAGACATATATTTTGCAACAACAAACTGTAGCATTGTTTTAGTGAACGGCAGCCACTATGTACACTTTCACTGATCGGATCTCAAGCGGATTGATAGCCGATCCGTGGAGCTCGGATCCATTTTCATTGGCAACCGATGGCGAGAAGCATCCGAGCCAGAAGTTGACGTTAGTGTTGGAGTGAATCTGTGATGCTAAAAATCCCAAAAAACAGAGCTCCCCTGCGCATTTTTTAGAGCCGAGTCATGGAATGAATGCACGCTCCTTTGGCAGTCGATTGCAGGTTATATCTTACACGGCGAGTTTCACAATCAATTAAACCCCCAAAACACATTTCTGCAACAACTAAGGTATGTTCAGGCTCTGTTGTGAAAGATACAGCCGAGCTTCTGAGGAAAGTGACACGGTTTCTCAACGTAAGCTATGAGGCTGTGATTCAATCCATGGCGATCTCCGGTCCCATGTCCAAAATTGCGATCTGAGAGAGAGCCCGTTTGTCGCCCACTCCAGGATTTTAAAACAGAGGATGCTAAGCCCGAGTGTCACGTGGATTAGTGGCTGGAGATGGAGATCGGGTTTCAAGCGGGTCAACTCACAAAGGAAGTTAAAGGAAATCATAGCTAATCGGGGGTCACTTTATCGACAGCCAAGCCGAGGATTTTACGTATTACATTTTCACAGCCGGCAGCAGACGGAGTTCCCCAAATTTGTTTTTGAAAGCCGCCATGTTTGCCACGGGTCATCTGCTCACAAAAAGAAGGGTTTAAACCGGAAGCTGAGGTTACACTGACAGCCAATTACAGGTTGGTTTCCACGCGATGCAATTCAGCCCATGAAATCAGAGTTTTTGGAGACCATCGCGAGAAATGCCGAGGATTACACACTCAATTGGCGGCCTATCAGAAGATTCAATGCTTCGTGTTCATTTTAACTGGCACATAAAAACTTTGTATCCCTGTCAGAGCTTGAAGATTGGACACGTTTCACATTGACATTCACGCTTGGTGTTTAAAACATCGACTTTTGAGCTGGCAGCCAAGTCGTGGAGCTCGAACCTGTTATCATTAACAGTCGGTTTGTATTTATGGAATCCATTCACCTTAACCACTTGCACTTGGCACAGAATCACCCCTTTTCTTTCTGCTGACAGCCTTGAAACTGAGCTGGGAACAGCCACCTGTAACTTTCCCATTTGACAGCTGATGGCAGTCGACTATTGATGGCATTGGGGGTTTTTGTTTTAGTTAGGCAGTAGTATGTTTGGACTGTAGTTAAGAAAAAGTGGGTTTCACCTTTTTTCTGACTTTTATTATTTTTTATTCCTCAAAAAAGTTAAAGAGAGCATTTTAGGCCTATAAAGAGGATGGCCTCTCTTATTGTACGGATGGAAAAATTTTGGGTTTTTTTTATCCCTGTCGAGCTTAATGAAAAAACTAGTCGGTTTTGTGGACAGATTTGAGTATCCTCCATGTGCTTGTGTGATGTATTTCAAATTGTAGAATGAATCTAGCTTAGGGCTTTATCAAGCACAATAGATTAGCCATTTAGGATTAAGTTGGTTAATTATGCTTGAACAATTATTTTCTCAATGGACATCAGTATTCGGTTGTACAAAATGCCGATTAAGATTTGATTGTTTATGCATTCTAGATTCGTCTCATTTTTTATGAAGCATAAAGCCTCCATGAGCCCTCTTTTGACTCCATTTCCCCTTCTGATACTGGCACTGGTCTTTCCCTGAAGATTGATCTCCCCTTCTTTTTCCATCACCCATTTTGAAAACTATCTTTTGTTACTTCCGTTTCCCTAAGGCAGCCTCTTCCATTCACCTTGCCCATTACTGTACCTGCCTTAGCGATCCTAGTTTAGGGATACCCCCCTAGTGTTGGAGAAGAGCCAACCTGAAGCGAAGAGGAGAGGAGTGTGGTGACATTGGCCTCTCTCCTGAGAGAGTTGTCATTTCGGTTGGCGTGTTGCATTTTGGGATTTCAAACGACACGCATGCCATTTCGGAGGACAACATTTTGGCGCCGTTGCCGGGGACAAAGTCCAGTTCCCGAAATTTGAAGACTATGCTTCATTAAAACGACATTTGTGGGATTCTTCTTCTCACATGGCAACTCCACGAAGGGACAGAGCCCTTGTCCTTTTGCAGATTTGAAGATCCTATTGGGTGTAGAGGTGAGCACACCCGTTGGAAGGCTTTCAAGCTCACCTTGGCGACTCCACAGTTTGGTATGAGGTATGATTACATGCATGTTTCAGATTTAGTACCTCAAGATTTTTACTTATGAACGATAAAAAAGAACAACATCTTGCTCTTTTGCACAAAGCTTACGCCCCATTGGATTTCTCGAAAATCCATGGATTTCCTAATGAGTGCTATGACTATGAAAAAGTACATGATATTTTTCCAGAATTTCATGGAAACAATGATGTTTCAGCCATCTATCACATTGCTTCTTACTGCAAATTTATGGTCGATTTCAATGTTTATTGTGAGGATGACCTTATGATCATCTTTACTTTAACTTTAGAAGGAGATGCAGAAAATTGGTTCTTTGGTCTTTTGGATGAATCCATAGATTCATTGGCAGAGTTTTTTGATAGATTTCTCCTCCGCTGGCATGATGGACCTGTCGATGAGATTGAGAAGCTTGCTAAAAAATATGATGCTCTCATCCCTAGAATCCATTCTGGGTTTGAAGGACAGATCATTGAAGAAGAAATTCAAGGGTTGTTTGAAAACACAACTGAACAGCTTCATGATGAAGAGGTAGATCTGCCTCAAGTTCACTTTATTAAAGACAGCAGTTTTGCAAACCAGCCAGAACAGATTTGTGGTGGAGATTTGTACTTAAGCCCTATCAGTCAGTGGATAGAGGCCTCTTGTTCACAGTCTGATTCTTTCTGCAAAAACTTCAGTGATTTCTTATATCCTAACAATCTGAGTTTTCAGCTTACCCCATTTAATCAGCAAATTGCAGGACAGATTGGTTTTATGATGTACGTGTCTGTATCTTCGTTTCTAACCAAGCACAAGGAAAAGAAATTTAGCAGGGACAAGATGCTAGAGTGGTTTCACTGGTTATATTCGTACACTTAACTGGTTCTACTCTCATGTTAGTTAGGATAGGTAGATAAATAAAGCTCTTGCATGAGCATTTTTACTGTTATTAGCATCATTTTGTCATTTCTGCAATTTTATGTAATAAGTGGTCACCACGGGATGTGAATTGAGCCATCCCCACCACATGGTCTCTCTATTCTTCATTTTGTCAATGGTCTGCGAATAACCAAGAGTCTGAGGTTCTCGTATGCTCTCGAGGAGAGCACACGTCCCCATATGGAGCCAGATGTTACCTCCCATTTTGCATGGGTGGTCACTTGAGGACAGGGTCAAAGAAAAACTGGTGGGATAGAGTGCAGAAGGCTTTTGTTCTGGTATCATAGAACATGTTGGGAGATAGCAGTACTTCAAATCACAGTGACTTTCATTGATAGGCTGTTCCAGGACGTCCAATCCTTTATTTCAGGTTTTGAGGTACCTGCTATGAGACATATCATTCAAGAGCTATTTCAGCAAGGTTTAGTGAAGGTTGTGTTCGCAAACATGGTTGGAGCACAAGTGATCTCCCAGTTACAAAATTTAAAATACTTCTTTTGAGTTCCAACATTTCCAATAACAGAACAGGTTCTAACTTTTCATCAGTTGATAGCGGCTCAATGATACAGTGAGCATATTTGAACCTGTGGCTGGTGAAGAGATAGAAGTGACAGGATTCCCAACAGTGAGTAATGCTGGATCTCTCAAAAATCTGGACAAACTAGAGCAGCCCTTTTTACTGATAAGGGAGAGCAATTTCTGAAGAAACCTATGTTTTTCACAGGGGTTGGATTGTCATCTTTGTACAATGACTATGAAGCTTGGCCACAGGGAATGACATCGCTTCATGGTATTAAGGAGGATGATGGTGGCATAAACACACTTTTCATGTGGATGAGAGACGATTGTGGGGATCGAGGTGTCCAGGCTTTGAATTTCCAAGGAAATAGGCATGAATCATTGGATGCAACCAAGATTTGATTTTTCTTTGCTAGGGATGCAACTAGAAGTGTACCAAGCAATGGCTGATGAAGCCTTGCATGAAATGGGAAGTGTTGATCCTTCCCAAACAACTCTTGCAGTTTCAACAACAGCTTCATTTGCAATCTCAACAGTTTCAATGTAGGTCAGGTACCTAGTTACAGAGACATATATTTTGCAACAACAAACTGCAGCATTGTTTTAGTGAACGGCAGCCACTATGTACACTTTCACTGATCGGATCTCAAGCGGATTGATAGCCGATCCGTGGAGCTCGGATCCATTTTCATTGGCAACCGATGGCGAGAAGCATCCGAGCCAGAAGTTGACGTTAGTGTTGGAGTGAATCTGTGATGCTAAAAATCCCAAAAAACAGAGCTCCCCCGCGCATTTTTTAGAGCCGAGTAATGGAATGAATGCACGCTCCTTTGGCAGTCGATTGCAGGTTATATCTTACACGGCGAGTTTCACGATCAATTAAACCCCCAAAAAACATTTCTGCAACAACTAAGGTATGTTCAGGCTCTGTTGTGAAAGATACAGCCGAGCTTCTGAGGAAAGCGACACGGTTTCTCAACGTAAGCTATGAGGTTGTGATTCAATCCATGGCGATCTCCGGTCCCATGTCCAAAATTGCGATCTGAGAGAGAGCCCGTTTGTCGCCCACTCCAGGATTTTAAAACAGATGGTGCTAAGCCCGAGTGTCACGTGGATTAGTGGCTGGAGATGGAGATCGGGTTTCAAGCGGGTCAACTCACAGAAGAAGTTAAAGGAAATCATAGCTAATCGGGGGTCACTTTATCGACAGCCAAGCCGAGGATTTTACGTATTACATTTTCACAGCCGGCAGCAGACGGAGTTCCCCAAATTTGTTTTTGAAAGCCGCCATGTTTGCCACGGGTCATCTGCTCACAAAAAGAAGGGTTTAAACCGGAAGCTGAGGTTACACTGACAGCCAATTACAGGTTGGTTTCCACGCGATGCAAGTCAGCCCGTGAAATCAGAGTTTTTGGAGACCATCGCGAGAAATGCCGAGGATTACACACTCAATTGGCGGCCTATCAGAAGATTCAATGCTTCGTGTTCATTTTAACTGGCACATAAAAACTTTGTATCCCTGTCAGAGCTTGAAGATTGGACACGTTTCACATTGACATTCACGCTTGGTGTTTAAAACATCGACTTTTGAGCTGGCAGCCAAGTCGTGGAGCTCGAACCTGTTATCATTAGCAGTCGGTTTGTATTTATGGAATCCATTCACCTTAACCACTTGCACTTGGCACAGAATCACCCCTTTTCTTTCTGCTGACAGCCTTGAAACTGAGCTGGGAACAGCCACCTGTAACTTTCCCATTTGACAGCTGATGGCAGTCGACTATTGATGGCATTGGGGGTTTTTGTTTTAGTTAGGCAGTAGTATGTTTGGACTGTAGTTAAGAAAAAGTGGGTTTCACCTTTTTTCTGACTTTTATTATTTTTTATTCCTCAAAAAAGTTAAAGAGAGCATTTTAGGCCTATAAAGAGGATGGCCTCTCTTATTGTACGGATGGAAAAATTTTGGGTTTTTTTTATCCCTGTCGAGCTTAATGAAAAAACCAGTCGGTTTTGTGGACAGATTTGAGTATCCTCCATGTGCTTGTGTGATGTATTTCAAATTGTAGAATGAATCTAGCTTAGGGCTTTATCAAGCACAATAGATTAGCCATTTAGGATTAAGTTGGTTAATTATGCTTGAACAATTATTTTCTCAATGGACATCAGTATTCGGTTGTACAAAATGCCGATTAAGATTTGGTTGTTTATGCATTCTAGATTCGTCTCATTTTTTATGAAGCATAAAGCCTCCATGAGCCCTCTTTTGACTCCATTTCCCCTTCTGATACTGGCATTGGTCTTTCCCTGAAGATTGATCTCCCCTTCTTTTTCCATCACCCATTTTGAAAACTATCTTTTGTTACTTCCGTTTCCCTAAGGCAGCCTCTTCCATTCACCTTGCCCGTTACTGTACCTGCCTTAGCGATCCTAGTTTAGGGATACCCCCATAGTGTTGGAGAAGAGCCAACCTGAAGCGAAGAGGAGAGGAGTGTGGTGACATTGGCCTCTCTCCTGAGAGAGTTGTCATTTCGGTTGGCGTGTTGCATTTTGGGCTTTCAAACGACACGCATGCCATTTCGGAGGACAACAGAACCTATAATTGTAATGTTATGACTATGCCTTTATTAAAATGCATATAATTCTTGGATAATTGTAAATGCCTATTGGTTTGGCATGTGGACGCTTTTTGTATATATATATAAATATATATATTTTAATATAATTTCAAATACTATGTATATAGATATCCATAATACTTAAACGAAAATGTTTATAACGTTTTAGGTTGTGAGGAATCATTTGTTTCAATGTTTTAATTTAAATTATAGAGATTACCGTGACAAGTGTTATGGTAGCTAGTATTTCATACATTGTCCAAGGCGAAGAGGCGCTTGGGGTTTGCAAAGTGTAGAACCCATGGGAGCTATTTAATATTATTAATATATTTTTTTCTTTTATGAATGCATATACTCTTTTCTATGTATAACGTGTTTGACCTAGTTTGGGGTTGCTATCGTTTTTCGGATGGACAGGTGTCCCTCACCCACGGTCATGATTTACTTGGGGAGTATCTCGACGAGCTAAAGGCTGGGGGGGTAAAGAAGAGGGGGAGCAGCGATGGATGGGCTCTCCCTACTCGGTACACTTCTGGGATGGCATGTTTTCTTTTGGGTGTGTAGTTCCCTCGACATGGAGGCGTAATGCTTGTCAGGGAAGGCAGGAAGAGCCGGAGGTGTTGCAGTTCGTATTATGTGCTGCTAACCATTGTTTGGGAGGCGCATTGCTTAAAATCGTTTTGAATGCTCTGCGAAGTGGGTTAAAACCTGCTGATATTTTGTTACTGGTTTTACTGCGTTTTGAATGCCCTACTTTTGTAAATCTTTTGGAATGAATGAAGGTGTTCAAACTCTGGGTGCTCCCATCGCCGGGATGAAGGCGTTGAGCGCTATATGTCTCCCGTCGATGGCAACCAAAAGCCCTTAAACCCGGTCGGAGATTGTTGGTATGCATTATTAGACCCTGTCGGTTCCCAACGAGGACAACGAAAACCGTTTAACGCTCTGTATCTCCTCTCTGAGGATATCAGTGCTATGACCTTTTGTTATTATGATGCGTTATGGGGAGAGGAAGGCAATAGGCGCTGGATCCCATTTTATACTTACATTTTGACATAAACATTTCCTTTTTATCTCTGCACAGTTGACTACCCGAAACGCTTTGGATCCAATAGGCTCGCTGTATTCAATTTACACGAGATCGTGTTGGGTGCAGCCAAAGTTCTGTCTTTCTATTGTTTTCCTTTTTACCATGGATTCTTTAATGGTATTGTATTCTCGTTTGGAGTTGCATTCGTGGAGGCTGGAAGGCGTAGAGCCTCTGTAGGGTCTCTATTTCATTGTATTGTTTTATTTTTCTGGCTTATTGCTGAGAAAATCATGACGCTTGAGATAGCTTGAAACAGAGCATCAACACCCTGTATCTTTTCTTTATCCATTTTGGTTTCCGAGGGCTCTGTGTCTTTATGACCCTGAGGCCCGTATCCTTGGCTGTACGTAGAAGGTTTCGTGGAGATCCCTTTCATTTTCCATTAGATTTATATTTATTTATTGATTTTACTGTGCGAATGGTAGAGGGTTGGGATACTCTGACGTTTATTTTCTTTGAGAGTGGTAAGTTCCAGTCGTTTTTATTTGCTTATGCTGCAAACCAAAGACGGAAACATCATTTTAATTTAGGCCAATGCTGTATGTTGCCCTTGTTTGCGGTGTATCCGGTATGCTTACTTACTTACATTGTTTGCATGTAACACTTGGTAGTATGCAATGCTTGTTGAATGCACTTCTTGACCTCACGACGGCGTAGGGTGTTGGGTATCGGCCCCTTAATAGAGATGTGCATATTTATAAATTGCTTTTAGAATGGGAGCTGGTTGATGTTGGATGCATTGGGATGAATGCATTCGTAATATTCAAACCAAGGTGGCAGGCTCTCGAATGTCTTAATAAAAGAAGGAGATTTTGTTATGCTTTGTTTACTTTGTATGAAAAATGACTTTCTACTTTTTTATACAATGACTTCCATGATACATGGATTTATAAAAGAAATAGTGAGGATGTTTTATAAAGTTACATAAGGTTGTAAAATAGCCACGTGGTATGTATATACATATATCATTAAAAGGATATAGGATTTATATATGTTGTTATCCAATGGCCATAATTTTCATACAATGGTTGGGTTTCGTACACATATTGTATTGAATATATATATTTCATATTTTGGGGTATAACATGAATATATATTTATATATTATATATTTGTTGCATTCAAAAAAAGTATAAAGTGGCTAGGTATTACCTTTCACCCAAAAAAGGGTTATGTTATGTTTATAAATTTTATACATTGGTGATAAGGTATATTAGAGAATGCACAATGGTCATGTTTAAGTCATAATAGATCTTGGATGCATTGGGTGTATGACTGTGGCCAAGAGGTATAACCCATACAATAGTTGTGGTATTTGTTTGATGCATTGTTTGGTTTGCATTTAGTACATACATGTACATAAATAATGGTTGTATTGTATGACATCTTGGTTTTGTATGTCGAACGCACGATTCACATGCTGAGTCTTTTCTCTACGTTCTTATATACTTCATGATGCTTGTGTAATATGATATCTTGTGTGGATATGTCGGATGCATTAGGTGCATGTCGGAACGTTTATGGGTTGTCGCATGCATCGATGTTATTATATATAGTATGACTGCCGTAATCGAAGGTCAATAGACACATGCTTATGCCGTGGGGCATAAAAGGCCAAGTCGAGAGTATCGACTTGGGCCCGCTAAGAACAACACCACAACTATGCACGAGGTTAGGACACGAGAAGTGTCTAGGTAGGAGTACTACCTTTACAATTGCAGGAGTAAAGCATTCACCTCTAGAGTGTGTGTGATTGGTTCTAGGGCGACGAGACTTAAGACATTCTATCTTGCTGTGGATCACCATGCCCAGCTCGGGGGTGGCCTTTGGATGGACTGAGTATATGCCGTCGAAGAGCCTACGGTTGGGAGGAGCGTTGCATTGCCCACATTATTTCCCCTATTACATGATTATGTTTGTGATATTAATTTGATGTATCTTGATTAATGAAATATGTTTATAGTTGTTGTAGTATGTTTTATTGTACTAATGTGTGTTGTGAGCATCAATGATGAATACAGGAATAAGACGACAATAAGAATGACCACTCCTTAGTCTTACCAAGGTGGTAAGAGAAGTATGTTTGTAAAGTTATTATGCACATGGATATATATGTTGGCTCGTCTGATTGTTTCCTTATGTATATTCGACATGAATGAAAGTAAGGAGTATGTTTACTTATTCATATACTCATGTATAATTGATTGTTGGATAACCACAAGAAATAGTTTACCTTTGATTGAAAAGATATTTCCATATGATGCTAACCCTAGGAAAGTTAGGGTCATACACATGCTTAGAGTTTCACCATTTTATATCATTGATGTGAGAACATATATTAGACATTATATTTAATGGGAAGGCATGTGATTATGAATGCATAGAATAATGAATGAGCCACATGTGCTTAATTGTGTCGTCAGCATCTTAACAGAAGTATGACGTGCCGCAACCATTAAATTGTCTTTAGCTAAGAGTCTCAATAATTAATTATTTTCTGCATAAACGACTTTGTTAATTAATGTTGTCTTTATGAGCATTTATTATTTCCGCGTTTACAATTATTAACCATTAATGCTGATTTAAATATTTTTTTAAAATTTTTATGAAATTATTTCAACTGTGTTGGCTCGACCATCATAAGATTATCTTCCGATCATATTGCCATGATATTCCTAACATGTGACAAGCGTCCATTGGGATTACGTCGCACAGTACACTATCTTCAAGTTTCCCAATGTCAAAGTTGATCATGCACTGTCAGGTTACCTTCACATGATGCCCCTTCTGTAACCAGGATATCTTGTATGGATTTGGGTGTTGTTGACATCTCAAACCCAACTTGTCGATGACCTCCGTCGACACTAGGTTTTATGTACTACCGCCATCGACAACGGTCTTGTAGTATCTGTCGACGATCAACACTTTGCTTCGGAAAATAGCCTTTCGTTGCACCGACTCCTCCTCTTCTTGCTGGTCGTTCTGGACCAATGCCCTCTTGGTTGTCAAGTTTCGACTCTTTTCTCTGCCATCTTCACCATTGTCGGATGTCGAACATGACTTCTCATCGCCCTGGCCATCTCGTCGACATCTGGGTTTCAACTCCTCTGTCACGTGTAAATTCTTTGGGCATTCATAGGCTGTGTCCCACTCCTTGACACTTACAACAGATTATAGTCGGTCTGTCAGCACTTCCTCTCTCCGCTGGACCACTTCTACCAAACACACCTTGATCGTGGGCCTCTCGACCATCCCGTCGGTTTTCTTGTACCTTTTCTCTAGTCGTTGTCCCTTCTGTGTGTCGATTGTCTTTGACGATTTCTCTCCCGGTCCCACTACTTTGTCCTTTTGTGGGAGCAGTCTTCGCACCTCAACCAATCATCTTTCCTCTGGTCGATGTTATTCTTCTCGACAGCTTTTCCTCTACCTTCAGAGCTAGCTGGTAGGATTCACCAACCATTTTGAACTTCGATAGGCTCAACTCGTCCTGTATGACATACTCCAATCCATTTACATATCTGGTGGCCGCCTATTCGCCTTCATCGATTCCACCGGATCTAATCGACAGTCTGTAGAACTCTTCCATGTATTTCTTCACGGTCATCTCTTTCTGTAGAAAGTTTTGCAACTTCCTGAACAAGGAAATCACATAGTGATTTGGCAAGAACTTCCCCTTCAACTTGGAAACCATTATGTCCCAAGACTTGATCTTCTCCTTTCCTTTCTTGATTCTGTCAGCCTGTACATTGTCCCACCACAATGAGCCATGACCCTTCAACTTCAGACAAGTAGTTTTAACCCTCTTGGGATCCTCTAGCTGCTCTATGTCGAAGTATTTCTCCATCTCTCTTATCCATTCTATTAAGTCTTCTGGATCTAGACTTCCTGAGTAGGTAGGTACATCCATTTTTGTCTTACCCCTCATCTCTGTCAGTAGCTTGATGAATCTATCTTCCAGTTCTTCTTCTACTGCTTCCCAAGCTTCCACTTCCTCGACTTCCTCGTCACTATGGTCAAATGCGTCGAGAACGCATCCATGTCTCTGGGATTCTTTGATTGTTGCGACCTCATTGGTCAAGCTTTTCATTGTTCGCATCCACTCATCGAACATTTCATGATCTACCGTGACTCCTCGGCCTCCTCGTGCTCTTCGTCCTACACCACGGACATTTACACCTCATGCCATTGTTTTCAACCGCAGCTGAAAATCTCCACTCGTCCAATCGCAGCCAGACTTTCACCACACGCGCACAACTCTACCCAACCGCAGCTGGAGTTGTTCACACATACACAGGCTCTTCCTGCTCTGATACCACTTGACGCAAGGTAGGGGTCGATCGAACCCTTCTTGCTTAATAGAATCACACAACTCACACAAACACGCTTCAATGACAAGATGTGAACTTGAATTCCAAGAAGTTGGCTTCTATTACTTGAATCATTTACAAAATTACATGCAAATTAATAAACAAGTCGGCCTTAGCCTGTTACAATACACAGAAGCAATAATCTTTGCTTTGTGTGTGCAATCTCTGATCATCGATCATCGCCTTCTTTTGTGCCTTCACACTAGTCTTCTACTTTGCTCTGTCGTCGTTCCCAAGGTCCACCCTATCAGTCTCCCTGAGGTGTCCTTACTCTGTACGTCGAACTATCTCTGATCCTGCAGACCTGCAATTGTCAGTGCCCTTATCCATGCTTGCACAACCTTCTCCCGTGGTGACATCTGGCTTGATCTCAACCACCTTCTTAACTGCCATGAACCTCCTCAACTACCCACAATGGTTGTAGATATGTCGCCTCGACTTTTGCACCTCTCAACCTCTGTGCCTCTTGACTTTGCTACAGTTTTCGGTCTAATCACTGTCCACTTCGATTGGTTTGTACTTCGACACGTCGACCATTCTTTACTCTGTCGGTTCTCGACTTAACTTGTCAACTTCACTTGGCCTTTGTCGCTTTTCCGTTAATGTCACTACTTGACCTTTTGTCGACTTTTAACTCCGTCGACTCTCACTTATGTCAACCATATTTCAATAGCTTCCTGCTCAACTACCTGGACTCGACCACTAGTCTTCCCACACCGATGGTCGTCAACAATCCCCCCTAGTCGGCCTTCTTTTGTCGATCAGCTTCAACTATTTCGCCTAGGCCTCGACGCCCCTGCATCAAAACTTAAATTTGATCCTTGACTCAAAGGAGAAGAGGGAAGTGTATACTAGAGACCGATTGAGGAAAATGTTGAGGACCTAAAAATAGTATGGTCGATGGTAGATATTAAGCCAACCAAAGGGAAGTAAACATGAACAAATAAAAGGATAATGCATTTCATTGCTAAAAGGTTACATAGATTCTTAATGCATGACTCATTTTTCTATGAAGGAATTACCTTAACTTCCAGTATAATTCCAAACTCTTTCTTTCTTTCAACCTCAAGTGAAAGAGGATCGGGTCTGATTCCATTCTGATATGACCTAAACTTGACTCCAACAGGAAGAATTTCAGTTCATCTTGGAAGCAAGTATGGGGTTCTCAAGTTTATGGTTTTGTTTCCTATTTTTCAGCAAGGAAATTTTAATTATTGAATGATGAATTTAAAAAATGGATTATCTCAAAGCCCAAAATCAAATTTAAACTATTGAATGATGAAATTAAAAAATAGATTATCTCAAAGCCCAAAATCCAACTATGGAAAGGAAAAGAAGTGAAGCAGACCCACTTGAAACTCAATACAAAATAGAGGAAGAGGATTTCATAGAGGAGCTCCAACAAAAGGAAAAAAAGGTCAAGAAAAGCTTATAACAAAGAGGAAAGAATTTCCGGAGACTTAAGTCAAGAAGATTATTGTTGAAGGACGGGAATAAAGGCACTAAATTCTTTCATAAATATGTAAAAACAAGAAGAAATAAAAATCACATATTAGACAATAAATGTTGAGGTAATTAGATAAGTAAGATGATTTTATTGATGTCTAACAAGAGACCACAAAAGTAGGTCAAGGGGATTAAAAAATACATCCAATGTTGATACAAAGCGATCGTGCTAAGGGCATCTCCTAGAACAATGTTAAAAGTTGAAAGATAATAATGCCTACAATCTAAGCTCCTAGGGTGTAGATCAGTTGGTAATAGGGTACTCTGTTAAGACACTCCTTGCGATGTTAATGGTTCAAACCCCAACAAACCCCATGTGTGTGGATGGGGCAACATGGATACACCTGGAGGCTATAGTGGCAATGGACCAGAATCGACCCCGTTTCACGGTACCAGCCTAACCCAGTTTCACGGTATCTGGCAGAATTTTTTTTTCTGCCAGATACAAAAAAAAATGTATCTAGGGGTCAGCTAGAGACTAGCCTAGCCCTCAACACGTCTAGCTAAATAAAGCTAATAATGTCAACTATCTAAGAACCGGCTAGAGAATAGCTAAAGACATGTCTAGCTAAATAAAGTTAAAATGCTAAGATAGAAAGTATAAGGCACTAGTACAATAGAAGTTCTATAAACTGAAAGGCTATGGAAAGAAGTGTCTGGTGGAGCTGGCAGCCAAGGACGGGTGTGGAGGCCAAGAGGCCGGCGCTGTTGGAGTCATCAAGTATTGTGCAAGGGTCAATGTACTAGTGGATGATATCTTCCTAGGAGTAGCCAGGATTGAGGGGGCCTGGTTGTATAATCCAGGGGGTTGCAAGAGCAGGGGAGCCCAGCACTCCTAACATCCGAGGATGAGGGGAAGAAACTCTTGATCAAAATGTGAGTACTCTCTTGAACCTGGTGAATGTGAGTACTCTCTTGAACCTGGTGAGTAGTATGTTGGTCGGGGGAGCTCGACTTCGGGATCAGTGGGGCCAGTCTGTTTGCTGGTATGGTGGTGTGCAACTATGATCTATAGTGGCATGTCCTCATAGGATATTTCCAACCTGTGTTATCGGATTCATTCGTCCTAGGGGATGGATCTGCAGATCCTCGGTTCGGATCCGGTTTCGCCTGGATCCGTGGATGACCTGGATGCGCTCAATAACGGATATCAGAAAATAGAAACGTATCCCAACTAATGATTTTGTCCAATATCCCTATCTAACGTTTCCTATAAACTGACCAACAAGATATTGACAGAAGAATGAAAATGGTCAGAGAAGAACAAATTATTTCCTAGTAGGCTCATCTAGGAAAACATCAACCTTGTTCAGGAAGTTGTACATAACAATATGGCGGTGAAAGAGAGGCAATGTCAAAATGGTTATTACACTTGATATGGTGAACACTTTTGACAAAGTAACCACAAGTTTCTGTACAGGATCTTTGAGCAGTTCAGATTTGAGAAGGATTGGATTAACTGGGCTAAAGTTGCACTTATAGGCCATGGATAGCCCCGTTTGTAAATGGTAGGCAAATAAAATTCTTTGCAACCTCTAGAGAAATTATGCAGGGATGCCTTCTTTCCCATATATATATATATATATATATATTATAAGGACGGGGGCCCTGTGTTTGAAAGCTGCAAGAGCCCATGATTCTCTCAAACGAATAAATTTAAGAGAATTTCAGACTCTTTTTTAAAAGCCTTACAGGTGTAATAATTTTTTTTTAAATGTAAAATTTATGCTTGTAAGAATCATTAACAAAATTGCCCAAACATTATAAATTTCAGTGGAATTCAACAAGAAATCTTTTTTCCCTTCAATTTTACATGTTTTCTATTTTGGCAGCTCCTGAAGATGTTTATATTTATAAAGAAACTTAGAAGTTCCTTAGATCCTTTCTCTGTAAAGGGGAAAAGCTAAGGGTCAAAAAAGAATTCCAGTTGATCTTGAAATCTTCAGCCTGAATTATTAATAACAAGATGGCTTGGCGCTCAAGGAATGGATCACGAACTCATATCTGTGAGGAGAAAAATTTGACAAAAGAGACCCTTTATTCCAGAACCAACCTTCTTAAGTTAAGGGAAAGGATGGACCGACACAGCCTTTCAGCCTTTGCAGACATATCTTGCCGGAAGGGGCAGAGCATGGCTATTTGGGAGAGGTGGACATCACCAAAAGAAGTCTATCTTCCTGAGCAAATGACCAGAGGCTCAGAAACAGTGAATCAGAACCTAAGAAGGTTGGCTCCAATAAGTTGAAATAAACCAGAACAGATCATTTGAGGAAACACAGTGCGTCATTATGTGAACCAGAGATAGATGTTCCAACATAGCATCGATTATGAAGAACAAGAAAGGGAGCTGTTATGGAAATCAATCTGGAAAAGGACTCAATATCCAAAGTAAATATGATTTATGGCTGGTAGCGCATAAAATATTAACTCATAAGGGATAACTAAATAAATAAACAAGGGTATCTAAGGATCATCAAGATGTGGACTCGGCAATGAAGAAGAGGAATTCAGTCAACATTTATTCTTGGGGTGCAGCTTCCCAAAGCAAGTATGGCTGCAAATAGGGAATGTGACTAGCATACCTTAAAGTATAACATCAACAACTTGGAAAATGTTGTTTAAATCCTAGCACTTGTACTATCCTCGTTCTGGAAAAGAAACCATTAATCTCAAAAATTAGGACTCTGTACCCGCGGTTTGTATCATGGAAAATTTTGCTGGCAAAAGACACTAAACTTCTCAAGGACGGATCTTCCCACCCTGCGAGTATAGGATCCAAGGGGGAAATTTTTCTGAAAGAGTATACAAACATATTTCGATTACCTTCAACTTACCTTAGATCTTCAGGTTGAACAAATAGAATGCATTGAGAGTTGGGGGTCTAGGACTGGCTGGAGCATTTGGTCTCCTTAATGATGGTGAGGGATGTAAACGAGCACGCCTTCAGAATTTTCCTTCTAGAAGATAACCTATCAAGCTGGATTCAAGCCCAGGGAAAGCCTGTTTTGTTTTTGATGGACCCTGTAAGCAAATCCTAGATGTGCTGGTGCTAGATGAGTACTATGGAATGAAAAGGAGGGCACCTACTGCAAGTAGGCTTGGGATCTTAACCCATCATAAACAAATTTATGGAGTTTATCAAGGCCAGATCTATTTGAGATTTCTCACCGGTGGGAAAATATTTTGAGATAGAGGCAAAATAATATGTGTTCACAATTTTATCTTTGGCTAATTGAGATAAGATGTGACAGTTTATTAAAATAATAAAATATTAAGTAACATTGGTATTAACTTGAACTTCAAAACAAAACAAAAGATGTATGAATTTCAAATATTTAAAATTAAAAGAACTAATTATAATATTTTAAAGAATAACTTGAAAAGGTAACATTTAGTAATAATACTAAGGGTATATCTATCATGTGCAAAGAGGAATCAAATCTCTCAAGGTGCAAATATTTCCTCAATATTTTGCACTCTAAAAATGGTTTGCACCTTAACGGATTTTATCTCTCACACATGACGAGGGATCAAATCCTCAAGGTGCAAACATTTCCTCAAGATTTTGCACTCTAAAAATGGTTTGCACAAGTTAAAGGATTTGCTGTAAAATCTAATTATAATACTAAGGGTAGATCTAGCATGTGCAAATAGAGATCAAATCCCTCAAGGTGCAAACATTTCCTCAAGATTTTGCACTTTAAAAATAGTTTGCACCTTAAGGAATTTGATCTCTCTAGCACTTGAAGAGGGATCAAATCCATCAAGGTGCAAACATTTCCTCAATATTTTGCACTCTAAAAATGGTTTGCACAGGTTAAGGGATTTGATCTCTTGACGCATGATAGATTCAGAGTTAAGATGGATCAATAAATCCAAAGTCACATGATAAATCTAGAGTTAAGTTAGATCTATAGATCCAGAGTTAAAATGGATCTAAGTCAATGATAGAGCAAATACTGAGAAAAAAGGCAAAGGCTACATCAACCCAAGTTTATACATAAAGAAATGTACAAAAATAATGTCGAAAAAGTAACAAAAATTGCTGAGTCAGATAAAAAAAACTACCTTTGGAAAAGCCTGATAAATTTTCATATTGAAATTGTTACTACTACAGGAATAAAGCGGCCTTCATAGGGTACAACCGGGTCACCATTAATAAAATATCTGTATAGTTTAATAACAAACATTCTTCATTCGAATAAATTATTTACTAGGTTTTTTTTGGCAAAGCTCTACACAGAGGAATTAACCACTTTCATTCAAACAGAAAAACTGGGTACTTACCAACATCAATGACGCACATGAAGCTTCAATCTTCCCTCTGAAAGCCCCAGATCCATAGCTTATGCCTCAATCATTCTGAAATTGTTTTTTCCAAGAAACATAAACTGCTCAAACACTGCAGTCTTGGCATGCAGTGTTTGAGCAGTTTAGGTTTCTTGAAAAAAAACCTAAACTACTCAAACCGCACGCGAAGCAGTTGCAAGTATGTTTGATCCTTCTCCAAAGACAGAAACCCTCGGCCTGTTTAGATAGGTCTTGACTTTTTCTCCTGTAGAATACTGAGGCGTGATCTCTTCCAATTGATATAGGTCAAATTTATGAAGCAGGCCACACTTCGAAAATAAATTGGATTCTATCTTGGTTGAGTTACACCAATCAGCATGACGTCTAATACGACGTGTTTTCTTTATCTCAAAGTTATTGTTCGGTGCTCCCCTATATAATGAACCGCACCGATCTACTTGGAAAGGGTGGGATAAAGATTCCCTTTTTCTATTCTAAATATTGGATTTTTGTTGGCTAGCTTCACGGGAATCTGTTTATATGATCAACTTTGAATGTGTGAATAAATACATTTTTGGGAATTTTGTTGGCTACCTGCACAAAAATAATTATAATTAAATTGTATTTGTGAATGTGTAAATAAATATATATTTGGGGAATTTTGTTAATTAGTTTTGAGAATGTCAAATTGTAATTTTTTATTATTTAATTGTATTTTTGAATATATAAATCAATATCTTTTTTTTAATTGCATTTCAATATTGTAATCTCAATAATTTATATTTGTAATTTTAATTATTTTTCTTAAATTTTGACAATATTTTAATGTAAAATACCACAAATATATATTAAAAAATTTTAAGCATTATTCATTTGATGTAGCTTGAGTAGTTGGGAATAATGATTGTTACTCTCCCCACCCTTTTTCAATTTTTGTAAGTGACATGATGTTCTTGTTGAGCCCCTATGTAATATGGCCATACCTTGATTCTCCGAATAATAATCTCATACTTTTTGGCATTTCCTATGATAACTAGTCACTGAGCTTGAAGAGTATGGCCCAATTTTTGGGTGTATCATTCATTATTAGCTACATGTGTTTTCTTAATATATTGTTTATGTTATAGTCATTTGTAATGTGCCCAAATAGGATTTAGGCACACCAACTTGCAAATTGACCAACTAGTACTAGAATCCACTTATTTTTCTCCAAACACCACAAGATCTTCACTAATTTTTCCAAGCAGGGGTTCAGGGGTATCTACAAACTCTAGGAAACCAAAATCACACAACAAAAGGTTACAGAATCGGCTTGGTGATTTGCTTCGACAACTTGCACATTTAGGAGTGTGTCACGCTTGGGTAGACTCCTTTGGCTAAACCAAAGGATTCAAGGCAATGGCCCCAAGACTTTTGTGGAAACTATGTTGCTTCTAGTGCAATTTTGGAAGCAACTTAATAGCAGCAAGGTCATATATATCATAATTAAACTCTCGTGGACAAAGCTTAAAACAAAAGCTCGAAACAAGGGAGACTAACTCATATTTAACTAGAGGAAACTGTTGATTTCTAATCCATTCCAAATACCCTTGAGGCCTCTCGAATTTCTCCTCAGAAACTCAAATGGTCATAAACACACTCCAACAAGGCTGAACAGAGCACTAACAGACTTTTGAAACCCTTTATGAATGATTTACAGAGGCAGTCGATCCAGGTCGTGGCCAGGAAGCACGAAGGGGACAACAGTTCGACTGGATGAGTTGGCTCTGTTATGGTAGAAGCAATAAGAAGCAGAATGAGCAAAGCAGGATTTCACGACACAGATAAACACAAATATGCACAGACAATATGCAGGAATGCAAACTATTCTTCTCTATTACTTGCAAACAGATAGATTGATGTATGCTACAATATTATACATGTTTATATAGAATTCTGAGATGCTTGGGTGCCTGCCGATTACGTTTAGTTACAAATAAGAAGTTAGAACGGTTCAACCGTTACAGTGGTCTAGAAGATAGAGAGACATTCTGTCGAAGTTCAACAATCGATGGTCGCATGTCGATGTCACGAACTGTGAGGTTGTTGAACATGTCGAAGGTGCAGAGTGTGTCATAGTATGTCGAAGTTGAGACTCGTCGGAGTTGTGTCGATCTTGACAACCTGTCGCAGTGGAAAGTTAGCATTCAACACACATGCCAACTACGATGCGGATCAGACCTCCTTCCTTAAGAAATAATGGTCCCCATTGTTTGCTCGCGAAGGTGAGGAAACTTGTCAGTTATTTCAGTAACAGAGTACCACTTTCCTTGAGATGGGAGCTAGCCAGCTTTGGCAACCTGAAACAAGGGAATTGTGTTCGTCCTTGTATGGCATACTCGTCGTCCCACGATGGTGTCGCAAAGAAGAGGTTCATGAACATCTGGATGGATGACTTCGTGTTCTGTTGTCAATAAGTTGTTATGTTCCAACAAGGGTGCATGGTATGGTCGAAGTATATCCACATTGAATATTGGATGCAGACCCAGGCTTGGAGGAATGTCGAGCTGGAAAGTGTTTTCTCCAATCTGTCGAAGAATACTGTATGGACCATATCGCAAAGGTTTTAACTTCTTGAATGGACCAGTGAAGCGCTCCTTCTTGATATGTAACCAGACCTTATCCCCAATTTGGAATGAATGAGGAATACGATGCTTGTCGTGTCGGGCCTTAGCTTTCTCGCTTGTTGTTTGCAACATTTCATGTGCTTGCTTCTGGATGTCGCATATATGATCTTGGAACTTGAATGCTTTATCAACTTCTCGTTAGCTATAGTCGGTGTCGCTTGGTTGTGTCGAGGAGTTGATCAAGTCGATAGGCGTTGAGGGTTGAACTCTGTAATAGATCTCAAATGGACTCTTTCTTGTAGAGCTATGCTGAGCACGATTGTAGATGTGCTGGATGTATGGAAGACTTTCATCTCATGTGCGTCGATGCTTGTGGTTGTACATGCAAAGTAGTTGTACTACCAAGTGATTCACAACTTTCATATGTCCATCGGTTTGAGGAGGAAAGCTATCGACAATGGAAAGCTATCGACAATGAGAGTTGTGTCTCTAGCAATTGCGAGAGGGTCTTCCAAAAGATGCTGACAAATTTGGCATCTCGGTCAGAAACAATGGTCATTGGTAAACCAAAGTGTTTCCAAACATGTGTAAAGAAGAGCCGACCAGTCTACTGCGTTGTCGTGGTCTTCTTACATGGTATGAGAATGGCCATCTTGGAAAATCGGTCGACTACTACTAATATCGCGTCATGTTGATGTCTGGTAGTAGGATACCCCGTCAAGTAGTTCATAGAAACATATTTCCATGGTCAACTAGGAACTGGAAGAGGTGTGTACAATCCCTGTCGTCGATTAGGCAGTTTATCAATGGCACAAACCACGCATGATCGAATGTACTTGTTGACATCGGATTTTAAGTGTGGAAAAAAAGAAATACTTCTGCAGAATAGCAAGTGTCTTTTCTACCCCAAAGTGTCATGCAGTCTTGCTATAGTGCACGTCCCAAATGAGTTGTTGTCGATGATCACTAGTCGGTACACAAAGTTGTCCAAGCTTGTATAGCAAGGTGTCTTTCAGGAAGTAGTCGGAGGTTGACAACTTGTTAGTCTATAACTATCAGTAGAATGCTAAGAATTCGTTGTCATCCTCATACAACTATGGCCAAGTGGTCATGTCATATCCATGCATACTCATCACTGTCAAAAGGAGAGTAATGGGTGGTCGACTGAGGAAATCGGCGGCAGCGTTAACTTTACCTTTCCGATACTTAATCACCAACTGGAATTGTTGTAGGTAATTAGTCCACTTGAGTTGTCGATTTGTCTGCAATTTTGATTGTGTTGCAGCAAACTGTAGAGGCTTGTGATCAGTGAGAATAATCCTTTCCTTGCCAAGGACGTAATGCCTCCATTGCTTGAGAGCTTGCATAATGTTATACAGTTCTTTTTTGCACGTCGAGTATCTTCTAACTGTGTCGTTAAAATTCTAGGAATGAAAAGAGACTGGGTGACTAGACTGAGTGATCACTGCGCCCAAGGCATAGTCCGATGTGTCTGTCTCAATCTCAAAGGGCTGATGCAAATCAGGTAACACAAGTACTGGTGCAGTGCAGAGCTTGTGCTGGAGCTGTTCAAAATTTGCTTGATGTGTCGATGTCCATTTGAATACAATCTTCCCATTTCCCTTCATCAACTGATTCAAGGGTCAGGCTATGTGACTGAAGCTGAGTATGAATCGTCGATAGAAATTTTTCAAACCAAGAAAACTTCTTAGTTCTTGAATGCTTATAGGAATGGGCCAATATTTGAGGATCTATACTTTGTCTGGATCGACGTGAATGCCTGCAGAGTCAATTACATACCCCGAATATTTGATGTTGGTCATCGCAAAAGAGCACTTGTCCATGTTCAGATAAAGTTGATGTTGCTAGAGAGTGTCGAAGATGTCTGACATGTTCTTTCCATGATCGACTGAAAATCAATATATCGTCGAGATAGACAATGACCCATTTTCCAATGAAAGGTCGAAGAAGGTTATCCATGTGTCGCATGAAGGTCTCAGGTGCGTTGGTTAAGCCGAAAGGCATGACTAACCATTCAAACAATCCTTCCTTGGTCTTGAAAGCAGTTTTCCACACATCTGAGGACTCGATTGGAATCTGATGGTATCCCGACTTGAGGTCGAGCTTAGTAAAGAATTTAGCACCTTTTAAATAGTCGATGAGCTCATCTATCCGCGATAGAGGGTGGCGATTCTTTACCGAAATTTTGTTGAGAGCTCTGTATTCAATGCACATGCGCCAAGTCCCATCTTTCTTCGAAACTAGGATGACTGGACTTCCACGAGGAGAGGAGCTTGGTCGGATATGACCTTTGTCGATTAATTCTTGGATCTGTCTGCGAATCTCTTCATTTTTGAGAATGGATCTTCTATAAATAGATGCATTAGGCAAAGAAGAACCAGGAACAAGTTCAATGGAGTTGTTTACCTGACAATGTTGAGGTACTCCATCTGGAGCTTGAAAGAGGTTCTAGTACTCATCAAGAATATGATCGACTTGATGCTTCTGTCAAGAGCTGCATTGGTCAGTGACTCGACTCATCATTGCAATTTTCTTAGAATGTTGTGGCTTGATCATGATTAATATGAACTTATGAGCATGATTCATTAGCTTCTTTGTATGTTTGGAAGATATCAATGCAACCATTGGTGTAGGTTGACACTCTAGTATGCTGAACCATCGATTTCGGATTTTGACAATCACCTTTTGAGGTCGTGACTGATAAATTATGTTTCTACCCCAGATGTAAGGTTTCGCAAACAGGGCGTCGACTACAGAGAGTGGTACCACATCGTAGAGTACTTCATATTCAAAAGGCTTTATGAAGTAGGTGATCTTGCATTGTAGAATGATATGTAGTTCTTGTCCATCCTTCATCCAACCGATGTTGTAAGGATGAGGATGCGGAGTGGTAACAAGACCTAGTTTCTTCATGAGATCTTCAGAAACGAAGTTCTTCTGGCTACTATTGTCCACAATCAGATGCAATGGGTTGTTTTGGACCCATATCTGTGTATGGAACAGTCATTCTTGTTCCTCCTCATCGACGATAGTCGAGGATACTAGAGTGGTCGATGTCAAAAGGGTTGTTGTGTCTGGATCATATTTTTCCACTGTCTTGTCAAACGTGTCGGAGGTCGACACTTTCACCAAAAATGTCTTCTGAGCTTTGCATTCAAACATATCATGCCAAGATGAGTGGTGGTAATCGCACCATTTTTCGGTCGGCGGTTGTTTGCTATGTTCCCTCTTATGAAAAGGCTTCTTGCCATGGTCTGGCTTTGGAGATGTCGGTTGAGAAGATTCCGACTTGTCGAAGTCGGTTGGTGCCTTATTGTCGGGTGGTCATCCTGATTTCAGCTTTGTCGCGAAGCGTGCTTTCCCTTTTTGCTTGGTTTCAAGTTTGTTGGCATAGTGAAATGCATCCACGAGCATATTGACAGTCAAAAATTCCATTTCCTGCTGAATGTACTGGGACAATCCGCTAATGTACTTTAGGACAAGCAATTTCTCTTCTTCTTGGACGCCAATTCTAGCCATGAGTTACTAGAACTTGTCGGTGTAACTATGTACTGATTGGTATTTCCATTGCCTTAGCTGCTTCCACTTATTATACTGCTACTCGAGGTATTTAGGCGGGTAAAGCTCTGTTTGGATGTGTTCGACGAATTTATCCCATGTGTCGATGGAGTCTCCTCTTTTCTCCATCTTTGTCGAGAGGTTCTCCCACTAGTAGTGCACAGATGTTGACATCTTTAAGGATGTAATGGTGATCTTTTCAACTTCTGAGAGTTGGTTCACAGCGTAATAGGATTCCAATTGTTGCACCCAATTGTCGATGGATTCCGCGTCAATATTACCTTCAAGATTTGGTATGTCTAGATTCAATTGCACTTTGAAGGGGTTGATTTTATCGGATTGAGTGCTTGTCAAAAATCCTCTGGATGTCGAATAAAATCGCGTGAGAATTTCATTGAACTAGGCGAACATTTCAGTCCATTGTCGAGCCAAAGCTTGCTCAATAAGTTGTGTTGTCTGGTCGGCTGCATGTCTATCGTTTGTTTCTTTTGTCATTTATGGAGGTAGTGTCTACTTGGATCGTTTATATTGCAAGCGAGTATGAACCGACATAAGTCAGGTAACTTCGAGAGAAGTGTATACGCAGAACTTAAGCACAAAAACTAATTGCTCTGATTGAATCTTGCTCTGATACCAATGATCCACGTCGTGGCCAGGAAGCACGAAGGGGTCAACAGTTCGACAGGATGAGTTGGCTCTATTATGGCGGAAGCAATAAAAAGAAGAATGAGAAAAGTAGGGTTACACTACATAGACACAAATACGCACAGACAATATGAAGGAATGCGAATTGTTCTTCTCTATTACTTGCAAACAGATAGATTGATGTATGTTACAATATTAATACATGCTTATATAGAATTCTGAGACACTTGAGTTCCTTCCCGTTACATTCAGTTACAAAGAATAAGTTAGAATGGTTCAATAGTTCAACAATTATAGTCGACTGGAAGACAAAGAGACAGACTATCAAAGTTCGACAGTCGTTGGTCGCATGTCGAAGTTGCATGTCGATGTTGCGAATTGTGAGGTTGTTGAACATGTCGAAGGTGCAGAGTGTGTCGCAGTATGTCGAAGTCGAGACTCGTCGAAGTTGTGTTGATGTCGACAACATGTCGTAGTGGAAAGTTAGCATTTGACACAAATTCCAACTACAATGCGGATCAACAGTTTAATAACTACACAACCATAGGGTGTAGATTCATACATTGCTGACCATTAATTGGAATCAATGAACACAATATGAAGAAAGATACTGTAAATATTTATAATGAATGTGTGGCGACAGTAATAATTCTAATTATAGAAATATATGGCTCTCATAGAACTCAAAACTCAAGAATATTTACAAATAGAAAAGCAATGGTGCGTTCTTTACAACTAGAACCCCCATATCTAGTAAAATGGCCATAATTCGCTCATCCAGACACCTTTTTTGATGAAGAAGAAAGTGTTTCCCACTGGAAACAATGCTTTGGACATTATGGAATAAGTATCAAAGTCCATAAATGATTAGAACTATTCGAACCAAAATATTTTTTAGGCCCACCAACATCAGTTCCACTGATTGAGTTGATCTAACCACACTACAGAAGCTCCAACACACTGGGTCTCTCCCACACCATAATGAGACTCAAATTAGACCTGAAAAATATGTAATATGCTACCTTAAAGTTCCATGAAAAGGACTGGATGTCTTTCTCCTCAATCCCTAATTGTAATGCTAGTAAACACTCCAACTAGTTACTGGTTACAGAGGGGCACATCTCCCTACTGTTGTAAGAGGCACATCTCCCAAGCAATGAAAATCTCATAGCTCTTCAAGATCACAAAGTAAAAATGTCAAAAGATCCCTAAGGAGACTCTCATACTCCTTTTATAACCCTTTGGTGGCTTTCTTCCTTTCTCTAAAGCCTTCATTCTTGAAATTTGAATTAGTGATGAGTGGAGGCTTCTTAGACAAGCTTCTTTGCATTTGGACCCACTTGCCTTATCAATTTCTCCCTCACTGGCTAAATTTGTCTCTTGTGGCTTTTAATGATGTATTTTTTGCTTTCTTGATTGTTTCTAATCCTTCTTGGTGGAACAAATTAAGAAACTTCTTTCTTTTGTGCTTTTCATCTGATTTCCTGCTTTTGAGATGCTTTTCTACTTTTGATCTACTTTCCTGCTTTTGATATGCCTTTATGCTTTTAGTTGCTTTCTGCTTTTAGGTTTCTTTCCTTCTTTAGACTGCTTTTCCTTGATTTCCTGGTGCCTTCCAGCTTTTCAGTTTCTTTCTTGCTTTTCACTACTCTTCTTCCAGTTTCCTTATGAAGGACAACTCATATGGTCCACCTAATCTCCTATGTTCCCTCTTGGGACACCTAGGCATTTACAACTCATCAAACAATTAATTAATAATTAAATATTTGAAACTATGGACTACATTACTTGTTCATGATTTAATTTAATTATACAATATGACTATAGCCAAAATTAATTTCCTAACTAATTGATTCAATTTTCCACTAGGACACATGGGATTATATGGGTTAGTGGTTTGACCAAGGTGACCTCAGGGAAGGGACATTACATCATTGAATATATTAGTAAGGTTTGGCATGTAATTACTAGTGGCTAAGCATGACCAGTATTAAATGATGGTTAAGTATCACCATTATTAAATGTATATAGAAACTTTGAATGCTAGTTGATTTAATGTTAGTTTGGGAGAAGTGTTTTATGAATATAAATTTCATATGTAATTGATTTGTGCGACAAATATATATATAAAATATTTCTCTATCAATCAATGATATCAAAGGATGAACAAGCTTGACTCTCTCATGCTTTTATATTCAATCAATGATGTCAAAGGATGAACAAGCTTGACTATATCATAAGAGGACACATAATATGGCATTATTTGAAGAACAACCCTTTAGGACTATGGGAATAAGTTGATGTGTTGTAGAGAGAGTAGAGTGTATTAAACTTGTAGAGTATGCCATGTATACGGTTTTACTTGTATAGTATTATTTTGTTTGTTAATTTTGTGTGAATTTTTATTAAGGATGTGTTGTTGCCACAAATATTTTCACTTAATTTGTTCCAAGTGTTGAATTATTATATTGATTTTAGTGAAATCTATGTGAGGTATTTTTTATTTGTTTTTGAAAGTATATATGTTAGCATTAAAAAATTGGTGAGAATTGAGTGCTAATTATTTGGGTGTGTTGTTGAAGCATTGATTGGAATAGTTGAAATGATATCCACAATTTGGTGTGGTTATCAAATAAGATAAAATGTTGATTGTATAAGAGATTGTGTTGTTGATATAATGAAGAAATAATTGTCGAATATAGTAGGAGGGTTTGGTGGAGACTCGAGAGTGTGGAAATTAAGATGAGACATAGAATTCATACACAAGTTCTAGATTATTGCAATGTATCTTTCAGGTTTGTTAGGTGTCATGTATATGTTGCATCACTAGATATTTGTCCTAAACTATTTGTTGGACCATAGAATTTCAACAATATATAATGAACCCCACAACTTCACCTTAAATTGTGAACCCAGGGAGCATGCAAACTTATGAGGCATTGTGCACTATATATGCAAATCACATAATTATAATATGAGCTAAAACTTTAATAAGATCGTGACAAGACAAATGAATTCTAGTAGCTCATTTTAATTCACCTATAATGGATTAAGGTAAATGGATTTCATTTCCATCTTCTCTTGTAGTATGCTAGAAGTCAAATAGAGACATCGCCATTGCCTAGTGGACGAGAAGTTAGTCAAAGTGAAAAATTCCCTCAATTCAATTATCATTATGTAGCTACTAGATTAAGAAATCCACACAACATCATTTTATCATGTTGTAAATTCATAGGATCCACCCCAAAGCATTGATCGTCATAATGTAGAAAGGTACAAGCATTCAATGAAATACATGAAACAAAAATAATTTGCAAATGAAAGTACAAAATTTAACATAAAAACGACTACTTTATTTTACAAGTGTCTAGCTAAATTCATAACATAAATTCTAAGGATGGAAACTGCAATGAAAGGAGGATTCCTATGACCTTCCCTTGAGTAGGCCCTACTCAAGGGAACTCTTGGAACCCTTTAAAACTTATAGAGACAATTTTTTTTAGTAATTACTCATCTTTCTTGTTACGACCTTCCCCATCAATTCGACAAAGTGAGGGGCAACATTGTTAGGAACCCATGTCTTTACTTTGTTAGTATATTGTTGTTGGACGCATATGCTTTGTAAGACGTCCCGCAGTATTTGTTGATCCATAGTATTGGACGCATATGCTTTGTACGTCGTCCCGTAGTATTATATGTCCCATGGTATTGACCCATAGTATTGCCGCATAGACTAGTATATACGTTTGTGCCAATGCCAATGAAGTCACCGTGAAGTTATTTGTATTGAGCTTGCTCAAAGGAGGTTTCCCCCTCGAAGTGGCTTGCGATTAATCAAAATATTATATGATCTCATATATCGTGCATTTTATCAATTAATTGTTGCAGGTTCCTCACATCTGGTATCATAGCACTTTCTTGGGCTCGTTGGGTGAAATTTCTGCTAAAATTTTTATTCCGTATCTGTTGCAGGTTCGGATCTGGGAATAATCCCTATCCGCTTAACTGTGGGAAGTACTTGGGAATAATCCCTAAAAATCATTGTGAGGAGTACCACAGGAACCCACCCCAAAGTAGTTGGCCCATTGAGAAGGACTTGTCAGCAAAAAGGGAAACGACCCCTACCTGATTGACTAGTTTCGACCAGTGAGGTAAACCAAGAGTTTTCATTTGTGGCAAAGCGGTTATTAGTTTTACCTGAGTCATGGAGTGAGGGGTACTGCCCCAATACGCAAGCTATCAGACAACATTGGTGGCCGAGTGAATCCCCTAAACCGTTAGGAAGCCGAGCATACGAGGTCCATATCTATTTTCAGCTGACAAATCGCAGATTTCCTCTGTCCAAATCTGTTGTCGATCACTTTCGCGTAATTTCAGATCCATCTATTGCCAATCCCTTTTGCATCATTGCAAATCCACTTGTTCCGATCCCTTCCATGCCGTTGCAGATCCATTTATGATCTCCCTTGGAAAAAAAGAGTATAAAATTCCATTTTTTCATCATCTCTCCCTTGTTTTAACTCCGTTTCCCTTAAAACTTCCCTGACACCCCTGCAATCCCATTCTGCATATTTCATTCTTGAGGACCCTATCCCAAATTCCACTTCCCAAAGCCAGAAATCTCACATTTTCCTATTTTTAGGGTTTGCCATAACTTCTTCAATTTTCACCCACTCGCCTTCAAATTTTACCACAGTGTTCATTTCCTATTTCTGCTTCTTTGTCCCTCTCTGCCAAATTTTCTCATTCTTTCACCCTGCTTCTGAAATCCCAATTTTTTGCTTCCCTATCCATCAGAAAGTGTCCAAACCTAGTCACACCCAAATTACCCATCCGAGTTTTTCCCAAATCCAAAATTTCCTTTACTAAAACAATTTCTGTTTTTGTTTTTCTATCCATTCAAAAAATAAATAAATAAAATCCTGGTTATGGTTGCCATCCATGCAGGAGCACAAATCATGGAGGAAGAAATTACAGCCCTCAAAACCAAACTCCAAGATCTGGATGAAAATTTTCTCAACCATCTTCAGTATTCAGCCATGAACAATAACCGACAACCAGAATCTTCTACAGCCACCATGTTCTCTTCTTCCAGCAATTTTTGTGGGTCGAAGCTTGAATTTCCTCGCTTCAATGGTACTGATCCGACTAGATGGATATACCGGGAAGACAAATATTTCAGTCTGCATAATACTTTTGATGTCCACAAAGTTCCACATGCATCCTTTCATTTGGAAGAGGAATCCCTTCAATGGTACCATTGGTACATCAGAGCTCATTACGAGCCAAACTAGATAGATATTTGCCAACTCCTTTTGCAACGATTTGGTCCTAGTGCTTTTGATGACTTCACAGGAGCACTCACTAAACTTCGCCAAATTGGCACTGTGAGAGAGTATCAGACAGAATTTGAGAAACTGACCAATCACACAGAAGGATTGTCTGATGAATTCTACAGGAGTTGCTTTATTAGTGGTCTCAAGGATGAAATCCACTCATGGGTTAAAATGTTATGTCCCAACACAATGATGGAAGTCATAGGGTTGGATAAGTTGGCAGAGGACAAGATTGCAGCCCAAGAACGCTCCAAACCCACCTTTGTTCCCTTCAGAAATATGGGTTCCCAACGACCTCCCGTCACGCCAGCTCCTCCACAACTCCTATCAAACATTTTCTGAAGCAGAGATGCGGGCATGCCGAGAAAAAGGGATTTGTTATAATTGTGATGAGAAATTCACTCGGGGGCATAGTTGTGTTTATCAAAAGCTCTATCTCTTGGATGTGGATTCTTTGCCTGCCTCTGAACTTAGTGAAGACGCTCTAGATGCAATAGATGATCAAGTCGACATTCAACAGCCGCCTGTTGACCCCCCATATCAAGATGACCAACCAGAGATATCTCTCCATGCTTTATCCGCCGTCACCACCCCCCAAACAATGCAGGTTAGGGGTTACTTCAAGAAGCTCCCTCTTACCATACTTAATGATTCTGGTAGCAATCATAACTTCATTGAACCTCGGATCACCAAACAAGCTGATTGTTTTGTCCATCCTTTCCCCAACTTTGAAGTCATGGTAGCCAATGTGGGCAGCTTACCTTGTAAGGGGAAGTGTCACAATGTGTGTATCTCTATGGAAAATTATAAATTGTGTTGTGACATGTTTTCCTTGGACTTAGGGGGATGTGATGTGGTTTTGGGTGTTCAATGGTTACGCACACTTGGACCCATATTATGGGATTTTGCTAAACTTTGGATGCAGTTTTCACTCAATGGACACAAACACACCTTTACAGGCTTACAACCGGGGTCTCTCCGCATCATCAATTCACATTGCCTGGAAAAGCTCCTTAAGAATAATTCACATGGTGTCATCGCTCAGCTCCATTCCATTCAGATGCACCCATCAACAGGCTCCACTACTCCCTTGGATCTCCAACAAATTTTTGATAGATCTGCAGGTGTCTTTGTTGAACCAGTGGGATTTTCGCCTTCAAGAGACCTTTCAGGTAAGAATTTAGCCGCCTCTACATCTGAGAAGGAAATGATGGCTATTTTGCATGCAATACAGATGTGGTAGCCATAGCTATTCAGGAATTGTTTCCGCATCAAGACTGCTCACCAGAGTTTGTAATATTTCCTGGAACAACGGGTCTCCTCACCCGCACAACTGAAATGGGTTCGCCAACTCCTAGGTTATGCCTATGAGATCACTTACATGACGGGTCAGGACAATTTCGTGGTAGATGCTCTTTCTCGTACATTTGATTACCAAGTTTCTCTTTCAGCTATTTCTATGCATGTTCCAAATTGGTTGAAATCTATTCAACAGGGCTATGCCAATGAATCCTCCTTATCTCAACTCATCCAACGGTTGGCCAACAACCCTTCGACTGTACCGCATTACTTTTGGGATGGAACTTCCCTGAGATACAAGGGTCATCTTGTGCTTCACCAGAGCATAGATCTTCAACAAGCTATATTCTCTGAACTCCATGCATCTCCATTGGTCAGGCACTCTGGGTTCCTCCAAACATATGAGCGGGCACAATATACCTTCTTTTGGCAGGGAATGAAAAGGACAATTCAACATATGGTGGCTGCATATGATACTTTCTAGCTCCTTCCGAGATTGCTCAAACCCATACCCATCCCTACACAGATCTGGACATATATGTCTTGGGAATTCATTGAAGGGCTCCCTAAATCTGGAAGGCAGACTGACATTACCAATAAATGTTTGGAAACTTATCTTCGTTACAACAACCTCAGTTAGTGAAATGGATCCTTCTCGCTAAATGGTGGTACCCTACTGCATCTAAAATTACTCCATATGAATCAATTTATGGTTAGGCACCGTCATTTCTTCTTCCATACACCCTCAATAGTGCGCCAGTTCAGGAAATTGACATGGTTCTTCGAAACCATGATCAGATTCTTCACATTTTGCAGGACACTCTTCACATGGCCAGAATTCGAATGAAACAACAAGCCGATCAACACCGTTCTGAGTGCACTTTTCAAGCAGTTGATATGGTTTGTCTTTGTCTACAGCCTTCCACACAATCCTCCCTGACACTCAAAGGGCGTCCGTTTCTCTCTTGCTCTATCATAGAGGTATCCATTCAGTGGAACGATATGCAACCAGAGGATGCTACATGGGAACCACTCCTTCAGATTCAACATCAATTTCCACATCTAAAGCTTTGAGGACAAATCTTTTTCTAAGGGAGAGGGGATGTTAGGAAACTATGTCTTTAATTTGTTAGTATATTGTAGTTGGACACATATGCTTTGTAAGACGTCCCGTAGTATTTGTTGATCCATAGTTTATATTAGTCCATATTATTGGAATCATACGCTTTGTAAGTCGTCCTGTAGTATTATATGTCCCATGGTATTGACCCATAGTATTGCCGCATATACTAGCATATAAGTTTGTGTTGATGCCAATGAAGGCACCATGAAGTTATTTGTATTAAGCTTGCTCAAAGGAGGTTTCTCCCTTGAAGTGGCCTGCGATCAATAAAAATATTCTGTGATCTCATATATTGTGCATTTTATCAATTAATTATTGCAGGTTCCTCACAGACATGAATGATTTAGGGCTTCTAAATTTCGCCTTGTGGGTATAATACAAAATTCTTAACCATTTAAATGCATAAGCAGATGCATAAACATAAACACAGCGGAAATAAAAATCTATCCACACATACAACATGCATATACCAACATATTCATCATAAGCATAATATTAAAAATCATGCACAGAAATAAACTCTTTCTCATGCTACTCACAGGATTCCAATTTAATAATTCAAGTTAGGCCATTATGTTACTTACTAAAAGAATTTATTAAGCATCAATAACACATAAATTTGACATATTCATAAACAACAATAAACACTTATCTTTTAACTGAAGTTGTGCAAGCAATTGGCTATGGGAGAGCAACATTCCACCCAACCATAGGCACTTTGTCCAACACTTTATCTCTCTATTAAGAGGCCACTCCAGAGCTAGGATATGTATCCAGTAAGGAGGAACTACACAAGCTCACTCATAGCCATAGGAACACACACTCATGCTAAACCAAAACACAAATGGGTTTATCAAGCATGTTGAGAGACGAGGAAGGAGAATGCTAATCCAATGAGCTCAACTAAAGAGCTACAAACATCTCAATTGGATTCAGCCAGCCTTGGAACCCACATTACGTACCACACCAAGCACAAGGAAGGTCCCATTCTCTAATACACAATCCCTCGGGTACCCCCTTCCCTCTAGAGCTATTGAAGGTGGGCATTGAAAGGTCCAAGATGCTAAACCTTCATACATTTATTTCCTTTACTGGGTTTATCAAGCAATTCCATCCTCTAGTCTCTTTCTACTTCAATTTTCTCTTGAATTCTTTGATTTCTAGCCACATTGATTTCAGTCACGAAATTCAATCTCCAGGCTTCCAAATCCGGGTTTTCCCATGGATTTTTGGGTCTTTAACAATCTCAAATTCACCCCAAGGTTGATATCTATGGATCCCCAAATGGATTTCACAACCCACATGAAATTTTGGGCATTCTTGACACTCTAAAATGCGGTTTTTCTTCTAGTTATGATATCCATTCCTCTCTTGCTGGGAATGCAAAACTTATTGAAAATTGGAGTTTGGTTGCCCAACACGCCAAGAGGATTGAAAAAAAATAATCATATTACGTTGTCGATTTAACAAAAACCATTAACATTAAAAAAAGACATTTGAAAACCTTTGAAATTGACATTGAAATTGAAATTTTAAATTAAGTTAAATTGAAATTGAAATTTTAAGTTTTTTTTCAATCCTCTATGAATGCCAAGAGGATTGAAAAAAAATTTAACATATTGTGTTCCCCGTTTTTTTTCCAATATAAGCTTATATAACCATATACTAATAAAATAAATTTTCTTATATCAACTATTTAAACATAATTTAAATAAAATAATTAATAATTAATATTATATTATTGAAAAATTAAAAATATTGAATTCATATTTCACAACCCTACAAAATTTTATGTCTAATTCACAACCACTTAAACTAATATTAATAATCCAATTTATAATTTTATAAACATTATTTTTTTTTAAATATCTATATATATATATATATATACTTTTTTAATGCATAAACCATATGTTTAAAAATAATAAGTATTTTTTTACATTGGTCTTTCTTTTAGAACGAGTTATTACTTACAAAATGAGTCAAATGCTGAAACAAATTAACAAGATGATGTAAAAGTTGAAGGATAAAAATGTAATTACTAGCATATTTGTTTGTTTTATAAGTTTACATTTTGATCCAACATAATTCAAATTTTAATACATCCTTGCTTACTTGGAAAAAATAGTAGAAAATCATAGAAACATACATGGATGCTTAAATTATGAACTTAATCCAAATGGTTATGAAAGGCACACATGGTTGTTTTCTTCATTGGGTTTAGAAACAAAAGAAAGTAGAAAGTTGGAAGCATGCAAGGATATTAATGATGGAGGAAAGCTACATTAAACAAAAATAATACATGCACCACTTTTTGAATCAAAGAGTGGTTAATTTAGCCCGAGATACAATTAAGACATTTAAAATAGAAAATTGCAGCATGATAATTTAACTTATTGGTATCGATTATTACATAACAAAAACTATTAACATTAAAATCACCAGCCTGAATTCATCTTAACACCGGATCTATCAAACACCAAGAGAGAACAAATCACTTAAGTACAAACCTTTTTGATAAATAAATCTAAGATGGTCTCATTCTAAATGACTACAATAAGAATACAAATAAAATCCAAACACAAAAAACATATATAAACAAAAGTACAACTAGTAATTGAGTAGCAATTCTTCCATTCATTTTAAACCATTTTAATTACTTTGTATCAGTGTTTAAATTTAATTTTGCTAATGATTTAGAATTGCACATTGGTGGATGATATGGAAATGCAAATCCCACACACGTGAAAATGAGAACATAGTAAATGCCAATTGTAGAATGATAATGGAAATGCAAACTCAATGACATATAGCAAAATCCATCAATCCTCATCTATATCCTTAGATTCAATAACACCATAATGACATGTAGACAACTCATTTGGTCTCCATCTATAACTTTAGATTCAATGTTACTTTGGAAAACGACCTACAATTTCTCTTATGGAAAATCCATAATTAAGTACACCATATACACAAACCAAGAGATGATGATGAAAATGTAGTGGAGAGGAAAGAAAATGGGCAAGAGAGGGTAACCAAAATACCATAGAGAGAAAAGATGAATGGGGATTATTCTCAATACCTAGTACATTACAAAAAAACTTAATATTAGTCGACAATGTTGATGATCTATTTTTATGGTCTTTATACAACTTATTTTTTCAAATGATTTTAAACATATAAGGGGAGCTTCCATGTTACAATTTGTGCATTCATGTGAATCTTGTATCAATATAAACTATGGGGAAAAGTGATTATCTTGTAGGGTAGTTGATTTAAAAGAGATGAGTTTTTCATGAAATGTATACTTCTATAGTTCTTGAGACTGTAACTTTTGCATACTAGCTGCCAAAATGCTTGTAACATTCCTTCATTGTCTACGCCTCTATATAGGCAATGATGGTAGCTTGCATGTAAATACTATAATGTATTTCTTGTACTAAGACACACTACATTGTGGTATGTGAAGATAGTTGACTTTGAACATGATATAATGAAACACCCTCCCTTGTCTAATCTACGATGTCCAAGTTTGATAATTTTCATTCCGCTTTTAATGAGGTTATAGTTTAGTGTGAAGATGACCTGACATGCTCGGTCACTCACAAAGGTTCAATCCCCTAGAGGCTCAAATCAATTGTTGGGCCTAGGTGTAAGTTCTTGGTGGTTTTGACATAAAAAAGTAACCCATATGCGAGGATGGTTGACCTTGAACAAAATATCATGCCACATCCTCCTTACCTAACTTGATGTCCCAATCTAATCATTTTCACTCCTCGTCCAATGGGGTTGTAGTCTAGTGATGAAAAACGTGGCATGTTAAGCCACCCACCAATATTCAAGGCTCCCAAAGGCGCAAATAAGTAGTGGGGACCAAATTCAAATACTGAGTGATTTTGATGGAAGAGTAATCCCATGTCATGGCCTCTTAGCTAAAGGAAATTGTTTGTGATTAGTGGTTTTCCCATCGAGGGTTTTCCCCATGAAAATTGACAACCTATGGTGTTTCCATATATAGATTAGACCGGAGTTTAAAGGAAGCACATTAAAAGAAAAATCTACTTTGTTTACTAGTGGTAAATAAACATTGAAAATACTCATGCCACCTCTTGACCCTCAACTAGTAGATCTGTCCCTACAAGATATTGAGACTATCATTCTAAAAATAGTTTAGTTTCCCCCCACATCCCAACCTCTAGTCCTAGGGCTAGCGAATCATTGCAATTTTTTTTGGGTAGCCTTAAGTGTTGGGAGACTCTCAACAAATTGTTCCCAACTTTCATGAAGGGTTACACAACTATGTTCTTAAATAGGCCCAGAGACTCCTTGGGTATATTATAATGCATTGTATCAACTCCTTCTCTTTGGTTGGTGATTTGGTAGGGATGTTTTATCTTCCTCCTTTACTTCCACTATTATTTTTCTAGTGTGACATTGAGGACTTTATCTAAGAAATCCAACTATTCTCAATGAATATATGTATCCAACATGCTCACATGATTTGAATGTGACCACCACATTTTATCCCTAATGATGTTGCATCAGTTACCGCTTGAAACCAAACACCACCCTAATTCTCAAGGGCATGTGTTCTCACAAGAAGATTTATTTCAAGGACACAATTAATCATGTGACCCTTATCTAAACAGGAAGAATCTATCACTGTTACATAACAAAAACTTTTCCATGTTGCCTTAACAACATTGTACTTTACCTCCATTCACACAACTCCTCAAAGCCTACACAAAATAATTCTCTACCGTGTGGATTAGCCACACAAGACAAACCATCTTTTAATTAGTGGACCCAATGCTTATTGCTTCCTCCTCAAGAGAGATGACCTCTTGGAACCTTGTGGGAGTTTTGATGTTGGTTTTATAGCTGCCACTACTATCATTTTAGCCACAAGCCACTAAAGCCCACAAAATTGGGGCATAAACAATAGTATGTATTTCCCAACAATTGCCTCAACAGACCTTTAATGCTAGTAAATTGCATGCAAATGAAACAACACATGTCTATACATTTTCTAAACAAATCTACATGCTTGTCGATTCCACGTGAAATGACTAATCACACTCTTCTTTAACAAGCCACACATATCCCATGCTCCATTTGAACATTCTTATTGGATTTACACAACCTCTTCAAATATGCGGTTACTTTAGGATGTGGTAGGTAGAGTCAACTTGTATCCCTAGGTGCAGATACATCAAACAACCCACACTATCTCTTGGTTTGGTTTGGATTCTCATGTGGTATGTGTCTCAAGCCAACACACAAACAACCCTTCCATTTGTTGATTCGTTCTCATGTATGTCAATAGATCTACAATGTCGTGGCTTTCTATAATCATTCCTATGCTATCAAATTCGACTCGTCATTCAAAATATTGGAAATATCATAAATTATAGCCATTCACTCACTCATGTCATGCACTCACTGCTTAGCTTTGCTTAGCCATTAGCAAACTTGTTTTGTTATTCTGGTTCAATTTAAAAGGTAGATTATCGAGACTCAAACATGTAGCGAGCCTGTTACACAGAAATATTCCACCCTGTGAGCATCAGCATTCTTTGTCCTGTAGGATCCATTTCAGTGACTCAGATCCATTTTTATCCTTCAGTGATACTAGTTTGCCCTATTTTTGTTCCTACCCGCATGTTGCATCACTTTAGCATGCGTACCCGCGAGATGCATCCCTATAGCCTGTGGGTATCAAGTAAAATGGTAAAAACCACTATTAATTACTTTTTACTCCCAAAAAGCGGTCATTGGGTGACCTTTGGCTCTCCATCTGCCCAAGTAACGTCTCGATGAGTCCTTTCACCTACCTTTGAGAGGACTATGTATTGAGCACATATGGCTTATGGACGGGAGGAAGAAGAGAATAGTAAAGGCACTCTAGTGAATTTTTGCCCTATCTTGAGTCTGCACTCATTGATCTTTGTAGTTGTGAACCATTTATGTTCACCTTTCAAACTCCTCTCTAGTTTGATTTTGCCATTCATGGAGGATTGAAGTGGTGGAGGCACAAGTGGATTGATCTAGATCTTGGTTTAGATTGGTTGTCGACAAGAGGTCATATCACTTTGTACTTCTTCTTGTTCATTAATAGAAATACTCATATTCTCGTCCATTCATGGTGTGAATGTTGTTTATTATACATTGGGTTACATTTGCTTATGATATTATGGACGATTGTTATTGATAATGTTAATGTCATTTATATATCACATCTACTTGTTAGATGTTGGTTGTCAAGACTAATTTGCAGATTACAAGTGCTTGGATGTGCACGGATTGAAAGCTCCAACAGGGATCTACACCAAACGTTGGATCGAGGTTGGTTACATTTCTCCATTATTTTAACATTGTCATTTATAATAGCATTGCTTTGAGAATTGAGTAGATTTCTGGTAGTCATCTGTCCGTTGTAGTATTCCCAAGCCATAGTGAGTTTTCTCCAATACAGAAATGGTGACTCATTTATTCTGGGACTTGAGGCTTAGAGTTCGGTTGAGTACCTTGAGGCTTGCAGTCATTAGTGACAGGTTCTCTCACCATCGAAAGTTTTGGGAATACATTAATGTCCCTTGATCGATGGATTCATCTTAGTGTTCGAATTCAACCCATTTATTCACACTCTGATGATTGTGCTCTGTGCCTTGATGCCCATTTTCATTATTGGTGGGTCATCTCGCGTCTATTAACGGTATACATCAATGACCGGTAATCAGAGGATGTCTCATCAGGTTCGACCCCAACCCCTTTATTCACTTGATGGGACTTGCACCGTCAAAGACTTGTGTAGAAGACCCCAGGCGATTGTGGCATTCAGTATGCTACATATGACTTTGACTTTACATCTAAGATATCACCTCTCAGATTTCAGCAGTTTGTACCTCCATTTTTGCACCAGTTGTCTTCTTTTTAGTAGAAGACCATATCTTACTATAGAGGGATCATGGCTATGATCACTTATGACATGTATTTACTTAGGTACTGCCTATTCATGGCCATTGTATCAGATTGTTGTACTATACCGACATGTATTCATAGATACTATTGTATTATGACGAGTGAGCCGTTCTTTCCACTTGTGTCTCCATCACTCCACTTCTGAGTTTTATAATGTATTTCGGCCATCGTAGCACATTTCAGTCTCTGACCTCACACATTAGGGGGCATCTGTTACACAAAAATATTCCACCCTGTGAGCATCAACATTCTTTGTCCTGTAAGATCCATTTCAGTGACTCATATCCATTTTTATCCTTCAGTGATACCAGTTTTCCCTATTTTTGTTCCTACCCACATGTTGCATCACTTTAGCATGCGTACCTGCGAGTTGTATCCCTATAGCTCGCGGGTATCAAGTAAACTGGTAAAAACCAATATTAATTACTTTTACTCCCAAAAAGTGGTCATTGGGTGACCTTTGGCTCTCTATCTGCCCAAGTAACGTCTCAATGAGTCCTTTCACCTACCTTTGAGAGGACTATATATTGAGCATATATGGCTTATGGACGGGAGGAAGAAGAGAATAGTAAAGGCACTCTAGTGGATTTTTGCCCTATCTTGAGTCTACACTCATTGATCCTTGTAGTTGTGAACCATTTATGTTCACCTTCCAAACTCCTCTCTAGTTTGAGTTTGCCATTCATGGAGGATTGAAGTGGTGGAGGCACAAGTGGATTGATCTAGATCTTGGTTCAGATTGGTTGCCGGCAAGAGGTCGTATCACTTTGTACTTCTTCTTTTTCATTAATAGAAATACTCATATTCTCATCTATTCATAGTGTGAATGTTGTTTATTATACATTGGGTTACATTTGCTTATGATATTATGGACCATTGTTATTGATAATGTTAATGTCATTTATATATCACATGTACTTGTTAGATGTTGGTTGTCAAGACTAATTTGCAGATTACAAGTGCTTGGATGTGCGCGGATTGAAAGCTCCAACGACGATCTACACCAAACATTGGATCGAGGTTGGTTACATTTCTCCATTATTTTAACATTGTCATTTACAATAGCATTGCTTTGAGAATTGAGTAGATTTCTGGTAGTCATCTATCTGTTGTGGTATTCCCAAGCCATAGTGAGTTTTCTCCAATACAGAGCCCCAGTTGACTTAGGCTTGATTCCATTTCCCCTCCATCCCATACCTGTATGTTGTCACAACAAGTGTTGAACAACAAAATTTGATTCCCAAGCCCCTATGATGCTAGCGTTCGTAATAAAAATGATATCGAAATTGAAATTGGAAATTGAAACTGGGATTGAAATGTAAATTTGAAATTGAAAATGAAAATGATATTGATATTGGAAATTGATATTGAAATTGAATTTGAATTTTGAAATGAAATTCGAATTGAAAATCGAAAATTGAAATTGAAATGAAAAATGAAAATTGAGAATTGGAAATGTAATTAGAATTCAAATCGAAATTGAAACTTGGAATTTGAAATTGAAACTTGGAATTTGAAATTGAAATTGAAATTGACATTGAAATTGAATGCGAAATTGGAATTCGATGTGAAATTGAAATTTGAAATTTGAAATTGAACATGAAATTGAAATTTGAAATTGAAATTGAATTTGGAATTGAAATTGAATTTGGAATTGAATTTGGAATTGAATTTGAAATTTAAATTTGAAATTTGAAATTGAAATCGAAATCGAAATTTGAAATTGAATTTGAAATTTGAAATAGAATTTGAAATTTGAATTTGAATTTTAAATGTGAAATTTGAAAGAGAATTAGAATTATAAATTGAAATATGATGCAAAGATTTATGAAGAGAGAACTTCATTGCTTCGTGCTCCGCGACGCAAAAGAGGATCTGAAGTCACCCAACAGGGCGGCCATCGGCAACGCTCCCATTCACCGAGGAGTGAGGCCACGCCGAGGTCAGTTGCCACTAGTGGCAGCAACATGAGAGATAGTGTGTCGGTTCATCCCGACGACATACATGTTGATCCCCAAGTGGGGGATGTGTGGGAAGACACGAGTGCATCAGGTGCATATTTTTTTTTAGACACATTTTCAGTAAATTTTTAGTGTATAATGCATTGAATTTCAGTTGCGAGTTATAATATATATTTTCAGTAACATTTGTGTTTTGGTTTGGATCGCAGGTCCATCAGGGGGATCGTACGACGATGAGGTCGCATGCATCACTTTCATTGATATCGTTACCCAACGAGAGTGGGTGCACTCATGTGTCTGCACATTGAGGGAGGATTCTCCCACACGACGATCCTTATTCATGATGTTATCAGCAGTGGATGACATGTTGGCCCTCTACAAGAGGGTGGGACCTCTCAGTGACATTTGGCATTTTGCATGCTAGAGGAGGAGACGTGATGTCCTTGGGCCCCACAAATGGGAGGATGTCAAAGTCGCCATAAAAGAGCATGACATCAAGGGTACTTTGTTTGACATCCCTCATGACCACCCTTCTGGTCAATTGCTTAGACTCAAGGAGTTTAAGTTGGAGGCCGCTGCACCATATTTATATGATAGATTCGTTGGAGCGTGGGGCATGTTCCCACAATGACTAGGTCCCATTGTACTTTGCAAAACATATTTATGTAGAGTTTGTTTTGGGGATGCACCCAGATTACACGAGCATAGGGTCTGAGTTCTTTGGGGCTGGTAGGGGACGCTCCTACCAACGTCCAGGAGCTCGTAGAGACCTTGCCTTCGTGCCACCCTCTCCGAGGTTGGTATCGATTCCAAATAGGATAATTATCAGGTTGCGCGGACGTGGCATCGTCATCCCAGATTGATGCAGAGGTTAGACATGACATTGCAGATTCGTTGTTCACTCCATGGGCAATGTTTTTGTTGTTGTTGTGCATGGAGAGGCATCTAGACCACCCCCTGCACCACGACATGGATCTATTCACATCACCGAGGGAAACATCCCAAAAGAACCTGCATGGAATTCAATTTGTCATATATAAATTCCTATCGAGTATGTGTTCTTTTGGAAATGATGATATTGAATGCTATTAGCTTATTAATTGAGTTTGGAGTTTATTACTTGCACACCGGCCTTGCTTGTTTGTGACCTTGATGTCCCAAATGATGAGTGCACCAATCAACTACTTCCGTGGAGCATTTGATTCAGGTTGCACCATGACTCATCTGGTACCTCCAAAGTGCTCGTTTCACACATGCACCTGTGCTATCATGTTCACCCTTTCCATGCCCTATTTCAAAAAAGCTCCAGGTGTGTCGGATTCTTATCTCTTTGTGAAGGCGACTCAACCAATAAATGAGCGTGCCGGTTTGAATTGCCCTGCACACCCATCTGACCAAATCCAGTGTTCAACAAATGATATGCCTATCTGCCTGAATGAATCATAAATCAACCCAAAGAAGTGTTGAACGAACAATGTGTCATGCTCATGATCATCACTGACATAAAAATGGTACTCCTTGATCACTTCACGTGACTGAGGAGTGTTATCCCTACCATCAATGCTTTCCTGAGCATGTATGTACAATACATGTATGAAGATAGACACCTGTTCATAGTGATAGTACTCACTCTGTATCTCTCTCTGAGGAGAAAATGTGTAGTTCTCAGCAAATTCTACCATTGATAAGATTGTGCCCGGCTCAAATACCTCACGAGAATGTTTGAAATCTGAAGCTTACCACTTGGACCTATGGGAGTGCTTTTTGTATTTATAAATTTGACTTTGAAACTTCACCATGAAATCTGAAACAAGAATCTCATCCTCAAGCAAGTCGATCCTCTTAGATGGCACATATGAAGAAGATGATGGATTCATGGAGACATACTCGTACCTCTTCCACTTAATTGTGATATTTGACAATCCATGGTGTGTTGGATCGATAGGAAATTTCCTATGGAATAATGTCAAATCACCGCATTCAGGGAATCTTCTCCCACCTACACACCTCTTATTGAAAAGCACGTGTTCAAGATTCTTGTTGCATAGTATCATACAAATAAAATCTCGCACGGTGTGAGGAGCTAGTTCATCGTTCTAGTTCCTTTTGCAAAAATACAGAAATGTGTCATAGTATAGTTGAAATTCAACATGGTGCCAACATCAACAAGTGTCACGAATTGTATTTGGCCTAATATACCATGGTTTCAATTTTTTGAACATGCTAAATGAAATTTGAACACCAGGATTGGTTTCTTGGAATTCCTCATAAAGTGCAACTCCCATCATCTCCATCACATGCTTACAGTGATCTTGATAAATGCCTCTGGATAAACGTTGTCGTAGGACATGCTTTCAATCTGGAATAGCACGAGAATGGATATCCCAAAACTCTATCACCTTCTCTCTAAGGATTGCTTCCATCCTGCCTCGATAGGGTTCCCTACAAATAAGAGCCCAACAAGCAACTTCATCATTTTCATCTATTCGGACCCTGAATTTAGTATATTTGAACAATGTTCTTTTTGAAACATTGAGCAATGATGCCATTGTTGATACCATTCGATTTCTTAAGGTGCTTTGTGCCACAACAACCGTTGTAATTGCCCTACGAGCAGCTTAGATATCATTATTTCTTGATTTTCCAAATGAAGATAATGCAATTCTTACATTTTCTATTGCATTCTCGCATGTCTTTTTTGTTTTAACATCTTGAAAACCCAACAACTTTGTAGCACGTTTCAATTTTTTGTGTGTTTATCAACCCATGTAGGATTTGAGCTTGTGGCATCGTTGAATGTTGTTCAAAATATGACTCGATTATGTTACTGACATGCTCTCTAACTCTCCGACTAGGGATCGAGTTCCCAATCTCTTCTCATGCAAAAAAAACTGCACAATTCTCTAGACAATTTCCACCCCTTCCAACCCCATTGCAACTCCCAATTATACTTGAAATGTGAGAGGGAAATGTGTCATGTGATGGATGATCAGGATCATGAGGGGGCACAGGGTCATGTGATTATTGATCACCATGATGTGATGTCTGACCATAATCTCTCCCTACATAATCAAAATTCATGTGAAGGGAATTTCAATAAGAAATGCATTATACAAGGAGGTTAATTTTAAAGTACCAAATTGAAGTGTTTTGAAATGCACTAGTACACGGATTGAAAATTTACTTTTAAAACAAGAAAATTATGTGTAACTTGAATTCAAAATAACTAAATATGTACACATTTTGATAATTGTTCTAAGTAAAGTTTGAAATTGCTAGTAACTTGAAATTTGAAATTGCTAGTAAAGTTTGAAATTTCTTGTAACTTAAAATTCCTTGTAACTTGAAATTGCTAGTAATTACTTGAGAATTGTTCTAAGTAAAGTTTGAAATTGCTAGTAACTTGTACATTTAACTGTAAAATTGCTAGTAACTTGAAATTGGTTACATGTAAATTAACAAATTGAAAATTCATTACTTGATAGTTGTGCATTGAACTTTAAAATTGCTAGCAACTTGAAATTTGATGTGGAAATTGAAAAATTGAAAATTGCATGTGAATTGAATTTTCCAACTAATACATTTAGCTTGAGAATTGTTCTAAGTAAAATTTGAAATTGCTAGTAACTTGAAATTTGAAATTGCTACTAAAGTTTGAAATTGCTTGTAACTTGAAGAAATTGCTAGTAACTTGAAATTTGAAATTGCTTGTAACTTAAAATTCTGGGTAACTTGAAATTTCTAGTAATTACTTGAGAATTGTTCTAAGTAAAATTTGAAATTGATAGTAACTTGTACATTTAACTTTAAAATTGCTAGTAACCTGAAATTGGTTACATGTAAATTAACAAATTGAAAATTGGTTACTTGATAGTTGTGCATTGAACTTTAAAATTGCTAGTAACTTGAAGTTTGATGTGGAAATTGAAAAACTGAAAATTGAGTGTGAATTGAATTTTTCAACTAATACATTTAGCTTGAGAATTGTTCTAAGTAAAATTTAAAATTGCTAGTAACTTGAAATTTGAAATTGCTTATAACTTGAAATTGTTAGTAATTACTTGAGAATTGTTCTAAGTAAAGTTTGAAATTGATAGTAAAATTTGAAATTGCTTGTAACTTGAAATTGGTAGTAACTTGTACATTTAACTTTAAAACTGCTAGTAATTTGAAATTTGATACGTGTAAATTAACAAATTGAAAATCGCTAGTGACTTGAAAAAAATTCAGTACAAGTATTGAAAATATATTAAAACAAGAAAATTGTTTGTAACTTAATTTCAAAATAACTAAATATGTACATGTAACTTGAAATTGTACATTTAGTTTGAGAATTGCCAGTAAAGTTTGAAATATATTTAACTCAAGATAATTATTAATAACTTGATAGTTGTACATTGAACTTAAAAATTGCTAGTAACTTGAAATTTGATGTGAAAATTGACAAATTGAAAATTGAGTGTGAATTGAATTTTCCAACTAATTATACATAACTATCAATTTAACTTGAAAATTATCCATTTAACTTGAAAATTGTTACAAATTTTGAAATATAAATAACATATATACCTACTATAGGAAAAAAAAGTTAACTTATCCCTACATTAATGCATAGAAAAAATTGGTACATGAATTGAAAATACATTAAAAATAATATAATTGAATTTTTCAACTACTACATAATTACCACAATATTCATTTTATTTATTGTCATTGAATTTTACATCTATTACATAACTATCAAAATATTCATTCATTTGTTTTCAAATTGAATTTCTAACTAATACATAACTATCATAATGCTTATTTCAAATATTTAATGAGTCTAAGTTAAAATTAGACATTAATAGTTATTTCAATCAACAAATGTTGAGACTTGGAGCTCACATTGAGGCTATACATTCATATTTTTTTAACAAATAAAAAACAAGAATTGAAATTACATTTAACTTGAAATTGTTAGTAACTTAGAAAATTGCAATTAGTTAAATATGTACATTTTAACTTGAAAATAGTGTCCAAGTGTACATTTAATTTGAAAATTGTTCCAATAACATTGAAAATTGTTACTAACTTAGAAATTTGAAAATAGTTAATATGTACATGTGTTAACTTGAAAATAGAATCTAAGTGTACCTTTCATTTGAAAATTGTTCCAATAATATTTGTTAGCCATTTGAAAATTATTCATTTAACATGAAAATTGTTGAAAACTTTGAAATATAAATAACAAAGGGATGAAATAAATAAGAATATGGTTACAAATAAATAGTGAACAAATTAAATTATGAAATAGATTTTTTTTTGGAAAATTGTTACTAATTTTGTAGTCTATATAACAATTTGTAAAAAATATTATTACAAAAAAAATATAATAAGACTAAAATGAAAAAAAAATAGTTAGTATATAACTAATTATTAGAGAACTTGATAAAATATGATATTTAAATTATGTAGCATATAATTCAAAAATTTACCTTGGTTGCCTTCCATTGGAATTTGTTGCACCAAATGTGCATCTTCTTCTTCTCTCAAGCTTGCTCTTTGTTGTCTCATCCTATCTCTATTCCTCTCACACTCTTCATTGTCATTTTGTTGACGGGCATGCTTCCTTTGTCGTTTTCTTTTGCTCCCCATCAAACTACAATGAAAACAAACAAAGATTTCATCAAATTGTTATAACAAACAACAATATGTTCATATGAAATTTTGAAATATGTCTACAAAGAAATCTTACATGTTTAATTAACTCTATTTTAACAACAAAAAAATCACTAATCTCTAATTGAACAACATCAAATTCACGTAGCTCTAATTGAAAATAAACTAGCAATGAGTTAAATTAGTGTTGTTGATTAATTGTTTAATGCTTATATAGAGGTTGCTTGTTATTTTTACGAGGGAATGGTGGTTGGCAACATTAATTGTCCAACTCCTTTCTCGGGTTCTTTTTTTATATTTTCTTTACACAGGCAAATCCTCGATTGAGCTAATTTTACAAAACCTCGATCGAGCAAATACCTCGATCGAGGTCTTATATAACCCTCGATCAAGGTATTTTAAATACCTCGATCGAGAAAATACCTCGATCGAGGACCTAAAAAATAGGTCAAGAGCCCTTTTCACTGCCTAAAGACAGTTTTGTCTGCCTTTCAGAGGCTTAAACCATGTCATTAAATGCACATTAATGGGCGGACCTGATACCATTGGATTCGTCAATGAATCCTCTATCCATATACATAAAATTTATGAATTTTTATCTTCGTATCTCTTTTGTTTTTAAATTTCTACTAAAACTTGCCCTAAAAAACCCTGCCAACAACTTCGATTGAGCTCAAAGATAAATCAACAACATTCAAAATACATATCCAAAAAATATTAAAAATACACAAGCACTAGATAAGCACGTCCTTTTCAAAAGGGTTTTTTAGTTTTGGAAATTATGTAGATAATCATAAGATTTGGTGCATATACACACACGTGTGCAAAATGCGACTGAAATATTCATTGGTTAGTTTCAAAAAATAATAATAAAAATATTTTTTCGAGAAAAATTAAAAGAAAAATATGTAAGCACTAGTGCATTCTGTCTAGATCATGTTCACATATTTCATTTTTTAAATGAATGAATGTTAATTTGAATCATTGTTATAATATATCATATTCATTACTCGAGTTACTTTCTCTCTTTCTTTCTGATGTAAATGCTCTGAAATACGAGACATTGCCTTTGGATGGAGAGCGACGGGCGTTGGGAGGCAACCTGTAGACGACCGTAGGTCGTCAGCCTGTACGATCCCCTGCACGCTATCCCAGATGGCTTTCTACCTTGGTAAAAAGGTTTGGGTTCTTCTTTTACCGGGTTGTTTTCTCCTTACTATTTCTCTACCCTTGAGACGACATCTGTTCCGTTTAGGGTTCCGTTTTGGGTTTCAATGGACGAAGTCGACTATGGTAGTGACAACTTGCGGCATCAAGATATCTGGTGCTCGCCACCTGGCGCTTTCCGGTATCAGGAGGAGACATGCGGTTTAGGGTTCAGTGGTTTTGCTGGTTAGCGGCCTCCTGATGGACCTCAGCCCCCCCGACGACCGTCTTACAACCTTTTCAAACCAGCTCGCCATTCTGGGAAGGGTCTGCTGCTCGTCTTTCACCTGAGACACATGCAGTGAACATTTGCGGTGTTAGGGGTTTCTGCACCTCACCATCACCGGAGCCGTTGAGTGCAGGCATCGGCGATCTGCCGGATTTCATCATCTCCGCGGACAGTGACAACCCTCCATCATCAGTGCAGGATCTCAGAGCCGAGGCGGAGGGTATTGAGGAGCGTTGGGAAGGCTCTCCGTTACATCCCAATGGGTTTGTAGCAGCCAACCTAGACTTTGCTGAACAGAGAGGTTTTTCAAGTTCATCTGGGGACTCTGATCAGCGGGTTTGTGGATGAGAAGCGGGAACAACAGGTTTCTGTACTAAGGATCCCCGCGTGAAGTGCCGGAGGAAATGGATTAAGAACTTGGGTAAGGCACCTAACTACGTACTGGGGGAAGACATTGGCATGCATCAGATTGTCAGGATGGTTAAATCGGTGTTGGTTGGAAGGGTCTATGGTAAGCCTGTTAGTCACAGGACAGTGATCTCGTGGTCCTCTGGGGCATGGTTGGGACACTGCGGTTACGTTCCTCGTGTCGTTGGGATCTCGGGTGGGTGGTTTGCCTTCCATTTTTCATCGGATGCACATGCACAATGGGAATTAAGCCTAAACTGGTCAATCCTTAAAGTCCCACTCCTGCTTAAGCCGTGGAACCCCCTATTTGATGCTAGCCGTGAAAGAATGGATGTTATCCCGCTCTGGGTTCGGCTACCGGGACTCCCTCTCCACTACTGGACAGAGGAACACTTCAGAAGGATTGGAAACATTTTGGGATCTTACCTGGATGCTGACTTTTCCTTTGTGGAAACAACGATGCAGAAGGTTGCGCGCATATTGGTGAGCATCAACGTCAGAGATGGGTTATTCGAGACTATGGATCTGAAATGGGGACCCTATACCTTTGTTCAGACACTGGACTATGAAAATGTGCCTTTCAGGTGTAGGCGATGTCATGAATACGGGCATCTGGCGGTCGAATGCTCTGTTCCTGTTCGTATGCGGTTTGGTAATACTTTGAAGCGCAGGGTGGTGGCCAAGGAGGATGGGTTGGAATCGGCAGAGGATTCCGAGGGTCTGCAGGGTCACGAACCTTCAAATCTGGAGACGCCACTGGTGAGTCGACCGAATGGTGAAGTCCCCACGGGCGGAGAGGAGGTTGCTGAAAATGAGGCTGAGGATGGCTCGGTCCCTAATGCAGGTATCACTGTTGTTGCTGAAGAGCCGCACTCTACACAGCCTCGGGATCCGGCACAGGAGGGTCCTCTTCTATCGTTTCTTCGGTCACCAGACATGGCTGCAGGTGCTACTTCTGTTACTTTTTCCAACCCTTCCTTCTGTCTTATTTTTAAAAACTTTACTTTTCCTGGTCAGGATTGGGTGGATGGCTTTAAGAATTTGCACATTTCCCCTCAGTTGCTGTCTTCTTTCTCGACCCCTCTTAACCCTGTGGATTCACATCATGTTGTGGATCCTCCACTGCTTGATTGCTCTCCGGTTACTAGCCATGATCTCATCCCTGATTCGGAGACTTCCTCTCCCGAACCCGCTTCTCCTACTGGCTCCTTGAAGTCGGGTTACTTCCTGAGATCCTTGACCAGACTTCCCGCGGGGGGGCTGGGGAAAGTGAAACCAAAACCTCGCAATCCCAGAGGAAGGAAATCTTTCCTCTCCCATTCTAAGACCAGAGCCTGTTCGGACCTTAAGAAAGGTAAACAATTGTCTATTGAAAGGGCACTTAGAGCGGTAAATGCCCACAAGGAAGGGATCTGATGAAGATCATGTCCCTCAACTGCCGAGGTCTTGCTGGTCCCTCCAAAAGACCAGTACTGCAAAGGATGCTGCAACTGGAACATCCTGATATTTTGCTACTACAAGAAACTATGTGTAGTGGGGTTGATGTTGTCAATAGACTTAAGGTTTGGTTCCCTGGTTGGGGTTTTGAGGGCTTGGATGCCAGGGGACGCTCAGGAGGCTTGGCGATTGGCTGGAATGAAGCTAACGTCTGTGTTTCCACCCTTTGGGGAATGCACTATGTGTTAGGCATGACCTGTAAGTCTTTGGATTTTGATGAACACTTTACTATTGTTAACATATATGGTCCTTACTGTGACCGTGAACCGTTTTGGAATGCTCTGCTGGATAAAGATCTGCTCAAAGGTAATTCTACGATACTGGGAGGGGATCTTAATTTTTCTCTTGGGCATGCTGAGATTTGGGGGCCACATGCTCAAGTGGACCCTCTTACAAACCTTTTTATTCGGAAGCTCTTTGATGGCAACTGGATTGACGTGGAGCCGGTATCCCTGAAGCCATCCTAGCGGAACATGAGAGCTGGATTGGAAAGAGTGGCTAAAAGGTTGGACCGTTTTCTTATATCTGAACATATTGTGGAGACTCTTTTTTATGTTAGGCAATGGATTGGGTCGGGGGGATGCTCAGATCACGATCCGATTTTTCTAGAACTGAAGGTAGGGCCTAACAAACCTCCCGCTCCCATAAAATTCAACAAGGTTTGGCTGGAGGACCCAACCTTCTTTGAATTGATCCAACAACACTGGTTACCTTTTCACCCGGGATCCAATCTTACTGCAGCCTTTCATTTTGCAGAGAACATTAAATTACTCAAGGAACCTATCAAAACTTGGGCTGCAGCTAAGAGAATTTGGGAGGACAAGGAGCTTAAGGACATTGAAGAGGCTATCTCCAACATTTCGGGGGGATCTGGAGGTGGGTTTGTCACACAGGCTACTAAGGAACATCTTGTATCGCTGATGGACAAGAGGAACAGGATTCTTCTACACAATGAAGAGGCTTGGAGGCTTAAAAGCAGGGCCATTTGGCTGGAGAGTGGAGACGAAAACTCAATTTTTCCATGCTTATGCTAAAGGTAAAAGATCTGTCAATACTATTTGGAGCCTTGAAGACACGGATGGTAATTCCCAGGCCACCTTTGAGGGATTGGCTGGGATTGGGGTTAATCACTTTCATGACCTTTTCAAAGCCAACAACAGGGTGAATATTGAAGAGGTTATCAGAGTTGCTCAACTTTTCCCTCGCTTTGTTGAAGAGGCGGATAACAGGATGCTAATGGATAGCATTACTATGGATGAACTGAAGGAAGTGCTACGCAGCTTTCAGAAGGACAAAAGTCCGGGTCCAGATGGTTGGACGATTGAGCTCTTTATAGCTCTCCTTGATATTATTGGTGAAGACCTATTACAACTTGTTGAGGATTCCAGGAGGGAAGGAAAAATCCCCGCCAGCATAAACTCTACTTTCATTGCTCTTATCCCCAAAGTGGACACCCCCTCCAAGCTCAATGATTTTCGTCCCATCTCTCTTTGCAGTTGTGTGTATAAGATTGTCACTAAGGTGATCGCTCGTCGACTCAAACCTATATTATCCACACACATCTCAGAGGAGCAGTTCGGGTTTCTTAAAGGACGTCAGATTCATGAAGCCATTGGCTTAGCGCAGGAAGGTCTACACAGTATCAAATCCAGTAAGCAGAAAGGTGTAATTCTTAAAATTGATCTTTCTAAGGCATTCGACAAGGTCAGTTGGCTTTATATCCGTCTTATGCTAACTCATTTGGGTTTCGAGATTGGTTTCATTCGCTGGATCATGAGTTTTATTACCACTGTTTCTTTCTCGATACTTATGAATGGTGCGGCAACCCCCTTCTTCCACTCTGGCCGAGGATTACGCCAGGGGTGCCCTTTATCCCCTCTGTTATTTTTATTGGTGGCTGAAAGCTTGAGCAGGGCCATTAAGGAAGCTAAGCGCACGGGAGATATTGAAGGAATCCTGGTGGCATCGGGCACCTCTCTCACACATCTGCTCTTTGTGGATGACATTCTGATCTTTTGCTCTGGCTCTAGAGGGGAGGCAGTTAAATATAAGGAAATCCTGGATCTCTTCTCCGTTGCAACCGGAATGGAGATCAACATTGACAAATCTACTCTTACGGTCTCTCTTCTGGAAGAGGAGGAGCTTCACACCTTCATGGATCTATTCCCCTTCCAGCTCCTTAACCTTTCGGAGGGGTTACGTTACCTAGGATTTCACCTAAAGCCTAATAACTATCTTAAACATGACTGGGTTTGGCTCTTGGAAAAGTTGTAAAAAAGACTCAAATGTTGGAGCTTCAGGTGGCTCTCCCGTGCTGGCAGATTGATATTGGGGAAGTCGGTTCTGGAAGCCATTCCAGTATATTGGATGTCCCTTGCTTGGATACCGAAGGGGATTCTGGAAGCTGCTAGGTAAATTTGTTTTCGTTTCTTGTGGAATGGAAAGGAGGATGCACATGTGATGCCTTGGGTGAAATGGGAACGAATTGCTACCCCCACAGCTCTGGGAGGCTGGGGACTCAAAAACATATTATTTTTCTCTCAGGCTTTGGCTGCCAAATGTGGATGGAGGTTAATCACATCTGGAGGATTCTGGGCTCAAATTATGACTCTCAAATATATTGAACCGGATACTGTGGAGGAATGGATTAGGTCCCCGCTTAAGACACATAAAGGGGGGTCTGTCATTTGGAAAGCTCTTGTCTCCTCCTTCCATGTTATTGAACATAACCTTGTTTGGGATGTTGGTAATGGGCATAGGTTGAGGTTTGGCCGAGATCCTTGGGTTGGCTGCGAAGCACAGCATCTCCTGTCAGATGGACTGATCATGGAACTGCGGCAGCGTCATATTATTGTTCTCCATCATTTGGTGGATGAGGAAAACTTCTGGATGGGAAGGCCTGTCTGGAGGCGAGCTGAAACCTATGGATTAGACTTGGACATGGAGAATGAACTCAGAACTTATTTGCGAGCTCTTAGCAGGGATTAGATCTTTCTCAAAGACGAAGATGACACCATGATCTGGGATGGGGATCCCTCGGGTACTTATACTCCGAAATATGGCTATCAGTGGATCAATGCAAACTTTTGGGACAGGGAACCGGTGTTGTGGTGGAAATCTATTTGGAGATTGCAGAGCCCACTTAAAGCTCACATTTTCTTGTGGTGTATCTTAGCTAACAAAATTCCTACTTCGGACTTCCTACAAAAAAGAAATCTACAGGGTCCTAGCAGGTGCTACCTGTGTTCACAACATGAGGAAAATGTATTACACCTATTTCTCCACTGTAGCTTCATTAAGGAGGTTTGGAAGGTTGTGTCTCGGATCCTTAAAGTAAATTTTCGGTGGGAAGGGCACTCCCTAGTAGAGGCCTGGCGAAGTTGGACTGTTAACTCTGTGTTTGCTTCTTACAAAGGCCTTCCCTCTATTGTTATCTGGGGCATCTGGTTATCCCGGAACAACTGCCTGTTCTTGGATAAAGTGGGATTACCAGCTTTAGTAGCCATTAACAGTTGCGGCATCCACTTAGCTCTCCATTGTTGCAAACAGACCATCTCAAACAGGAACATACAACCCTTGGACCACGATCCAACTCAGCCATGGGGTTTCTTCGACGGGGCTTGTCAGAACAATCTTTGTGGGGGAGGGGCGCTCCTTTTTTTGTCCCCTTCACATTATTTGTGATGTCATTTGGAATAGGGAGAGGAACCAACAACTGGGATGAGATTCTCAACCTTAAGCTCTTACTCTCTTTTGCTATGGAACACGCTGTCAGAACTGTTACTGTTTATGGGGACTCATTGAATGTGATTAACTGGGTCAATGGATTGTATCAGTGCAACAAACGAAAAATTGTTGGGGTTTTGGAACAAATTCAAAATGTCTCTTATACCTTTGATACTTTTAATTGCAGGCATGTATATCGGGAAAACAAATCAGAGGCGGACAAAGCCTCGAAGGAAGGACTACTACTAGCTCCCGACTTATGGAAAGTTACTGAATACTTGGATGGGGTCAGCAGGGATTTATACCACAGGCCTTTCATCGACTGAACTATGATTTTGCTTCTATGTTTTTTCTGGATGATCATTGTACTTACTATGTACACAGCTAAGCATAACTGTATGTATATATTTACCAGCTTGATTTTGCAACTAAACGATCTACACAGGTTGTAAAAAACCTCTGATATTTATATCGTTCCTTTTACCGACTATTATCAAACATGATGTAATAGATGTTAATGCTCACGTGGTGAGAACATCTCTCTTTTTTCAAACATAGGCATTACTGGTTTTCAAAGCTACTTCAAACACTCAATCTGAGTGATGACACTCTATGTAATTTCGTACTCTTAAGGATGAAATGAAATTACGCTTTTTTTTCGAGGAAAAAAAAATTTCATTTTTTTAAATTATTACTTTAACATTAAATTATTGTGCACACACACAAACTACTTGTTAATTGCTCTTCAATTTTTTAAGTACACACGTTTCATTAAATGAAAATTTGACACGGTAAATGCCATTGGTATATTTCAAACAAAATATCATTGGAAAGCCAACATAATTCTCTACAATTCGTTTTTTAACCATATGTCAAAATTCATGTGGAAAATATGAGTTTCGAGGGATTCAATTTAATACATGGGTAAAATTTCCGTTTTTCATCGTCATATTTGGCCAAAAATAGTTATCGATCTTCATGGAATCACCCTTATATGTTAATGGGATTGAAAATTAAAAAATCCCAAAACTGGGGTTTCTAAAGAGCAAATCATATTCTAAAAATGTTAGTATCAGAATTAAAATATGAAAAATCAAATTCTGAAAATGCCAATCTTGGTTTTCAAAAGTGCAAAACCCAATTTTGAAAGTGCTAATATCGGCTTTAAAAAGCGCAAAAATCGGTTTTGAAAGTGTCAATATTGGGTTCAAAAAGTGTAAAATCCAATTCCAAAAGTGCCAATTTCAAATCCAAAAGTGCAGTTTTGGAACCCAATATTGGCACTTTTGGAACCCTATTTTGCACTTTAGAAATGTTGTTTCTGGCCTGTTTTTGAAGGGGCTTGGACTGTAATAAGTCCATATTTAATGAAATGGGCATTTTAACCATTTTTTCCAAAGCATTTGCATCTATATTGATTTAAAAAAAATGAATGTCAAAGTTAATATATACCTTGAAGGGAGTTGCACCTTTGAAGACACTATTTTTCGAAGATATGTCCATCATCATTGGGATCCATCGAAGGATCTAAGTGAAATTATCCATCATCTTCTTCCTTTGTCAGTCAAGGGATTTCCCAAGGAATGTCTGGGTAGGATTGTCATTTTTCTTTTCCCCCACCATGGTAAGCCAATTGGGTGGGCAAGGGAAGTATTCATTAAGCTTCATTAATTTGAGGCTCTTTGTAGTTTTTCTATGAATTTCCCTAACATCCAAATTATGTTGAAAATAAAATGAAGATAGGAATATTAGGGGAAATAAAAAAAGAAATTGCAAGAGTATGGTAATATAGTGAAACACAAACTTTATTAATGATTGAAAGAGTGAAAACACTACAATATGCAAAACAATACAAATTGGCTAGAGTGGAGGTAGCTTATCTATGAAAATAGATGTGTCATTTATGCTCATTTGAAAAAATCCCATCATAATATGTTGAAACTACCTTTTAACATAAAGTCTAAAATATTTGAGGCAAAAACCTTAAGATCTAAAACCCTAACCCTAGGAGAAGAACTGGCAAAAGCAATGTGGGGCCTAATGAGCCTAGTTGATATGTTTACTTGTCAAGGCCACCTATTTTGCATATGACCTTAATGTTTGGGGTGTTTCTTGGACCATTGAAAGATTATTCCGTCATATGTATTTGGCCCCAAATTTATCATATGACCTTTGTTTGGGGTGTTTCTTGGACCATTGAAAGATTATTCCGTCATATGTATTTGGCCCCAAATTTATCATATGACCTTTGTTTGGGGTGTTTCTTGGACCATTGCAATATTATTCCATCATATGTGTTTGGCCATGCCATTTCTAAAAAATGCATGAGAAGTACTTGAAAAATGTGTTGAAAGTTCAAGATCTATAAAACTGGTAAGGTTTCTAAGTTAGTAGCATATGTGGGTGGTTGTATCCACCATCTATCACTACAATCATTTAATTTTTAATCAAATTTCTAAACCTCATATATGAACAAACTCACCTCCATTTCAACATAAATTCCGTTCCAAATCCTTCAATTTTTAACTAAAATTCATAGTTGAACATTTATCCAAATCACTAACACTAAAATTTAATTTATAAAAGTTAAATAAATCAAGACTATTAAACTTTAATTTATAAATGTTAAATAAAAGTCAAATCTTGCTAGATCATTCAGTTAAGGTGTTTAATTCAGGGTGACCTAGGTTCAATTCCCCTTAGGGGTGAGCTAGTTGGGAGGAGACACCCAAAATCAAACTAGTTGAGGGTTGGTGTGGCCTAGGCTGGGTGTGATCCCTAGGTGATTTTGATGACTTAGATGCCCCCGGGTCATGGTTTCTTAGACCAAAGGCCACTTCCGCAGGTCAGGGAGATTCTAACAAACACAAAAAATAAAAATAAATGTTAAATAAATCAAGACTAACTTCAATTTATAAAAAAAATATAAATTTCAATTATAACACTATCTGTTCTTACTAAACTTTAATTTATAAAAGTTAAATAAAAAGAATAACCTTTAATTTATAAATGTTAAATAAATCAAGTCTAAACTTCAATTTATAAAAAAATACAAATGCCAAATATAACATTATTTATGTAAATATATGGGGATCAACCTAGATCAAAGGTGATCCTCAACATAATAGAAGGAAACTTTATTAATTGAATGAATGATGTTTACAAGAAAATGTCTGAATTTATAGTACAATGGAGGAGGTACATAATAGATAAGTAGCTATGAAGTCCCACGTAAGCTTCGAGGTTTTGTTGGCTATATCTAGAAAATAGTTCGAACAACTAGCAAACTCTAACATCCCCCCATAAGAAAAAAGTAGGGAGGAAAAAAAAGAAAACAAAGATGTGTCCCAACAACAAAACCTAATAAGGTACCCATGTACAAACTCTCATAAGTGGAGAAAAGGAGAAAAACACATAAGACAAAACTCCTCTCCAAAAGAGAGAAAATCACCAATGATGAGTTGGAACTGTTGTTGAAACCAAAGAAGAGCTAACAATGATGTAGTGAATGGAAAGAGTAGGAGACTCGCAGAAACTAAAATCTCCAACCAAAACTCTAAAGAAGGATTGAGCCAAACAACCTCAATGAACATGGATTAACTTTGAAGAAATGGATAGGTTGCAGAAGCACAAAAATAGTAAACAATGATAACCACCACATGAATGCTCCGAAGAAATAGGTGTTGGTTAGGAACCAGAACAAGGCTTCAAAAATAAGTGAACACCATCGACCATCAGACAAGCAATGAGGCCTGCAGACACTAAGAGATCCAAATGGGAAGATTGGTTGAAGCTCTAAATAGGGCCAAAAAACCCCACACTTTCAATGCCATCAAAGACACATGTAGAAATCCAAGTAGCAAATTTCAAACTCCAGAGTATTGAATGCAAATTCCAAACTGTTGAGGAAACAAGAGATGAATGCACACCCCCAAAATAAACTGATCCTCTAGAATGAACCCTGGTACAGAAGGCTTGATGAGGTACTCATTTACAATTGAGAAAACATCATATGTTGAGTGTCCCTATGGATTCCAATCCATTTCACCGAACTACATGGGTCGCTAGCTACTGCAACTACCGAGTCAATATAGGAATTAATGTTGTGTACAAGGTTCATTCAAAATATCCTTGATCTTGATCGAACATGGTGAATAAAAAATCACTCGAGGAAGCATTGGTTACCACACCCCTACAATTTAAACTAGGTGGACATAAATGATGGCAATGGATGTCATCGATGATGACAAAATTATGGAGGTGCTAGTTGAAGGTGACAATGATGCCAAACAACCATGCAAACAACACTCCAAAGTGGCTAGCTCCAAGAGACATCAAAAGAAGGTAGTGCACGGAGGACAAATCCTGGTGACAATCTACAAATATCTGCACAAGTGGCATGGAATCCACTACGCAAAGGGTACAAGACGAGAGGTGCCAAAAATAAATGCCAACGTGGACTAATCCTTGATATGGGTTCCATCAAACTAGGCCATGTTAGGTACCCATTTACAATAGAGGAATCAACATTTGTTCATTAAGTTCATAATGAGAAAAATGATCTCAAAGAACCAAAACAAGATGACATGCAACCACTCTTTCAAACCAGCGTGGAATGCTCTTCTCAATGCTTCAAACAATATGGAACATGGAATCTTCAATGAAGAGGTATAGCAAAAAGTATGCCAATAACCTCTTACAACAATCTAGCAAAACAATACTATGCCAAAAAATGTTTCCAACTAGCAAACCGTGGTGATGAAAGGAACAAATCCCTTGCATAGAAGGGGCAACACAAAACCCCAAAAATATTCTGTAGCAATAAATCATCAACCCCATCTACCCAGGTGAGAAGCATTACTGGCCAAAGAAACCTTGTACTACCCATCCACATGAGAGGAAGGATGACTTATAGAAGGTACAATTCAAAGGAGACATTCTAGAGGTTGCTCAATCTCTCTCCTTAGCAACAAGAAGCTTAACCTCCTGAACTACATGCACGTCCCATCCAGGATCGAGATCGGGGGTGTAGAGATATGGGGACTATAGTCCACTGAAAGACGTTCCAGGAGAAGCGAGTTGAGTCCATTTTGTTTTTAATAATGGAATAGATCAAAGGGCTGAGCCACCCTGATGGATATGATGTTGATGGAGCCAGTGCATAGGATGGAATCGCCAAAGAAATGGTGCCCAACCATTTTGTGATTGACATAAGGAAAAATACATTCCCTTCTCTATGCTCAACACACATCATTCCCTAATTTTGATAATTTCGAAGAGGCATTCAAGAATAGATCCCTAGTCTCCTCTATCAAACAAAGGCACAAACCAACACCCCAATCACTTGCAGTGAAAAACCACCTTATTGCAAATCACGATAATGGATCATGAAGAACTAGAAAAAAACTGGAGGATGTTGGTTGGATCATAGCCCCTCTCCTGAGAGCATCAGGGTTGTACCAACTCTGATACCATATAAAGATCTAGGGATCAACATAGATCAGATATGATCCTCAACATAATAGAAGGAAAAATCTATTAACTGAATGAATGATGTTTACAAGAGCATGTATGAACTGAAAGACGTTCCAGGAGAAGCAAGCTGAGTCGACCATTTTTAATAATGGAACAGACCAAAGGGTCGAGCCACCTTGTGGATGTAATGTTGATGGAGCCAGCATGTAGGACGGAATTGCCAAAGAAATTGTGCCCAACCATTTTGTGATTGACATAAGGAAAAATGCATTCCTTTCTCTATGCTCAACACACATCATTCGTTATTTTCGATAATTTTGAAGAGGCATTCAAGAATAGATCCCTAGTCTCCTCTATCAAACAAAGGCACAAACCAACACCCAAATCACTTGCAGCGAAAAACCACCTTTTTGCAAATCGCGATAATGAATCATGAAAAACTAGAAAAAAACTGAAAGATGTTGGTTGGATCACAACCCCTCTCGTGAGAGCGCTAGGATTGTAACAACTCTCATACCATATAAAGATTTGTGGATCAACACATATCAAATATGATCCTCAACATAATAGAATAACAACTATATTAACTAAATGAATGATGATCATAATAAAAAAAAACTCTATTAAATGAATGAATGATGTTTACAAGAGCATGTATAAATGTATAGTACAATGAAGAAGACCCATAATTGAAAAACTCTATTAAATGAATAAATGTATAGTACAATGAAGAAGACCCATAATTGAAAAACTCTATTAAATGAATGAATGTTGTTTACAAGAGCACAAGAGCATGTATGAATTTATAGTACAATGAAGAAGGCCCATAACAGTTGGGTAGCTGTGAAGTCCCCCGTAAGCTTAGGAGTTGGCTATATCTTAAAAAATAGTTCTAACAACTAACAAACTTAAAAATCTTTGTTTCCACTTTTTCACTTTCACTTTATTTAATTATAATAATTAACTATTTTAATAGTTTTAATATTATAATTAAATATTTCCATAATTTTTATATTGTCTTTTATATAATTATAATAATTAACTATTTTAATAGTTTTAATATTATAATTAAATATTTCAAATTTTTATATTGTCTTTTTATTGAGATTTTTGTTTTAGTCTTTATCTGATATGCTTTGATGAATAGTGAATGATTTAATCGCCATTGTCTTGATAATGAGTTAATAATCTTGAGTGAATAGTTAATTAGTCCCGATAAATCTCATTTCCAAAAGCAATACTATGTATCACGTTGAGTGATTTGGTTCATTTGCAAGACTGTTTTTTATCTTCCGCACATGGTTCAATTAATTTCAATTTTAAGGGGCAAGAATGTTATTATCATTCGTTACAACCGTGTCATCTTCGCACAAAATGAAATAACCATGTCATCTTCGCACAAAATGAAATATCCAGGAAAGGAAAGCAAAGGACAATTAGTATTGTTAACAAATAAATAAATAAACAAAAATCAAAGGAAAAACACTGTAAACTACACGTAGTAGCAAATAAACCCTTTAAGTTAAGAATTTTATTTGGATAATCCAAAAGATGAAAAGATGGAACAGAAGCATACTACACACCGATGTATTCACAATTATAGTGGGTAGAAAACATACATTTTTGTTTTCTATTGTAATGGAGCACTAGATCTTGATTGCTAATCCAGCAGAATCATGAAAATCCAAGATACTCGTCGGAGACCTTTTATGGTTGTTTGATAGCAAACTCTGAGTTGGTGTGTCATTATCAATATCATCAAATGGATCAATTTCCCTGCCATTACAAGCTGTTGGGCTGCTATGCTGCTTAGAGCTTTTATGGTTGTTTGATAGCAAACACTGAGTTGGTGTGTCATTATCAATATCATCAAATGGATCAATTTCACTGCCATTGCAAGCTGTTGGGCTGCTATGCTGCTTAACTTTACCGGAATTTACCAAGGACTCACTTTGAATCCTGTAACCATATGCATGAAATCCTTGAGAAGTATCAGTGTTGGGAGGGCTAGAATTAGCTTGGACTGGACTTTGGTATTTATCTTCATCACTCCTTATCAAGTTAACAAAATCAGTCTTTATAAAAGATTGGCCAGTAGATGCAAATTTGTTTCTTTCTTGAAATGGTTGCCATTCAGTGTTGGAGTGATATGCATTATTATCATTTTTAGTTCCAGGACATCCCACATTGTCAGATCTTGAGTTAATGGTCTGTATATTTGCTTTGCCAGAACTAAACTCTTCATCTTGTGTAGTAATGACGTTGGTTGAATATCCAGGGCTAGAAAAGCCTTTTGGATATATTTCTCTAGTCTGAGTAACTCCCTCTTCATATGATGCTCCCACCTCTTCTGGTATATCAGTGAAAATAGATTCAGATCTTTCAGAAGCAGGGGAAGAGCTTGTTCTTGAAGAAAAGCTTCCAGATCCCGTAATTCCACGTGAAACTCTGCGAGCACGGTTGCGCTCTTCTTTCAGGAATTTCTCTTCGTTGAGAAGTTCCAGGACTCTCTCCGCTTTTCTTTGGATACTCTGGCCCCAATCAAACCTGCATGAAAAATTAAAATATGATTGATGAGCAGGAGGAAGTATATATTCAGACTTAAATCAGCATTGTTCATTTCATCCTCTTAATTCCCATCAGAATGATACAACTTACATATAATGCTTAATTTTCAGCCTATCACTATCACTCTGCACTGAGTGATACAGTTAGATAAACTTTGGGATTGTTGGATTTTAGACCAAGCATAGGCAGAACAACTTTTTTAGTTTGATTGATTTTTAGGATTGTTCTGAATGTTTCAGCACCTCACTTCTATATTTTTGAAGAAAAGTATGGAACAACTAAGAGCATATGTGATAGAACAATTTGGGGTATTCTTTGGAAAAACTTTGCCTTTCTGCAATTCATCTCTTGGATCAATTTTTTTATGTGATAGAACAATTTGGGGTATTCTTTGGAAAACCTTTGCCTTTCTGCAATTCATCTCTTGGATTAAGTAAATATTTCAGATAGACCCTAGATTCTTCAACGAACAACGCCAATCAACAACAGAACTCAATGCCATTACAACAATATACTCATTATAAGCTCAACATGTCACTTACTAGAATAGAACCTAGGTAAGACGTGTAATCAGTTGGGCTAGACCCAATTGACATACCACTGATATCTATTTGCATGATTCACCTATTTTGCAGCTGGGTTTGGAGAAAAGGCAAGCCCTTGCCTTTTTCCAGTTAGGCCATGGAAGACTGCATCCATTAAGTAGTGTGAATCTCACAGTCCGTCAAGCACCTTTAAATCATCCTGGACTTCTAATATTGGAATGGGTTTGTATTTTTTTTTATCAGTGTTTGAAAAATGGATTAGGAGACTTTTCAAGGCAGCTGCAAATGGAGGATCATTTAAAAAAAATTGAGTTGCAAAAACAGTATGGCTGCTAGTATAATAAGATTCTATAAATTCAATAAGATAATATATGGATATATGTTGAGGTGACTTTTATAATATGCAAGAGATTTCGAGTCTAAAATAGCAGAGGGAAAAGGCCTCTGTGACACATCCTACTCTTAAAATTTGTATTCAAGTACAGACAATTCTAGCCTACCTTAACTTCTTGACCGATGTGGTGTAGCCATTAGTCTAATCATCAAAACGGTTCAAATGAACCTAGCTTTGTTAAGGAATAACTAAATTTGAACAGTACCCAAGGACCCTATCATTGTATTTTCACTCTCTGAATAATACGAGGTTAGTAGGTACTAGGAAATATAATCACATTGCTAATGAAAATGAAAGCTTGAAGACTATAGTGTCTGTCCTCATTCATAAATTTCAAGCAATGTAGTGGAAATCTAGTTATACTACCCAAAATCAAAACTAAGTGTGTAGGGTGACATTTGACAAGTAACAAACAAGAAGAGTATATATAGGGAGACAGGACAGGGGTTTGGAATTTTGGTGTTTGAAGTTGAAGTTCTAGCAGAATTTTAAACCGAGTGGATAAAAATTGATTTGAAGCCAAAGTAGAATTGAACATGAACACAACATTTAACCTGTTTCCACTTGCAAACATAAGGCTGTCCTGAAACTCGGTAATAAGAGAATTAGTTCTAGAAGATGATTTTAGGTCACAATTGTCTTCTTGTGGTGGCAATAAGAATGAAAAAAGTTGAAAGTTAGTTGCATAACAAAAATGAGAAAGTGCATAAGAGCAGAACTAAAAGCCCGAAAAAAACCATATCAAAGTCCATCCATTACCAAAAGAAACTAAGAATAAGAAACCGTGGTTGAGTTGCCACATTGCTTGACATGGCTAAAATAGTAGCCAAGCCAGACAATTAGGTTGAAGCACCCCAGTTGGAAATTAAGGACACTCTATATTTCTTATGTTTTATACTACCAACTACCAGACTCTATTGGGATTGGATCATTCTCATCCCTTGCTATATCTATTGTGGTGTAAATCCTCTGAGCCATGCCCTTGATTTTTTTGTGGAGTATCTCTGCACAATACTATTATGCTTTCATCTTCAAATTTATGATAATAATGATTACCTTTATTCTGGCTCCCACAAGATAGAGTCAGATTTGTCATCTAATATAGGAAGCGACCTTTCTTCCATTTCCGGAAGAGTTATACAGATGGTAGCAGACAGCATATTATGCAACCTTGCTACTATAATTCATCAGTTTATGATGGACCATTACTCTTACGTTCCACAAATTATGACTCAGTATTTTATCAAGACTTCTGAACAGTTGAACATAATATCTTCAAGCCTCTCTTCCTATAGAGAGGCAGAAAAGGCTTACCAAACCTTAATAGAGAGAATAAATTCTGGTTATGAAGTTGATTTGAAGAAACATTTTGAAGTCAACGCCTAATTTCATTCGGCAGTCTTTGAAGAAGTTGAAGTATGAAAGGAACCATTGCTTATGTTATACCCAAACAATTAATTTTGGACAAACTTAGGGTTTAAAAGGATTGCACTATAAGGACTGTACCTAACATTGTAGAAAGAAAAGAAATGTAAATGAAAGTATTCTGTCTTCTAGTATCAAGCATGAATGCTACCTTAAAACCCTAAAAAAACGAAAACCTCTTTTCCAGTCAAGGGTAGAAGCAGACAGTCCATTTATTCCCAAAACGCTTTGCGTGTGGATAAGCCCAGTTATTCCCAAACGCTTTGCGTATGGTAGGCATCCATGAACTATTATGTGTTAAATCCTCCTAATTTCTAAATTTGACAAGAAATCTCCTGATCTTAGAGTATCTCCTAATATCCTTAATATTTCAAATTTCTCAAGGCTGTTAGAGTATCCTTAATATTTCAAATTTCTCAAGGCTGTTAGAGTATAATTACATATTAGAATCCACCCACACTTGGTACAAATATTGCTTTACAATCGTGAAAAGGGCAAACAGAAAGCATTAAGATATTGAATAGACTAAGCAGAATTCATAAAGATAGAGAAGGATATCATTGTAGCTCCAGTTAGGCTTCAGAAAAGTTTGCAGCATACCATGATCAGGTCCAAAGTGTGCGAAATCAATGAACAATTAGAAGTGTGATTTAGTTTACCAGGATGGCTACTGAGGGATCTGCATTGACTTGCTAGCAATTAGATCGCCATCTGACCAAAGATTTCAGTAAAACACTAGATAACGAAGCCATTCATAAACAATAAACATTATTTGCATTGCTTATTCCATCTCAAACCTAATATATTTATATTAAAATCCTTTCAAACAGGGTATGGACTCCAAAATTTTATTTTGACATAGAGTGTATCCTCCTAATGATGATTTGATAACATCTATATAATGGAATTTATAGCATTTGCTAAAATTATATTATTCAAGGAAAGATCCAAAGCATATATGATTAGATATCTCTGCATTGATTAGTACGCAATATGCATAAGAATTGGATATGTAAATATAGCCTGAATACAACTGCCAGCTATTTTTAGAAAAGGAACTGTGATAATAGATGGAATACCCTAGGTCATCCACATGCTGAAACTGAGTGAGTTGACGAAGAACATCTTTTTCACTTCGAAAGTCTGCTGCAAGACTCTCTGGACCATGTGTTAATAGGTACTCCGCAAGTACTAATGTTTTGAAAGTTTCTCTCCAACTCTTCTTATCCAAGACAGCCAACCTGACAACACAAATATTGTTTTCTTCAGTTAATTCGAATACCACAAGGAGGGTTTGTTTTCGTGTAACTGAAATCTCAGCATTTCTTAGGCCTGCAAGAAAATCTTCAAGCAGTTTCAGTCCAAGTATGATCAAACATAGCTCTTTTCACAGAAATCAAGCAGTCAACATTGGAGTCTTTCACCTTCCGAAATTATAGTCTTTATCATTCACTGTCCTTTTAGAAGAACCTGATATTTTACTGAAAGGGATCCAATTGTCATCCCTTCAAAGATTACATGTTAAGACATCATACATATGGGGAAGGGGGTTTCTAAATGAAACTCAAGGCATGTGGTCTGAAAAAATAGAGATTTTAAGAGACTCACAAACTGTTCATGTGTCTGAAAAAATAGAGATTTTAAGAGACTTACAAAGTGTTCATGTAGATTTAAGTCCTCATTTCAAAATCGCAGTGTTTTCATCAGACATAAAAAAAATTCCATTTGGGTTTTTACTTTGAATTTTAAAATGAATCTAAATGCAATAAAACAAAAAATTGTCTCTCTTATATCCATGTTTTCAGTGTTCTTTGAACCTGCTCTATCTACAGCGATGCCAACTGTTTTGATACAGTTTTTCAAGAAACAATTCCATTTCGTTTTGGTATATGGCAATGAAATTAATACCTCTTATGTAAAATGTTGACTATCCTCCAGTAATCGTCCACTTCAAAGGCAGCGCGAGAGATCTCAGCCATTCTACGGGACTCTGGTCCCCATGGATCGCTGTTGGTTGCTTCCTCTGTCATCCTATATTCAGAAAAAATTAACAGCCAGAATTATTGAATCTCAGCAGTATTCTGTTTTGAATTTGATCAGAATTTCAAACAAAAAAGTAAAATTTACAGAACCACTAAGAACTATCCAATGAAAATACCAAAACACAAAAAATATGATGCACCCACTATTATAAACGCTATTGAGATTCTAGGGCATTAAACAAAAAGGGAATCTTACAATTCTGCTTCAGTGACATCAGTTAGCACAAGCCTAGCTGTTTTGAACTTCTCCCTGAGAAAAAATGAAGCTTGCTTCTTGAATTGGCCAAGATGCAGACTACCCATCGTTGATTTTATCACAAGATTGATGATATGTTCAAATTTGTCTTATAATTTGACCACTGCCTCAAAACTTGTCAAAAACTCAAAACGATTACATCAATTTATATGATCATCTAACAAAAGGTGCATATATGTCCCCAGAACTCTCTGTTTTACAGATAGAATTCTTCAAACAAAACCACATATCATTTTGATTGCAACCACTATTAGCTTTGTTCCACTGTACTATGATCATCTAACAAATTGTGCATATATGTCCCCAGAACTCTCTCTGTTTTACAGATAGAATTCTTCAAACAAAACCACATATAATTTTGATTGCAACCACTATAAACCTTATTCCACTGTACTGTTTGTTATGGGCAGATACACTTGATTGTAAAAGACTGCTACTTTGAAACATACCAAAAGTCTTACTCAGCTACATTGAAGCGGCTGAAGCATCCCAAAAGTCGACGTTTTATCCTTACCATTTTAACCAGTAAACCTACACGTGTGAATACCAAAATGATCAGCACCTGTAGTTGCTCCTCACGCTGGGGATTAAAATGTAATCTTTCTTTGACCCTGATACGCGGTAAGATTTAAATTGTGCCACGTTCAGATCCTTATTTTTGACGTATTTCATCATCACCGAGACCTACAAATGGGGCGGGGCTGTTTAAAGTCCAGGGCAGTAGTTCACATCGGTATTTTTTGTCGGTGTTGAAATTTTCAATGCTGTTACCGACATTGCATACAGAGAAGGCAGATGGCAGTCATGTGTTTTAGATTGGCGTGGCACAGATTTTCGTTCAGATGTGTATGTGGCATTCCTGTTTTGTCTAAGGAATTTTTAATTTAGATTATAAGATAAACAATTGTGTTTATCTAGAGTTGTTTAAAATTGCTGCTCGCTTGAAGTAAATTATAATTTATTTATTTATTATTTTGGAGTAAATTATAATTTATTTCTATTAATTATGTCGATAAGGCATATTTATATACATGGATTGGGGTTGCATGCTTTTAATTGTATTTATGATTTCCCTAGTCTTGATTTCATAATGAGAAATATTTATAGTCAACCGATGGTGGAGATTTCATAACATAAATTCCTTACAGGTATTAAGAGTCAAATGCGTTAATTAATGTTGATTAATGAATAGCCATAACTATCATAACTATTGGCCACATTACTCCAATTCTGCCATGTGCTTACTCTTTTTTTATTTTTTGAATGTTTTTTCTTTTAAATGCAAGTGTGGTAGGAAAATGGAAAAAATATTTTTTTATATAATTTTTATTATTATTTTATTTAAAAGAAAAATGAAAGGGAATGGAGAACGGCTAAATCTTATCGGCATTCGGGATCATGGTTGTGCTAGTTAAATTGTATTTTGTAATGTATAAATGATTTTTTTTTTTTAAATTTGATCATGGTTGTGCTAGTTAAATTGTATTTTATAATGTATAAATGATTTTTTTTTTTTTTAAATTTGTTTACATTTTAATCATGCAATTTCAAAAATTGAGATTACAATTTTTATAACTTTCTAATTTCAATCAAATTTTAAATAAAAATGATTAAATATAACATATTTAATCACTACATTTTTAATTTTATTTTTCAAATCAAATTTAAATTATTTTTAACTCATTTTTATGGAGAGTATAGCTATGACCAATTACGTAATGTATAAGGAGAGACCAATTACGTAATGTATAAGGAGAGACCAATTGCGTAATGTATAAGGAGAGACTTTCAAAATTGCTTTAAATTCTAGTCAAAACCATGTAGGACTCACACTTTGCAAAGTGTAGATGATATTAAAAATATTATTACTTCCAAGTTCAAAAAGAAAATTTAGAGGATAAAATGAAATTAAGATATTACAAAGAGGTCATTAACCCTAATCTTGAAGATCAAAATTATAAAGATAATGAAGAAGATGGACACAACTAAAATAAGAATGAACTCTGGTTATGTTGTCCACCTTTCCTAAAATTCCATGGGTGAAAGGATGCCATCTTTGTGAGAGTACTATGAGTGTTGAGGATGAAAAACACTTCCTCTTAGATTGTCCTGCGTACAACCACATCAGTTTCAAATTTTTTTAAGAACACTTCTCTCCAAAATTTTTGAGCATAGGAATAAACTCTAAAGCAAACCAAGTAGTTCCATACTCTTCTTTCTTAAGGTCAAATAGACCAAAATTAATCCAAGTGGACTTTAGCTATCATCATCATCATATCAAAAGTCATATAATAATAATAATCCACTTTTAAGGTCACCGGCAAGTGAGACACCAATTTGGTGTATGAGACCCCCTTGTGGGTCCCACCTCTGTGCATTGATTTATCTGCTAAAATCTAAACACTTTAACTATTCTCGATACAAAATATTCATTCATTTTTAAATTAAATCTAAACATATATTCATTCATTCTTAAGTTAAATCTAAACATATATTCATTCTTTAACCCACATTATATAACATTTCTCTCCAAGGAATCTTTGACAATATAAGTTTTAGCTTCTCTTCATATACCCTTCCAATTTTATTAATCTATGTTTATAAAGTAAAATAAAATATTTGTTTCCAAATTTAAATACTCACGACACATAAATATGATACTACCCTTAATTAGCTTCTTGATAGTGGGTGTATACCCATTGCATATTCATAGGCTACAAGACCGCTCAACTCTTTTATCAATACCCATTGCTTAGTCAAAGGCGAAATCCCTAACAACCCCTTTGATGTCGAATTCTGAGCGAAAATAAACTTTATCAATGGGTCCAGCTTGATCATGAAAACAACGAGGTTGATATTTTTTTTATTCTATGGTCCCTCTTCATAGAAAAATTGACGTTCTGATATTTGGACTTTCATAACCATTGTCACAAGTAAGACTTAATGAATGACATAGCTATTGAAATTCAGATTGGATTAAGGCTGGCTACAACATATAATGCTTACATGCGTAGGTTGACTAAACTGTGCGCTGAAATTAAATGCATATTTCTGTCATCTGGTTGTTGGTTACACGCGTTTCCTAACTTTAAATATTACACTTGTTGAATGAGTCGTCATAGAAAAAATCAGGTAGGCTGGTCTCCTCTGGAGCATAATCCACACCAACCCCATTTTATATGTATGTGTATGTCAAGTTTAGTAGATCTCCTTATATGAGGTCGTTGAGTGAAAGACAAATTCATGACTGAATCTGAACATCCATACGAAACATTTAATGCTAGAAAACAAATATAAGTTTTGATATGATGACGATACCAATTTCAGAAAATACTAATGAACATTTAGTGTTACAGCGAATATAAATTTCAAGAGGATTACCTCATAAATGATACCAACTTCACCCAGAGATAAAAACAATCAGGAAAACAAGATTAAAATATATATCCTCTAACTACTCCTTGATAGTGCTAGCTACCAGTGCTCCTTAATAATCTTCAATACACAATGTAGGTTGAATTTTTGTATATCTTTTACTTTTAGTCATTTATTTTGTTTTCTTGATCCATATATTTTGATCTCTTTTTCTTTATATTGCAATTTTTTAAAGTATTTTCTTTATCAATTTTGATAAATTTATTAATGGTGATAAGGGTAATCATTATTTAAGTTAGTTATTGTTTTGTGCAATCAATATTTAGGTTTACTATCATTTAAATAAAAAATTTAATGTTAACAACATAGTTATTATCTAGATTAGTTATCTGTTAAACTTATTGTGAAATCAATATTTAGGTTAATTGCCATTCAAATAGAGTGTTTATGACTTTTTTTTGTGTAATGTCCCTAAAAAATACACCTTAATTTTTTTTTTATAAGGGTCTAATATGTTGTATTTAATAGATATTTATATAAATTAACTTCAGGGTAATTATTGATATTTTCACTTGTTTGCTTCTCGAATAGTCTGCTACTCCGTTATTTCCAATGTAGTGTTTTGGACTGTCATCTTTTGCTTGAATTTGACTGGTCTGCATATGATTGTTTTTAATAATAATCTGACATATCATCTAAAGGAGTCTGTTTATCTCCCTATAATAATTATTCATCATAGCTCGACCTGATCTTGATCTAAATATTAATGATGGTTGAGTCTTCTTTTGTTTTAAGTGTTCAAATGCTTTGTTTTACTTTGTTTGTCTTATGTTGGAAGATGTTAATGATGGTCGTTTCCTATATAGATGGATTTCGGACCCATCGTTGCCTGAGTTTACTTAGCTTTTACAAGCTAACATTATCACTTTCTTTTATCTCTACGGGTATTTGATTTAACCTATGCTACGCCTTAAGGTATAAGGTTAGCTTATAATATCTCCTAAGTCCTCCAATCGATTTAAGGTTTATGCTTTTCCAAAAATACAAATTAAAGGGTAAGGTACTATAGCAAGATCGTGCCATAGGCCTACGACAGGGCTGCCCACTCTCTCCGCTGCTGTTTCTCCTTGTTGCTGAAGGACTCAGTCGTTTTATTCTGAAAGCAAAAGCTGATGGTTCCTTTCGAGGCATATCCATTTCTCAGGTTTTGTTTATTACACATCTCCTTTTTGTTGATGACATTCTGATATTTTGTGATGGCACATGTCAGGATATTGATAAGGTGGTTGAAGGTCTCAATTTAGTGCAAGTTGCTGCGGGTATGTTAGTGAATATTGACAAGTCTTCTATCACATGTTCGCATTTAACCGAGCAGGAGATTCATAGAATGGTAATCAGACTACCTTACAGGACTTTGGATATTGATGATGGTTTAAAGTACCTTGGCTTTCACTTGAAACCAAATGCTTATCTGAAAGCTGATTGGTACTGGTTATTAGCTAAATTAGAACAACGCCTTCATGGATGGAGTCATAAATGGCTCTCTCGGGCAGGGAGGCTGGTGCTGATTAAATCTGTTTTGGAAGCAATTCCGGTGTATTGGATGTCTCTAGCTTGGATCCCCAAAGGAGTATTGGAGCAGATCCGTCGGTTGTGTTTTGCCTTTCTTCGGAAGGGTAAGTGTGACAAGCGAGCGTCGGTGTGGGTCAGATGGGAAAAAATTGTGGTCCCAAAAGCTCTGGGAGGATGGGGGTTAAAGAATATATTTCTGTTTGCAAAAGCCTTGGGGGCCAAGGTGTCGTGGTGACTTATTCATAAACAGTCTCTGGACTAGAGTGGTATATCATAAATATATTGCCCCTCTAACTCTACTCGAATGGATTAGGCTGGGCAATAAGTCGAGGGAAAATTGCTCTGTGGTTTGGAAAGTGGTGGTGCAGCATTTTCAATTGGTTGGCTCTGGATTAGTGTGGAGGATTGGAAATGGGCGCCTTATTCGCATGGGACTGGACCCTTGGGTTGGCTGTAGGGGAGGTCAAGTCCTTCCTGTGGAATTGAGGATTTTTTTGGCAGCTAGAGGTTGTCATTTTTCGGCGGATATAGAGGATCCGGGTTCAACTACTCTTTGGCATCAGGGGTGGATCTCTGCACAGCGTCTTGAGATCCCTGGTGATTTGCAAGGAGCTTGGGAGGATTTTATCCGGATCTTAAGACATTCGAATATTCGACTGACCAATAGGATTGATGAACTCATCTGGGATCATCATCCCTCTGGAATATACTCCCCAAAGAATGGATATATCCAGCTGAATGTGGATGTACATAACAGGGGATTGGTGTGGTGGTGGAGAGATATGTGGAAGTTAAAGTGTCCAGGTAAAGCAAAAATACTCTTCTGGGTTATTCTGGAAAAAAAGGCTCCAACCTGGGACATCCTGCAAAAACGTTTCATCCTGGGTCCGGGGTTCTGTCCACTTTGTAGGGATGCAGAAGAGACTTTATCTCATCTTTTTATTCATTGTCAGTATTCACAGGCTGTTTTGACTGATGTTTGCAAATTTCTGGATATCCATGTGAGGTGGTAGGGCGAGAGCGTCCATGACGCTTTCCAATTATGGTGGTCATTACAAAAGACCTCATCCATCCGGGCTTTCCCTTGTATATTCGCCTGGGGCATCTGGATTACCAGAAATAAGATCATCTTCCACGATTGCAGGGTTCCGAAGGAGTTTGTTGTGGCACAGGTGGTGGCCGTTATCCAACACTACAAGGTACCTGTCAACGTGATCAGATCTTGACCTGTGTGTGTTGAATCGATTGATAAATCCATGCCGTGGGCATATTTTGATGGTGCTTCCATAGACCATCAATCGACGTGTGGAGGGGGGGGAGTCCTTTACAAGTCTGAGACTCAATAATTCCATATCGTGGCTGGTTTGGGGAGGGGATCAAATAACTACGTTGAAATTATGTCTCTCAGGCTGCTGATGTTATTTGCACTTGAACAAGGATGTTTATCTCTTCAGATTTTTGGCGATTCCATGTTAGTTATTGATTGGGCACAGGAGATTACCCATTGTCATGTGATGGTACTCTTACCTATCCTGGAGGAGGTAATCCGGTTAAAGCAGTCATTTAATCATATTACATTTACACATGTCTATAGGGAGAGGAATGGGATGGCCGATCAGCTTTCCAAAGAAGCGATGCAACAACACTTAACTTTTGGCACTTGGAGGATTACTTTTCACACTAATGAGGGCTCCTACAGTTATTATCACAAACCTTTTCATGAAGATATTGAGGCACGATAATGAGCAATAGCTCAGCTTTTGATGACCATTGATGGATCTTTCATTACTGTTTCAGTGTTGTTTATTTTTGATCGGATATATGCGGGCTGCAGGGACAGCTGCTTTTGTTGACCAGCGATGGTCTTCTACTAAATTCTAATACAGTATTGGTCAATTTGTAATCGGATATATGTGGTCTATATGGACAGACGCATTCATTGTTTTGGTGTATGTAGGGTACTTTAGACTTGATGTTAATATGGGACAATAATATGTGACAATGTAGGGATCTCAGTGATCCTATTACATGTGCAGAATGTAATTTTGATCATCTTTTTGATATAAAATTACGACTTTTTCCAAGGAAAAAAAATGCAAGATCGTGCCATGGTCATACGTAGTGAAGGTTTTGTAAGGGTTTTACACATGGAACCTATGTGAGTTGGATACCATGAATCCCATGTGCCTTAGTATTAACATTGAGTTTGTGCAACACTTGAATGCATACAAACAATAGTGGGGGAAGTAGGTAGGTTTGCATTCATTACAACCCATGTGATGGGAAGATGTGAAACGAATGGGGAGGCTCCATGCTGTCAGAGCATTTAAGTTACACATTGTTAGTTTTTCACAATTTAATTCAATATGATCTAGGATCTTATCTGAGAGAATAACATGCACGGAAAATCAAACATAAGAGACAAGAGACACAAATCATTTCACTAGGGAAACCATAAAGGAGAAAACCCCACAACTTCCTCACAGATATAATGAGCAATAATACAAAACCCAAAAACAAAGAGATGGTCTTCAGCAGCTTCCTCCTCCTCCACTTGTGCGAACTTCTCTCTCTCTCACTTATGCGAATTGAGTGAGTGAGTGAATGAATAAATAGAGAGGAGCACCCTCTCTACTTATACTTTACTTCCACTTGAGTTTTTACCCTAACTGGGCCAACTTCTCCTAGGAGAGTCTAATAACCCTATCAAATACAATAATAAAATTCTCGATCGGAGGAATAAAACCTCTCCATTGGAAGTACAATGACATATGAATAGAATATAAAATATACAAGTGAATATCTTTCGAAGTTACAAATACATTAACACTCAGGAGGTAGGGTGTTTCTCTTTTTGTGCCCTGTTGGAAGGTTCATTTGGTCTTTGCGATTTTCGTTGTAGGAGAGGGAAGCCGAGGCCTTCCTCTCTGCACCATCTTGGGAGAAGCTTGCATAGGACCAGATCTCTGCTCTGTTAAATTTTGAGCATTGATTCACAATACTCTAGGATCTTTATTGAGAGAATAACATATACAGTATATCAATGCATCACAATCACAATAAGCATGACAAGCGTCACAAGAATCAAAAGCATGAGAGACAAGAGACACAGAGTTTCCGTGGGGAAAACCCTAAGGTGAAAAACCCCACAACTTCCTCAGAGATAGAGAGAGCAATGGCTCAACCAAAGTAAAACCAAAATACACTTGAGATAGACTCCTAGTAGCAGATGATCCTCCTCCTCACTAGTGCGCCACTTTCTGAGTGAGAGAGAGATAACTTTCCGAATGATCTAAATAGAGATCTCCTGATCTCTATTTATACTAACCTGTTTTCCCAGTGACCTTATGGGGCCGACTTGTCTATCTAGATACATCCACAATATAATATATATTTCAGGGCCGACCCCACACATGGTGGTCTAATAACCCATCGGCAAGTACAGACACTTGTGACACTTGTCAATCCACATGATGACACTTCCTTATAGAGGAATAACACATCTCTAATAAGGGTACAATAAATATAGATGAAATACATTCCGAAGTTACATATACATCAACACTCCCTCTTAACTAGGAAGGTATTTCTCGACACAGATCTGCTAGACAAGTCTTCTTCTCGGGATCATCATCATTGATGCATCGTCATCATCATCGTCACTACTGCTACTATCTCAACCAATCTCTGACTCTGCTTGTCATAGGAAGTTCTACAGATCTAGTCCTTTTTCATACTGGATGTAGGCCCACCACCTACAGGTCTCCATCATCACTGGCCATACTGTGAAAATATCAAGACTTATTACGTGCATCACAAAACCTTAAAAGAGTCTCTTGACTAGCAAGAACCCTAAAGAGCATCTGAGGCCTTTTTCATCCTGTCCAGATCTCTAGGACTTATTACATGTGACCCCACCACAAAACCTTGAAAGAGAATCCCAGGACTGATTACGAGCACAAGGCTCAACCTATCAGATCTCCCAGGGCACAAATTACATGTGGTCACCACAAAACCTCGAAAGAGCATCCCAGGACTGATTACGAGCACAAGGCTCAACCTATTGGATCTCCCAGGGCACAAATTACATGTGGTCATGGCAAAACCTCGAAAGAGCATCCCAGAACTGATTACGAGCACACGGGTCAACCTATCGGATCTCCCAGGGCACAAATTACATGCCATAGGACAAAACCTCGAAAGAGCATCTGCCAGATATCCCAGGGCACAAATTACATGCCATAGGCAAAACCTCAAAAGACTATCTGCAGATCTCCCAGGGCACAAATTATATGTCCTCCCAAGCAAAACCTCAAAAGAGCATTTGCCAGATATCCCAGGGTACAAATTACATGCCATAAGCAAAACCTCGAAAGACTATCTGCAAATCTCCCAGGGCACAAATTACATGCTTATCTGCACAACCTGTTCCACGGCCACAGAGTATCAACCTGATACTCACCATACATCATCCTAATATACACATGATCATCCTGATCATCATCACTGCAACATCCTGCTGCATGTCATCTGGAGCAACATCCTGCTTCATGTCATCTGGAGCAACATCCTGAAGCTCGTCATCCATGATCATCCTGATCATACAATGCATCTACCTGATGCATACCAAGTATCTACCTGATGCATATCATCATACATGATCCACCTGATCATAAAGTGTATCCACCTGATACAAATACAAATACATGATACATATCAACATACATGATCTACCTGCTCATACAATGTATCCACCTGATACATATACAGATACATGGTCCAAGCATCCAACATGATGCTTATACAAAATACATACATATGATCCAACCGATCATATCCAGCATCCAACATGATGCGTACATACATATAAATGATCCAACTGATCATATCCAGCATCCAACATGATGCGTACATACATACATATAAAAATGATCCAACTGATCATACAAAGCAGAAACCAGAACATCATCCTGATGCTCATCATCCAGCGCTTACATCCACAGCCATGTGAAGGATCCTCCTTCCAACATGTTTGGAATGGCTTCAGCAAATGTGTCCATCACTTCTTCCTCGAAGTGTCATCAATCCGAAGAACACCAAGACTCTCTCTGAAGTACTCGAACTTCACCCTGGCTAGTGGCTTCGTTAGCACATCTGCAATCTGCTCATCTGTCGCAACGTACAGAAGCTTCACAACTCCTCTCTGCACCATATCCCTGATATAGTGATATTTGATCTCAATGTGTTTCGACCTGTCGTGGAACACCGGGTTCTCGAACAGCTTCAACAACTCTGGTTATCACAAAAGATACCAGTAGCATCCAATGGGAGATCAAATAATTCAGACAGTAGCTTCCATAGCCATACTGCCTCACAACTAGCTGAACAGGTTGCAACATACTCTGCCTCAGCTGTACTCAGTGTTACACATGACTGCTTCTGGCTAAACCAAGAGATCACACCTGATCCCATACCGAAGCAGCACCCAGATGTGCTCTTCCTATCTGCAGCACTGCCAGCCCAATCTGAATCAACATAACCCTGCAGGTTAAAATTTTGATTCGCCTCATACTTGAGCCCATAATCCACTGTACCCTTCAGGTACCTCAGAACATGCTTTACAACAATCAGATGAACACTCCTCGGATCTGTCAGGAACTGACTCAATGTGTTCACCGCAATGCAAATATCTGGTCTTGTGTTCGTCAGGTACAGCAAGGACCCAATCATTTGACGATACATAGAGACATCAACCGGCTCAGATGAAGCATCACATAGAAGCTTCAGATTCGATGCCATAGGTGTGGCCATGGCCTTGCAATCCATCATCCCGAATCTCTTCAGGATATCTACTGTGTACTTCCCTTGACCAAGGAAGATCCCACCCGTACTCTGCCACACCTCCATACCTAGGAAATAATGCATCATTCCCAAATATTTCATATCGAACTCAGCAACAAGCTTCCTCTTCGTATCTGCAATCAATTTGTCATCTCCTGTTACAAATAAGTCATCCACATACAGGAGTAGAATCACAGGATTCCCTTCCTCAACCTTGTAGTAAAGGTTGGAATCTGCTTTACTATTGGTAAAGCCCAAACTAGGTAGGAAACTGTCCATCCTTCCATACCAAGTTCCAGGAGCTTGCTTGAAGCCATACAAGGCTTTCTTCAATCTGCACACATATGACTCCCTGTCATGTATTTCGAAACCGAGTGGCTGCTCCACATATACTTCCTCTTCAACTACACCATTCAAGAAGACAGTCTTGACATCCATCTGGTGTATTTTCCATTTCATCGCTGCAACCAGGGCAAGTACTGTTTTGATGGAAGTATACTTGGCTACAGGTGCAAAAGTTTCTTCATAATCTATTCCCTCTTTCTGAGAGAAGCCACGAGCTACGAATCTTGCTTTGTATTTCTCTACACTGCCATCTGCAACATGCTTGATTTTGTAGATCCATTTAGAAGTCACAACAAACTTCTCTTTAGGTCTTGGTGCAACATCCCAAACATCATTCTTCATTATTTATTGGTATTCCTCAACCATGGCATCCTTCCATTCTTTCTTTTCCGCTGCTTCTTCATAACTGGAAGGCTCTTTGTTCATAATGTCACAGAGTAAAGCAACATAGCTGGTATGTGATCTGGTTCTCTTCTTTGCTCTGTGTTTTTCTTCTGGAATGCCAAATCTTTCTGCATCTTGAATGAGCTCTCTAGCCCATGCAGGTTTCCTCTTGTGAGAGTTATCCTCACGGGGTGGACCTACAGGTTCTTGTGGATCTTCAAACTCACGAACAACTTCTGGAACTGCTTTAGTCATGGTAGTGTCTTGAAATCTAGTTTCCTTAGGTTCTTCATAAACTTCGATAGGTGCCTTCCTTGATTTGATGAAGGCTGAGTTTTCATCAAATGTTACATCCTTGCTGACATCAATCTTCTTGAACCCTAGAAAGTATATTCTGTAAGCCTTCGAGCTTTCACTGTAACCCACAAAGATACCCTTCCTCCCTGAAGGATCTAGCTTAGTCCTCTTTTCCTTTGGGACATGAGTGTATACTGGACAACCAAATATTCTGAGATGGCTGACTTTAGGTTTCTTACCAGAAAATACCTCTTCTGGTGTCTTGTTATCCAATATCTTGTGGGGTGTTCTGTTCTGCACATATACAACTGTTCTAGCTACTTCTGCCCATAGATGCATAGGTAGATCCTGGTCATGCAGCATTGCCCTTGCTGCTTCCATGATTGTTCTGTTCTTCCTTTCTGCAACTCCATTATGTTGAGGATTATAAGGAGCAGTCAACTCCCTCTTAATCCCTGAATCACTACAAAGTTTCTTGAAGTCACCTGAGGTGAATTCTCCACCGTTGTCGGATTTGAATGTTTTGATCTTCTTGTCAGTTTGATTCTCCATCAAGGTTTTGAATTCCTTGAATTTATCAAAAACCTCATCTTTTCTCTTCAAGAAGTATACCCAAGTCTTCCTGGAGAAGTCATCAATAAATGAGACATAGTAAACATACCCACTCAGAGAGCTGGATGACATAGGACCACATACATCTCAGTGGATGATTTTTAGGATGTCTTTTGCCTTGCTTTCACTGCTTGGGAAAGCCTTCTTAATATTCTTACCTTTTTCACATCCTTTGTAAACACCTTCATGTTTGGCCTTGATTTCAGGAAGACCCTCTACAGCCTTGCTTGTAATTGGAAGTGCTCTATAGTGCATATGAGCAAGTCTTCTATGCCAAAGTTCACTTGGCTCCATGGATTCATGTACCATGGCATGTTTAGGTTGTCCCTTCAATTTATACAAACCTCCCTCTTGCTCTCCAATCACTACTGCATCATCTATGTTCTTTCCCTTTGGCCACATTAGGACTTGGCCATCCACAAATGTGTTAAAATTTAATATGCTAAGACAGAAAATAGCAGCATTACATTCCATTTCACAATAATATCATATACAGGATCACTGAAGAAACAAAAAGCACAACATAAACACAAGAGACACAAATTTATCCTGGGAAACCCTCATGGGGTAGAAAACCCAGCAAAGCTTCCTCAATATAGATGACCAGCAATATACAAAGATGTAACCTTGAGCATAAGATCCTCCTTCTCCATAGCATACCTCTCCTCCACAAGTGCGCCACTCTCAAGTGAGTGAGTGTGTAAAATGAGGAATACACCTCCTCTATTTATACACTACTCCGACTTATCTTTTACACAAAACATGTAGGCTCGTATTTAACCAATGGGTTAAATACCCCACTACAACTAACTGGGCCGACCCCTCTAGGGTGGTCTAATAACCCTTTGACCCACATAACACACATAGGGCCGACCCCCACTAGGGAATTCTAATAACCCAAGTTACCACATTCCGACGGAGGAATAAACATCTCCGGATATACAATAAGATCTTCACGGAGGAATGAAACATCTCCGGAATAATAAAGTACAAATATAATATTCTTTGAAGTTACAATATCTCAACACTCCCCCTTAACGAGAAGGATATTATAACAGCATCTGCACGAGCAAGGAGTCATCAACATCATACATGATACATCTATAAATCATTGGAAGCTTTCTCAACATCATCAGTAACTCAAGCAATTACTAGAACATCTTCAATACTGGAATATCAACATCTTCAGTACTGAGTCTTTATCTTCTGCAGCACTGAACAGCTACAACAACATCAACATCTGGATCCTCACGATCATCAGCATCGTCATCATACGATCATCAGCATCGAGATCATCTCGATCTACAGCATCTGGATCATCTCGACCTATAGCATCTAGATCATCTCAATCTACAGCATTTGGATCATCTCGATCTACAACATCTGGATCATCTCGATCTACAACATTTGGATCATCTCGATCTACAGCATCTGGATCATCTTGATCTTCAGCATCTGGATCATCTCGATCTACAACATCTGTATTATCTCGATCTACAACATCTGGATCATCACGATGTACAACATCTGGATCATCTCGATCTACAACATCTAGATCATCTCGATCTACAGCATCTGGATCATCTGTATTAGTATCCACAACAATACATCTATCATCAAAACATGTATTCTTACTAATACATATGTCATCAAAACATCTATTCTCACTAATACATCTATTATCAAAAGCATGTATTCTCACTAATACATCTATCATCAAAAGCATGTATTTCTCACTAATACATCTATCATCAAAAGCATGTATTCTCACTAATACATCTATCATCAAAACATAGTAGCATACTCTGCAACACACAAGATCCTATTACGGGATGATTAGTCCCTCTCAGTTTAAGACATCTCTCATGTATATGGATGATGCAATCTAGATCAACTTACAGGATGATCAATCCTTATCCTTTTAAGACACCTCACCATGTCTAGGGATGATGCAATCCTGAATCAACTTACAGGATGATTAGTCCTTATCACTTTAAGACACCTCACCATGTCTAGGGACGATGCAATCCAAATCTACTTACAGGATGATTACTCCTTATCACTTTAAGACACCTCACCATGTCTAGGGACGATGCAATCCCAATCTACTTACATGATGATTAGTCCTTATCACTTTAAGACACCTCACCATGTCTAGGGACGATGCAATCCCAATCTACTTACAGGATGATTAGTCCTTATCACTTTAAGACACCTCACCATGTCTAGGGACGATGCAATCCCAATCTACTTACAGGATGATTAGTCCTTATCACTTTAAGACAAGTCTCATGTCTAGGGACGATGCAATCCCATCACGTACATTTTGAACCCAGTTCATGGACGATGCAGTGCTCACATACATTTTGAACCTAGTTCATGGACGATGCAGTCCTCACGTACATTTTGAACCCAGTTCATGGACGATGCAGTCCTCACGTACATTTTGAACCCAGTTCATGGACGATGCAGTCCTCACGTACATTTTGAACCCAGTTCATGGACGATGCAGTCCTCACGTACATTTTGAACCCAGTTCATGGACGATGCAGTCCTCACGTACATTTTGAACCCAGTTCATGGACGATGCAGTCCTCACGTACATTTTGAACCCAGTTCATGGTCGATGGAGTCCTCACGTACATTTTGAAGCGAGTTCATGGACGATGCAGTCCTCACGTACATTTTGAACCCAGTTCATGGACGATGGAGTCCTCACGTACATTTTGAAGCGAGTTCATGGACGATGCAGTACTCACGTACATTTTGAACCCAGTTCATGGACGATGCAGTCCTCACATACATTTTGAACCCACTTCATGGACGATGCAGTCCTCACGTACATTTTGAACCTAGTTCAGGGACGATGCAGTCCTATCTTCAATTTTTGGAGACATCAGTCTACGGCTTAATTCTGGGACCGAGGTCCGGGGAAGATGCAATCCCCTACCTGTTCATTCAAGACTTCATTCTCGGAGACATCATGTCTATGGATCTCTTTAGGACTAAAGTCCAGGGATGATCCAATCCTCTCATGTCCACCAAGGACTTCATTTTCAAAGACATACATCTACGGCTCTCTTTAGAACAAGTGTTCAAGGATGATACAATCCCTCTTCTTTCTCAGAGACACTTGTCTACGACTCACTTTAGAACTTGTGTTCAAGGATGATGCAATCCTCACATGTCCACCAAGGACTTCATTCTCGAAGACATACGTCTACGGCTCTCTTTAGGACTGAAGTCCAGGGATGATCCAATCCCCTCATGTCCACCAAGGACTTCATTCTCGAAGACATACGTCTACGGCTCTCTTTAGGACTGAAGTCCAGGGATGATACAATCCCCTCATGTCCACCAAGGACTTCATTCTTGAAGACATACGTCTACGAATCTCTTTTAGAACATGTGTTCAAGGATGATGCAATTCCCTTGTCACCTTAGACCCTGTCTAAGGACCATCCACCAACCTCTCTGTCAGCATCACCAATATAGGTATCCACATCATCGACCTCACTGTCGATGCGGGAAATCTCATCATAAGTGATCACATCGCTCCCCCTTTCGAGGAGGGTCCTTCTGAACTATTTTAAGTTTGTCTCGGAAAACTTTACTTGAGGTAGGGGTTTGGTTAGTACATCGGTAACTTGTTACAAATTCGAACTTTAATTCTTTTTTGCACCATATCTTGTATATAGAAATGTCAGATCTCTATGTGCTTTGACTTATCATGGAATACTAGATTCTCTGCCATTTTGGTACAACTCTGTTTGTCACATAGAATCACAGTTGGGTCCATTCTAAATCCATACCGCTTCAAAACTAGCAGAGCAAGCAGCCATATATTCCGCTTGTGCTGAGAGCCACACTAGATTGCTTCCTTCTAAACCATGAGATCATGGCCGATCCTAGACAGTAACATCCTCTCGATGTGCTCTTCCTGTCTGATACAATTTCTACCCATCAACATCTTTGTAGAGAAACCATATTCAACCTTGTAGCAAAGGTTGAGATCCACATCACCCATGGTGATCATTAAGCTCATCAATTGATTATCGATCCTGGGAACCCATACAGAACCTGATTCACAATTCTTCTTTAATTACACCATTAAGAGAATGGTCTTATCTAGCCACTTGGAGCAAACATCTCATCATGATTCTCTTCCTCTTTCTAAGAGAATCTTCTAGCCACAAGCCTTCTATAGTGTGTTTGATTTGTAAATCTTTTGTTGAACATCCATCGCTTGTTCAGTGTTCATCATTCATCATGATATTTCCTACAATTCAAAATTAAGTACATGATTAGTAATACTTCATAATCATCAAATCATATTGACATGATAACCTATTATGCATACAAATATCATTTACATAGTTATGCAACTATTTTGACCAATACTTTGGCACAACACTTTCCCATATCCTATATGCATACAGTGTCTATCTAGATGCCTTCCATCTCTACCAGAACATACTATCGAGAGTGTGCACAACTCTCAGCATGTCAGCAAAGAGGTTTCATTCTAGACAAGCAGCAATGGAATGTTTGTCCAACTTACCAATCATATGCATATTAGTAGTATACTGTTCAATGCTCTATGAATGTTTACACTCAGCATGATATATTCTAGGAATACAAATATGCATACAAGCAATATCATTTACTATTTCAAATAACAACTCAAATACTTATCCTTTATGTTTGTGTGGTTGCCTCCCGTTTGATCTTCTATATGTCTTTTGAACTTCTATTCATTTTGTACCACTGTGCATGCTCAAGTGTGCACTAGTGTCATCCTCATGATCTCATACACAAACATACATTCATTAGTATATTCTCAAAACATTCTAATTCTAAATAATATTGAATATGTATAGTCATGATCATTAGTATTCAGGGTTTCAAGGAAGTCTTCTTTTACTCATGCATATTCTTGTTTGATCATAGTACTCTTCTGGTTAATTAAATCATCAAGACAAGAGACATAATATGCATAAACCCTTGATTACTAACTTTATGAATAAGCATAACCAATCATACCAAGTATACTTATATAAGGGATCCTAACACAAGGTAATATTCTAACTTGACATAAGAAAACATACTTGGATTAGTATACCTGCTTAGTTATGTACAACATACCTAAACAATCTCTTCAATGATTTAGAGATCCTGAGCTAGAACCTGCATGTCTAATAGGTTAAGCATAATATAACAAAGTCATACATACCTCGTAAGTAGAACAAAGATTATGGATGAGTCTTTGTCTTCATGATGTCATGGTCATGGAACTTGATTTGTCTTTTGTGATGTACCTGTATCTTGTTAGCAGACAACATCAACCTCACACAACACCATAATGCATTAGTACAATCATATAGCCCTAATCAATGAATGTCTTCAATCATTCACATGCATTCATACTGTTACTAGGGTTATAAGGAAATTCTAACATTAATCAAGATGGTACTAGTAAATAATATGAAGACAAACACATCATGAACTTAATCAAGAATCAGATTTCAAGACATACCTGAACCTCCTTAAGTCATACCTGTCGAGACTTCTTGTAGTCTTCTTATGTAAGGCCTTAGCCTCAACCCCCCCTGAAACTTGATCTGGAGCTTGATTAGGGTTTGCTAGAGAAACCCTAAAAATTAAATCTTTGACTTTCACACTTCTGAATGGATGGAAGGATGTGTCTTGCTAGCATACTTCAATTTTGAAATCTCCAAAATTTGACCCCTCAAAATTGCCTTCGAAACTTCTGGATCTTCTGGACAGGAATCCGAACTAGGGTTTGATGAAGCCCACCATTCTGTCCAATCAAAAGGTTCGATCCAAGGCTCTAAACTCTTATTTTTCTGAGGAGCTTCCAGCCGTGGTTACAGACTTCAAAAATTCGAACTTTTGCTGAAGCCCTAATTTTCCATCTTTCCGATCAAAATACCGAACTGGGGTTTAATCAACCCCGGTCTTCTACCCAACCAAAAATTCTATCTTGGTCTCTAAATTTTGATTTTCCTGAGTAGCATTTAGCCCTGGATTCCGATTCCAAAAATTCTAACTTTCTCCGAAACCCTAAATTCCGGAAGCCATGAATGAAGGTGCTCCAAAAATAATTCTGTTTTGATAGAAATATGTACCTGATTGTTTCTGCTGTAACTCTGAACTTTTTGCTCCACAGAATCTGAAAACTTTTTCTGTGGTAGCCTGACCTGTGATATTTCCATCCCGATAGGTCTGACCTCAATTGGATTTTCTGAGAGAGAGTTATGCCAAGTGTCGCAACGTGACCTGTTTATGGGATAAAACAAGAGAGTGAACTTGTACGGTGTTCCACATGTCACTGGTTCAATTTCAGCCTCTGAAAACGTTTCCTGAGATAGTACAGTCTGTAAACTACCTATAACTTTTTACAAAATTTTATTTGGAGCTTCCTAGCCCAAGTTATGCCAAGTGTTGCAACGTGACCTGTTTATGGGATAAAACAGGAGAGCGAACTTGTACGGCGTGCCACGTGTCACTGGTTCAACTTCGGCCTCTGAAAAAGTTTCTTGAGATAGTAAAGTCTATGTACTACCAGTCACTTTTTACGAAATTTCATTTGGAGCTTCCCAGCCCAAGTTATGACATTTTTTCCTAGGTCACCTGATTTTGACTGAGATCTGGAAGAGGCAGAAACCCTAACTTGTACTGATCATAACTTACAAAGCACAACGAATCTGAGGGTTCCCTTTGGATACAAGATACCTGGAGATGTTATAGATGACCTGCAAAGGTTTTCGATCCTGAACCTTCGCCAAAATGGATTTATGGCGAAAGTTCCACGATGACTGGTTTTTGTTATATAAAACCCTAACCTTCAAATTGTCATAAGTAAAGCAAGTGTCATAAGTGCCATACCTTGCCTTCCTTCAAGTTAGCTCTGATACCATGTTAAGATTTAATATGCTAAGACAGAAAATAGCAGCATTACATTCCATTTCACAATAATAGCATATACATGATCACTGAAGAAACAACAAGCACAACATAAACACAAGAGACACAAATTTATCCTGGGAAACCCTCATGGGGTAGAAAACCCAGCAAATCTTCCTCAATATAGATGACCAGCAATATACAAAGATGTAACCTTGAGCATAAGCTCCTCCTTCTCCATAGCAGACCTCTCCTCCACAAGTGTGCCACTCTCAAGTGAGTGAGTGTGTAAAATGAGGAATACACCTCCTTTATTTATACACTACTCCGACTTATCTTTTACACAAAACATGTAGGCTCGTATTTAACCAATGGGTTAAATACCCCACTACAAATAACTTGGCCGACCCCTCTAGGGTGGTCTAATAACCCTTTGACCCACATAACACACATAGGGCCGACCCCCACTAGGGAAGTCTAATAACCCAAGTTACCACATTCCGACGGAGGAATAAACATCTCCGGATATACAATAAGATCTTCACGGAGGAATGAAACATCTCCGGAATAATAAAGTACAAATATAATATTCTTTGAAGTTACAATATCTCAACAAAATGCAACCCTCATACCTTTTGCATCCAATGCAGAGATGGAGAGTAAGTTCTTCTTGAGCCCAGGTACATAAAGGACTTCTTTCATCTTCAAAGATTTTCCAGAATCTAGGTTGTAGGAGGCTTCACCACTTCCTTTGATTGGGTATTGATAATCATCCCCAAGTTTCACCTTATGGGGTGATTCATGTTCAGATAGATTCACAAAAGATTCCTTAAACCCAGTCATGTGTTTCGAAGCCCCACTATCAATCAACCAATCATTACAACCATGGGAGATAGTACCTTTGAGAGCATAAATTAGAACATATTCTTCTTCACTTGATGAGTCATCATCACTATCACTTTCTGCCCTAGCCTTCTTATTTGGGGTTTCATCATCTTTGGCAGCATGAGCATGATATCTTCTTTTTTTATTCTTCTTCTTCTTGTTGAAGTTGTTGTTGTCTTTCTTCTTCTTGGGACAATCTGAAGCAAAGTGTCCCTTCTCATTGCAATTGAAGCATCTGAGATCTTTCTTACCTTTATGATAATGGTGGTGTGAGAATCTTATGTTATGAGGTGATTCCGTCTTGGACTTGCCTTTCCTGGCATGTGCTGTGAGAGCTTGATCTTCATTTCCCATCTTTTCTTCTCGGGCCACAATCCTAGCTTCTTCTTGAGAGCATTCTTCCCGCAATCTAGTGAAGGAGATCAACTTCTTCCTTGCACAAATTCCTTGAATAAAGGAATCCCATGACCTGGGTAGGCGATTTAGAGTGGTCATCACCACTTCACCATTCTCCACCATTTCATCCACTGCTTCTAGTTGTTCCTTGATCTGGGAGACCCTTGAAAAATAAGATTGAATGGTTTCTCCATTTTGAAATTTTACTCCTTTCAATTGGTTCCGCAGGGTCATCTTCCGATTTATGTTCTTCCCTTCAAATAGCTTGGTCAAAGAGTCAAACATCTCCTTAGGTGTCTTTAGAGAAGACACATGGGGTATGAGATGGTCTTTGATAGAATCAACAATGATTCTCTTTGCCTTGACCAAGTTTTTCTTATGCAATACCTTAGCCTTTTCATCCTCTAGGATAGGGATGTCTTCTTTTACATATGAGTCCAACTCATTCTCTTCCAGGATTAACCCAATCCTATACTTCCAAGCTCGGAAGTTATCAACTCCTTCAAGCTTATCCTCAAGATTGGAGTGGTGAGACATCTTAAAGAGTACTTCAAATGGAAATAGAAAAGATTTAGGTCTTACCACTTGAAATGCTGAAAACTGGATCTGGTCCCAGATTAGGGTTTGTCGAAAAAACCCTAAAAATTCAAAATATGAATTTCAATTTTTTGAAAGGATAGAAAGACGCGCCTTGATGAGCTGATCAGCCTAGTGTATTTAGAATTTGAGACCAACAAAGCTTTACCCTTCAGATTTTCCTTTTTGTCCACTTGGGTTCACTAGGGAGAGCCCTAAATTAGGGTTTGAGTTTCCCAGAGATCTACCCAACCAAAAATATCAATCCAAAGCTCTAAACTTCTATTTTTGCAAGGAGCTTCCAGCTATGTCTTCAGATTTCAGAAATTCCTATTTTTGTGGAAACCCTAATTTTTAGGGCCAAATCTGAAAATGCTCAGAATTGAATTCTGATTAGATAGATAGATTCTCCTTGATGAGTAGAGTCAATCTACTATACTTCTTTTCCAAAATCTATGGAGAGAAACCCAATAAACAAGAAACTCAAGTTTCCATCACTACAAAATGTCTTCTTCTCAGGTTAGCTCTGATACCATGTTAAATTTTGAGCATTAATTCACAATACTCTAGGATATTTACTAAGAGAATAACATATACAGTATATCTATGCATCACAATCACAATAAGCATGACAAGCATCACAAGAATCAAAAGCATGAGAGACAAGAAACACAGAGTTTCGTGGGGAAAACCCTAAGGAGAAAAACCCCACAACTTCCTCAGAGATAGAGAGAGCAATGGCTCAACCAAAGTAAAACCCAAATACACTTGAGATAGTCTCCTAGTAGCAGATGATCCTCCTCCTCACTAGTGCACCACTCTCTGAGTGAGAGAGAGATAACTTTTCGAATGATCTAAATAAAGATCACCTGATCTCTATTTATACTAACCTGTTTGCCCAGTGAACTTATGGGGCCGACTTGTCTATCTAGATACATCCACAATATAATATATATTTCAGGTCCGACCCCACACATGGTGGTCTAAGAACCCATCGACAAGTACACACACTTGCGACACTTGTCAATCCACATGAAGACACTTCCTTATAGAGGAATAACACATCTATAATAAGGGTACAATAAATATATATGAAATACATAGATGAAATACATTCCGAAGTTACATATACATCAACATGCTCTTGGTATGGGGTTCAATGTTGGGAGTTTCAATGGAGGCGTCTTTGTGACAGTGAATACTCGCTCCTACTCATGTATTGTTCTGTAGGATTCTGTTTGTTCCCTTTTCTTTAGCATCTTTGTATAAATGTTTATATATTCCTATATATATAAGCTAACCTCTTGTCAATTTTTCTGTGTGCGAGGTAATTGCACAGGCATATTAGCTCTTGGGGATGCCACACTTGTATTTGATGGTTAACTGCAACGTTCCGAGTAAGCTCATGGTTTCTTATGGATTCGCTTTCCTCTATTGGGAAAACGACTTGAATATGCTTTGTTGTTTTGCTTATGGTTTGTTGTTCATACTACCTGTTGGGATGCACTTTCAATGGAGAGACAAGGGGTTTCTTAGCGATCCTTGGTTCTTCTCGACAAGGTTTTACTCTGTTTTTTGATTTATTTATGTAACTCGTCCCTCCTGAGGTTTTTATTGTGTAACTCATATATTTGAGATATAATAGGGATTTCGCTCGCTCTGACCATTACCTACGGTTTTAAATAAATGTATTAAGCCTTTCAAGGCATTCAAGTTTTTCTGGATCTCTGTACTATGTTGTGGAAGAAGAATTACTCTTGCTTCTGTTCTGTAGATTTAAAATGGATTTTAATTCTGTTTTTAATTTCTCTGAAAATCATATTTATTTTAGAACATATTTGTGGTGCTTTTGCTAAGGGCGTCTATCCTCTGTTCAAAATATTTTTTGTGTAATAACTACTCTAATTCAGGGAAATTTTTAAGACCCCCCCCTAAATTTCTATATATAATAATTGGGCGAATCCCCATGATCTACAAGAAAATATGCAGGCTATTTTATCAATGTTATATTATTTATATATAAATTTTTTGGCGAATCTCTCATTGAATTATATAATGTTGTAAAATATTGGAAAATCTTTCACTAAATTATAAAGCCTTGTAAAGTCTTGGCGAATCTTTCACAAAATCATAAAACCTTATAAAGACTTGGCGAATATTTTACTAAATTATAACATATTGTGAAGTCTTGGCGAATTTTTCGATAAAGTTTAAAACCATATATAGTAATAGGAAAACGTATTTAAAAAATTATAATAGGAGATAAATATTAATAAATCATCACATAGAAATCCCTCTTTTGGTGGTAGTTTGGTACCTCACTCTAATTATCACAGTACATAGAAATTCACCATACTCTGGGAATATTCTTGAAAAACAAAAATGAAATTGAAAAACAACAATAGAATCACACTCCATTTGACAATGCAAATCACAAGTATCATACCCCAACTATATTATAACCATACAATTTCCATTCAAATAGAAAGAACTTTCCAAAGAAATGCAAGGAACCATACTCTACCCATCCCCTTTCTACAAAATGTCGATTTTCAGCCCTTTTGGATGAAACACAATTCCTGTCATGTTTTTCATGCACACCATTCATTGTGTAATTAAAGCAGCCCCTTCAATAAGGGCTCATCTCCAAACAAAAACATCGAAAAATCGCTTTCTTTGGCTTATTGGTCATATTTGTATTTAGTACCCATAACCTGCAACAAAATCATATTCTGACTATTATATAAAATTAACGACTAAACCCATGCAATCCCTTCATTCGAAGAAATAGTAATTGAAAAAATAGGCACAAAATCAAATGTTTCTTATGCTAGACTCAAGTTCTCCAGGGGGGTTGGAGAAGTAGCAGGTTCTGGTTCCTCTATGTCAACCACAACAACATCTGATGTTAGGAAGGTATTTTCCATGGATTCTGCATGCTCAAAGCAACACCTAATGTTAACACCCAAAAAATGCTCACCACCTTATCTCCCTCACTACATGACTCATTTGTCTATTTTTCCCACCATCTTTACCTCCAAAACCTCAAAAAACCATTAATTGGTTACCAAAAGGCCAAAAAACCCCTTTTTTACCCTCCAAATGATTAAATTTCCTCAACAGATGGCAAAAACTCTCTAAAAAGGCCCTAAATTCCCAAAAATCAAGTAAAAGGGAATAAAAAATATAAAAAAGAGGAAAAAAGAGGAAAAAAGGAAGCAAAAACCCTAAAACAACTGACCTAAACCATATGGTTCCAAAAACCATGGGTCAACACTCCACCACTAAAAACCTTATAAATAGGTGATGGAGGCTCCCCATTTGACATCCACAATCTATCCTATCATCACGTTGCCAAAATCACTCATGAAACCCAAGCTCACCTTTTGAGTTAGTTTTCCCATTTGAGTGACCCTTTTGGCCTCTCATTCAAACACCTTGGAGAAGGAGAAGGAACCCATTGGAGCACGAAAGCAACCCTCCTGGACTGCTACAAGAGCTCCACCAACCTCCACATTTGAGGTAAATGTAACTTTGGTCATATCATAATACAAAAGAAAAATTTCCATTATATTATCGTTTTCTTTTCATTTCTATTAATGCACATGTTAGCTTAGATTTTGTACTGTCTTACTGTTTTTCTTTACTGTTTATTGAACTGCTACTAAGGAGGCCATTCTCCTTAGTAGGTGCTCATTCACACAAGCTAGGGTGAAAACCCTAGCTATAGTTTTGGCGACTCCACTATTGGCCTTTGAATTTCTGGTTAAAATTTTAAAAGTTTTTATTTTCTGCAAGTATTTTTTTGTTTCCCCTGTTCGGCTGTGGCTTTGGGCAGTTTGGTTTTCTGACGCAAAGCGCAGGTCTTGTCCTTGCAACCGCGGCCCAGATTGCGAGTTCTTAGCCTTAATCTTCAGCCTCAGCCGCAAGTCGCGACATTTTTCCTGCGGCCCCACCGCGGTTAACTGCCATCTCAGCATGATCAAGATCGTACCTATTCGGCTTTGTCACGTGGCTCAGACCGCGTTTCTCTGTCTGTATTCTGTGACCCGGCCTGCTGAAATCCATTTGCTTCCTGTGCCCCGAACACATTTCCCTGTTCGCTTCTCGCGTCCCAGCCTGCCGAAACCCCTTCGTTTCCTGTGGCCCTCTGCAGCCCTAAGACACCCTCTGCCCACACTTCTGCAACGTTTTTGCGCACCCTCAGCCACAATTACCCTCTGCACATCCATGGTCCCGACCGCGCGTTGCGAATCCCTAGCCGCGCTCCTGACCGCACAAACCTAACCTATAGCCACGCTTTGGCCGAAACACCGCGTCCCATACTCGTGGTTCAGACCATAGGTCCCATCCTGACAGCCGTGTCCCAGGCCGCACAGGTCAGTCACAAAACCGCGATCTGCTTTCTGCATTTTTTCCCCTTTTTAGCCCAGAACTTTTCTACAACATTTTCTGCACCTGCACAACCACCTGTCCTATTTGCAGCCCCAGTTATCTACAACTTTTTTCTGCAGTTTGATTTTTGTTCCATTTATAAAATTTTTATAAAAAATATTTTTCAGCATTTACATTGGAAAAGGAAAATTTTGCATTGCAAGTTAAATTTCTGCATCATTATTGGTTAAAAAGTTGCCCATGCGTGGCACTTTTGTTGGGTTCATCACCTCACACGCACACACTCTGTCACCTAATTCTAGTGAGCTTTAAAAAACTACTTAACTCAATCAACATTCTAACCCCACTTGGGGAACACATAAGAATCTTGTAGTTAGGTAGGACAGGGGGGATAGGCATCCAAATAACACCCCTCGGTCACTTACACTTGAGACATAGTGGTTGTCCTTTAGGGTACCAAAATCCTTTAGTATTTTTTGACATGGTCACGACCAGTTTATCAGAGGTCCTCTCCCTTAGGAGGGTTGAAGTAGCCAAACTGGTTTCAGAGGTCTGAGTGGAATACCGCAATCCACCTAGTAACCGAAGGCTACCTACTCATTGGTATGCGTGTGGTGATTCCTTTTAGGCCCACACGGTCATAGGACTGGAGCTGCAGATTCACCTTTTTGGACGTGTCATGAACGGGGTATCTTAGTTTCCTTTCTTCTAGGATTGTTTTACCCGGTGTCCCTCTCGGTAGGGGGATACCCTTAGCCACTTGGTTCTACTATTCATATTGTCTGACTTGGATTTCATCACCTTGCGGAAGATATGTCTGGTTGAATTAGAATACTATTGAGGTAGGTGTTTGCATGCTCCCTTACCTCCCTTTGTTCTAGCGAGTCCATTTTTTTTTTAGGGAACCTCCTACTTGTTGGTATTCTGACCATTTTTTTTCTGATACTCCGCTTATTGTAGCACAACTGTTACAGTAAGAGTTTTGAGCTGGTTGTTGGCCTGAGTGCCGTATTTTTTGCACTCTCCTTCTGCACACTCGACTACATTAGGTTTTTTGAACTATTTTTCACTCGACACAACCCCCAGATACTTGACACCATCTGTCACCATTGAGTCCCCGAGACACTCTCGGCGCCTCCGGGGCGAGCCCCCGTCGCACGGTTCACTTAACATCACCCGTCGTAGACGTAGAGCTTCATCACTTGACACTATTCGTCATAGACCTAGAGCTTCGTCACTTGACTCTACTCGTCGATGACATAGAGCTCTGTCCCCTGACTCTGAGGCCCCTTATTTCACATCTGATTCTGAGGCAGAGTCAGAAAACCCCACTTACACTGCACCAACTAGCCCCATGGCTGGCATGACCTCCAAGCCTTTCTTTGTAGGGATCCTTGGTGGAACGTCCAAAACCACTCCAGCCACCACACTTGCTTTGGGTATGCCCTCGATGGGGCCCACACCCACCATTCCAACCACTGTGCCAATTCTAGTGGCTAGCATACCCAACCCAACCCCACTGGTGACTCACACTATGCTTAGTGGCGCAAGACCTACCCATACCACCTCCACCCCCCGTTTGGGGGTCACATCCCTATCACAAACCCAACCCCTACATTTGGGGGCATCGGCCCCACCATGACCGCTACCACCAGCATGTCACATCCTTCTACTAGTTTTCCATTCATGGCTAGTCTCAACCTTCCTAACCTAGCTAGACTGACCAACGATCCCATTAGAGATGATCTTACATGGCCTCACATGCCCACCAAGCTCCCATCAGACATCCCTAAGTTTGAGGGTGTAATGTCCCCAGCTTGACCCCATGGCATTCAAATCGTAAATGATGTAATATTGTTATAAAATCATGGTGAGGAGCTCAAGGCCAAGGCCCCGTAATCGATTTATCAATGCATATGGTTCATGTGCTAGCCATGCGCAATGGAATTACAAATATTATGTAAATATGCATTTTTAATAAAATACCCACAACTAGATATGCAATGCAACAAGAGATGGGGGCATGATTTTACAAGGAATTGGGAGGGAAAAAATTCAAATCTTTGGCCCAATCAAGTCAAGCCAAGTGTCAATGAGATAACACATCAAACACTCAACTACCCATGTTGACTTTTGTACCCAATCATTCATTTCTTCCAAAAGTTGGTTGAGGTAGTTAATGCCTTGGGGAATGAGAGGTATGGCTGTCCAAAATTCGAGTATGGGAAACCACCCTGCATGGAAAAACACGTTTTTGCTTCTTGGGCAAGATGAGAGCCAAGAATTGCTCCCTATGCCATTACCCATCAACCAGTTTTGCCTCTCTCACGTTTTTGGAGCTGCCTGGGCGTTTTCCAGCCATGTTTTCCTAGTTTTTCTTTGTTCTCTAGCTAGGAAGAGGGTGTTTTTGTGTTGCAGAAATGCTAGGGAAAGATGGAGTTCGATTTGGGGTTTCAATGGATCCATTTTTGCCATTGGAAACGCCCATAACCTGTGGAATAAGTTTGGTTTCTCCCTGGGGATGATTTTCCCTTTTTATAGTTCGTTTGGTGAGCCACGATTTGGGGAAAACCCATGGCCTCTGCCCTCTCACGCAGTCTGAGCTAGCTGGGATTTACCCATCATGTTTTTCACCATTTTCCTGCATTTTCCATGCCTGGGAACTCGTTTTTGTATTGCACAATGGCTGGGAGGAAGGGAGCCACGATTTTGGGGTTTATGGAGGCCGTTTTTGACCCTTAATGCCCATAAACGTTTTCTGAAAATGATTTTACTCTCCCAGGGTTGATTCCCAAATTGCCATTTCGTTTTTGGTGTTCCCACGACTTGGGAAAGACCATGGCCATCTTATTGTAAAATCCCATTGCTGAAACTGGGTATCCATGCCCAGTTAGAGTTGTTGTGTGTAAAAGAAGGTTGGGGTTGAGATGGGTTTCTATTGCTTTGGATGTGAATGAGCTGGAATGTCCCCTTTTCCTTGTAAGAATCATGCCCAGCTCAGGGGTGGCAGTTGTGTTGAGAGATCTATGAACACAACTGGCCTATGGTTGGGTGGAACGTTGCAACAACATAGCTAGTTGTTTGGGGCCATTTCACCATCAAGATAAGTGTTTATCTATCTATGCATTTATTTCTGAAATGTTTAAATTGATGGCTGTTTTTTATATGCTGTATGCATATGAAATGTGTGTGTGTGGATGAGTTTTAATTATGTTGTGCTTAAATTGCTTAAATTGTATTTGCACACTATGTTTTTAATTTGTATGAAGCTAATGGTTTGGGCTGAGATTATGTGAAAGCCCAAACATTGGCATCATGTTCCCTCCCTTGCCTTGGATGGATGGGTGGGTACGTGACAGAGGGTAAGGAAGGTGAAGACCCCCAAAATCACATTATGTCCTTCCACTTATGGTGTTCCTCTAACTCCATAGTGGACGACTCCGTCCAACTCTGTCTGTTACAATAGACTCTCACTGGCTCTGCATCCAAGTGGTACATCGAGCAACCTCATGGGACCCACACCACCTTTACTTCCCTTGCCTCAACCTTCATGCAGTTCTTTCAATTACCTGTCTGCTATGATGCAGGGGTTGAGATCCTACTGTCTTGTAGAGAAACCACGGCCACCCACATCACTGATCACATTCATGAGTGGCGTCGACGCCGAAGCCTGTGAAAAATCAAGTTAGATGACCATATCTTCCTAGATTGGTTTCTCAAACCTCTCCTCCTCGTCATCGCTAAGGATATGGTATCCGATCGACCCCAGTCCGAAGAAGAAGCCATCTTAAAATCCCAACAGTTTGACCTTATCTACGCCCAGTCTGGTTACCTATATACTATTATTCCCGACGCTCCTCGCGGAGATTCCTCTCGTAACGGCGTGCCGGGGGCATCCCATGCTGCTAATGGCATCATTGGCCATGTTGCATCGCATAACCAACCATTTTCCATTGCACATACTAGTACAGGCCCTGAACTTTCACGGGCTACATCCCACTCTAGAGCAACCAATTCGTATACTCCCACGGCACATAACCGCCACTCCCATGGGCCCTCATGTCCACCTCAGTGTTTCAGCCACCCAACCCCCGCTTACGTCCCCCCGGTTACACCTCATACATATTAGCACTAGCCAGTCACGCATGCTCTTGCACCTTCCCAAGCCCCACCCGCTTATTATCCACCACAGGAAGCACCTGTGGCACCTCCACCATCGGTCACGCAGACGTATCAACAACCCCCACAAGGTCCCACACTTGCACCACTTTCAGCACCACCCACTTATTATCCCCCGCAGCTTGCTCCCGCATTGGCACAACCCAAAAACCCACCGGCTTCCCAAGGGAAAGTATAGTCATAGCAAAATCCGCAACAGAACCAAAATACGCAACGGAACCAACAAGGCCAGCACAACCGTGGGAAAGGACGTAACCATGGAAACAACCCCCCTCTAGACCAAGGCGACCAACCAACTAATCCCCCAACCAATAATAACACTGAACCCGCCAACCAAAACCCCGATAGGCCAGCAAAGCAATCCAAAAACCCCAACTTACGAACAAACCATCCTTGTTCCATCTACGGGGTCTACGACCATTACACACATGCTTGCCCAAATTTGGAGCAGGCACGACAACTTTGGACCGATGATTACCACTTCCAAGGGCATGCATCTCCACCGGTGCCACCTAACCCCCTACCTACTCAAACTCAACCTTTAGTACTGCAAAATCCTTTACCAACCCAAGGAGTGGTGAATACTCAACTGTTGGCACCCCCTCAAGGAACCGCGCCACCCCAACAACAAGTCATGTATGCTACGCCTGCCCACCCCACTTTAGACTCAGGTACCCATCACTTTCTAATGATTTCATCAGCTGATGTCAACCTTCAAACCCGACGGAATCAATATGGCTCCACCCCTGAAGCCCCCTTCCCTAACAAAACCACTAATGCTCTTCCCACCGATCAGCCATTATGCATACCTCCTGCCCCATTAGATGGAGCCCCAAAAGCCCCTCATTTCCCACTTCATCGCATCAACAATAAGCCTAATGCTCGCGCTGCGTCTAATTATAACATTGTGGACGACTTATCCCAATCCCCCGTGGCCATGTCTACCTTAGAAGTCTTAAAAAACTGTCCTACACAACGTAAGACCCTACTATCCGCTATTGGTGCTATCGATCCCACTGACTCACGAATGATGGCCTTTGATTTGGACCAATCTGAACCACGTCTACCTTCCACATTAGCATTCCAAGTTTCAGTATCCATTCAGAACCTTGTAATCCATTGGTGCATCATCTATGAAGGTGCCTCCACATGCGTTATGTCCACATTCATTTGGCAGAAGTTAAGATCCCCTACCCTCCAGCCATCCACCACTGCATTGTGAGCCTACGACGGTCGTTCAACTCAACTCCAAGGTCTCTTATCTAATGTCCCCATCCAGTTGGTTGGTAAAACAATGCTTATTGACATAGAGGTCATCAAATCCCAACTTGATTATAACCTCTTACTTGGCCACAGTTACATGTATGCCATGCGGACAGTTGCTTCATCCATTTTCCATATCATGATGTTCCCTCGCGAAGGATGAGTGGTCAAGATCGATCAACTCACCTACTACGATCCCAATGTCCCAGCCGCACCTGAAAATGTTCTCCCCATGGTTGAACAACCTGTTCACGATGCATCTATGTCGTTGATTTCCTCTGTTGGACCCAAAATCTACTCAGATATGCCAATGACTTCCACATTTCAATCCATTCTGCCCCCATCCCAAGTGATAGAAATATCTAACTTATGTACCCTATCCCACAATACACCAACACCCAACTATCAACCGCCCTTGCTACCCCAACCACCGTCGGTCCCTAGTCATGTTGGTGCCACACCCATCCATACAATCCCCTTCATATTTCCCCCTTCGAGAGTAGTAAGCACCCCGGTTATGGCCACACTCAACGTTCTAGGGTTAATTTTAGGACTACCGGTGTGGCATCTCACACCTCCTACTTCGCCTCCGACACCAAATGTCGTCTTACAACCAGTACAACCCATTACCACTGCTAGTCGACCACCTCCTAGTGTCACCACTCCTTCATCATCCACCAATCCACCCCCTCTTCCCAAAAACACTGGGGCATAGGCCCACTACCTTATACAGCTCTATCCATGCCCAAAACAATTAAAAATCCCCCACCATTTCGAGCTCCTCCCAAATGCTCATTGTGTGATGAGATAGGCCATGCTACCCATTAATGTCCACAATTACCCGTGCTACAGGAGCATATGCAAATGGTTGACGATGACCCCAACATCCTAGTTGTCCAACTCGACCTTACCCCTAAGCCTCGCGATAAATCACTACGTACCAATCACCCTTGTGCAATATGCGGTATTTACGGACATTACTTACATTACTACCCTGATCTCCCAGATTACAGAGCCACCCTTTACAAAATGAATAACACGGACCTCGAGACATCTGCCCCCGCCATTGAAGAGATCCACCCCCTAGAAACTTCGCCAATAGGAGAAATCAATACCATTTATATGATCTCTACTACTAGTGATTCCTCGTCAACCGATTTGACGACAAAAAGTTTCCACAATGCTGAGGAGATTCTCAAGGCTCTCACTGCACCTGATTACCCCTGGGATGATATGCACCATCGCTCCTGTTTCCTCCGAGAGGCGTCCTCCTCTGCCACAGCTACCCAATTCTCTGTTGAGTCCAAATATTTCCTCCCCACCAAAGTCGACTGGTTTAAAGAGCCCATTCCCACTCCCGATGCCTTCGAGGAAGGTAACATGGCCAACATCTCACCCACGATCCATATTGATATTTCCGCCCCCGCCAGTGCTCCCGACCTCATTACATTGGGAGACTCCTGCACCGAGTACAAGATCAGAGAGTACAAAAAACTTTTTTAGTAGCTACATGATGTCTTTTCCTGGTCCTACACCGAAATGCCTAGTCTTGACCCCACTATCATAGAACACCACATTGACACTTGGTCAGACGTGCCTCCCGTTTGCCAAAAACAATGCCCCATTCACCCATCAAAGCTCCCCGCCTTTAAAGCCGAAATTGATAAACTTCGCGCAACAGATTTTATTTATCCAATTGCATACACCACTTGGGTTTCTAACCCCGTCCCCGTTAACAAAAAACAAGGCACCATCCGGGTATGTACTGACTTCTGCGATTTAAATCAAGCATGTCCCAAAGACAACTTCCCCACGCCATTTATTGACCAACTCATCGATGCGTGTGTGGGGCATGAAGTCCTATTCTTCATGGACGAGTTCTCTAGGTATAACCAGATTCAGATCTGCAAGGAAGATCAATACAAGACCTCCTTCACCACCCCATGGGGCACCTTTTCCTATCATGTCATGCCTTTCGGCCTTAAAAATGCTGGTGCCACCTTCCAGCGGGCCATGACCTATTACTTTCATGACTTGGTTCATATCCTATTAGTCTATCTTGATGATCTCATAGCACGTTCCAAGAAATGATCCGACCACCTTAACGACCTCCGACAAGTTTTTCTGCCTTGTCACAAGTATCAGATCCGCTTAAAAACAATCAAGTGTGTCTTTTGCATTCCGACAGACTAGGTGTTAGGTTTCATTGTTTCCCACAAAGGAATTGCTGTTGACCCCCTAAAAGTTCAAGCCATATTAGACCTTCCGTCACCTAGAGGGAGTGTCTGTTAAGCTCTTTTCTGACTCCTAAAACAATGACAAGATCGCCGAGTAATCTTGCTTCCTTTCATGCTCGTTAAAGTACCTGAAAAGGTATCTAGCTGGTATAAGTTTAACACTTTTCTGGAACTGGTAGACTAATTACGAAAAAGGACTACCCTAGTCACACCGGCTAGAAGAGTTCTTCATTGCATCCTTTTATGCTTTTTCGGGCCTTGGAGACTAACACACGAAAAAGGAACCCCCCTGGAGTCTTCTTATTACTTTCAGACTCTCTAAAATTGAAAGCAACCATGAGCATGCACCATCATGGGCTCGTACAAATCCACACGACAGTACCATTCCATTATTTCAGAGTCTTCTTATCGCTTTCTGACTCCTTAAAATTGAAAGCAATCACGAGCATGAACTGTCCTAGGCTCGTATAAATCCACATGACAGTACCATTTTTTAGCACACTTCTATCCCTTCTTCCAGCTCCTTAAACCATGAAGAATGCCCCACCAGTGTCTCTCGGCACTATGACCAATCATCTCGGTAGAACCCGCAATAAGGTCGCCTTTGTTCAGAGTATTATGCGATATACCACCTGTAGAGTCTCCTGTCATCCTACACCAACTTGAGTATCCCTCATTACAGTCACAATCCATGGTCCCTTAAAAGCTATGATCCCTTTTCCCCAAGTCAGTGTCATATGCTGCCCAACCACCCCCACCATCATACTCTAAACAAAGGAAGTTTGAGTCCCCCCACCCAACGACCCATGTCTCCTACCCTCCCAGCATGTCAGTTACACAACCAGTCCTATCACCTCTTGTTTATCCAAATCACGCTCCTATCAAGGAAACATCATTGCCTTGCTAGTTGCAGGTCTCCCTCTATCGACGCCAGCCCATCTATTCCAGAGGATAGACCCAGAGGTACCTACGCCTTGGACTCACCACCATCTGTGGTGAGTGCCTACGGACCATTTTGAGTGGAGTCCTCAGTGCCTCTCCAAATGGTTGTTTCTCACATGCTCGACTTCAACACCTTGATCGCACCATTGAGATTCATGCAGGGTATCCATCCCTTCAGTTATTGGTCGAAGACCTCGGACTTCTCCTGACTCTAGCACATTGGTGAGTCACTTTGGAACACCCAATTATATGTTCCCGTGGATATTCGGGTTGTGTTAGTGACAGTATTCATAAGCTATCCACTTGTATGCTTCTTTAAGTACCCAGTTCAGCTCTAGTCCAGTGTACCATTGAGGTTATGAATCTCCATCATCATCTCCATCCCATTATTGGATATCTTCAGATCCAATAGCTCATCAGTTCCTCTGGTACCACACTTAGCAACACTATATCAGTTCTTCAGCTTCGGTATGGTCCGACAAGGAGTATATCCCAGATTTGTGTCCCCTCTGGACCCTTATGATGTACACAATAGTTTTCATGTATTGTTCAGATCCCCCTTTTGGGATTCATTATTCTTTCTATATCTTGATACGAGCATGGGTATGCCCACCTCGTCCATATATTAAGATTATTTCTCAATCATCATTGAAGTCATGTATTTTCATTTTTTGTAGATGGTACGAGACCATTGTTCCATTCTCTAATCCGTTTCTTCTCTTCTCCACACCCCAAGAAAACCATAAAAGACCTATGATGTCTATCGGCCATACGATAAGCTCCTGCCCTCACATATCAGGGGGCAATCTGTTAACACCCAAAAAATGCTCACCACCTTATCTCCCTCACTACATGACTCATTTGTCTATTTTTCCCACCATCTTTTCCTCCAAAACCTCAAAAAACCATTAATTGGTTACCAAAAGGCCAAAAAACCCCTTTTTTACCCTCCAAATGATTAAATTTCCTCAAAAGATGGCAAAAACCCTCTAAAAAGGCCCTAAATTCCCAAAAATCAAGTAAAAGGGAATAAAAAATATAAAAAAAAGGGAAAAAGGAAGCAAAAACCCTAAAACAACTGACCTAAACCATATGGTTCCAAAAACCATGGGTCAACACTCCACCACTAAAAAACCTATAAATAGGTGATGGAGGCTCCCCATTTGACATCCACAATCTATCCTATCCTCACGCTGCCAAAATCACTCGTGAAACCCAAGCTCACCATTTGAGCTAGTTTTCCCATTTGAGTTCCCTTTTTGGCCCATCATCCAAACACCTTGGAGAAGGAGAAGGAACCCATTGGAGCACGGAAGCAGCCCTCCTAGACTACTGCAAGAGCTCCACCAACCTCCACATTTGAGGTAAATGTAACTTTGGTCATATCATAATACAAAAGAAAAATTTCCATTATATTATCGTTGTCTTTTCATTTCTGTTAATGCACATGTTAGCTTAGATTTTGTACTGTTTTACTGTTTTTCTTTACTGTTTATTGAATTGCTACTAAGGAGGCCATTCTCCTTAGTAGGTGCTCATTCACACAAGCTAGGGTGAAAACCCTAGCTACACCTAAGCACCTGCTTTCGAGCACATCAATTGAGAATGTTTTGTAGCAAAGAAACTACATAATTTGGCATATATGCAGTTAACAACACACCAAAAAACATACCAAGTATAAAATACCAACAAATGGCCAAAGAAAGATAAATGATGGCCAACAGCATGCACAAACAACAAATAATTATGCTTTTATGTGTTTTTAGGTTTAATATCATGGTTAATTATGTTTCAATGCATCGTATTGCGACTAAAATTTGAATAGTTCACTTTCATAGAGTCCATTTACGTTAAATTTCATATATATCAAAAACAAAAATTATTAAAAGACTAAAAAATGCAAAATAAAATCCACAAAACTCTAAAAGTTAAATATAACCTATACATCGTGACAAATATATTTATGTAAATGCTAGTACAACTCCACATATCACTAACAAAAAGGATCCAATATCTTACCTTAGTTGGATCAATTATTCCAACTTCCATCAAATCTTCATACTTGCTTGTAGCAGCATTGTGACCATATTTGGGATTATCACTGGAAAGAACTTGGAGAAGCCAAAAAATTAATTATATAATTTAAATATATCATACATTAAAAAGTGAAGTCAATAGACAAATAAAACCATTTGGAATTAGGATGACACTCAACAAAAGTTAGTTTTCCTGCATTAAAAATGAGCATCAATCTAATAAGCACGAAAGTAATTGGCAATTATGGCAGGTTTTGTCTTGAACTTTTCAACCACAACACTTCCATTAACTCCGACATTCTTTGCAATTAATTTCAATGGGTAGCTCAAAGCTCATTTAACAATGCTTGCACCAATCTGTGAGCACCAAAGAGGCCAACACAATTTAAAGCTTGTGTAATAACAAGTTGCAAAAGATAAAAATTGGAATTCTGTGTACAGATAAAATTTCTACTTTCAATAAATAATGTCTCATTCTAATTCTACTATAAAACAAGGTTCTAGGTAATATCATATTGCATCATTTTACATATTATGATTTTATACATTCCAAGGGTCAAAACTAAGATATTGCACTTGTCTGTCTATATTTATGCTTTGTAACAAAACCTTAATCTCAACTTAAGATTAATGATTGAGATTGAACCCTAATCTAAGTCATTAATGTGCTAAATATTTTAACTGCCAAGTCAGTGATCAATGCTCTGCTGGTTTTTATAAGAGTTGACATGGTTTCAATGGTATCCCTCCCCACCTCCTGACCCTCTCCCCTACTTTATGTGGCATGACTTTGGAAAAGTTGCTTTGCAGCTTTAGCTTTTACAAAAGGGAAATGTACTTTAAGTAGCATGATACAAATAAGGAAAACCTTACATTGGTTGAGAACAACATCAAGCAATAATCGGGGATGTTGACATAAAACAAATTGTCAAAAATAGTAATATGCATACCGTTTAAACATTTTGTATGTAAAGAAGATACAAAATGACCCCTAAAATTTGGATGAAGACTTCTATCTAGTGATTAAGCTGTGCAAAATCGGTGTTAAAAATTGGCTCATACTTGGGGATTCATGTGCTTGATATTTGGAAAGCGGATGAGAATCCAAAATTTTCAATCTATGACTTGTCAAACATTTCAATCTTGATAGGAAAACCTTTAGTACCACATGTTCGTATAAAAGCCATCCAAAATGAAATTCCAATTGCATTATTAGAAAATGAAACTAACTACCAAATAAAAACTACCATTCAAAAGTACATAAAATGAAATGACTGAAATTAAATGCTCATTGTAAGGAGCTTAGTTATCCTACTCTAAATATGTGATGAAGCCAAATTTTATGTGAAATCATAAATCCAATATAACCATCTTCACATTTTATCGATGTCAAATCTTTTTCCCTTGTATTTGGTTACCAAAAAAAACAAGGATACATTGATCATCAGATGCAAACCTATTGGGAACTTCATGATGGAAATGTTAAATTTTGAGCATTAATTCACAATACTCTAGGATATTCACTCAGAGAATAACATATACATTATATCAATGCATCACAATCACAATAAGCATGACAAGCATCACAAGAATCAAAAGCATGAGAGACAAGAGACACAGAGTTTCCGTGGGGAAAACCCTAAGGTGAAAAACCCCACAACTTCCTCAGAGATAGAGAGAGCAATGGCTCAACCAAAGTACAACCCAAATACACTGAGATAGTCTCCTAGTAGCAGATGATCCTCCTCCTCACTAGTTGGCCACTTTCTGAGTGAGAGAGATATAACTTTCCGAATGATCTAAATAGAGATCACCTGATCTCTATTTATACTAACTTGTTTGCCTAGTGACCTTATGGGGCCGACTTGTCTAGCTAGGTACATCCACATTATAATATATATATTTCAGGGCCGACCCCACACATGGTGGTCTAATAACCCATTGGCAAGTACACACACTTGCAACACTTGTCAATCAACATGACGACACTTCCTTATAGAGGAATAACACATCTCTAATAAGGGTACAATAAATATATTATATGAAATACATTCTGAAGTTACATATACATCAACACTCCCTCTTAACTAGGAGATTATTTCTCGACACAGATCTGCTAGACAAGTCTTCTTCTCGGGATCATCGTCATCGTCATCGTCACTGCTGCTACTATCTCAACCAATCTCTAACTCTACTCATCATAGGAAGTTCTACAAAGCCAGTCCTTTTTCATACTAGATGTAGGCCCACCACCTGCAGGTATTTGTCATCACTGGCCATACTGTGGAATCCTCAGGACTTATTACGTGCATCACAAAATCTCGAAAGAGCATCCCAGGATGTTACGAGCACACGGCTCTACCTATAGGATCTCCAAGGGCCATATTATATGTGAACTCACCACAAAACCTCACAAGAGCATCCCAGGCTGTTACGAGCACACAGCTCTACCTATAGGATCTCCTAGGGACAGATTATATGTGGTCACCACAAAACCTTGCAAGAGCAACCCAGGCTGTTACGAGCACACAGCTCTACCTATATGATCTCCCAGGGACAGGTTATATGTGGTCATGGCAAAACATCGCAAGAGCATCCCAGGACTTATTACGGGCACAGAACCCAACCTATCGGATCTCCTAGGGACATATTAAATGCCATAGGACAAAACCTCGAAAGAGCATTTGCCAGATATCCTAGGGCCAGATTATATGCCATAGGCAAAACCTTGAAAGACTATCTGCAGATCTCCCAGGGCCAAATTATATGTCCTCCCAGAGCAAAACCTCGAAAGCATTTTCCAGATATCCCAGGGCCAAATTATATGCCATAGGAAAAACCTCGAAAGACTATCTGCAAATCTCCTAGGGCCAAATTATATGCTCATCTGCACAACCTGATCCACGGCCATAGAGTATCAACCTGATACTCACCATACATCATCCTGATGTACACATGATCATCCTGATCATCATAACTGCAACATCCTGCTGCATGTCATCTGGAGCAACATCTTGAAGCTCGTCGTCCATGATCATCCTGATCATACAATGCATCTAGCTGATGCATACCAAGTATCTACCTGATACATATCACCATACATGATCCACCTGATCATAAAGTGTATCCACTTGATACAAATACAAATACATGATACATATCACCATACATGATCCACTTGATCATACAATGTATCCACTTGATACATATACAGATACATGGTCCAAGCATCCAACATGATGCATATACAAAAATACATACACATGATCCAACCGATCATATCCAGCATCCAACATGATGCATACATACATATAAATGATCCAACTGATCATATCCAGCATCCAACATGATGCATACATACATACATAAAAATGATCCAACTGATCATATCCAACATCCAACATGATGCATACATACATACATGAAAATGATCCAACTGATCATACAAAGCAGAAACCAGAACATCATCCTGATGCTCATCATCCAACGCTTACATCCACATCCATGTGAAGGATCCTCCTTCCAACATGCTTGGAATGGCTTCAGCAAATGTGTCCATCATTTCTTCCTTGAAGTGTCATCAATCTGAAGAACACCAAGCCTCTCTCTAAAGTACTCGAACTTCACCCTGGCTAGTGGCTTCGTCAGCACATCTGCAATCTGCTCGTCCGTCACAACATATAGGAGCTTCACAGCTCCTCTCTACACCATATGCTTGATATAGTGATATTTGATCTCTATGTGTTTCGACCTATCATGAAACAATGGGTTCTCAGACAGCTTCACACAACTCTGGTTATCACAAAAGATACTAGTAGCATCCAACGGGAGATCAAATAACTCAGACAATAGCTTCCGTAGCCATACTGTCTCACAATTAGCTGAACAGGCTGCAACATACTCTGCCTCAGCTGTACTCAGTGCTACGCAGGACTCCTTCCTGCTAAACCAAGAGATCACACCTGATCGCATACTGAAGCAACACCCAGATGTACTCTTCCTATCTGCAACACTGCCATCCCAATCTGAATCAACATAACCCTGCAGGTTAAACTTTTGATTCGCTTCATACCTGAGCCCATAATCAACTGTACCCTTCGGGTACCTCAGAATATGCTTTACAGCAACCAGGTGAACACTCCTTAGATCCCTCAGGAATTGGCTCAATGTGTTCACTGCAAAGCAAATATCTGGTCTCGTGTTCATCAGGTACATCAAGGACCCAATCATCTGACGATACATAGAGACATCAACCGGCTCAGATGAAGCATCACATAGAAGCTTCAGATTCGATGCCACAGGTGTGGCCATGGCCTTGCAATCCGTCATCCTGAATCCCTTCAGGATATCTATTGTGTACTTCCCTTGACCAAAGAAGATCCCACCTGCACTCTGCCACACCTCCATACCTAGGAAATAATGCATCATTCCCAAATATTTCATATCGAACTCAGCAGCGAGCTTCCTCTTCGTATCTGCAATCAATCTGTCATCTCTTGTTACAAATAAGTCATCCACATATAGGAGTAGAATCATAGGATTCCCTTCCTCAACCTTGTAGTAAAGATTGGAATCCTCTTTATTCTTGGTAAAGTCCAAACTAGATAGGAAACTATGCATCCTACCATACAAGTTCTGGGAGCTTGTTTCAAGCCATACAAGGATTTTCTTCAATATGCACACATATGACTCCCTGTTATGTATTTCAAAACCGAGTGGTTTCTCCACATATACTTCCTCTTCAACTATACCATTCAAGAAAGTAGTCTTGAAATCCATCTGGTGTATCTTCTATTTCATCACTTTTATATTTCTCTATGCTGCCATCTGCAGCATGCTTGATTTGATAGATCCATATGGAAGTCATAACAAAACTTCCCTTCAAGTCTTGGGACTACATCCCAAACATCATTCTTCATGATCGATGGATCATGGAATTCTTCTCGTATCCTGGGAACTTCAATATCTTCAATAGATAATTTTGTTGCTTGAACAAATGTTGTAGTCCTTCTTTTGCAGGTGAAGGTATATGGTCTTTCCTACAAAACAAGTTAAATTGCATGATTAGAAACATCTCATAATTTTCAGACAAATTCTTACATATAAAGAAATATGTCATACAGTCATGCAATTATCTTAGCCAATGCTTAATACAACATTTATCCATGTTCCATAACTTTCTAGATGCCTTCCAGTCTCTACCAGAACATTGTTAAGAGTTTGCACTACTCCCAACATGTCAGCAAAGAGGTTTCATTCTAGATAAGTAACAATGGAATGTTGTACAGTTCCATAGGCCACTTACCCAACACATGCATATTAGTAGTATACTGTTCATTAATGCAATCATTCTAATATGCACATGAGCATATACATCATTGAACAAATTTATTTAAGCAAACAAATATGAAAGAAATGATAATTAAAATACTTATCTTTGTTTGTTTGTTGGGTGGACTCCCTCTGAGTCTTTGCTTCCTTGCAGGAGCTACTGGAGTCCTTCTACACCTTTCTGTTGTGGGATGTAGAGAGATGGACAACTCCCTCTTAATATCTGCACCCTTGCAGAAACCACTGGAGTGTGCTCCCTCTTGATCTTTGCTTCCTGGATTACCTGTTCTTGAACTCATATTCATCCTTGGTCCCTATGCATGCTTATTAGTATTGTGTTATCCTTGTGATCTCATACAAAATCATAAATTCATTAGTATACTATTAAAACACAATAATCTCAAGCATGTATAGTCATGATCATTTCAAACAAAAATAATAAGCATTAGCATTCAAGGTTTATATAGGACTCTTATGGTTAGTCATATCATAAGAAACATAATATGTCTAAACCTGTAATTTTTCAAACCTATGACTCTTCTGGTTAGTCATATCATTAATTAAGGTAAGACACATAATATGCATATACCGATGATTATTCAAACTTATGACTTTATGAACAATCATCATCAATCATGCCATGCATACTTATATGATAGATACTATGATATAAGAAACACATACCTGGTCACCATATTTGCTAGTTATGTCTAGCAATGTGTTCTTGTTCTCTTCAATGACCTGCATAACTAATTAGTTAACTTTTGCAAAAACAAATTATACATACCTCTATGTGATCCATGACTATGGATGAATCTTTGTCTTTATGTCACCATGGCATGTTCAGGTTGTCCCTTCAATTTGTACAAACCTCCCTCTTGCTCTCCAATCACTACTGCATCATCGATTGTTTTACACTTTGGCCACATTAGGACTTGGCCATCTACAAATGCAACCCTCATACCTTTTGCATCCAATGCAGAGATGGAGAGTAAGTTCTTCTTGAGCCCAGGTACATAAAGGACTTCTTTCATCTTCAAATATTTTCCAGAATCTAGGTTGTAGGAGGCTTCGCCACTTCCTTTGATTGGGTATTGATAATCATCCCCAAGTTTCACCTTATGAGGTGATTCATGTTTAGATAGATTCACAAAGGATTCCTCAAACCCAGTCATGTGTTTGGAAGCCCCACTATCAATCAACCAATCATTACAGTCATGGGAGATAGTACCTGTGAGAGCAGAGATTATAACATACTCTTCTTCACTTGATGAGTCACCATCACTATCATCACTTTCTGCCCTAGCCTTCTTCTTTGGATGTTCATCATCTTCGGCAACATGAGCATGGAACTTTCTTTTGCTGCCCTTCTTCTTCTTGCTGAATTTGTTGTTATTATCCCTTTTGTTATTGGGACAATCTGAAGCAAAGTGACCCTTCTCATTGCATGTGAATCATCTTAGATCCTTCTTATTCTTTTGATAGAATCTTTTGTAGTGAGAGTGCTCCTTTTTGGGCTTGCTTCTTTTGGTGTGAGTTGCGAGAGCTTGATCTTCACCTCCCATCTTTTCCTCACAAGCTACAAGTCTAGCTTTTTCTTGAGAGCATTCCTCCCATAGCTTACTGAAAGAGATCAATTTCTTTCTTGCACAGATTCCTTGAATAAAGGAGTCCCATGACCTAGGGAGGCCATTCAGAGTGGTCATAACAACTTCACCATTGTTCACTACTTCATCCACAGCTTCAAGTTTCTCCTTGATCTGAGAGACCTTGGAGAAGTAAGATTGAATGGTTTCTCCATTCAACATCTTGACCCCTTTCAATTGATTCTGCAGAGTCATCTTCCGATTTATGTTCTTCCCTTCAAATAGCTTGGTCAAAGAGTCAAACATCTCCTTGGGTGTCTTTAGAGAAGACACATGGGGTATGAGATGATCTTTGATAGAATCAACAATGATTCTCTTTGCCTTGACCAAGTTCTTCTTATGCAATACCTTGGCCTCTTCATCCTCTAGGATAGGGATGTCTTCTTTTATATAAGAGTTCAACTCATTCTCTTCCAGGATTAACCCAATCCTATACTTCCAAGCTCGGAAGTTATCAGCCCCTTCAAGCTTATCCTCAAGCTTGGTGTGGTGAGACATCTTAAAGAGTACTTCAAATGGAAATAGAAAAGATTTAGGTCTTACCACTTGAAGTGCTGAAAACTGGATCTTGTCCCGGATTAGGGTTTGTCGGAAAAACCCTAAAAATTCAAAATGTGAATTTCAATTTTTTGAAAGGATAGAAAGATGCGCTTTGATGAGCTGATTATCCTGGTGCATTCAGAATTTGAGATCAGCAAAGTTTTACCCTTCAGATTTGCCTTTTTGTCCTCCCGTGTTCACTAGGGAGAGCCATGAATTAGGGTTTGAGTTTCCCGAAGATCTACCCAGCCAAAAATCTCGATCCAAAGCTCTAAACTTCGATTTTTGCAAGGAGCTTCCAGCTATGTCTTCAGATTTCAGAAATTCCTATTTTTGTGGAAACCCTAATTTTTAGGGCAAAATATGAAAATGCTCAGAATTGAATTCTGATTGGATAGATAGATTCTCCTTGATGAGTAGAGTCAATCTACTATACTGCTTTTCCAAAATCTGTGGAGAGAAACCCAATAAACAAGAAACTCAAGTTTCCGTCACTACAAAATGTCTTCTTCTTAGGTTAGCTCTGATACCATGTTAAATTTTGAGCATTAATTCACAATACTCTAGGATCTTCACTGAGAGAATAACATATATAGTATATCAATGCATCACAATCACAATAAGCATGACAAGCATCACAAGAATCAAAAGCATGGGAGACAAGAGACATAGAGTTTCCGTGGGGAAAACCCTAAGGGGAAAAACCCCACAACTTCCTCAGAGATAGAGAGAGCAATGGTTCAACCAAAGTACAACCAAAATACACTGAGATAGTCTCCTAGTAGCAGATGATCCTCCTCCTCACTAGTGCGCCACTTTCTGAGTGAGAGAGATATAACTTTCCGAATGATCTAAATAGAGATCACCTGATCTCTATTTATACTAACCTGTTTGCCTAGTGACCTTATGGGGCCGAATTATCTAGCTAGGTACATCCACATTATAATATATATATTTCAGGGCCGACCCCACACATGGTGGTCTAATAACCCATCGGCAAGTACACACACTTGCGACACTTGTCAATCCACATGACGACACTTCCTTATAGAGGAATAACACATCTCTAATAAGGGTACAATAAATATATATGAAATACATAGATGAAATACATTCCGAAGTTACATATACATCAACAGGAAAATCAAAATGGGAGATCATAAGCATGCATAATATCATCAAATTCTTGTGAAGAATGGAAAGTGTACCCGCAAACTTATGTTATCCAACATTGGATAGGCCTTAAAAACATATTAGGCTACTCCAAATCATGAAAAATTATGTTTATGAAGACAAAGGCTTAAACTGACCCTCCACGGGTTGCATAAAATCTATCTCACTAGAAAAAGTGAAGTTATTCCCCAAGTTTGTCTCACTAGTAATTATGTGTGGTTGAGAATGATCATAGGAATAGTATGAATATGCCTCCTCCAAACCAATATGCCAAAAGGTCTCAAAATCGACATTCCCTTCTCTAGATATATAAAAAATGGGATTTCCTAAATATGTCTAATAATTATCATCCAAATCCTTATAAAAAATGGGGTAGTCTTCATGAGTACTAGCATACCCTTAGCTTCCCCTATCCTCTTCGTGCTCATAATTATCTGTCATGTCCCAAATTTTGCATTGGATCACAATGTCCTAAGCACATTGGACATATTCATTAGAGTTTGTCAAATTGATACTATGGGTCAAATAATTGCCAAGGAGGAAAATTACTAGTTTCCTAGGTTTGGGGTGGAAGATTTGGGATTTGGAATAAGGGGAATAATAAATGATTTTTGAACATTAGAATGGAATAAATATTTAATAAAGGAGATAAATAAATATATACAAGTGAAAATCAAAGTGGCATTTGATCATGAAGACACATGGAGGAAGGGGGACCCACTTATGGCTAGATTTCCCCACTACACTTAGCATCATTCTCTCACCAATTAGAATTCAAGGTGAATGGTAACATACTTGGGGGAGTTCAAAAGGTCAAAATTTAGAGGAAGAGTAACTCCCATGGAAGAGTAAGAGGCAATTTGGAGCTAGTGAGACACTTGGGCTAGATTCCCTAGCTCTATGACAACAATGATGAAGATGCTATGACACCTATGACACAAATAAGACCTAAAGGCTGACATATGACATATATGACATGTCAGGGCTAAAAATAGCCTCCAATAGGGTGCTCAAGGGAGTTAGGGAAGCTAAGATGCTTCCACATGTGATTTGGTGGAAGTGGGAGACTAGGAATTGTTGTACAAGTGGCGTTCTTTGGAATCTCTTCCCAACTTGAGTTGGCATGAGTCTCTTGGAAGGAATTCGACCCATGGAGGAAATTAGAAGTTTATAAATCTCAATAAAAAACAATGAAACCATCTTTTTATCATTTGAGAAATTTGCAATTGCATTTTTGAAGAGGGAGAGCTAGTGGATGACTAGTTTCTTGCCTTAGCCAATTTCGAGGGTGAAAGATTCCCATCCAAGTTGGTAATTAGAAAGGCCATTTAGACCTTTCATTTGGAGCTTTAATGGAGTGTTTATTTTCAGGTGCAAGCTACAGGGAAGCTCATGGTTTCTTCTAGTGCAGCACACTCTCTCAACCATTTCTAGTTTGCTGGCATATTCTTGACCCTTGAGGGAGGGCGTATTTGGTGAGCTCTTGTACTCGTTGGGAGAGATTCTAATGATATATTTATGTTTTAATATGATTAATATAATATTTTATTCATCTACAGAAATTTTCAGGTTGAAATACCAAGTGGTTACATGTAAAATAAATTATTAATGAGAAAACAGTGACCATTCCCCCACTATATTGATGTATGCCAATGTATTGATGATGATTTCGAATGGAAGAATATTTATATGATATATTTATGATGTATGGAATTCCATTGACTAGTATTACAAGTTTCATGTTCATCACTTAAGCATTTGGATCCATCTTGCTCAGTTTTATTTTATTTGAAGAAGATTTCATGCTATTTTTGCTAAGGTCGAACTAGTGATTTTTGCTGCAGTTTGGGGAAAGGTTAGAATAGAATTAATAATTGATTAATGGTGCACATGAGACCTAAGTAATTTCCCTCATACATCCCCTACATCTGTTCATAATTTTGAGTGATTTTGGAGGCATTTGGAGAGTCATTTTCAATACTTACCCTAGGGGGATTTGAACCCCAAATTGCTAGCGGAATTCCATACTTTGTCCAGAATATTAAACAAGTTTTCAGAAGTATTTTTATGGTAATAATTCATCCATGAGAATCATAATAAAGTAAAAATACCATTCATACACCTTTACTGAATATTTAGAGGCATTTGGAGCCAATTGGAGACCTAGAGACCAATACTAGTCAAAGAGAAATTACTAGTAAAGTTCCCTACATTGGCCAGAATTGAAAGAGGATTTGAAGAAGTGTTTTAAAGGTCCAAAAGAATCCATGAAACACATATTTATGTTCTAACATCATCGATATATCTTCTCAGAATATTTGGGAGCATTTGGGGCAAATTGCAGACCTAGGCATCAAAACTAGTCAAAGGTCGAATTTGGGAAAAAAGTGAAAAATTGGTGCTTTTAATAAAATTATTAAAAATGGACATTACAGTGGTATTAGAGCATGTTATTGGCACCTGATGGTATTAAAAAGAAGTCAAAAGAATACACCACCACCCTTTGAACCAGTAGTTGAAGAGGTTTTCGTAGAAGAAGAAGAGTCTTTTGTTAAAACCATGGGTAGAGAGGAGGATGAAAACTTAAGACATAAGGAGGAACTTGTTGCATCCTTAAAACCATGTTTTGATGAAATTTCCATGGGTATTAAAGACATGAGTAGACAGTTGATGAAAATATTGGAATTGTTGGGTAGTCAACTGGGGATCAAATTGGAAATAGGAGGGAGCAGTGGTTCTCCTTTTGAGGAAAAAAAGGCAATGGATGAAAGAATTTGTGTCACAAAGCAGGAACCTCATGTAATGGTGGAACATGAGGTACATGTTGATATGCAGGTGCTTGAAGATTCTACACTCAAACAAGAAGAAGGACAAGCACTTGTCTTTGTTCAGAGGGATTATGAGTTGCCTCATGGAGATAATTGCAAAGCCTTGGAGGAGGCACATGATCTCACAATATTCGGACCAGCCAATTATGAAGAAGATGAATTAAATATTTCGATGGGTAAGGGTTGTAAATATTTAAGGTTGGTTCATAATTCCTTACCCCCTACTTCTTTTTCATCCACATCAATTGGGGATGAAAATTGGGTGAAAGGTTTTTTTCTAATGGTGCCACATAAGGGGTATGAAACTCCTACCTCACCTTTTGATAATGACACGAATAGAGCACCTCATTATTTACATTTTCAACAGCATCCTTTTTAACCTTATGATGATACATATCTTCATGGATGCCCTTATGATGTTCACTTGAGTCACTTGAAGACTCATGATTTTCCTTGCTCCTTGCTTAGTTCAGTTGATGTTGGAGAAACTTCATTAACTACTTGGATGAAAGAATACAAGTCTGATTGTTTTGACGCATCTTACATATTTTTGGAGTAGCATTATAGGACATGGGATACTCACCCATGTCATTGGAGAAGATTTGATTGTTCACTTGATGCTTGTATGCACTTGGAAAATGGTGGTCTACTTACTTCGAGGTATAAGCACTTTCATGATTCTTTGATGAAGCATCTCCTTGATGGAAATTTTCATTATGTTGTTATGTACTTTGATGATATATATTTTGTACTCATGATGTTCGGAAGAATGCATACAAGAAAATGGGATCCAGGAACTATGAATTGGAGAGCACTTCTAATTGTTGGAGTGCAATACAAGCAATGGGACCCTGGGATAATTCTTAGTCTCATTGGTTTCAATTTTTTGGGGAAACAAGTAGTATGGGGGATGGATTCCCCACTCAATAAAGTGATTTTAATCAGAGTAGTGCAGCAGCAATCATGGTGGTTCTTCTCTAAAATATTCATGGAAGCTTGACGACTCAAAGTTGGGCAATTCAGTGGCAACTTCAAAGAATTATACAGGAAGCAGGTTCTTCAACACCCATGTTTGAAATTGCTTGAGGACAAGCAATATAGGGAAGGGAGGATTTTTCATGTCCCAAATTTTGCATTGGGTCACAATGTGCTAAGCACATTGGACACATTCATTAGAGTTTGTCAAATTGATACTAAGGGTCAAATAATTGCCAAGGAGGAAAATTACTAGTTTCCTAGGTTTGGGGTGGAAGCTTTGGGATTTGGAATAAGGGGAATAATAAATGATGTTTGAACATTAGAATGGCATAAATATTTAATAAAGGAGATAAATAAATATATACAAGTGAAAATAAAAGTGGCATTTGATCATGAATACACATGGAGGAAGGGGGACCCACATATGGCTAGATTTCCCCACTGCACTTGGCATCATTCTCTCACCAATTCGAATTCAAGGTGAATGGTAATATACTTGGGGGAGTTCAAAAGGTATTATTCATTGCATGACTTGTCCAAGGTCGAAATGTAGAGGAAGAGTAACTCTCATGGAAGAGGAAGATGCAATTTAGAGCTAGTGAGACACTTGGGCTAGATTCCCTAGCTCTATGACAACATTGATGAAGATTCTATGACACCTATGACACAAATCAGACCTGAAGGATGAAATATGACATATATGACATGTCATGGCTAAAAATAGCCTCCAAGAGGGCGCTCAAGGGAGTTAGGGAAGCTAAGATGCTTCCACATGTGATTTGGTGGAAGTGGGAGACTAGGAATTGTTGTACAAGTGGCGTTCTTTGGAATCTCTTCCCAAATTGAGTTGGCATGAGTCTCTTGGAAGGAATTTGACCCATGGAGAAAATTATAAGTTTATAAATGTTAATAACAAACAATGAAACCATATTTTGATCATTTGAGAAATTTTGAGAAAATTACTAGTTTCCTTAGCTAATTTCGAGGGTGAAAGATTCCCATCCAAGTTGGTACTTAGAAAGGCCATTCAGACCTTTTATTTGGAGATTTAATGGAGTGTTTATTTGCAGGTGTAAGCTACATGGAATCTCATGGTTTCTTCTAGTGCAGCACACTCTCTCAACCATTTCCCGTTTTGATGGCATATTCTTGACCCTTGAGGGAGGGCATTTTTGGTGAGCTCTTGTACTCTTTGGGAGAGCTTCTCATGATATATTTATTTTGCAATATGATTAATATACTCTGTTCTTCATCTCCATAAATTTTCAAGTCGAAATACCAAGTGATTACATGTAAAATGGATTATTAATGAGAAAACACTGATCATTCCTCCACTAGATTGATGTATGCCAATGTATTGATGATGATTTCGAATGGAAGAATAATTCTATGATATATTTATGATGTATTGAATTCCATTGATTAGTATTACAAGTTTCATGTTCATCACTTAAGCATTTGGAGCCATCTTGCTCAGTTTTATTTTATTTGAAGAATATTTCATGTTATTTCCCCTAAGGTCGAACTAGTGATTTTTGATGCTGTTTGGGGGAAGGTTAAAACATAATTAATAATTGATTAATTATGAAAATGAGACCTAAATAATTTCCATTAGACATCCCCTACCTCTTTTCATAATTTTGAGTGAGTTTGGAGGCATTTGGAGAGTCATTTTTAGTACTTTCCTTGGGGGGATTTGAACCCCAAATTGCTAGTTAAATTCCATACTTTGTCCAAAATATTAAACAAGTTTGTAGAAGTATTTTTATGCTAATAAATCATCCATGAACATCATAATCAAGTACAAATATCATTCATACACCTTCACTGAATATTTAGAGTCATTTGGAGCTAATTGGAGACCTGGAGACCAATACTAGTCAAAGTGAAATTACTAGTGAAGTTCCCTACATTGGCTAGAATTGAAAGAGGATTTGAAGAAGTATTTAAAAGGTCTAAAAAAATCCATGAAACACATATTTATGTTCTAACATCATCCATATACCTTCTCAGAATATTTGGGAGCATTTGGGGCAAATTGGAGACCTAGGCATCAAACTAGTCAAAGGTCGAATTTGGGGAAAAAGTGAAAAATTGGTCCTTTTAATAAAATTATTAAAAATGAAAATTACACTATCATCCCTAGGATGCTCGGTTTCAAAAATATGAAAAGCGGAAAATATTACCAAGCCCTTGTCATTATTAAGAGAGCAAGGAGGAGTTCCATCATGCACCTCACATACCTCAACATGAATTTATTCATGATCTTTTGCAAGGGCTTATTTCATTGAATTTTGATTGTTTTCCTTAGGTAGGAGTTCCATAGAATTCTCAACGATCTTTTCATTTTTTATTTCTTCTTTAGAATAAAAATGGGATATCTTTATTGTAGGAATGCAAGTAAGAAAATATTTAATAACCTCCTCAATCTTGGGATTGTCTTCAAAATACCAATAATGGAGAAATTTCTTGAAGAAATCTTCCATTGAAGATATTTATTTGAAATCAAAACCCACAAAACAATTTAGATCATCTTCCTCCATAGTACATAAAAATATCAACATCAACTAATCATCATGGAAAATATTAAAATCAAACACAACTTTGATGAAGGATTTAATGTGAACGCCAAGTGGCTCACCATATCCATGATATGCATGAGTGAAATCAAACACTTTAGACGAATCTACATTAAGGTAATAAATCTACGTTCACTACACACAGGGGATCTTCGAGTCGTCTATTGATTTCCAAATGAATACAAAAAAAATATGATCTCCCAACATAAGACTATAGACGCCAATAAGCATAATAGCACTTGTGACCATGAGCCTTATGGCTATGCTTGTCATTCCTCAAGTATCAAACATAATGCACTATTTTTCTTTTTGTTTCCTTTCTAGGTTCTACAAAACATATTAAAAAACATCCATTGATATGGATTTCATATATTGTCATGCAGCAAGCTCTCTTGCAACCATTTTCTCTAGTTTTCAACACAATAGTCTTCGGTACACTGCTCGGTGTTACATTATTATGTTAGCATGCAACATGGACCAACACATATATTTTCTATCAGTCTTGATCATATAGTAAAAAAAACTACAAAGTATAGAAAAAATTATTCTATGGAACATAATTCAATGCTCAATTCTAAGCACTTATCCGTTAGGAGCACATACTTCTTTTGCACAAATGGCCGATCGAAAAAGGGCATGTCTTGAGCTAATGGATTCATCTCTCCTCTGAATCATTTAACTTCTTCTTCTTGCATTTGTTGCTTATGTCATTCAAGTTAGTTTGTAACAGATAATAATGACTTTGATCTCTGCCATATTGTTACAGTCGTGATCAAGTACACATGTGAACAAAAAGTGATGCCTGTCTATCAAATAATGAGTCTTGGGAATTACTAGCATGCCCTATAGGATTTACTTTGATTTCCCCCTTTTTTTTGTTTGAACTGCTTCAAGAAACATGCCTTATGGGGGCTACGGTGCTAGGTTTTAGGGGTAGCTCTTCTGATACAATTTCCTGAACATGCACCCAGCCTCACCCTTTCCAAACTCATGCAATTATAGTAGGTTAAACCAAATCAATATTGGAACCCTGGTGGACAACATAATACTTGGACATAAAGGTTTTCCAGAAAATCTCACTAAAACTTAATACTTGTCGAGCTCACCAACCATTGAACTAAGGCCCCATTGGCTTCATTGATTGGTTTGATCATGCAAGTAACCTTAGGGATTCTACAACTTTTGATATAGTACAAACTAGATCAGCCTATTGATACAAAGGTTTGATGTGTCCCCATCTAATTATCACTGCAATTATGGACAATGATAGTTTATATTGCCTCTTTGATTGGGAGAAATAGGATACTTTCTAGTTTGAAATTCTAATAAAATATTAATATTATCTGGTAATTTCCAAATCTATCAGTCATCTTCTATTGTTTTTAATTTGCTTTGGCTTTGAACTTAGTACTTCTTTACAATTATACTTTGCAAACCACATAGACAAAGGCTGCCATGTTTCTTCTTGTTAGCTCTTCGTTTCACCTTTGATTTGAAAACTTATAGAAATAACTTCTATTTCATACTGATAATACCAAACATGATTTATAATTTGGATTAGACTTGATTCCCTCACACTCATATGTTTTCAGGTTGTTAGTGGATTCTTTCTTTTGCTGTATAATTTTTGAAGAAGTTTGGATTTTTTTCATTGAATGATATTGTTGCAAAGGAGAATGCAACTGTAATGGTGCATGCAAGACAATTATTATCAGATCTTGATGGCCATGGCAATAATATACCCAGAATACAACATTCCTTATTCGTTATCAAGTTTTACCTTTGTCTTTACATTTTTACCCAAGGTTACAACACCCCAAGTTTTGCACTACTCATCAAGAAACAAACAAAAAGCGGTAAATAAGACACAGGTTGTTGTTTTGCACTACTGATCAAGAAACAAACAAAAAGTAGTAAATAAGACACAGGTTTTTGTTTTGATCTGGTCACTCAATTTCCCCTTGGATATGCAGATGACTATGTACTAGCATTTGTAGCAGTGATCAGCCTATCCTAAGAAATAAAGGTGCGAACTGCTTCCATGGTAAGATCGGTTCCTTGCTCTGGTTTATTAAATGTTATTATCATCTAAAGTTAAAGAATGTGTCAAATAGACATTTGATCAATTCAAATAATTATGTGTACATAAATGGCTTAATATAAGGTGGTTTCTCTTGCCGAAGATCATTTAATTCTTGCCCATTTTCTAGCATTGTCTAGAAGGATTTCTATTGTTTCAACAAGACATGGAATGCTTCAGTCTAGCCCATTAGGTAAGACATGGAATCTTTTTTACTCAAACCCTATCTGCATAGATCTTATCATTGGTTATGTCTTAAGAGGGTAGAGTTCACTAAATTGTTGTAGTTGGTTGCAGTTTGATCGTAGATGATTGGTGGTGTCTAATTACATTGGTAGATGTTTATATTTTAGGATGTGGGGTACTAGCATCTATGATTTTCCTAGATAGTGAGAGGATAAGATAAGTGAAAGTGCAATGCAATTCATTTGAGGTTGACAAGGCTACAATTCAATGGAGATCATCATAATGTTTTAAGTGTCCATCTTACCATTGATTAGTGGCTAATGCCAGAGAGATCCATACTTAGCATCTGCTTATTCATTGTAACATTTGCAATATTGTGTTTTGGGTGTACAAATAGAAACACTCTCTTCCTCTGTTTTTTTTAATGTTTGATGTTTTGAGTTTTTGGTGCACATCTAGAGGCAATCTCTGCCTTTGCATGATACTAAACATTGAAGATTATGAAAGAGCCTAATTTATAATAGCACAATGAAAAACAACACAGAAAACATAAAAATAAAACCTTGGATTATTTATCTCCCATTGATCTTTAGACTTGCACAGCTACATATTTATATAGATTACATTGCATAGAAATAAAGGCATTATTTACATGCCATAAAATCAGTTGTAGGTTGATGTATAATTCTGCAAATTATTTTATTCTTCACATGCAATAGCATGCAGTGAAGTTTGCTACAAATTTATTTAATAAACACCTGCAACCTAAAATAGACACTGTCAAATTCTGCACAACATCAGTTATCAACATACTCCCCCTTCATGCTGAGAGGGCTCATAATAAGATCTCCGAGTTTCAAAAACTGGGCCTTTGAGACTGCCTTAGTGAAGATGTCTGCTAGTTGTTTTTGAGTATTGATGTATTTCAATTCAACTTGCTTCTTTTGCACCAAATCTCGAATAAAATGATACTTCATGTCAAAATGTTTTGTCCTGCTATGGTGTATTGGATTCTTGGCCAATTTGATGGCACTCATATTATCACAAAAAATTACTGTAGGTTGAATTTGTTTTTCTTCAATTTCTTCAAGAACTTTTCTTAGCCATAATGCTTGTGTGCATGCTGAGGTGATTGCAACATATTCTGCTTCTGTAGAAGAAAGAGAAACTATACTTTTCTTCTTTGAGCTCCAAGTGATCAAACGAAAAACCAAAAGAAAAACAGTTACCAGATGTAGACTTTCTATCATCCAAAATACCTCCCTAATTAGAATCACTGAATCCAACAATTCAAAACTCTTAGAAGTATAGTAATGAATGCCAAAATTTAGAGTGCCTTTCACATACCTCAGAATTCTTTTAGCTGCATTCATATGCATTTCAAATGGCATTGTCATATACCTAGAAACAAGTGAAACTGAATAAGCAATATCAGGTCTTGTGTGTGTTAGAAACATTAAGATTCCAACAATACTTCTGTAAACTGTCTCATCAGCCATTTCAACACCATCATCTGTACACAACACAACTCCATGAGCAATTGGAGTAGGATATGGTTTGCAATCAGCCATATCAAATTTCTTCAACATATCCTTTGCATACTTTGTCTGACAAACAAAAAATTCATCTTCACTTTGATAAAATTCCATTCCAAGAAAATATTGCATGAGGTTTAAATATTTCATCTCAAACTCACTCATCCTATCAAATTTGAATTCATCCTTCCTCTTAGAACTACTACCCATATACAACAAATCATCGACATATAAACTAACAATAAGAATATCATTACCTTCTTGTTTATAGTAAAGGGTAGGTTCACTCTTACTTCTTTTGAAGCCATTCTCTTGAAAATATCCATCAATCCTCGCATACCAGGCTCTTGGTGCTTGCTTTAGGCCATACAAATCATTCTTCAACTTGTAGACTTGATGTTCTTTTCCTTGCACTTCAAAACCCTGTAGCTGTTCCACAAAGACTTCCTCTTCTAAGTACCCATTCAAGAAGGCACTTTTCACATCCATGTGAAGAATGCTCCATTTCTTTTGTGCTTCCAATGAAATCAACATTCTGATAGTCTCTTGCCTTGATACAGGTGCAAATTTTTCTTCATAATCAATGCCATACGCCTGTGTGAATCCCTTAGCAACTAACCTTGCTTTGTGTCTTTCAATAGTCCCATCACTGTTATACTTTGTCTTGTAGACCCATTTAGTACCCATTTAGTACCAATTTGTTTCTTATCATGTGGAAGATCTATAAGCTCCCAAGTTTCATTCCTATGAATTGAGTCTATCTCTTCTTGCATAGTTTGCACCCAAACCTCATTAGTAGAAGCTTCTTCAAAAATTGATGGCTCAAAATCAACTTGTGAAAATAAAGCAAAATTTACAGTCTCACCTCTTGGATTTTCTTCATGAGCCAGACTTTAACTTCTATGATAAATTTCATTCAAGCTTCTCACCTTCCTTGCAGTACTTGGACTTGAATATGGAGAACTAGATGAGGGGTTACTTGGTGGATTTGTAGCATTTGGAACTGAAACATTAGTGGGATTATCATTATTAATATCATCAATAATATCACCATCCAAACCATATTTTGATTTCTCAACATGGTCTTTTTGATGACCATAAACTCCCCTTCATAAAAAATTACATCTGTTGACACAACAATGCGATTGGTGAGAGGATTATACGACCTGTAAGCCTTTCTTTGCTCACTATATCCAACAAAAATGCATGCTTCACTTTTTGGATCTAGCTTTTGTCTCTTTTGATCAGCTACATGAACAAAGGCTAAACAACCAAAAACTTTGAAATGATTAACATTAGGCTTTTTCTCATACCAGGCTTCATAAGGAGTCATCATGTGAAGTGCACTAGTGGAACTTCTATTGAGAATGTACACTGTTGTAGCAACTGCATCACTCCAAAAGGAATTGCTTAATCCTTTGGTATGTAACATACTCCTTGCCATTTCCACCACTGTACGATTTTTCCTTTCAGCTACCACATTTTTTTGAGGTGTGTAAGTAGTGGTGAGTTGTCTTCTAATTCCATTCATATCACAAAAATTATGAAAATCGCTTGAACAAAATTCTCCTCCACGATCAGTCCTTAAGCATTTTATTTTGTAACCACTTTCATTTTCTACAAGGGCTTTAAACCTCTTGAATGTATCAAATGCTTCACCCTTGCTGTTCAAAAAATAAGCCCAACACATTCTTGAGTAATCATCAATAAAAGTAATGAAGTATGATGACTTACCCAAACTTTTTGTCTGCATAGTACCACAAATATCAGAATGAACTAGATGAAGTGGATAATGGGCCCTCCATGCCTTGCGTCTAGGAAATTTATCTATTGCATGTTTTCCTTTAGCACATCCTTCACAAACCTCCTTGTGCTCTTCAACCTTAGGAAAACCATAAACTAATTCTTTTGATGTTAGAAGTTTCAAAATATGAAAATTGAAATGACCATATCTGAGATGCCACAACCAACCTTTGTCCTCATATGCCATATTAGCAAGGTTGATGCTAGTTTCTCCAAACTTCAATGGGAACATCCGATTCTTTGACATAGGCACAACTGTAACCACCCTATTGCCTTGATTCTTATCATAAATTGTGCATTGTCTATCATCAAACACTACTTTGTAATTCTTTTCACACAGCTGCCCAACACTTAATAAATTATGCTCTAACTGTGGAGTGTAATAAACATTTTTGACACTTTTCATACCTTCTTTTGTATGGGCTGCCATATCTCCTTTTGCAGAAACCTCTAAGGTTTTTTCATCACCAAGTTTGAGATTAGATTTGAAACTTTCATCCATTGTAGAGAAAAGCTTGCAATTTCCTGTCATATGGTTAGAACAACTTGAATCTAAATACCAAACATCTTTAACTGTATTTTCAGTTTTTCCATAAGATAAAAACAAATTATTTGGAGAAGCATCATCACCCTCTTGAGCATAATTAACACTTTTGTTTTCTTTTAATCTGCAATTCCTTTCAAAATGACTATACCTTTGACAATGATAACATTGGATGTTTTTCTTATCAAATCTGCCTCTACCTCTTCCTCTGAAACCACCTCTTCTTCCTCTATCTCCTATTGGAAAAAAATGATACTGACCTTTACCTTGGGCTTGGTTTCTTTTAGAGCTAGAACTAGCATCTGCATTCTTTGTAATTTGTAGCTTTGTGGAAAAATATTTCTCATCACTTTCTCCAAATGAATCTCTCACCCTGTCTTCATGAGAAATAAGAGATCCAACTAGGTGATCAAAGTGAAGGTTAGTCAAATCTTTGCTTTCTTCAATGACTATAGCAACATGGTTCCATCTTGTTGTTAGAGGCCTCAACACATTTTTAATCGCAACTTATTTATCAATAGTTTCTCCTAGAGTAGCCAATTTATTGACAACATCATTTACTCTTACACAATAATCACTCACCTTCTCACCTTCTTACATCTTCAAATTCTCGAATTCTGTCTTCGGTGTCTGTAACTTGAAAACTTTAACTTGATCACTGCCTTGGTAAGCTTCTTGTAGAGTCTTCCAGGCATTCTTAGCTGACTTTGCCCCTGCAATTCTTGGAAATAAGCTCTTATCTAGAGCTATTTGAATATGAAATAAAGCTTGGGAATTCTTCTTCTTGGCTTCTCTCTTAGTTGTTCTATCATTGGCTGTAAGGGTGTTCCAATCTTCTAGCTCTTCATAACCTGATTCTACAATCTCCCACAAATATTTTCCTGTGAAAAATGTCATCATCTTGATGCACCAATAATCATAATCACTTCCATCAAATTCTGGAATGGGCAAAGAGTTAGGATTTGACATTATGAACTTTAAACAAAATACCTGATCTGATACCAAATGAAGATTATGAAAGAGCTTAATTTAAAATAGCACAATGAAAAACAACACAGAAAACAAGAGAGAAGCTTTTATTCAAAACAGAAAAAGAAAATCTTGGATTATTAATCTCCCATTGATCTTTAGACTTGCATAGCTACATACTTATGTAGATTACATTGCATAGAAATAAAGGCATTATTTATATACCGTAAAATCAGCTTTAGGTTGATGTATAATTCTGCAAATTATTTTATTCTTCACATGCATTAGCATACAGTGAAGTTTCCCGCAAGACATTGTCAAATTCTGCACAGCATCATCAGTTATCAACAAATGTGACCTGGAAATTAAGAAACAAAATTTTGAAAGAGATTGTTAAATATTTATTTCGATCTTACGTGAAGGTTTTAAAATTTTCATTATTTTAGCAAAATCCTAATCGATGCAAATCTTGTTGGGCGTTAAGAAATTAATATTAATAGAGTAAAAAAAAGTAAAAAACAAAGTTTCAAAGAGAGAGTTTACATTGAACTGCCTACTAGGTTATCTCTCTATCGTGCTATTATTTCACCTTTTCACCATGTTACAAACAAAGAACCTCACCTACCTACAGATCACTAGCATAGGAATAGGTCATTATTGAATTCATTTATCACTCGAGATCCAAGATCATAGTGAGTGACGTTGTATTGACAGGTTTCACCAATCTCAAGAAGAATGCCACTTGAATCTCACTATGTAAATAGATTACAAGTGATATCAACAATCCACAGATTTGATGATTGCAAAGATCATTTTATAATTTATGATTTTAAGTACCCATTGCCCAAAACCAAATTACCGTGCCTAAGATCGTTGAGGATAGAGGAAGCTCTAGTAATAAGCGAAGGAAAATGGATGAGATTTGTAAAACTCTAAAACTTTAGTGAAATTCAGACATCACATGAATTTCTGATTAGGAATGAACTGCACTTTCTACAGGCCACTCCAATTTATTTCTTTTGCATCAATGGGCTCAATCTATAGCAATCAATCTAAGATCACCGCGTGCCTACTGATATAGTCCCTACAAAACTTGGTAAGTTATAAAATTACAAGAGACCTTGACAATTAGAAGGCTAGCCTATCAACTCAAAGTCATTAGCCATTGCATTCGGAAGTTACAAAATCAGAGTGTAAGGCATTAATCTATCTCTTTAGTGATTCCCAAATGAAATCAGTCATTTTCTCCTATTATTGTCTAATTTCTTCCGTGGTTGTATCATCGTATGTGTTGCCTTTTTATCTCCGATTGAATTTTTGGCTAATGGTAAAAAAAACTCAGGCTTTGCAATTTGCCTATTTTCTGTTGATTGTCTAATGCCATTATCACCTTTTATGTTGCATTGAAAAGTGGTTTGTATCTTTTGGATGATGCTCAATTGTTTTCTGCGAAAAATGTGATATGTTAACGAATCTTTAAATATTGACATGCCATAGAGGATCTGCAAGCTTGTTGAATTATAAGAGGGTGGTAGAAATAGATATTCCCTACAGGTGTATATTTCGTATGGTTTGAAAGGTTTCACAAACAAGAATGTACAAGGAATGCAAGCCAAGTAGACTGCATCAATGTTTCAGTCGCAACTGCCAGTGGAACTGCTTCTTGCTTTGCATATGTATTTGGATTTGGATCTACTACTTAAACTAAGTAAACTCAGAAAATCACCAGCTTATGTCTAGGGAGGTCACATTACAGATGCAAGAACTGAGTGCCTTAGGTAGGTCTCCAACTAGATTGCTTCAATTCATACAAGAGCTGATCTTGTACCAGGGAATGGTCTCCATGCCTAGCTCGGAGAAGTTCACGCAGATCACAATAGGAGAAAATAACCAGTCTTCAAAGAATCTACAATTCTCATTAAAATTTAAAGCGATCTACTTCATTGTGGAAGCTACCAAATATTCAAAATTGTGGGAAGTTGACGCATTCACTCCACAAAATAATTTCAGTGGCCAAGTAAGGAAGATCCAACTGTGTAAATGATATTTACACAATGTTTTGATGAAAGGAGAGTGTGAATTGTGAACAACAAAGGCTCACTCTCAAGCCACATAGTAATAACTCCAAAAATCCTCCAAATGCGACCAAGTGATCAAAATATAGGCAGTTGTCTAATCAAGGAAATACGTGGCCATTCCACACATTTTCTTCTTCTAAATTGTCAAAATACTCCGCCGTACCCACGAAAATGTACACAGTGAATGCAAAAATTGCACAAAGATGCACACCATTCTTTTACCTTGCAGTAGATAACTCGAATTCTGGGTATTTGTAGCAATGCAACATCAACAGCGTACACCAAATTGATAACAACCACCCCTTTGGCGTATCTCCTCCACGCAAATCTAGGCACTACAACGCATTCAACTCGGTGTGTGTTATTTGCAATTCAGTGTTCACTTCAAATGTTCTATTTGTTGGTAGTAGATTTTCTCATGATTTGATAGTAAGCAACTGCTTGGACGCATAGATTTCCATACATATGTCCCTTCGTTCAAGATTCCATTCGAACAATACACTTTTCATTACATTTTGAGGAATTTTTAATACAAGGTTTCATTGTTCTCTTTACTTAGTTTTCAGAGATATCAATGCGTAGGCCTCTTCAACTCAGGAAAAAGTATTCACGATCTCACCCCACCAGGGCATAATCATGTGCTTGAAAGCTTTAATCTATTACGTTACGAGCACTTTTTCTCGAATGCTGGTGATTCTGAATATCAGGCCCGCAGTATATGTGAATATTTGAACTCACCGTAGATTCATCAAGGATCAGACTTTCACTTTATTGCGCTTGCAAATTTCAATATGCAAATGCAAATCGTTGAGGCATCAACATTTGGACAGCAAGTTGCAACAGAGATTGAGAAGAGAAAGAGAGATTTCACACGATCACAACTCCATGCAGGTCGCAGCGTCGGTCTCCACATTGAAGGAGAAGCTCACAAAATGGAATGGAACATCAGAAATAGTTGGAGGATCATAAATAAGATATGGAGCTAAAAGTGTTTCCACTGAGCCGACAACCCTTCCAGTTTTATAACAATTTCCATTTCTTCAGTTATATTTAAAGCAGATAAATATTGAGATCCGGTTTCAGTTACCATTGAATCATAACCCGTTGATTCCCCTTATTATATATCGCTCAAGGCTATGGCGGGAGCAGTTTATTTGATTGATTCAGTGAAACTGTCGCCCATATTGAGATCGAAAGCTAACAACTTTTCTTCACATGGTTCCAAATCCATATGCGAGTTAATGAACGAGAAGTAGACCTCGCTAAAGATACGGTTCCAATTATAGCTTGTTTCAGATTCTCTAGTTTCAGTTCCGAATAGGGAGTTGGCCGAATGAAAGCAACACGTTGTGCATAGCCAGTTGATCTTTATCCAGATACCCGTGAACCAGAATCATCTTATCCAATTGTTGATCTAACGGAAAAATGAAGGAGGGCGCAGCAGAAAAAAAAAAAACACAACAGCCTGAAGACTCCCAAAAACTCTGTCTTCCATTAACAAAAAGAAAAGGATTTTTTACATATCGACGGTTCTCTCGAAACATCCACGATGTCTAGAAACATCTAACGAGAGGCTTCTTGGAGAAGCAATTAGGCAAATAAATGCCAGCATTAATTAGACCAACCACAAAACCATACACGTGGCGGGAGAAATTATCACAATTGCCAACATTCTCCCCTTTAATTTCTACAGCCACATACAAAATTCATATACAGAGTTTACATGCTTCCAAAAATGCAGATTTCAAAAATACATGATTGATAAACATGCCTGCTGGTCTTATGGTCTCAGCTAGGCTTACAAAATGATTCTCAAAAGAAACTTGTGAGACATTCAGAAACACATAATTCTGGAAACTTAAATTTGTTTGCAGTTTTTCCATCTTCGACGACGCCAAACTTTAAACCAGCTGTGCTTTGGCTCTTTCAGTTTCACTTTCTTTTTCAGCATCACATTTTCCTTTGATTCTTCAAATATGTTATCATTAACATCCTTTGGTCTAATTCTTCCATCAACATCATCAAAGTTTTCAATAGCTTTCTGTTGGCCATACTCAGAACTTTTCAGCTGTAACATATCTATCCTACATTGAACAGGCTGCTGCCATGAAATCAACTAATAGTAGTGCCTGATCTGTTTAGGATTCCATTTCTCAAAAATTTCATTTACAAGTTGTTCTTCAAATTCCATTTGCTCAATAGTGTCCATTACATCTTTTTTAAGATCAACAGCTTCTCTGCTGCCATACACATCTTCATGGGAATTCATTTCTTCCTCAATTTCTTGTACTATACTTGCTGCTATTAACCTGATTTCATCTTCATTTACATTCTCTTCTTCTCCATTGAACAATTTTTCTGTTGATTTTATCTTTGAATAAATTTTCAACATTTCATCAATCATTTATTCAAGAACTACGTCACCTGCATAGAACTCTTCATCAACTTCTGTTGATTCTGAAACTTTCACTTCTGAACAATCTGCAATGTTCTCTATAGCTTCAGTTGCTACTAAATTTTTCAGTACATCAATGCTATCATTAACATTATCATCTTCATGCCATTCATCTCGAAATGAAGTTCCTTCACAATTAAGCATTTTTAAAATCAATTTCATTTCAATCTCGATTGCAATCTTTTCAGCTGCAGTTAGAACTTCTTCATCATAAATTGGTGCTTTTTGAATTTCATTTTCTTCTTTAATTGACAAAAATTTTGCCAACTTTTCATCTATTACACATGCTTGAGCACTAACATTTTCATTCTCTAAAACATTAACATTTTCATGAAATTCATAAAATTCAACTTCATTTTCAGCAATGACATTTTCATCCATTTTAATTTCAACTTTGTTTTGTGTTGCAGCATCTATAGGGCTGCTTTCATCTTTCATCAAAATATTTTCATCATGGATACTCTCATGTACAAAGGTTCGCGACCCAGCACAGCAGCATTGACCCTGATTGAAAAATAACGCAAAGTGTGCAAGCTCTACAGCCTGATCAACATCAGCATCTTCACATACGATAAAAGGAGACTTTCCTCCAAGTTCCAATGTCACTGACTTAAGGTTGCTCCTGGAAGCTAACTCTAGTACTGCTTTACCAGCATCAGTTGATCCTGTGAAAGCAAGCTTGTCAACATCCATGTGCCTTGCAACTGCAGCTCTTGCAGTTGGATCAAATCCCGAAACAGTATTTAGGACTCCTGGAGGCAGTCCAACCTCGTAGAAAAGCCTTGCTGCATAAAGAGCTGTTAATGGTGTCTGCTCAGCACTTTTTAATACAACGTTGTTCCCACAAGCTAGTGCAGGACCAACTTTCCAAGCAAACATAAGCAGTGGAAAATTCCAAGGAATGATTTGACCTGCAACTCCAATAGGTTCATGTAAAGTTTGAACACGATAAGGTCCATCAGCTGGGACTGTAAGGCCATGTATTTTATCTGCCCAACCTGCATAGTAACGAAACAGCCGCACTGCCATTGGCACTTCAACCAAGGATGCTTGCTCATAAGGCTTCCCATTATCCCATGTTTCCAAAGCTGCAATCTCGTCATTATGCTTTTCAAGCAAGTCAGTAAACCGGAGCATAATACATGATCCCTCATAGGCAGTCATTTTTGGCCATGGGCCCTTATCAAAGGCTTTCCGTGCAGCCTTAATATAACGCAGAATTTTGTTAAAATGCTCCTGGTCAATCTGAGGACCTTGCTCAACACCTTGCTCAACACCTTTTCTAAAGGGATCACCGACAACACGACTAAGGCACCGTGCTTTTGCCTTTTCTACAAATTCATCATTGCTTTTGTCTTCTTTTACATCTCTAGTCTTTGCATCTTCAATGTTATCTTCTGCTTCAGCAAGTATTTCATTAACTTTATCACAATTTCTAGCATTGTCCATGACAGCTATATCAACATTCGTGCTTTCTAGCACATTTTCCAATTCTATTTCAACCGTTGATTCACATGTTGCATTATTTGCACATTCTGTAACTTCAGATTCCTCGGGTAGATCTTGCACGAGCTGTTGCTCGTTACCAACTTCAGATTTAGTATCTTCGTCTACAGGTATATCGACATAGTGAGATTCGCTGATGGATTGGCTGACTTCAGCTACTACTGCAGAATTTTCTATTGATTCCTCAAGAACCTTAGCTTGCTGCTGAGTTGCGTTGCTCCCCCTTACATCCAATTCTCTTCTCAAGTGTTCCCAGGCTTCTTTAGCACTAGCTGCATTAGCAATCGTGGGTAAAATTCTCTCATTCAAACCTTGTCGAATGAGGAACAGTGCCACATCATCATTTCTCATATTTTCCATGAGCTCAATCTTTTGACTTTGGGGCAAAACCTCATAGGCTGCCTGGTTTGGGGGTTCCTTGAATCCATTTTCAACTACACTCAACACACCTTCAGCGCGCAATACAGTTTTCATTTTAATAACCCAAAAATCAAAATTCTTATCTGAGAAAACTGGAATTGGCAGAAAATTATGACAGGCTTCTTCGTTTTTCATCTCTGCTACAACATACAAATCTGCAATGCAAGATTTGAATCTCTTTTCCTTCGACAATTTGAGTCTTCTGCTCTTCGCCATCTTTATCTTAGGTTCTGCTGAAAAAGGCACCGAGCTTCTGCTCTTCTGATCCTAATTTCTTTAAACACAGGCAACAACCCTTTTTCTTCTACACGGCTAAAGTTCGGCCAGAGCAGGAACACCTGGGCTTTCTTCAGAAGAAGCCCAAAAATCAGTCAATTCAGTCACAATGACTTCTTGCAACTAGCTCAACCATTATATTGTCGGAGCATCAACCAGAGAGAATCACTTTTGTGGTTTTTAACCATTCCACAAGATTCTTTAGGCTACAGCCTTCAGAAGTTTCATCCGCGGCCACTCAACTCTATTGGAGGAGTTTTCTGCAATAGCACGCAGGATACACACAAGGTCGCTCAACCACTAAACTATGGGAGCATTCAACAATTAATCTGCTCTACCATTAATCATGGGAGCAGTCAGCAGTAACACATCAGAACTGAGAGGAATTTATAACTGACGACTTCAGCAACTCAGCTGCAACAACATACCTATTCATTCTAGAGGGTCTTCTTCTTTCTCAAAATAAAAACGGCCTCCCATACAGTACTGGATTTTCATCAACACAAATGTTTGTTGTACAAACGGTTTACCAATCAAATCCACTAACAATTATGAGAGATTACACCAGCAACTACTACTTCATTCCCATAACGGCAGCACTTTCGGCACATAAGCAATATGACTCATAGGTGCACAGACAACACTACAAACCATGTCCAGCAGTAGAAAAAAAAAGATTCAAATGTGGACTCTTATAAGCTGTCAGGCTCAACATAGATGCAAAATTAGACAAAGCAGCGCTACAACTCTTTCTTAAACCCAACAAATATGGTTCCCTTCACCAGAATACAGAGGAAACAAGTGGCTATAGGCTTCAACTAACCCCAAATGGGAGGGGACAGAGCAAAAATAAAACCCCAAAAACAGAGCATAACAGAGTGTTAAACAGTGCTACAATACTTCATTCAGTCCAAGACATTGGACAATTTAGTCTTTATTTTCAACAAAAATCACAAAACCCATCAGCAATACGGCAGAGGTTTACCTTTTAGACACTGTGAGGTAGTGTAGCTCAACATTCATCGGCACAAACCGAAACTTGAAGACTTCTTTAACAACCAGAAAAGGTTTTCTTCATACACGTCCAGAGAAACTGCCTCACTCTGTAGCTATGAACAGAAATGGTTCAACTCCTTGGGTAAAAGAAGATGACCAAAAAAAAATCTCTGCAAAGATGGCTGCGTCTATCGACGGCAGCATGAACTAACCCAACACCAGATGTTGGTCGCAGGGGATTTTTCACCAGACTCTACAGGTCGAATTCCATTCTCGGCACCCATTTACATGCTCCACTTCTACCACGGGCTACAGCCCTCTCCTTTTTCTGATCATCCACAGCCTCAAAATTGATACACACAGGCATCACGAGATAGCCTAGAGACTCAGACGCTCAGGCTACTTACAAGCATCTGCACTGTCCACCATGGATTCACCGAGATAGAAATATAGAACCACATAGATTTGTCATGATGGTCATAAAGGAGATGCTTCTATCCGCAGAACCCTACACGACAAGATTTTTTTTGTTTTAACTGTCCAAGGATAGAACACAGACATATCAAACAACATAGGTGAGCGAGCTTCGGCACCTCTTTACTTCATAACCTTTCAACAATTTACAGGTTCTCCTCTTACCCATGTCGCGACCAGGCCCTTCGTTTTGTTCAGCCAACCCTTTGATGAATACGCTACTACTTCGATATATATCATGGTTGTCTTCAATGCTGAAGCAACCTCATCTCTCTGTTGACTTGCAAAAAACCCCAAGTACGATAACCAACCTCCATGCCTGCCAAACACCTGTTGAGAGGATTGAGAGAAATGGATCCTTTAGTTTGGCACAAGGTTGCTGGTTTCTTAGGCATAGCGGCATTGGGTCTGGGAACTTATGGAGCTCACATGTTCAAGCCCGCTAACCTAGCTTATAAAGAAGTTTGGCACACGGGGCAGTGGCTGAAGGAGGCGCAATTCACTCGGAGACTACCTGGAGAGAGGGTCTCGGTCGGTCTGCATTGAGCTTTCAACACTTTTCTTTCCGCCCAAATCCCTTCTTATATGTGAGATCATTCATGGCTCATCCCTTCCGCGTTGAGATTAAATCTACTCGGCTGGCGGCTCTCCACATCTATAGAGGGATGATTAAAAAACTATATTGCCCTAGTTGTTGTTCTCAGCCCTCACGATAACATCTACACAAAGAAAACTCGAAAGGTGTGGAGACTCTGCATAAAACTGCAAGCAGTGCTCTAGGGTTGTGGCTAGAGTAAAATTCGCTCTGATACCAACTGAAGGAGGGCGCAGCAGAAAAAAAAAACAAAAACACAACAGCCTGAAGACTCCCAAAAACTCTGTCTTCCATTAACAAAAAGAAAAGGATTTTTTACATATCGACGGTTCTCTCGAAACATCCACGATGTCTAGAAACATCTAACGAGAGGCTTCTTGGAGAAGCAATTAGGCAAATAAATGCTAGCATTAATTAGACCAACCACAAAACCATACACGTGGCGGGAGAAATTATCACAATTGCCAACAAAAAAGCTAGGGCTGGAAGGGATGTCCGACATTACAATATAAAAAAGTACTCTAAAAGCCTTCTAATTTGATGCCAGCCCCGAAATCCTGAAACTTGAAGAAACTCAAAATCCTTAAGCTATGATAACAACCATATGCAAAACATAATATAGGGTGAATTAAAATTGAAAATCGATTTCACTCCATAATACTTGGATGAATTTACCAAAAAACTTGATTTGGGACGATTTAAAATTGAAAATGGATTTCACTCCATATATTATGGACGAATTTACCAAAAAAAACCCGATTTCCATGAGCGGCAAATTTACCAAAAAACCCGATTTCCATGATCGCTCAATGGTGATGCTCAACAACTACCATTTCTACAGATTTGGGCGAATTAGAGGGAGCGGCCTTATTTTATGGGCTATGGGAGCTCCAAATCTAATCAAACAAGGGCTAAATGGTTAGATTTAAGGTATCTTTATATATTTTATGGGGCTAATGTGCCATTTATTAAAAATATATATATAAAAACTGGGCTAATCATAGTAAATGATGGTTTAATTAAAAAATAGTCCACTAAAAAATTAAAACCCCTAAATTTAGCCCATGGGGTAATATTAGCCCCTAAAATTTTCCATGGTTCTTTGGATGAAGTACACTTTCCAATCTTGCTTTTCACAACTTCAAATAATTTTTTCAGGATGGAATCCATTGCCAATTTGTTATTTCTTTTTAATTCTTTCTTGGCTGCAGACTTTAGTGGTCTTTTTGGAGGGATGTAACTAGTAATAACCGAGTTCCAAACATCATATCCCATTGCCCCCATAAATGCTTTCATTATTATGCTCCATACTTCATAATATATCTCATCAAATAGGGGAGCTACATTAGTGCATGTGACAAGTTGACAACCATGAGTTCTTGTATGGATCTTTTTCCATCTTGAACGAACCTACTCCGATACTAATTGTTGGAATATTCACTAATACTGAGGGGGATGAATCAGTATTGGTCACTTTTTCAATTTTAACTTCAAGCACATCATATAACATCAATAATTAGCAATGTTATTTAACAACACATAAAATCATGCATGGTACACAAGAGGTTTTACGTGGAAACCCAAATCGGAAAAACCGCTCAAGATAGTTTTATTAATCAAATTCAATTCATTACAACAGACTGCCACCTGTGAGGACACCCACCCTTTTGTAAGAACCTACTTACAAACTGGCAAGCTTCAACCTGCAATCAACAAGCTGCAACTTGTTGAGAGGACACCAATCCTCTTTAGCACCAACTCAAGTGTGCAGGCACCAAACTGTCAAGTGGATGAGGACACAAATCCTGCATAAGCAACAACTCACCTAGAAAGCAACAACCTGCTCTCCCAAGCTCCACCCTGCGACCCTTAGCTTGTAGGTAAGTTTGTTCTTCTATCAATCTGCCCTTTCTTTCAACAGAAATATTCTCAGCATATGTTCTCTATCTTTCACATTTTGTTCTGCCTTTTCTACAACAATCTTCTCTGTTGCTCTTCAATAGTCCTCAAGTCCTCTATCAGCATGAACACTTTATTCATAGGATATGTCCTGCTTTCTTTCGTTTTGCATTAGTATTCATGCAGTGAAACCATTTTTATACAAAATAGTCACACTTCAATATTTTCATTCATGAGCATATTAATGAATCAACTCTTGGATCCTCTGACTTTCTGAACCATCACAATTTGTCCCTGTAGATGTATCCATTCTTTTTCACACAGTCCATAGTTTCCAAGAACCCATGAATGTCAATGTCTTCACTTGTCTAACTCAAAGCCAACAGAAATTTGTTTTCACGGTAATCATTTCTTACTATAGGCAGTTACTGGATGCATTCATTGTTTCCTGCAGTTATTCAGAGGTTTCAAACCAAGCATCCAAATCACTAGACTTATTGGTTTTGTTTTTTCTAGTGCTCTTCTATTTGTCATTTTCAGAATCTTTTGTAGAACATATTCAAGAACTCATCGCAAATCATATTGAGGAATCTCACCTGCAATAGATCAAGAAAATAGAATCTGAAATTGAACTTGATCCCTCTTTTATGGATCATAATTCTGCATCATATTCAAAACTTAATTTTCATATCTCTTAACGCTGGAGTTCAACTAACTGTTATTAGATGAAATTCTCCATAAGATTGTTTAATAGATCATGATCCACAAGCACATATTTTGTTGATGGATGAACGCAGTGATACTAAACTCAACTAAGTATACCCCTGCAATCTACAATTTCAGATTCTCAAACAAAAGAAATTAATGAGCTTGGTCCCGATTTCAAAGACGCTTTTAAATTTGTTTTTCCCTCCATTGAATTACACATCTGTAATTACTGCTCATTATCTGTTTTTGCTCAAGTCTTATTCAAGAACTTCAAGACCTGGGTTTTAAGAAAACACATCTTAAGCCAGCGATTTCAAGAGGAGATTCATATTTGTGATCTGCGTTTGGTATGTTCGGAAAGAAACAAACCCGAGTTGATTTCAGAGTCACTTCATTCTTGTTATTCCTCCCACCAAAACTCGAGTGGATTTATATGAGCTTTGTGTGGTTTTAAGCGCATTTGTGGATTTGTTGAGATAAATCCCTACTCATTTTGATTTGCTTCAATGTTGACCTGTATACGTTGGAATCCAACGTGGAAGCAAAGGGGCATTCTCATTTTAGGGCCAACTTCCCCTTCGACGTTGAATAGATTGAGCCGATTGATCCTTTCAAACTAAACATGGTATTGTGAACCCTTCAAGTTGTGAGAAGTGGGTGAGAATGGTGTCTTAGCATGACACTTCAAATAGTTTTAATTCAACATTGCAGTACTCAACTACAACATGAATGGCACTTCAAACCCTTTGCTAAGGGGACATCATTAATGCTTCAACTCTTTCTTCTTATCATTTTCCCTAGTTGTAATGAAAAACTTGATGGATGGAATAATAGGATTGATCCATAGATGTGATAGAAATATTTCATGACTGAAAGCATGAAATCACTCGTTGTTCGGAAAATTGCTTTAGCTTCTTCAATCTCCATAGGGCACAAAGGGCTTTTGTGACATACCTTGTCACTTCATCGATTAAGTACACATTTCATGACCTTTTGACATTTTATTACAATTTTTGCCAAAAGTTGTAGTTATACATCATCATCTTGCTTTGCCATCTACCATTCTTTTGCCACATCATCATTTTGTTTTTGCGAAGTTGTCATAAGGTTTCCTTGTTGACATCAATGACACACCAAAGTTCCAACATATGAGATAGAAAAGTGACTCATTTTAGTATGTTCTTCCATGTCATTATGTTCTGATGCTTCAAAATCATGCTGATGTTGAGACATCAACACATTCTATAGCCATACTTTGTATTTTACAATTAGAATTAAAATAAACAAACCTAACTATGGAAGTTGGGACATAATTCAAAGGGTTTGTCATTCCAAATGGTGAAATGTTTAATTGGGCCCTTTCCTTAGGTGAGTTGTGAGGTTCACAAAGGGAATGTTGTTTGTGTCAAATTTTCTCATTAGCAGGAGGGCCACAACCTTGTATGGTAGAAAACAAAAGTTATTTACCATGTAGATTTTTGGAAATAGAAACGACCATGAACCATTATATTTCCACCTAGTAACCAAAGACAATTTTCAAATGCATCAAACTACAAGTATAGATCCTAATATTCATGACACTAAGGTTTAGTTTGAAACCCAATAAATATCACAGAATAAATTTCAAAATGAATATGTAAACCAATTTGAACCCAATGTTAATTAGTATCATTTTGGTATCCCAGCTCTAGGGTACCATCATTTTCACCATCTTACTAGGGTTTATTCCATCAGATTGACAAGTTATTAGTTGTACATGAGTTACCTTAGTATAATAAATGCCATTGAAATGTGGATATGACTAAATAATAATCCTTTGTAGGAAGCCTAGTCAATTTTCTTGCACATATTTTTGAAGAGATTGCTAAACCCCCAAACCAAATTCCTATTACTCCTAACCCTACTCTATCTACAAGTGTGCGGAGGAGGACTTTGCATCCTTCCCCTAAGTTTTTCCTCCTAATTTTGTTTCTCATGATGCTAGATAGGTGTCCTCCATCTTCCCTCGAGAAGGATCGGGAATTAAGACACACACTCCATTGTGTATTCACTCTTAATTTGTTGATGTATATGTAACTTCAGAATGTATTTCATATATGTATATTGTACTCCTATAGAGATGGTATTATTCCTCTATACGGAAGTGTTTGTATTCCTATAGAGATGTTATTATTCCTCTATACGGAAGTGTCGTCATTTATATTGTAAGTGTCATAACTTATACTTGATGGGTTACTAGACCACCTTGTTGGGGTCGTCCCTGTATAAGTCATGTGGGTCGAAGGGTTATTAGACCACCCTATTGGGGGTCAACCATGTGGGTCAAAGGGTTATTAGACCACCCTATTGGGTGTCAGCCCAGTCAGCATTATGTTATGTGCTTAAGTTAAGGCCAACCTAGTAAAGGTTATTAGGCAAGTCAAGTCAAGTATAAATAGAGTGCAGGCAGCACTCTATTTCATCATTCTATTATCACATACACTCTTTGGAGAGTGGCGCACTTGTGGAGGAGCCGAAGCTGCTGCTAGGAGAAGACTATCTCTTGTACTTTGGTTGTATCATTGCTCTATCTATCTCTGAGGAAGTTATTGGGGTTTTTCACCTTTATGGTTTTCCCCAAGTAAACTCTGTGTCTCTTGTGTGCTTGCATTATTGTGTCCATGATTGATATGCTGTAGATATGCTGTACATGTTGTTCTCTTAGTTAAGATCCTAGATCAGATTGAAGTAAATTATGAAAAATTAACATGGTATCAGAGCTAGCCTGAAAGAAGGCATGGTATGGAATGTATGACACTTGTTGCACTTGCGATGCTTGGGATTGATATAGCAAAAACCAGGCATCGTATAACTTTCGCTATAAATCCATTTTGGCGAAGTTTTTGGATCTGAAACTTCTACAGATCGAATAACAGATCCCCATGTACCTTGTGTCCAAAGGACAACTTCTAATTCGTTGTACTTTGTGTTTTATAATCTGTACAATATAGGGTTTCTGCCTCTTCTAGATCTCAGTCAAAAATAGGTGGCCTTGGAAAAAAGGTCATAACTTGGGCTTGGAAGCTCCAAATGAAATTTCGTGAAACATGATAGGTGGTGCACGGACTGAACTTTTTCAGGTAACTTTTTTAGAGGCCAAAACTGAACCAGTGACATGTGGCATGCCGTACAAGTTTTCTCTCCTGTTTTATCCCATAAACAGGTCATGTTGCAACACTTGGCATAATTCTCTCTCAGAGAATCCATTTGAGGTCAGAACTGTGGGGTTGGAAAGATGACAGGGTAGGATACCACACAAAATTTTTCAGACCCCGTGAATCGAAAGTTCGGAGTTAAACCAGAAACAATCAGGTACATATTTCTGTCAAAACAGAATTATTTTTTAGCACCTTCATTCATGGCTTCTGGAATTTAGGGTTTCGGAGAAAGTTGGAATTCTTGTAATCAGAGACCATAGTTGAATGCTACTCATCAAAATCAAAATTTAGAGACCAAGATCAGAATTTTTGGTTGGGCAGAAGGCCGGGCTTGATCAGACCCTAGTTCGGGACTTTGATCAGAAAAGTGGAAAATTAAGGCATCTGTAGAAATGGGAATTTTTTGAAATCTGTGACCACGAATGGAAGCTCCTAAGAAAAATAGAAGCTTAGAGCTTTGGGTCGAACCTTTTGATTGGGCAAAAGGGTGGGCTTTATCAAACCCTAGTTCGGGGTCATGTCCAGTGAATTCAGAAGTTTCAAAGACAAATTTGAGGGGTGAAACTTTGCAATTTTCAAATTTTGAGTATACCAGTTTGATCAGCTCATCAAGGCGCATATTTCTATCCTTTCAGAAGTTTGAAATTCAAAGTTTGAATTTTTTTAGGGTTTCTCTGACAAACCCTAATCCAGCTCAAGATCCAGTTCCTGCAAATCAAGTGGATTGGGTTAATCCTAGAAGAGAATGGATTGGTTATCTGTATAGGTTAAGAAGTTCCTGTTTCAGAGGGAGATGAGGCTAAGGCCTTACATAAGAAGATTACAAGGAATCTCGACAGGTATGACTTATCCAGGTATGTTTCAATATTTGTACATGATTAATTCTATGGCATGTTTGTCTTCATATTATTACGGTTAGTACAATCTTGTTTAAATTGAGACTTGTCGTATCACCTTAATAAAATTGTGAATGCATAATAGAAGATATTCATTGATTAGGGTGTTGACACTTATGATTGTACTAATGCATTATGTTGTCCGCTAACATGAAAGGTACACCAAGAAAGACAAATCATGTTCTAGTTCAAGAACATATGATCATGGTGACATGAAGACAAAGATTTATCCATTGTCATGGATCACATAGAAGATCCATTTACAAGGTATGTATAGCTTGGTTCTATAATGGTTAACCTATGAGATATGCAAGTTACTAGCACAAGTCATTGAAGAAGAACAAGAAGACATCATGTGAGTATGTTGGACATAACTAGCTAACATACTAATCCAGGAATGTTTTTCCTATATCAAGTTAGAATCCTACCTTGTGATAGGATCTCTTATATAAGTATACTTGGCATGATTGATAATGATTATTCATGGGTTTGAGTAATCATGGGTGTAGGCATATTATGTTTCTTACTTTAATTTATGATATGACTAACCATAAGAATCCTTGAATACTAATGCTTATTATTTCTGTTTGAAATGATCATGACTATACATGTTTAAGATTATTGTGTTTTGATAGTATTAAGATTATACTAATGAATGTGTGATTATGTATGAGACCTCAAGGATAACACAATGATGATACTAATAAGCATGCATAGTGATTAAGGATGGATATAAGTTCAAGAATAGGTAATTAAGGGAGCAAAGATCAAGAGGGAGCACACTCCAGTTGTTTCTGCAAGAAAGCAAAAATCAAGAGGGAGTACACTCCAGTTGTTCCTGCAAGGAAGCAAAGATCAAGAAGGAGCACACTTTAGTAGTTTCTGCAAGGATGCAGATATTCAGAGGGAGTTGACCACTTATCACAATCCACATCAAAATGAAGTTGCAGAAAAGAAACAAAGACTGAGAGGGAGTCAACCCAACAAACAAACAAAGATAAGTATTTGAATTATCATTCCTTGCATATTTTATTGTTTAAATAATATTGTTCAATAATACTCATGTTCCTATGCATACTAGAATAGTTGCATTGATGAACAATATACTACTAATATACATCGGTAAGTGGCCTATGGCACTATACAACATTCCATTGCTACTTATCTAGAATGAAACCTCTTTGCTGGCATGTTGGGAGTTGTGCACACTCCTAACAATGTTCTGGTAGAGATTGGAAGGCATCTAGAAAGTTACGGGATATGGATAAATGTTGTATTGAAGCATTGGCTAAGATAATTGCATGACTGTATCACGTATTTCTTTATGTGTAAGAATTTGTTTTGAAAACTATGAGATGTTTTCTTATCATGCAATTTAACTTGTTGTGTAGGAAAGATCGTATATCATCACCTACAAAAGAAGGACTACAACATTTGTTCAGCAAAAAAGTTGTCTATTGAAAATATTGAAGATATTGAAGTTCCCAGGATCTGGGAAGAATACCATGATCGAGGAGTACCACTCGATCATGAAGATGTTTGGGATGCAGTTCCAAGACCTGAAGGAGAGTCTGTAGTGACTTCCAATAGGATCTACAAGATCAAACATGCTGTAGGTGGTAGCATAGCGACTTTTGCTACTGTATCCAAATACACTTCCATTAGATTTGTACTTGCTCGGGCTGCAGTGATGAAATGGAAGATACACTACATGGATTTCAAGACAGCTTTCTTGGATGGTGTAGTTGAAGAAGAAGTATATGTGGAGCAGCCACTTGGTTTTGAGACACATGACAGGGAGTCATATATGTGAAGAAATTGGTATGGTAGGATAGACAGCTTTCTATCCAGTTTGGGATTTACCAAGAGTAAAGCAAATTCCAACCTTTACTACAAGGTTGAGGAAGGCAATCCAGTAATACTACTTTTGTATATGGATGACCTGTTTATTACAGGTGAAGATAGATTGATTTTCGACACGCAGCGGAAGCTTGCTGCCGAGTTCGAGATGAAGAACTTGGGTATGATGCACTACTTTCTTGGTATGGAGGTGTGGCAGAGTGCAGTTGGAATCTCCCTTGGACAAGGGAAGTATGCAATAGAGATCCTGAAGAGGTTCGGGATGATGGACTGCAAGGCCATGGCCACACCTATGGCATCAAACCTGAAGCTTCTGTGTGATGCTTCATCTGAGCTGGTTGATATCACTATGTATCGTCAGATGATTGGGTCCTTGATGCACCTGACGAACACGAGACCAGATATTTGCTTTGCGGTGAACACATTGAGCTAGTTCCTGACGGATCCGAGGGGTGTTCATCTGGTTGCTGTAAAGCATATTCTGAGGTACCTGAAGGGTATAGTTGATTATGGGCTCAAGTATGATGCGAATCAAAAGTTTAACCTACAGGGTTATGTTGATTCAGATTGGGCAGGCAGTTCTCCAGATAGAAAGAGCACATCTGGGTGCTGCTTTAGTATGGGATCAGGTGTGATATCTTGGTTTAGCAGGAAGCAGTCTTGCGTAGCACTGAGTACAGCCGAAGCAGAGTATGTTGCGATGGATGAGAATGTTGCAGATGTATTGACCAAGCCGTTGGCCAAAGTGAAGTTCGAATACTTCAAAGAGAGGCTTGGTGTTCTTTAGATCGACGACACTTCGAGGAAGAAGTGATGGAGACATTTTTTGTAGCCATTCCAAGCATGTTGGAAGGAGGATCCTTCACATGGCTGTGGATGTAAGCGCTGGATGATGAGCATCAAAATGATGTTCTAGTTTCTGCTCTATATGATATGTTGGATCATTTATGTATGTATACATCATGTTGGATGGTGGATATGATCAGTTGGATCATTTATGTATGTATGCATCATGTTGGATGTTGGATATGATCAGTTGGATCATTTATGTATGTACGCATCATGTTGGATGCTGATGGATACATTGTGTGGATCATGTATCTTTGTATGATCAGGTGGATCATGTATGTTGATGGATACATTGTGTGGATCATGTATCTTTGTATGATCAGGTAGATCATGTATGCTGATGGATACATTGTGTGGATCATGTATCTATGTATGTATCAGGTAGATACATTGTGTATGTTGATATGTATCAGGTAGATACTTGGTATGCATCAGGTGGATGCATTGTATGATCAGGATGATCATGGATGACGAGCTTCTCCAGTTGACATGCATCAGGACGATGCAGTGATGATGATCAGGACGATCATGTGTACATCAGGATGATGTATGGAGAGTATCAGGTTGATACTTTGTGGCCGTGGATAGGTTGTGCAGATGAGCATATCTGGGAGATCGTATAGGTCGGAGTTGTGTACCCGTAACAGCCTAGGATGCTCTTTCGAGACATTGCTCTGGGAGGACATATAATAGCACCCTGGGAGATCCTTCAGGTCAGAGTTGTGTACCCGTAACATCCTGGGATGCTCTTTCGAGGTTTTGTCCTATGGCATGTAATTTGCTCCTGGGAGATCTGGATAGGATGAAAAAGGACTCAGATGCTTCAGCCAGGTTTTGCCATGACCACATGTAATTTGTTCCTGGGAGATCTAGACAGAATGAAAAAGGCCTCAAATGCTTCAGCCAGGTTTTGTGGTGGACCGCATGTAATGTGCTCCTGGGAGATTCGACAGGTAGAGTTGTGTGCTTGTAACATCCTGGGATGCTTCAGCCAGGTTTTGTGGTGAGATCACATGTAATGTGCTCCTGGGAGATCCGACAGGTAGAGCTGTGTGCTCGTAATAGCCTGGGATGCTTCAGCCAGGTTTTGTGATGGGTCACATGTAATGTGCTCTTGGGAGATCCGACAGGTAGAGCTGTGTGCTTGTAATAGCCTAGGATACTGTAGCCAGGTTTTGTGATGCATGTAATAAGTCTTGAGGATTCCACAGTATGGCCAGTGATGATGAAGACTTGTAGGTGGCGGGCCTACATCCAGTATGAAAAAGGACTGGCTCTGTAGAACTTCCTATGATGAGTAGATTCATAGATTGATTGAGATAGCAACAGCAGTGACGATGACGATTATCTAGTGACGATGATCCAAAGAAGAAGACTTGTGCTAGAAGACCTGTGTCGAGAAATACCTTCCTCGTTAAGAGGGAGTGCTGATGTATATGTAACTTCATAATGTATTTCATATATGTATATTGTACTCCTATAGAGATGGTATTATTCCTCTATACGGAAGTGTTTGTATTCCTATAGAGATGTTATTATTCCTCTATACGGAAGTGTCATCATTTATATTGTAAGTGTCGTAACTTATACTTGATGGGTTATTAGACCACCTTGTTGGGGTCGGCCCTGTATAAGTCATGTGGGTCGAAGGGTTATTAGACCACCCTATTGGGGGTCGGCCATGTGGGTCAAAGGTTATTAGACCACCCTATTGGGTGTCAGCCCAGTCAGCATTATGTTATGTGGTTAAGTTAAGGCTAATCTAGTAAAGGTTATTAGGCAAGTCAAGTCAAGTATAAATAGAGTGCGGGAGGCACTCTATTTCATCATTTTATTCTCACACACACTCTTTGGAGAGTGGCGCACTTGTAGAGGAGGAGAAGCTGCTGCTAGGAGAAGACTATCTCTTGTACTTTGATTGTATCATTGCTCTATCTATCTCTGAGAAAGTTATTGGGGTTTTTCACCTTTATGGTTTTCCCCAAGTAAACTCTGTGTCTCTTGTGTGCTTGCATTATTGTGTCCATGATTGATATGCTGTAGATATGCTGTACATGTTGTTCTCTCAGTTAAGATCTTATATCAGATTGAAGTAAATTCTGGAAAATTAACATAATTATCTCAAACTCAAGGCGTTAATGGAGTGCATGAACACTTCTCCTCGATCATGTGGGAACTCGCACTCCTCTATGTCTATATGTTTTGATTTATGCCTCCTTTGCATCACTCATGAAAAGGTTATTGTATTTTGTGAGGTTCAACTCTTGTATTTGACATTAAGGCTAAAGTTTGTGATAGGATTGCATTCCATAACATTGGAAACTAGTTTGGTCACCCTTTTGAAACCAAGTTTGTGGTTCACCCTTTTTCTCCTTCTACTAGTTTGGTTGCAATGAAAAGCATTTGGTCTTAGTACTTTTCATTTTGATTATATAGCTTATGTGATAGAACATTTAAGGAAAAAAGGCTCTGTTTTATTAATTTTTTCTCTAAAAGTGTTGTTCTTGAGTTGAGGATTGTCCCTCTAGTCTTGGATCTGGTTGTTCTTCTATTGATTTTATGGATTGTGTTGATATTGTTGTTGGGTTCTCAAGTTAGATTGTTGGGTATACGGGTTTGAGGAAAAGTGTTTTATGATGGTTATGAGTTTTTAATTGTATTGTTATTGTCCACCACATTTAGAGTTTTTTTTCCTTTAATTATCTTTGTTTTTCACTCAGTCATTTTTAACCTTGTTTTACATGAGGTTAACCCCAAGCGAAGATTTGTCCTACCAATCAAATTCATGATAGTTGTCTCTTTGGCTTTAAGTTTGGTTTCATCACCGTTTTTTTTAATTGGTCCCGATAACCCTATTGCCTTCCAGCATTGGTATTATTTATGCTTAATTTTAAGCATATCCAATAGAGAGGAGCGATATTGCAACTCCTTGCAAAAATGTGAAAATATATTTGATGAGGGATAGCATACAATGACACAGAACATGGAAAAATGGAAGAGTGGAGTAAGCACAAAGGCTAGGAGATAGTGGCACACACGATGGGAAAAATGGAAGAGTGGAGGAAGTGTTGGGAGTTAAACTATGATAGAGACAAGGAAAATACAAAAAGGCAGTTGGAGGTGTGCAAGAAACAACAAAGCAAATACAAAATGAAGACAATTATGTTGAAAGTAGGTATGGGGAAGCAAATAACAAGCTTGTTGAGCAGGAAGAAGTCATTAGTGATCTCCAATCCAAGGTTAAAATTTTGCAGTTGGAAAAATTTAATGGATTTTTAGCTTTGAAGCACATTCCCTCCCCTATAGATTTAGTTGGATTGATCGAACTACACCAGGTGGAAGAGAAAGAAAAATACACAATTGAACAAAGGTCCTTCAAAAATTTCATAGCAGGACATCCCCACCATTCCTTTGCAGTGGGACAAGTGAAAATGGCCATCAAAGGCATGGAACTTATTATGATTAAGTTTTTATTGTAGGTTTTGTAAAACAATTTTAATTATGGGGAAATTTTTGAGTCTCTACACAAGCCAAACAATCAACAATTCTATGTCTCCAGTATATCGACAGTAATGTGACCATAAGGATGAAAATACTAGTGCAACTATGGACATGTCTATTTTTTGTATTAATGGTTGGACAATTAGGATGCAACCCCCATTTTTTTATTTATACAAATTGTAATAGTTCATATTAAAACAATTGGTGATGAATGAACTCCACAATCTTGAGTAATAGAATTCTTTAGAATGAAATAGAAAACTAAAGAGTTAAATATTTTAATCAAACATTTACCAATATTCCAGCTATATTTAGACCTACATAAGATGTACAACTATAAATTTACAACACTACTTTACCACTTCCTATTACCATTCAAAGAAGCTAAGAAAGTAGAGAAAGAAATGGTAAGCCTAAAAGGAAACCTTGCTGTTGAGGATAAAAAGAAAATATATAATGCAAAGAAATCGTTGAACCAAATCTAATATGGAATCCAAGGACAAATATGCTACTGATATGGAAAACCTACAAGAATTGTTGACAACCTCTTCAATGTGAATTTGAATTGATTGCGAGAAACATATGAAATATATTGCAATTGAACTTGAGGGAAAGGATGAACCATTCATGTTTTTAGACTATATTCTTGGAAATTATGTTTTGGAATCTCACTACGATATGGGATTGTAGCGTTACTATAGACTATTCTCCTTTGGTTAAGTGTCTTTTGTTTACATGTGTTGAGATTTTGTTATGTAATTTATATTATCCCAACATCAATTATGCATCATCTTTGCATCATTATAAGGATGCGCAAAACCTTCCAAAACAATTATTTTCCTTTGCATCATGTTAGTTATATATATATATATATATATATATATATATATATATATATATATATATATGAAAACATATCAGAAAGATACAAATAAAAAAGACAACAGATAGCAAAAGAAATCCATAAGTTGGGTACTAGACTTCCCACCAAACAAGCTAAAGCTGGGAAAAACCAACAGAACAACTGACAGGCACTAGGCCACCTAACCAACCTAGTGAGTGCTTTAGGCTGGAAGGAATGCGGGTACCATTATTGAGATTTTCGGGACGGGCTCCCATATACTTACTATGAATTTAGAATTCTAGGGATGACCTTTAGATATTTATGGAAGTAGAACATGAAAAACCAGTAGCAGTTGGATCGTGGCGTGGGAACTTCTAGATTCAGTCGGCCTGGTAGGGGGCTTACTGCTTCCCTTAGCATACAAGCATGCCTGCCATAGTTAACCGGGAAGAATAAGGTATATAGCTATGGAAATTAATTTTATGTCTAGAAAAGACAATAGATAGCCAAAGAAATCCATGAGTTGGGTACTAGAATTCCCACCAAACAAGCTAGAGCTGAGCAAAATCAATAGAACAACTGACAGGCACCAGGCCACCTAATCAAGCTCCGCACGGGGAGAAACAAGAGTCAAAACATAAAGTCCAATAAACACAAGATGGTCTAAAAAGCATACAAATCCAGGCTCAACCATATGTCCCAACATAATAAGCAAGTCATTCATATGACCAAAAGGGACCAGCTCTGCAAGTGATAGATACAAAATAGCTATAAATCAAAATTGAGAGCAGTTGCATCCATGAAGGCAAGAAACAAGTGCTCCAATATGAGGGGAAATATATGTCGAACCTAAAACCACAAGTGAGAGACAACAGCAAAAACACTCCATACCAGAAAGATGTTGATAAAGAAGCATGAGGATCCAAGCGCTAAAAACCTGTGGTCACATCAGCAAAAACTATCTCATAATAGGAGAGATATATATGATAATATCAAGAAATAAAAAATGTTGAAAATTTAAAAATGAAAAATATTGACACTTTCATTTGCTACCAACAAATCCTTCTCCCATCATTCAAAGAAGATAGTGCCTTCCAGGGACAGAATGGCGCTTTTAGTAACATCATCTGCCTGCTAATTATGCTCTCGAAGAATATGAGAAAAAAAGATCAACTCAAATTCACTAATGAGTTGCTTGGTCTTTACCATCAAAGAAGAAAGCGCTAAAACTCGAATAAAAGTTTTCTCAAGATCCTTCTCAATGATGATCTTTGAATCACCAACAATTTGTATATCAATAAATTCTATCATAAATTATGTACATTACACTTTCATCATATACATCAAGCTAGCATAGCTAGCATCTTATTGATAAATATATGACATCAAGTTAGAGTCAAGTTAATGTCATTATATTGTATATTATGAAATTTTTGGCATGTACAATCATACTTGCACACAATTGTAATCTGTGAATCACATCACACTTAATGTACTAATATATTCGAGGAGATAATACATACATTTATATAAAATTATTAACTTAATCTTATTTTCAATCATTTTGAAGTTTTGTAAATATATGATGTTTTTAAAAAAATCATTAGAAACACTAATTTTTAACACTAGTTTGAAATCAAAGTAATGAATTTTCATAATAGCGAGAATTACATCATGTTGAATAAAGTGAATAAAGTGACAACCAATTCCTAAATTATGTTACTGTCTAAGCCCTCTCCTAGATAGTTTGTAATCATCTATTAATGCTTGAACAATAAGAATATCCATACCTTTTCTGGTGGACGTAGCCCACATTCAGTGGGTGAACCACTTGTATCTTGTGTGATTGATATTATGTGTAAATCTCTTATGCATTTTTCTTTTTTCTGTTGTTACATTTTTTATGATCTCTGTGGGTTTAAGGGCCAACAAGTGGTATCAGAGGCGATGTGGAGCCGGACGTGGAGAGACAACTCGAGAGTAGCCGCCATTGTTTTTTTAAGGGAGGTCTGCCCTGTGCAGGAAAGGAAGAGCACACGCTGCCGGTGGTGCCATCTTAGAGCAGAGCAGTGTGCTTCCATTTCAGTGGTTGCCCACGAGACTAGAAAAACGAAGAGTCTCCATTCCTGTACGCAGGAGTCACCATTCCTGTCCGCAGAGACATTTCTGTGTTGTGGAGGAAGGAAACGACAGCGCTAGAGCAAAGAGACGCTGGCAGTGGTGAGCCATCCGTCGTGGAGGAAGGACAACACCATTGAAGCAGATCCAGCCGCCGACATTTCTGTAGAGATCGCCAGAGTTGCATTCGGTGAAGAAACAACAGTCGGTGAAGAGAGTCGTTGTCTGTGAAGAGAGAAGTCCGTCGAGCTCAGCCAGCCGCCGCCATTTCTGTGTTGCGTTGTGACATTGACAGGTTGAAGATGTGCCCACTGCCCACCTTGGTGGAGTGTAGAGGAGCCGCCACCGTAGAAGATTGTGCTGATGTAGAAGTTGTCAGAGAAGGCTATCAGAGGAGACTGCATGCCCGTTTTGGAATAGCACAGAGATGAAGTGCTGAGAGGAGTCGCCTGCAGACGCACAATGATCCGCAGGTCCATTGCTGATGTGAGATGAGCCGTCCCCGGTGCACGACGTGGTGTTGATTTGCGGTAGCGGCTGCTGAAACCATCGAGAGCAGGCTCTTGATTTCCAAGTATGGTCAAAGGCTAAGTGTTGGATCCGTTCTGAGTGCAGGTCGGAGTGGTCATTTCCATTTGGAGAAAGAAACTGCCATATAATGGCATGCAACCATCTAGGTTATATTATTAGATGCAATTATTTTTATATATGCATGGGTTTTATATCATGCATCAAAGCATGCTTATCCTTGTGTGGATTGTGTATGAGCAAATTGGAGTGGTAATTTCCCATGTGTTGAATATTTGCTGATGGTCTGATGGTGGAAGAACCTGATTAGCAGTGGCTGGGTTGGATTTGGCTAAAGTGTTTGAGTGCACTATTCGAGGTACTTCATGGTGAGCTAAGTTATACGAACTGAATGTAACTATTTTTTTTTATTCACTATCTTGGTGTTTAAATTGTTGGGGTTATGCTCGAGTTAGGACAAGCATGGTTTAAGATTAATAGGTTTGTTCAGGTTGTTGAACATTGGATATGAATGAGAGCTGCAAAACAATTTTGAGCATGGATGTACACAGAGACGGATTGATGGTAAGTTTTTTTGGTTATCATCGCATGAATACATGATAATGATACTAACCTGAGGGTAAACATCATAAGCTTTCTTCAGGTTGATGTCCACTTAATGAAGAAAAGATTTATATGTCTTGTGTATCATATGCTAGTTTGGTGTATGCGATGAGATGATGAGATGATATTTCACATGCAGATGGTGTTGTAAGTGGATTCATAGCATATCGAGGTAAACGCATTGAAATGGGTGCTTAAGTGTTTTTTAGAAGCACAAAGGACTAGGCATTATGTAAATTATTGTCAAGGTGGAGATTGTTGAGGATGTGACAACCAATCAGTTATGTGTAACTGAAGAAGGATTGCTTAAATATGTAACCCATTGAGGAAGATATTGAGCTGGGGCTTTAAGCCCTCTCCTAGATAGTTTGTAATCATCTATTTGAACAATAAGAATACCCATACCTTGCCTAGTGGATTATGCGCATTTTTCTGTTTTCTGTTATTACATTGATCTCTGTGGGTTTAAGGTCCAACACATCAAATGCATTTAGCTTATGAATTCTTATTATATAAAAGAAATCATGTATTTTTCGTTATTGTGTCAACTCATCTATATGATATTTAAATATTTTTCGTTTGGAGTTATCAGAAGAAGCCAAATTTTGAGGCATTTTTGTCATCTTTGTAGATAAATATATTGCTCGTTTTAGCTATAATTGATCTTTTAAAGACCCAAACATGATTTTCCTTATCAAATATATGGCTAAAAGGGAATTTCGCCCTTTTTAAGCTTGTATATCTATATGTTTCTCTCCTTCCACTTGAATTTTTATATATGCCTTGTTATCGAGGGTAGAGGTGTACAATGGATAAGGAACCTGTGTGATTATGTTCACAAATTTGTGAATTTTTGTATATCACCCGAATTTAAAATATTTAAATAACAAATGATAGAGTACTTAAAGATTACATTTTCATAACTTTAAGGTGTATCTACTTTAAAAGCTAGGATCCTTTCATTTAGGACTCTTCCATTAAGCCCTAGTGGGGAGTTTTAAGTTGCATAGATTTATTTTTTCAATTTATAAAGTTGATAAATCCCTCAATGCAAAGTTTTACACCAGTGATCTTATTTTAATGAGGATGTATTTGAACATATATATTTATGTCTAATTTTTTTTATATTTTTTTATTTTATCCATGTTTTTCAAGTTGATAGATTTTTCAATTTTTTCAAAACCAACTATATGCTTGTCACGGGGGCTTCATTAGAAGGCAATATAATATCACGTTCATTCATATTGCGGTTTTAAATATTCATGAAAACCTAAAAATTATATTGCTTATATATTAAGGAGCAAAGGGTTTTTTTTATTTAATGTAACAATACAAAAATATTTTGGGGTCTTTTTTATATGGGAGGGCTGACAAATATCTGCCAAATGGAGATGGCAGGATCACATCCAGATGAGAAATCGGGTTGGGGCAAGGCTCGGGCTTGCAAGTACGTTGAGAAATCGCATCTTGAGGCATGCTTGAGGCCAGGGGTTTCGTGGTGAAGTGGGTTGCCAGTTGATCATAGTCAAGAGACAGTGATCATTGACAGCCAATTGTTACCAATAGCACTCAGCCCATTGTTACCAATAGCCTTGGGAGGCTCTAAGCCTCCAAGTCCTGTTATAGGCCCTCGATAGGCCTTGGGGGCTTGAACACCCAACCACTCGTGCCTATTATAGGCCTTGAGAGGTTTAGTCAGCCTTCTAGAGCTTGTTACAGGCCCTAGGGGCTTGGATACCTAGCCCACAATAGGCTTAGTCAACAATTGGGGAATTGCAACATGCAATCTAAATGTTGTATGTAATATCCCTTGTTAGGAATTTTATTAAAATGGCAACTTTCCACTTTTTTTTCCCAGTTCGACCTTTGACTAGTTTTGATCTCTAGGTCCCAAATTTGCCCCAAATGATCCTAAATATTCTAAGAAGGTATATGAATGATATTAGAACATAAATATGTGTTTCAGGGATGCCTTTGGACCTTTAAAATACTTCTACAAATACTCTTTCAATTCTGGTCAATGTAGGTAACTTTACTAGTGATTTTTCTTTGACTAGTATTGGTCTCTAGGTCTCAAATTGACTCCAAATGCCTTCAAATATTCAAGGAAGGTGTATGAATTATATTAGGACTTGAATATGATGTTTAGGGATGACATATGGCCACCAAAAGACCTCTGCAAACTCTCTTAAGATTCTGGACCAAGTATACAGTTTTACTAGTAATTTGGGGTTCAAATCCCCTTGGGGTAAGTACTAAAAATGGCTTTCCAATTACCTCCAAACCCACTCAAATTTATGAATAGAGGTATGTAATGTGTTAAGGATTTTATTAAGGTCTCATGTGCACCATTAATTAATTATTATATCTGTTCCAATCCTCTTCCATTCAACTGCAAAAATCACCAATTCAACCCTTGGGGAAATGACACTATTTCTTCTCCCAATGCTATTAAACTGAGTAAAAATATTTCAAATGCTCAAGTACAGTACATGAAACTTATAAAATACATCCATGGCAGTCCATTAATCACAAATGCATCAGAGAATCATCCATTCATTCGAAATCATCATCAATACATTAGTTCACAACAAGGTAGTGGGGAAATGGCATTGTTCTTCCATTAAAAATGAGATTTATACATTTCTACTTGAAATTTCGACCTAAAACTTTCTGGAGATGAAGAACATAGTATTTAATTCATATTACAAAATAAATGGGGCATTAGAAGCTCCCCTAAAGAGTACAATAGCTCACCAAAAATGCCCTCCCTCAAGGATCAAGAATATGCCATCAAAACTGAAAATTGTTGAAAGAGTGAGCTGCAATAGAAGAAACCATGATCTTCCATGTAGCTTACACCTGCAAATAAAGAATCCATTAAAGCTCCAAATGAAAGGTATGAATGGCCTTTCCAATTGCCAACTTGGATGGGAATCTTTTACCCTCGAAATTGGCTAAGGCAAGCAACTAGTCATCCACTAGCTCCCCCTCTTCACACATGCAATTGAAAATTCTACAAATGATCAAAAGCTGGTTTCATTCTTTTTTATTGACATTTATAAAGTTCTAATGTCCTCCATGGGTCGAATTCCTTCCAAGAGACTCATGCCAACTCAAGTTGGGAAGAAATTCCAAAGAACGCCACTTGTACAACAATTCCTAGTCTCCCACTTCCACCAAATCACATGTGGAAGCATATTAGCTGCCCTAACACCCTTGAGCACCCTCTTGGAGTCTATTTTTAGCCCTGACATGTCATATATGTTATATTTCAGCCTTCAGGTCTGATTTGTGTCATAGGTGTCATAGCATCTTCATCATTGTTGTCATAGAGCTAGGGAATCTAGCCCAAGTGTCTCACTAGCTCCAAATTGCCTCTTCCTCTTCCATGGGAGTTACTCTTCCTCTATATTTCGACCTTGTATGATTCATGCCATGAATAATACCTTTTGGACTCCCCCAAGTATGTTACCATTCACCTTGAATTCGAATTGGTGAGAGAATGATGCCAAGTGTAGTGGGAAAATCTAGCCATATGTGGGTCTCACTTCAGCCATGTGTCTTCATGATCAAATGCCACTTTGATTTTCACTTGTATATATTTATTTAGCGCCTTTATTAAATATTTATGCCAATCTAATGTTCAAACATCATTTCTTATCCCCATTATTCCAAATCCCAAAGCTTCCACCCCAAACCTAGGAAACTAGTAATCTTCCTCCTTGGCAATTATTTGACCTTTAACATCAATTTTACAAACTCTAATGAATATGGCCAATGTGATTAGGCCATTGTGACCCAATTCCAAATTTGGGACATGGCATTGTACTATATGCATTGGCTCTAGTGACATATAAGAAGTGATCTCCTATCTCTTCGTTAGACCATTAGATGTTTCAAATCATAATAATACGTGGTTAAGTAATTGCATTGTGGGTGAAGTAATGTGCATCCACAATATACATCGAAAGAAGCAAGGTGCATTGTAGAATGCATGTGGGGTCATAAGAGGGGTATCATATCAAAAAACGGGTATAAAAAATGTTAATAAAAAAAATTGATACATACAATATCTAGTGAAAATAGAGGTTTTTTAAAATTGGGAAGGCATATCGGGAGGGGGTTAAAAAAACGATTTGGGAAGGTATTTTCCAATATTTAGTGAAATTAAAGATATTATTTCATATGCCACGAATGAACGTACTATGATAATGGTTTATTAAGTGAAGCCCCCATGATACTTGCTAAGTTTTGTCAATATTCTTTTTCATTTTTTCCATTTCTCATGTTAATGGCCCTTGCCAATTTATATTTATGTCAAAGTATCGTAACACAGATCTTAATTTATATTTTATGTCAACGTATTATAACAAAGATTTTAATTCATTGGGGATACACATACATGATCCTATACATTTGTTTTTAAAATTATGAAAAAGCATTTTCATTTCATATACTTAATTATACTTAATTATGTACTTTAATTGTGAGCCTTTAGAAAAAATAGATTGAATATATACTTGTTGGATTCTCCATGATATTATACTTGATAAAAGTATTACAAATTGATTTATGTCATAATTTGCCAGCCATTGTTGAAGTAATGAGATAATAATTTTTTTTTTGGCATACCTACATTTCTTTTCTTTTTTTAATCTAATGAGTTAATTGAACTATTTTTCAACAATGTTGTTGAGAATTTGGTTAGTTTTGTGCTAACATATACCTGATTTGAATTTCCCTATGTTAACATGATTAGCTAGAAATACATCGGCTTGGTTTGCTTATAAGTTTTCCATTGGAATAAAAATATCTTCCTTAGGATATGGTGTCTTGTTTACTACTCTATGACTTACTCTTTTTTCTAAAAAATATATATATACCCTCTATTTCTCTGAGTAAGATTCTATTAATTTAAAAATATTCTAAAAAAAATCTTTCTTTGCAATTTTTTCTATTAAAGGTCATTAATCATAATTTATAAAATATTTTTAAAAACTAGACTCCCAAAGATGGTTGTAATAATTATCAAGAAATAAAACACACTAACAATCAAAGCACATGTTCGTAATTAAACTATATCATCTTCTTTTTTAAGAAAGAAAACACACTAACAAGTCAAAGCACATGTTCCCAATTAAACTATATCATCCTCTTAGGTGTAACTTGTTAGAGATTCATAATCTCTCTATATTACATACCAAGACTTTTTAAAATTGATAGTAGACTAATGATCTAACTCTCTTGATCTCACCTCTATTGCTCATGTTGTAGTTCGATCTATTTTCTCCTTCAACCTTCCCACATTTGGAGGATTCTTTAATAGGTTCTCTTATAGTTAATTGATTTGGTCTCTTCCTTCTTGGATTAATTGGTTACTCTAGGATGTGTTCAACTTCATCCTATCACTACATCTTAGTCAATCAACATCACCACATCATTTCATGTTTTTACAAAGGTTGTGAGTGAGGAAGATGCCTGCTAATTGAAGGAATATGGGTCACCATACTCATATTTAGAATTTAACATTTTATGTCTAGTCTATTTTTATGTACTTATTTTCCCCATTATATTTGGATATAGTATATTCAAATCAATTTTATAGGGAGTTTTAGCACAACCATAATCATACATTAGGTACCTTGTGCTTATACATTATGTACATAATCATATCCATGATCCTAATTGGGGACAAACATCCTTCAATGAGAAGGATAAGATACGGTATATTACTTTTAATTTTAAGATTATATGTTATAAAATGTTTTTATATTTTCTCAATCATTCTCTAAGATACTCTGGAGATGTTGCAGCCCCAAAATTCACAACCATATAAGATAACAAGAGTGACACGAATCTTAAAGAGAATTTTCTTTTTATCCCATAGCTGAACTTCTATTGATTTAGAATTTTTTTCAAGGCCATAATAAGATTTCCACCTTCCATTTATCATTTTCTCAATGCTATAGTTCCAATTAATCTTGTGATGAAAATCAATTCTGAGATATTTGTATGAAGTTACTTCCTCCAAGATATTATTGTCATATGAAAACTTATTATAAGTGATCTTTTTGGATTTGATTATCATAACCTGTGTTTTGTCAATGTTAATAATCATACCTCTAATAGAACAAATCTTTGATAATTCTTAGTTTCTTGTTAAGATCAAAGGGATATCTCCATAATAAAAATATCATCATCATAGAGAAGAAGGATGGTGACTATTCTAGCCAAATTTGTGTCGGCACAACCTGCTTCTTCCAAACAACTCTCTAACTTGTCAATGTATATACCAAAAAGGGTAGCAGAAAGGGGACAACCTTTCTTAAATCCTTTAATATAATTAATTTCTTCTAACCAACGCTCAATAGTCTTAAACTTGGAAATAACATTCTGGTACAACCTTATCGTCGTAAGTCTCGGTTTGAAAGGAACTTTTAGATCTTCTAATATATTTCAAAGGTTAGTTCTAGGCACCGTGTCAAATTCTTTTCTAAAGTAAATGAAAAAACATAGGAGATTGTTTTTATTATTGTGGCATTCCTATGTAACGATCCTAAGTGTAACAAGGTGGTCCACCATTGAATGATGGTTTCTAAAATCGTCCTTCCCTTTAGCTTGTTTTCCATGAATTCCTAGTTGTTTGTTATTCTTCTTCTATAGGATAACCCCATACATATTGCTAAAAGAGGGATAATCATAATGGTCATATAATTAGATCGATTGTTTTTATCTCCACTTCTAAAAATAGGAACAATGAGGCTTTGAGCCCATGGCTTAGAGAAACCCTACTTGACTGCTAGATTGAAGAGCTTGTGAATGTGAGGGATGACAATAGTGCCCTCCAATTTTACAGGATTTTTGTTTGGTATCCCTCAATGTCCTTAGCTTTCCATTTTCCAAGCCACTTAACTCCAAACTCTATGTCTTCAAGAGAAAAGACTTCTTCCTTTGTAAAAAGGGTTTGAATGTTTTCCACTACATCAAAGGAATCATAAACCTTTTTAAGGTACAAATTCCTATCCCTCTTGGAAATCATATTATTTTCTTTAGTTTTACAAGTTATAATTTTCCTCCAAAATTTCTTAGGATCTACCTTAGTTTTGTTCAAAATTAAATCTTATGACTAGGGCAAGATCACCATCATACTGATTAGGATGAGACTGACCTAAATGGTTATGTTTATAGGAAAATTTAGACTTATTCACTCACACAAAAACTTCAATAAGAAAATCTAAACTAGAGAAGAGATTAGGGAGAAGAGAGGTATGTACCTTTTTCAAAGGTTGTCCTAGCTACTCCTTTTTCTTTCTCCGTATCCACTCTTTGTTGCCCAGTGTGAACCTGCATAACCAACAAATCCAACCTTTCTCAATCCAATTTGACACTTAACAAATAATATAAAGGAATTGAAATACGAGAAGAACATCAACTATCTAATAAATTTCGATATGAATGACAAAACATTATTTATGTCAAAACACAATCATAAGAGACACTTGATGGGTGGAGAGAAACATGTCAAATCTCAATTATAACAATGAAGCAAGTACAATATATACCTTCTCAATTATCAACACCTTATCAAACCTAAATATTTAGGTCTCTATGCTCATGGAATCTGAAAATCCCACTCCATTCCACTGGATATATATGAGAGGTGAATCTACTTGAGGGTGACAACTTAAATATTCAGGAATATAAGGGTTAACAACAAGGTTTACTAGTGGATAGAGATGAAGGGTGTGTGATTAATTAATCGGGTATTCCTTTGGTAACTTGGGTGCCAAGGTGTCCCCCCTTGGCCCATTTCATTTTCCGCTTATGTTTGGAGAAAATAGTTGTAAATGGTTACCACGTGGTTTAGTGAGTTGCAACCAAGAAAATTAGTTTTTTCAACTTCCCAACGCCCATAATTTCAAGTATTTATATTTTTTTCATAGTATTATTGGGAATTCACACCCCATTCCAAGGAAACGTGTGACTGATTTGTGCCTTGTTAGTGTGCAAGGTGTGAATTTTCCCTTTTTTATGGTTGCAACTCTCAAAATGGAATGTGGGTGTTGAGGTTTCACTTTTAATAATCAGGACCATCAATGAGGGTCAAAACATGAGCTCTTCCATCCATAAATGTCCTTTTTGTGAGTGATCAGTTATAGTTTAAGTGTCTTCTTTTGAACTGTCATCACGAACAGAGAAGTGTTGTTTTGAACTATAACACTTAGAGAGGTGCAAAACCTTCTCTTGTTTCCTATTTATATAGTCCATTTTTATTTTAATTATGGCTTTGTACACATTTATCTTATCATATTTTAAGGAATCGCTAGTATCTTCCCTAATGTCTCTCCTAGAATTTTCACATTCATTATCATACCAAGGGTTGGTCGTTCTATTTTCCTTTTTACATGTTACTTCATTGGAGAACTTGTTAAGGGAGGTTGATAGGGTTGTTGTAAAATTTCAAGGTACAACATGAATCCAAAAAAGTGAATAGATTTGTTAGTGTCGAACATCACGGGAAACCACTCAATCAAAGACCAATGTTGAATTTCCATCCGTTGAGTGCAAGGTTACATTTCAATGATGTAAACAGGGCCAGGGTGTTATGCCTCTTGGTTAATTCCTCAGAGTAGCTGAGTCGTTGTCACTGAGACAACCTTCTTGTGAGAATTCAATGGGAACCTTCCACACAAGCATGATTATGAACAATGATTTCAGTGATACATGTTGAGAACAGACTGGCACAAGGAATGGTCGACACATGAGGTCGAGGAAATTGCAGAATAGTCGACACAGGTTGTATCCTTGAATAGTGACCATGACACAGTAGTGACTTGGGAATATTTTGACACAAAGGTACCAACAATATAAATATGTAATGTAGGAGACATTTCCAGATTCTCCATATGATTGGAAGAGTAACAAACCAGAGGAGTAATAACACTAAGATCAAGGCTTAAATCATAAGGCCAAAAACTAGAACCCAACTTGTTGAGAGATTTAAACGAGTGCTATGTTTAACGATGACTTGAATTGCTGCCACAAAGTAATAGACATTTGAGATCTTTCCCCCCTCTCTAATTTTTAGTGTCTTTTTCATATTATAAATCCTAAAAGAGAATAAAATAATGATATAGTACATTGGAGAAGACGAGTGTTGCATGGCGTGAAACTACATTCCAAACACATGGAACATACCTATGCAAAAAAAAAAATGTGCAGGATGTGGACACTCTTGAAGCATGTATTCTCCAATCAAGGTGCCAAGATGTGACTACAATAAGTAGCAAAGGAAAGTGGTATTAGGACAATGCATTGGCGGTAAGTGGAAAATGAAAAACTACAATGCACATTAGACTCAAAAGTGCATTCAGCTATATGCAAATGAAATAACAAAAAATACAAAAAAAATTGAGAGTCCCCTAGGTGATGGCCAAAATAAGAATTAGAGAGGGTCATCAGGATTTAGCTTGATGACATGGTAGGGATAATGAGGGAATCTCAATCCTAACAAAAAATTTGACATGGGAACGAAAAGGCAATAGGGTTCTAACTAGGGTGCTCATGAGTTGGTTAGATTTAAGATGAAAATTACAAATTTTCTGAGGACAAGGGGCTATTGTCACAATTCCATGTGTTGTGATATCGAGGCATGAAAATAATGGAAGTGATGATTCAAGTCATGCATTATGGTGATGACCTTCCTTATATGATATTTTAGGGTGTAGACCTTTTAATCGTGTCCAAATTAGTCAAAAACTAGGCAAAGCAAAATATTACATTTAGTTGCAACCAATAGTATCAAAACTATGTAAAAGTGCCTAAAATTTCATATAAACAAATAATATGGTAAAAATAAATCATAATTAACTTTTACCATTTATTTTTACCCATTTGGAACTTGTGTGCCCTATTTTTTTAGTTGTTTATTGCAGATTCATTAGGCCACCAATTGATCTTATGCCAATTCTAGGTATTTCCCTCATCTGTCACCCTTCATTTCCATCCATTTTTTTTTATATATTTTAGTCCATGATTTTGGTTTTTAACCTCATTTTAATTCTCAAACTATGCATTCGCACCCAATGATCTTGCAGAGCATGAATGACCCATATATTTCCACATGTCTAGTTCATTGGGCGCAAATGCTCTCACATGTCTAGCACATAGGGTGTGAATGGATGGTAAAATGTGGAAAAACTTGTGCCTTGGCTAAAAAATAAATTTTCTTGTGCAGATGGTTATTGTATGGAGGGAGTGTGAGCTTGAATACATTGACCATGATTCTCTAGGAGATCCTTTGACTCTCAATGTCCTTTGCTGATGTGAATTGTTTAAATTTTTCTTAGTCTCATACATGAGGGCCTAAAAGAGACTGTTGCAAGTTTTTATCCCCTATTGGGAATCTTATAAAGGTGTGTTCATTATCAACATAGAGCTTTTGGAGATCATAGTAGATGATATCTATTTTCTGATTAGACTTTCACACAGAGGGGCATCGGTAAACCTTACAGGTTTGGTTTGAGGAGAGAGTGCCCTCATAGTGCAAGAGTATGTGAACACATTTTGTGTTCCATGGACCCAAAATTTAGGCACACATGTGACTATCTCTAGCATTGATAGCTTCCCTTTGCAATTTATCCTAACCATGAGAACTAAAGTGGAGGGATCTATTGCATTACATTTGGCCTCACGAGGTTTCATGCACATTGGGGTTGAATTCTTATGATCCACATTGTTTGACTGATGCACTATTGTTTTGGTGCACTATGGATCATATCCAAAGGTTCAGAAATTCTCTCAGGCCTTGATCTCTCAAACTTTCTCTCCGGGTGTTTTCCTAGAATGCAACCCTGGAAGACTCCCTTAGAGAAGGTGATGTTTGGTAACCCTACAACCATGTTTTTATCATGTAACTCATGAAGGTATCTATAATTTAGATGTCCAAATATATCATGCCAAATTTTTCTTACTTCATTAGAATGAGAGAGGAGCGCTACTGGTGGAGAGATAAGCAAAAACTATGAAAACTTGTAAACTCTGGTGGAATGATCGGTAGTGCCTAATGTAACAAATCTTATTGTGGAGATATTAGAGATCTCCACATCATTCAGGGTGAAGACAACTCTTTTGGGTGAACCAGTATGGGTCATTTGGTAGAAAGACAATAAGTTTGCAGCTAGACCTGGGATATAAAGGATACTAAAAAATGAGCCATTGTCTAGATCTACTCTACCTTTACCTTTTGAAGCAGTTTCTGAGTCATCTCCAAGAATAATTATAGGACCTGGGCCATCAGAGTAATCAAGGGTAGCAAATGACTCTCTGGTTGCAACCATGTTCCTTCAAGCTCATGAATCAATGACGTAAGAAGTGAGTGAATATTTGTTGGTCATTTGAACATGGACTCGCTCCTTGTCATCTGAGTTAGAACCTCCTTCCTTCTTCTTTGCACCTTCAAGAATGGGGATATGGTTCTTCTCAAGGAGTTGTGCCATATGATCTATGGTCTTTCTCATATAGGAGCTTTCAGGTTAAAATCCTTTTTAGCAATATTTGCACTTGGTTCACTCCTTCTTTTGTTGATCCTTTATGGAGCTGGAGGGATTCTCTTGTGGATTAGGTTTCTCCTTCTTCTGCTCAAAAGGATTTTTTGTATTAGCATTCTTCTTACCCTTTGAACTCTTTGATTCACCAGCAGCTAGAGCTTGATAGTTTGAAGGTTTCAATGTACCCATCAACATACTATTATTCTTCTCCTTAGTCAATGACTCCATGAATTTGGATAGACTGGGCATATTCCAATTATTTACATCAATTTTTGTAGTTTGGAAAGTTGAGACAAATACTAAGTAGTATTTCCACAATTTTCGAAAGGATTTCCAAAACTAAATGCTCATCCTTTTTGTCAATACTACACTGCTTCAACTGCAAAACTAGTGACTTGAATTTGGAGAAATAATCTCGTAGATTCTAAAAATTGCTTGGAATTAGAGAAATCAACTCATTCTCTAGTTGATGTCCTCTCAACTCATCAATTTTACCAAGAAAATATTTAAGTTTCCCCCAAACTTCATTCGGAGAAGTCAGGCCAACCAAATGAAATAGAAGATCTATCGATGTGCTGAGGAAGAGGAGGCCATAAGCTTCATCTCTCTAATTGTGCCACTTAGATTTCTCTACAATTGAAGTAGGATATGCTTCAGTGCCCATTGTTACCCTGTAGAGGCCTTTCGACCTCAACAAAATCTCCATCTGCACCTTCCATTGAAAATAATTAAATGGACTCAAAAGCACATTCTAAGATGAATCCATGAGAAAACTAAGGTGAGCACTTCTGAGACTGATATGATCATGTAAAAACAAAACCAAACAACTCTTCGTAGAATGATTCAAACTATAGATCGCTTCAATATGACAGTAGGAACTTTCAGGAGTCTTTCACGCTTGGGTAGACCTCTTGATCTAAACCAAAGAGTACAAGGAAATGGTCCACGACACTTCTGTAGAAACTCCTTGCTTCTAGTTCACCATTGGATGAAGCTATTCTATCCTAATCGGTCTGATACCATGTGAAATTAGATCAAAGGTTGATCATAAATATTGAACAACAATCTCACAAAAATTGCTAGTCTAGAATTGTCAAGATCACTAAAAAATCAAACACAGAAATTATGCACAATAATAAACTGTATAGCATAAATGTACATCAGCCAACCATGTGTCATAAATTTGCTTCCAATATATATATTTACATCATAAATTTGAATTTCTTTGGAGGCATTCGAATAGCTCACAAAAGAAGGCTGGCTAAACTATCTAAAACCCCCTAGGGAGGAAACATCCAATTCCAAATCAACCATAACGCTCACAAATTGTCTAAACTGGATTTGGAAGGTGATGTATGATGAATTTAGAAAAATATAATTCCTTTTGGAGATAAAAAGAGGAAGGATGTGTTGGGAAACAAAGCAAGCAGTTGCCAAAACCTCTGGAGTGACTAGCTTTTGACTTATCCACTTAAAAGTAGAAAAGTAGTACAAAAGCTGTGCAAAAGTAGAAATGCACCCTTGCTAATTAGAATAGCTAGAAAATTAGGAATTTTTGGTCATAAGTGCACTCTATTGGATAAGGATGACAAATGGTGGACCTAGGAAGAAATAAGTGGCCAACAACCTATTTTAGACACCTAGGAAAGTAATAAAATTATTTAAAATTTATATCCAAAGTATCAAGGTGGGTTTTAATGCTCTAACACTAATTGCAAGACTGGGAAGAACAATAAATTTAGATATGGTAGCATATTAGTATCATTTTTCTCTGATCGGATTCCCACCATGAACCCGAGGGTATCACTCCCACCACTGGACCCACGAGAGCCTCAGATGTTCCAGTGGACTAATATTATGCTTTGATTGGGAGTAGGGTCAACCCTTTTTATCTTTGATGATGATTTCCTTGAGTGGTGGATCAAGAAGATTCCAACCATTGAGGAATTCCCATATGTAGGTATTGACCTCAGGGTAGAGCATACCTAGTGCTTCCTCCCAGCTCTACATGGGGTGGGATTGGTGAGTGATATTTTTGACATATTTAATTTTTTTGTATTTTGAAATATTTAAGCGTTTAAGAGAAATCATTTTGATGTATGATATTAATGACAAAATTTAACTATGGTTCCTACTGGTCACCCTTACTTACGATGACATGAGCTCCAGGAAGGGGAGGGGGTGGAGGATACTCTAGATTCCATGTAGGAGAACCTCTAAGGCCTTACCCATGGCATTCCTACTACCTGGATTGAGCATTTGTCGGAGGCTATGCAGCAAAAGGTGGTAGAAGTGATTTCCTGATGGATCGGGCTATTTAGGAAAGTGTCTACATTTGTCTTGTGTTACAGAGACATGGAAAGGGCACAAGACTGGTCCGTGATGGACATTTAGTACCTATTCGATGTATATATGCACCCTTGAGGGAAAAGGGCCCTTCTTTTGTACTATGAATCATACTTCTTTGTACTTTATGAAACTAATTTTATATTAACGAAAGACTCTTTTTATCAACCATATTTACAGTCTGTACATGCTCTTTTTCTCTTAATGTTTTTCCTTTCAATTATGTGTCAAAAGTCTATCTAATACATAATTAGATAATGTATCAAAAATGGAATTAAATATTCTTGGCATGTGAGCATATGTAATAAATTCGAAATGGTGTTCAAGAAGATGCAACCTCATAAAATTGAGTTGTAACGTAGGATTACGGAGAGAGTAAACACCATTCAATTGCGACACAACTAGTTGTGATTCTAGGTGAATAGTTAATTGTCAAATCTCAAGTGAAATTGCCCCCAATGATAACTCGATCAAGATAGTATATTCAATGATTTTATTAGTAGATATTAGACCAATAGACACTCCACTAGATCTAACAAGTTGTCCTATGGTATTGTAGATTACCCAAGTTGTGGAAGCTAAGTTCCAAGTGTGACGGTAGGCTCCATCCACATATCCTACAAATATAGGTGCATCTGATGACATATGTCAATATTGTAAACATCATGATGAGCAAGATCCTATACTAATAAAAAACATAAAAGCAAAACAAACCTAAGCTACTTATAATACAATGAGTACAAGTGGATTCTTCCTAGACACAAGGATATAGGCATAATAGCTCTTTAGATAGAGCCCATTTCTATGCCCTAGAATGTTACCCTTGAAATATTTTAGCTCATAATCTCCCTTATTTAACACTCACTTTATGATGTAAGGACCAAGCCACATTGAATTGAATTTACCAGGCCCTAGATCGTCATGTTGTTGGTCGTAGACAAGCACCATGTCTCCCTTAGAGAAGACATGAGGATGGAAAGATTTATCATAATGATGCTTCACATGTTCCTTGTGTGATTTGTTGGCAATATTTGCATCTCTTCTATGCTCATCCAACAGCTCCAAGTATTATAAACATTCTTCTAACTAGGTGATATCTAGTAAGAGATCTATATGTGATCTATAGCTAGCTTCAAAGATGGGATTTCACACTCAATGGGTAACACAACTTCCACACCATGCACAAGCTAGAAAGAAGCCAAAACCTATCATAGTCTTAATGGAGGTTCGATATGCCCATAAATCTAGGTAAATAATTATATGCAAATTGTTCATATTCCTACTCGTTGTCCTTTGAAGCATGGTTTTCAAGGATTTGTTAACTGCCTCTACTTTCCCATTAGCTTGAGGGTAGAATGGTGAGGAGAAATCTTGCTGAAAACCAAGCTTCTCGGTCAACTCTACCATCATCTTGTTTTGGAATTGAATTCCATTATTAGTGGCATAGTGAAATGATCTATGATCTAGTTAAACATGAAGGTGATGGATTTTTTGTTGTTGCATGTAACGGTAGGCATGGGTTCGACCCACTTAGTGAAGTAGTCAAAAGCGAAAATAATGTATTTATGACATTTTTCCGATGCCAGGTTACAAGTTGTGAAATGTATCCCTCATTTTGTGAAGGGACCAATGGTCATAACTGGATAGAACAGAGCAAGATGCATGAGTATTTTCATGGTAAAGGCTTGATAGGGATGTCATTTCTTAAATGCTTCAATACAGTCTTTGAAAATTGAGGGCCATAAGTAACCTGAACACAAAATATTTTGGGTTGTGGCAAGCTTGGATAAATGACCACCATAGCCTCCACCATGGAAATCAATAAGCACTCTTCTGCCTCCTCATGAGTTAGAAAACGTCTAAATATAGTATAGATTCCTTGACGATATAATGAGTCTCTAATTATGTCATAATGTCTTGCTTGGTGACATATTTTACGTCTTTTTTCATGAGAAGATTGAGTAGGGACCCTCTATATTTATAGGTAAATTAAGATGTTTTCATACCAATGGTCCTCCAATATGACGAGGAAAATGTGTTCACCATTTAATAACTCATTTCCCGCTATACACTCATCATCTTGGCTAAGCTATGACATTAACTCAACAAAATCCAATGACTTCTTAGATTTGGTTGACATGAAACCTAGGTCAAACTCTTGAAGATTGATAATCGATTTATTATACTTTCCTACAACAATCTGTCAAGACAAGATATGTTGAAATGCATTGATGTTTGCAATAATAGTCATCTTCTAAGGATAATGTATTGATGAATCCTTTGTACTGCATGCACACTAGCTAGTGCTAGTTTCTCAACATGAGAATACCTTAGCTGAAGACCTTCCAAGTTCTTACTTAGGTAGTAAATGACATGTTCCCGGTGATAATCATCTTCTTAGACAAGGGCCATCCTAACCATTATTTAGATGCTATCATATACAAGATGTAATATTTTCTATAGTCTGGAGGATTCAGTAGTGGGGAATACATTAAATCCTTTTTCAATCTATCGAAATATTTATGAACATTATCATCCAATATAAATGGTACCCCTTTACTAAGAAATCGCATGAAACCCTTTGTGATTTCAACATGCTTAGCAATGAATCATCGTAATAAATCAACCTTCCCTTGAAGGATATGTAACTGATGTAAGTTACGAGGACGAGGCAATTGGACTATTTCCTCAACTTTGAAAGGATCTACCATTATGCCATCCTTTGAGACTATGAAACCCGGTAATCGACCTGAAATGAAATAGAAAATGCACTTATGAGGAATCGGACGAATCCTATAGTAAAAACATCTATCAAATATATCCCTAAGGTGCTTGGGGTGATCCACCCTCTTTTCAGACTTGCTTGTTAGGTCATCTAGATAGGCCTCTACGATTTTCTTGATGTCATGGAAATCATAAGATCACATGGCACATTGAAATGTTGCTTCGACTCATTTTAGGCCAAATGACATCTTCCTATATGCAAAGGTCCCTCAGGGTAATATAAAAGTAGCTTTGTATGGATCTTCATGATGGATTTGAATCTGATTGTACCTGATAAACCCTCCATAAATGAGAAAATCTCATTACTGACATGCTCATCAATGATTTGATCAATGAATGGGGTAGTATAGTTATCCTTAGGACATGCTAGGTTCAGGTCCCAAAAATTAGTGCAAAATCTAATGTTCCACTAATTTGTATCCATGGGTACCATATTGGACACCCACTTGGTAGAGGGACAAGATATATGAAGTTTGCTCGAAGGATTTTCTCCACTTCTTCCTTTATGGAAACAAACTTCCTAGGTTTTACCAACCTTAAATTCTGTTAAATTGGTTTAGCATTAGGATATGTTTTTATCTCATGTTCAATAATAACTAGGTTTATACTTCGCATTTCTTCGTAGGACAAAGAAAAAATGTCTCTATACTGCTTAAATAATGCAGTATTAACTAGTATCTCTTCTAGTGAGAAATATGTTCCAATAAAGACATTTTCAGCAACACCTGTGGTATTATAGATATTCATGGGAATTATTTGTGAGATGTTATCCATGTTCCCTTCTGCATACACTTGTGAGGTAGTGAGAGGGATCCCATACCACTCCATTGATCCTGGTTTGGTAGTTCCATTTTCATCATTCCTTACTTCATTATTAGCAAGTAGAAACGATACACGGTGGTGCATGTCTCCACAGGTAAATTTGAACCCAAAATCCAACGACATATTTGTCTTAATTTCGACAACACTCCGTCTAAAATCCAACAAAGTATTCTTTTTTTAAATGTCGGTAAAAATTCGTCGGATATCCGACAGCAACAATGCCTCGTCGAATAACCTACGCTTTTCTTTTAATCAATACGTCGAATAATTGACGACAATAATGTTGCATATCCGACCAAATTTACTTACCAGAAGGTCGGATAACTGACCAAACGAACGTCATATATCCGACACAGTCATAGTCTATTAACTGAATTAGTCGATGTCATCGTAGTTGATTAACTAACCTGTTCAACATCAAATATCTGACACATGCACAGTCGATTAACTGACCAAGTAAACATCGAATATACGACAAATAAGTAGTCGATTAATCGACACATTTGGACCACATCCCCACGACAAAATCCGACGACATTTGTCGTCGGAGTTATAGAAACATCGTCGGAGCTATTTGAGTTGTCATTTGATATGTGACGGTATTGAGGAATTAAAAAAAAATCCTTGGATGTGCACTTTAAGATTGGTAAATTTATGTCTCCCCTAATTCCTCACCATGACATTATTAAGGTACATTTCACATCTAATCACACAATATGTATCTACAAGAGACATGTCCATAACAAACCTTAACAAGTCATCACTTTTCCTTCCCTACTTCATGCTCCTTCTGAATTCCACCTCCTTGAACTCCCAAATCACATATCTCCTAAACTATCTAGGAAACAATCTTTGTTGAGCATTACCTACACTTGATCCCTTGTCTACTGAGTGCAAGCCTCTTTAAATCATGAAAATACCATCTATTTTTTCATTGTCCTTTGTTTTGATCAACATAGGGATAGAGGCTTCTCTGCTTTCGAGTCACCAAGGTACCTAGCTAAGGTGCTCACTTAGTTCTCTATAACAACCTCGACTTCCTTTAAATAAAATGTATTAGAAACTTTAGAAATTTCTACAAAACTTTCTATACTCTAATTGAACATCCAATACAATTTAAAGGTAAAGAGATGAATTGCCTTTCTTGTTCTTATTGAAGAACACAAACCGTTTTTTATACTATCTACATGATTTAATCAAGATTAACCTATTGCAAAAGAATTGAGAGAGGAAGTTTTCCCTAAAATGCATACAATCTAATGTATGTATGAATTTGTTCCAAAATATATTATCCTCTTATGAAAAGAAAGGTATTTGCTTTCATGGTCACCTTTTGGGTTCCTTCCCTATCAAAATACGCCTACACTTCTTGACAAAATAATCTTGGACATGATAAAAATGAAATGGAATTGTGTATCAATATAGTTAGGTACCAACATTGGATTGGTTCAATTTCATAAAGAATATTTTATTTTGGCTCATTGCTTCAAAAGTATTACAAAAAACCAATGCAAATACCAAATCACAAAGAATATTTTAAATTTGGTTAAATTTGTAAGTTGATGAGATATTTCATTTGAGGTAATTTGTTCCTAGTTAAAAAACACATTCAAGCACAAAGTGAAGTGTAACACATACAACACATACTTGGGAACATATGTCGTAGTCTCCTGACCAACCACGTGGGTGAAAATCCAAGGCAATTCATTATATGGGTCCATCATACAAATGACTGCAATTTGGCAAGGGATAAAAGAACTCGTTAATGGCTATGCAAGATATTATTTTAAGAGGTACAATCTTAAAAGCCCTTAGATTCCAAAAATGTGTCAACTTCAAGAAGTTCCAAAACGTTATTTGGTCATAGAGACAACTTTATCAATCCCTATATAACATGCTTTAATCTTCTTATCGTTTCCTATGATATCCTTGAATACTATTTGTATTCCTTTGTCCAATGCAATTATTTATGTTCTCAAGCCAACACATTTACGATGTCTCCACAAAAAGGCTTAGACTTCTTTATGCTCAACATATTTTTCTCCTGCCATAGCTCTTAAGGATTCTAAAATATGACCAAATCCATGTACCGACCCTCATTATCAATCTCTTGGAGTATGTATGTTTGATACTCAATAATGTTTGGTATGAGGCAAGTTTCAATTTCCATAAAGAGATTCAACATTCTCCACTGCCATTGAACCAAATTTTAAATGATAATGCCACATGTAGGTCCACCATTAGCATCCACATGAGTTCTAGGCATATAGATGGAAGCAAACCATTGGGAAGGGATTCAATGTCTACACCCACAGATTGATGCGAAAGAAGAAATATTGATAATACATATGAAAGGTTAAGTAAGCACCTTTTGCATTGACATGTAGAGAAGAATGCGATGGCCTAAGGTCATGAAATTTGGATAATGACTTCCACATCCACAATAGGATGGGATGAGAAATGCAGGGGCATTGATAGAGAAAAGGTTCAATATATTTCTCAACATTGGATAAATGAATTCCACATCCACAACATGGTGGCCAAAGGAAAGGCTAGGCAACTTTGTCTGCATTCACAAGCATAAATTATGCAGAATCTAGAAGACCAAGGTAATGAGAAAGATGAGGGTTGTTCTTCACATCTACAACAAAAAGGAATGCAAAGGGATGGAACTGATGTGTCATTCAATTTCTTATTGGTTATGAACATGATGAACATAGATATGACTTGGGATAACCTATTCTATATTTAGGAGGGTGTAGTGTGCCTAAGTTCAACTATAATAAATGTGATAAACCACCTAATATTATAGATTCCCAAAGAAAGAATGGCAATGTAGTAAAATGTATGAACACGAGTTATTATTCAAATATTGATACCTCGTTCTCCATCTAGATTACAAAGTCGGTCCACTTTTTTATTTGTAATTTTTTTTTTCAAATGGTGTTGGATGTTGGCCATGTTTCTCCTCCTGTAAAACACATGACACATGGACTAGTTAAACTAATTATTATGCAATCATTTAATTTTTTCTAGGAATTAAAAAAATATATAATTTCACAAATTAAATATACTTACAAAAGTACAAATCAATTCCTGTAGATCTTTATGGCCATCGTGATGCATGGCACGAAGTTTGGCAAGCCTGACCTTGGAGGCCTTGTCCTGAAACATATACCAAATCAATTTAAGTATGCACAAATAAAACATAAAAATCGTTTAATGATTTTGATATAATGTTATGAGAAAATTTAATTACTTGGGTACTCTCCTCTCCATACTTCCTCCATGAATCTGACTTCTAATATGCTTACAAGTTTTTTCCATACGTTAAGACTTACATCAATTGGACTTTGTTTAGCCTTTGCTTGGGCAAGATTTTTTTTATCTTCTTTGTTTGGTTGCACCGAAATTGCTTGAAATTTTGAGACATTTGTTTTCTTGTCTTCTTTATAGACCAACCTGTGCCAAATTTAGTGTCAATGTCATGGATGACTACTTTCTGCAAGTGCATCAGTATCTTTGAGAATGACAAATGTAAATGGTTTTTGAACCGTTGAAGGCATGATTCCTTCAACCCGTCTGCAAAATATTTTCTAGTATGGACAAATTTAGGAATCATGGTAATGTAATCTCTAGTATGGGAAAACTTATCTGGTTTTGGAAATACTATATGTTGTATAGGGTAGGTTTTAGCGGTGATAAATGGTGTAAGAACCCTAAAAACTCATAAAACCCATTTTATAACAAAATAATATTAAATATGCATGCTCTGATCCAACACAATAATCTGATAAAATGTTACATCTTATCAAATCCAGAAACAAACAAGAACAACATGCATAGAAGATCTGACAAAGAAAGTGGATTTAATCAATATTAACAGAAAATATGCTATGAAAATCAAGGAGCCATACCTGGTAAGATGACCTAGCAGCTACCATTACCTTGACAGCTCCAATAGTGCAGCTAAAGGTGAGGGGACGACTCTCCACCCAACCAACCCCCAGCCAAAGGCTGAGGCCCCTGAGCCCCCAACAATTAACCCTATGCCAGTGCTATCTTGCTTTCCTCTTCTCCGGAGCTCCTCTTCCAAGATGGCCAAAGACAAAAAAAGGACCCCTCCCTTCACTTCTTCTCCTCCTTTTATCCCCTCCTCCCAATTTCTTAATTTGTTTTAATGCAATTTGTTTCCATTCTTTTTCTTTCATATTCCTCATTATATTATTTACCCCTTTTATTTATTATTTTACATTAGGGTTGTTACATACTTCCCCCCTTCAGGAAACTTCGTCCCAAAGTTATAATATTCAAGCAATAAAAACAATACTTATTCAATCAATCAATCATGTAAATACTATAGTATATAGGTAGTTAGTACTATTGTGAAGTTTAGAGATTTATATGTGTGACCACCTCATAGAAGTCTCCAAACCACACTAATACAATCAAACGCCCTAAGTTACAGCATGCTCTTAAGTAATTCCCTATGAGTCTAGTATGAAACCATATCAACAATCATGCATCATACATACATAAGCATTAGAAAATTAATTAATATGTAATGACTGTGTGTTTGTTTACTTCCCCTTTCCTTACTCACTCTCTCCGTGAGAATCATACCATCCGATCAACCTCCCTACACCTCCTCTCCAACTCCAGATGGTCCTGCTCGCCATGGCACGGGCCCTCTACTGTAACCTGTCCGCGGATCATACAGTAGGCATCGGAAGTTCCCCAGGAAGTTACCGCAGCATTGCCACCTTCCCAACTTCTGGTAATAATATGGCCTCATTGGTTTCTAACTAGAATTTGGGCCTCATCGGTACTAGCCGGCATCTGGTTCCCGATACCCCGATCCTGATACTCTCGGTACCCCCCAATCCTGATATCAGGATCATTATACCCCAGGCATATCAGAAGGCTAGCCTAAACATCCTCCACAACACCCTCAAGGCACTAGCCCCAGGCATCAGAAGTCCTTCTACATAAACCTCCCTCCCGGTGAGTATGTCTCCAACCGTGGACTCTGGTCACATCAGAAGTTCTCCGGGAAGTATCTATGGCATTGCCACCTTCCCAAATTTTGGTACTAAAGTCAAGCGTTGCTAGCATAGAGCTAATTGTTGGGCTTGTCCCCCATCCCATAATATATTTATAGTAGCCATTCTAATTCGTGGTTATGGGTTCCCATGAAATCATAGAATACTTAGCCTCATCAGGCTATTTGAGAGGATCACTTGGAACAACTGGCACTTTCCATAATGAATAATCATTAGTAACCATTTCTCAATATAATAATATCATAGATCAACCTTGAATCATGTGCTAACAAGAATTTCTAGCCACCAATTCATATTGCATTACATTGCATCATAATCCTATTAGGAACCCATGTCTTTACTTTGTTAGTATATTGTTGTTGGACGCATATGCTTTGTAAGTCGTCCCGTAGTATTTGTTGATCCATAGTTTATATTAACCCATAGTATTGACCCATAGTATTGGACGCATATGCTTTGTAAGTCGTCCCATAGTATTATATGTCCCATGGTTTTGACTCATAGTATTGGTGCCTAGACTTAGCCCATGGTTTGTATTAACACTTAGTATTGACCCATGGTATTGGCGCCTAGACTTAGTATATAAGTGTGTGTTGAGGCCTATGAAAGCACCGTGAAGTTAATTGTATTGAGCTTGCTCAAAGGAGGTTGCCCCCTCGAAGTGGCCCGTGATCAATATAAAAGTGATTCTGAGTTCTATTATTTCTGATATCTTGTGTATTTGCATGAATTAATTATTGCAGGTTCATCACGTCTGGTATCAAAGCACTTTCTTGGGCTCGTTGGGTGGAATTTCTACCAATTTTTTTTTCGCATCTGTTGCAGTATCGGATTTGGGAATAATCCCTATCCGCTTAACTGTGGGAAGTACTTGGGCATAAGCCCTAAAACTCATTGTGAGGAGTACCACCGGAACCCCAAAGTAGCTGGCCCATTGAAAGGACCTACCAGCGAAAAGGGCAACAACCCCTACTTGATTGACTAGTTCCCACCCGTGAGGTAAACCAAGAGCTATCGTTTGTGGCAAAGCGGTTATCAGTTTTACCTGAGCCGTGGAGTGAGGGGTACTGCCCCGATATGCAAGCTGTCAGATAGCATTGGTGGCTGAGTGAAACACCTAAACTGTTAGGAAGCCGTACATACTTGGGGTCCATATCTATTTTCAGTTGAACTGTTGCTGATCACTTCCGCTCCAGATCCAGTCGTTTCAGATCTATTCTAAAAGTCGTTCCAGATCCAGTCATCGTTTCAGATCCAGCCATTTTTTATCCCTTCCGCGTCGTTGCAGATCCATCTATTGCGTATCCCTTCCGCGCTGTTGCAAATCCACCTGTTGCGTATCCCTTCCGCGCCGCTGTTGCCGATCCATTTCTGGAAAAAAAAAAGAAAAGAAAAAAAAAGCTGTTTTTCGGCCATATCTCCCTTGTTTCAACTCTGTTTTCCCTGAAACTTCACTAACATCCCTACAATCCCATTCTGCATATTTCATTCCTGAAGACCCTATCCCAAATTCCACTTCCCAAGACCAGAAATCCCACATTTGTCTATTTTTAGGGTTTGCCATAACTTCTTCAATTTTCATCCGATTGCCTTCAAATTTTACCATAGAGTTCCCGCTTCTGAAATCCCCATTTTTTGCTTCCCTATCCCTAAGAAAGTGTTGAAAACCTAGTCAAACCCCAATTACCCCTCCGAGTTTTTCCCAAATCCAAATTTTCCCTTACTAAATAAGCTTGTGTTCGTATTTTTCTATCCATTCCCCCCCCCCCCAAAAAAAAAAATAAAAAAAAATACTCGTTATGGTTGTCACTCGCACAGGAGCCAACACCATGGAGGAAGCACTTGCAGCCATCCAAACCAAACTCCAAGATCTGGATGAAAAATTTCTCAGCCTCCATCTTCAGCATTCAGCCATGAACAATAACTGACAGCCAAAATCTTTTGCACCCATCGGGTTCTCTTCTTCCAGCAATTTTCGTGGGCCGAAGCTTGATTTTCCTCACTTCAATGGTACTGATCCAACTAGGTCGATATACCGAGTAGAACAATATTTCAGTCTGCATAATACTTTTGATGTCCAGAAAGTTCCACTTGCATCATTTCATTTGGAAAAGGAAGCCCTTCAATGGTACCGTTGGTACATCAAAGCTCATCTCGAGCCAAACTGGACAAATTTTTTCCAACTCCTTTTGTCACGATTTGGTCCTAGTGCTTTTGATGACTTCACAGGAGCACTCACTAAACTTCACCAAATGGGTATAGTGAGAGAGTATCAGACAGAATTTGAGAAACTGGCCAATCACACAGAAGGATTGTCTGATGAATTCTACAGGAGTTGTTTTATCAGTGGTCTCAAGGATGAAATCCGCTCAGAGGTCAAAATGTTCTGTCCCAACACAATGATGGAAGTCCTAGGGTTGGCTAAGTTGGCAGAGGACAAGATCGCAGCTCAACAATGCTCCAAACCCACCTTTGTTCCCTTCAGAAATATGGGTTCCCAACGAACTCCCATCACGCTTGCTCCTCAACCAACTCTTATCAAGCATTTGTCTGAAACAGAGATGCAGGCACGCCGAGAAAAAGGGCTTTGTTATAATGGTGATGAGAAATTCACTCGGGGACATAGATGTGTTCAACAAAAGCTCTATCTCTTGGATGTGGATTCTCCGCCTGCCTTAGAACTTGATGAAGAAGCTCCAGATACAGTAGATGATCAGGTCGACATTCAACACACTCCTGTTGACACCCCATCTCAGGACGACCCACCCGAGATCTCTCTCCGTGCTGTAACCGACGTCACCACCCCACAAACAATGCGAGTCAGGGGATACTTCAAGAAGCTCCCTCTTACCATACTCATTGATTCTGGTAGCACTCATAACTTCATTGATCCTTGGATTGCCAAACAGGATGATCATTTTGTCCATCCTTGCTCCAACTTTGAAGTCATGATTACCAATGGGAGCACCTTACCTTGCAAGGGGAAGTGTCACAATGTGCGTATCTCTATGGAAGATTATAACCTGCACTCTCACATGTTTGCCTTGTCCTTAGGCGGATGTGATGTGGTTTTGGGCGTTCAATGGTTACGCACACTTGGCCCCATCTTATGGGATTTTGCTGAACTTTGGATGCAGTTTTCAGTCAATGGGGCACAACACAAATTTATGGGCTTACAACCAGGGTCTCTTTGCATCATCAGTTCACATCGCCTGGAAAAAATACTTAAGAAGAATTCACATGGTGTCATCGCTCAGCTCCATTCCATTCAGATGCACCCACCAACAGTCTCCACTACTTCCTTGGATAGATATGCAGGTGTCTTTGCTGAACCAATGAGCTTGTTGCCTTCAAGAGACCTTTTCGGTAAGAATTTAGCCACATCTACCTCTCAGCAGGAAATGATGACTATTTTGCATACAGTACAGAAGTGGCAGCCATCCCTATTGGGGAATTATTTCTGCATCAAGATTGATCTCCAAAGTCTGGAAACTTTCCTGGAACAACGGGTCTCCTCCCCAACACACCTGAAATGGGTTATCCAACTCATGGGTTATGACTATGCGACCACTTACCAGAAGGGTAAGGACAATATGGTGGAAGATGCTCCTCCTCGCACATTTGATGACCCAGTCTTTCTTACAACTATTTCTCTGCTTGTTCCAAATTGGTTGCAATCTATTCAACGGGGCTATCTCTTCTATGAACTCCATGCTTCTTCATCAGTAGGGCACTCTGTGCTCCTCAAAACGTATGACCAGGAACAATGTAAATTCTTTTGGCAGGGACTCAAAAGGACAATTCAATGGATGGTGGTTGACTATGATACTTTCCAGGTCAACAAGGGTGAAACGACCCTCCTTTCGGGACTGCTCGAACCCTTACCCGTCCCTCCAAAGATTTGGACAACTATTTCTATGGATTTCCTAGAAGCGCTCCAGTGATATAGTACCACATCTCAAAGGACACCATATGAAGCAGTCTCTAGAAAGGCACCACCAGTTCTTCTTCCATACACCTTCAGCAGCTCCCCAGTTCAAGCAATTGACTCAATTCTTCGAAACCGTGATTATCTTCTTCTCATTCTGCAGGACAATTTTCACATGGCAAGAATTCGACTGAAACAACAAGCCGATCAACACCGTTCTGAGCGCAGTTTTCACATCGTTGATATGGTTCTTCTTCGTCTACATCCTTCCATGCAATCCTCCCTGAAAATCCAAAGGCGCCAATGGCTCGGAATGCAACCCGAGGATGCTACAGGGGACCTACTCCTTCAAATTCTGCATCAATTTCTACATCTAAAGCTTTGAGGACAAAGCTTTTTCTAAGGGAGAGGGGATGTTAGGAAACCATGTCTTTACTTTGTTAGTATATTGTTGTTGGACGCATATGCTTTGCCGGTTGTCCCATAGTATTTGTTGATCCATAGTTTATATTAGCCCATAGTATTGATCCATAGTATTGGACGCATATGCTTTGTAAGTCATCCCATAGTATTATATGTCCCATGGTTTTGACTCATAGTATTGGTGCCTAGACTTAGCCCATGGTTTGTATTGACACTTAGTATTGACCCATGGTATTGGCGCCTAGACTTAGTATATAAGTGTGTGTTGAGGCCTATGAAGGCACCATGAAGTTAATTGTATTGAGCTTGCTCAAAGGAGGTTTCCCCCTCGAAGTGGCCCGTGATCAATATAAAAGTGATTATGAGTTCTATTATTTCTGATATCTTGTGTATTTGCATTAATTAATTATTGCAGGTTCATCACAAAGCCATTGTCACAATAAGTCATGCCAAGTTTAACATCTAATGCATTTAGGTACTCTCTGCTACCATTATAACATAACTGGTCATGATACTTTCACAATTTCACTAAGCATCTCATAAATATGTCATGATAAGTGGTCATATTCCAACATTCGTACTATCAACATGGAGTAACAACTCACATAATCCATCATCATATCAAATATGCATTCTACGGGGAGCAATAAGGGTTAGCATGTATCATGTCATACCAAATATCTCATATAATCTCTTATTCCTCACTGACACATAACAAAGCTGTAAAATACCAACATTAACCACAACATGCTTTCATACCATTTATGTGCCAAATGTCCTTTATCTCTAGATGCGATGATAACCTATAATATCATTTAATGTCTACACGTCATGAAATAACATCAATAAGTATCACGTGCACAACCCATGGCTATAAATCTCATGGCTAGAATTAACAATCATCAAATTTCACTTGAATAATGCATGACCATGAAGGCATCATTCTAAGAAAAACATGTGTAATAATACCATATCGTGCACCACATAACTTACTTTTTAAGATGCCACTATAATTTCCAATTGAGTATCAACAATCAACATATCATGTACTTCATGTCCTATACATCTAGAAACCATAATAAACTGGGTATCAACATGAAATGTTCATACATGAAAACTGGGGGTAACATGAAATATGTATAAATCATGAAATATGTATCAATCATGAAGTGTGTATCATATGTCTTCTAACTCTAGAAATTATAAATTACTAGTTGAGTATCGACATAAAGTAATTTCATAGTAATTTCATAGTTGATAATCACATTCCTATTGGATGACTTCAAATTTCAAATATCACAGATGGGAATACGATTTTAAACTCAAATTATACTTCACACAACTTGTTTAATAATTCCTTTGCCCTTTTTTTTTTTTTTTTTAAATTATTATACTGTAAAGACACTTGGTCCCAATCTCTGTGTTTAAAATCTAAGCATGACCTCAAAAAGCCTTTATTTAATACAAAACATGACTTCAATTTCTGTTGAGTCAATATAAACTTTAGTCTTTGAACCAAGGCTTATTCACTCCAATTAACAAGTTGCAATGGTTGGTCAAACCTCTTAATCAATGAACCATTGAATGATCAAGCAATAAAGGTGAGGCGTTTTTACTACAACATAGCTAAAAGCTGTCCCACACTCTGTAAAAATTTATCAATCTAACACTCTAAATTCTATAGAAAAAAAAAGAACTCCAGAAAACAAGTACCATATTCACAACACTATAAATCCACCCATTCACAAGGTGCAAGTGTTAATCATATACAAACATATCTTAGCAATCCAACCAAGTGTTAATCATATACAAACATATCTTAGCAATCCAACCAAATAATGGAACCCAACGGTGATCCAGTCCACAAATAGTGGAAGCTGGAAATTGAATTTTTGTCTTATAGCTTATCAATTAAATAACCCAATGGCGTTCAATTGATGCAAAAGCAATGGGGCTGTCAACCATGACTCGTTATGTAAAATCGACGGACAATAAAGACAAATGGATTGACAAAGAGAATTAGAAGTTTGGAAAACTATTGCAAGAACGGGTAACTAACAACCATTGATCGCAATGCTGATAAGATAATGGATGGTTGGTTTTTTTAATACAGAAAAATCTATTTCTGAAGGTGAGATATCAAAGATAATGGGAGCTTTACATACCAACAATCAATATAAATCCTTTCAAGTTTTGTGGAGAATAATGTAGTGTTTTGAAAATCACAGCAAGGCCACAGGCCAATTTGGTGGGAAGATATTTCCTGTGTCTGGTGGCTATTCTCGGAAGATGGGGCTGTTGCCCGTCCGGTGGACCACCCAAATATTCTCTCTGTGATGTCACCTCATATTGGGACGTGCTATTGGGAATGAGGGGTGCATGCTATGGGTATGATGGGTATGATATGTGGGATGGAACTTCACCAAAAGTCTCATACTCCACCTCTCGCACTTATAGAAGAGATACCACCCCCTAGTAATTCAACAGACAATATTTAATAGGGCGAATAAAGAAGGTCCTGAAATAAAGTCCTTCCAATTTGGTGTATGATAATCTTTGTTTCTGGAATAGGGAATCTCTTCATTCAACATTGTAACTGTTACAGTTTATAGAAATATACATTGGTGAAACTGGGTGTCAGTCTCATCTTCTGTGCAACAAGCTGTTATGAAATTGAGTCGATATGGAGAAACTGGTCGTCTATGGCTTACTGGGATTGCAACGTGTGAAACATACCTGGGTATTCAAGGATATCATCCTTCTATGGAGAATGATTGGGAAATGAAGCTTCTACCTCTTGTTGCCGAACCAACTTCATGATTGCTTCGTAGGTTCTCCCTTGTTTCTTAAATTTTGGTCGTCGGGTCGAATCCCTCAACCCATAAATAATAAAACATCATTATAAGGTTGGATGAATTCATGCATTAATCAAATCCAGGAAGATTTATTAAAATCCTCGGATTCAAAGCGACTCGACACCACGTGGAACAATAGTGACTGGAACTCATGAGAAATGGTAGAAGTGGCAGGAAGAATGTTATGGTTGGAATCATCATCCATAAAGGAAGAAACGCTCAGTCTGTAATCAATGGCATGCATCAAATAGTAACAGCCCTGGCAACAAGCTGATGAATAAATAAAAACTCCTCTATGTTCAAAAGACATCCTGCATTTGGGCACACCTGGCAGTTGAGAGATGACACTTAGGCATGAACCGTCTGGAGGCAATCAACATTCAATAGATGAAACCCTAGCCGTTGTGAATGAAGTAAAGCCGGTCAGAATGAAGCCAGACGATGGCAGAGTGGTATGATAGGAAAGAGAAACCCATTGCTTTTGATTAAATGATGCATATAAGGCATGAAGGTATATTTGTTTCCCAATTATTATTATTTTATGGCAATTTTGGGACACCCAATAACTGGTCGTTAAAAAGAATGTTATGCATTCCCAACCCGACTTCACATGCAGCTTAAGGTATACAGAGAATCCACGTATGCATAGTTGTATGTGACAGACATATATACAGGTCATGAGGAAGAGGGCATGTAGAGCCTCACAAATTAGGGTTCACACTACCACTTTCCTAGCTTGAAAGGTTTGGTATGTCTCCATTTTACAGGAAGAATTGTTGTTGATGATTTGGGAGTCCATCTAGTTATTTCAGAACATGTAATTCAGATAATGTATAATGTGATCATAATTTTCAGATATAAATTATATTAAACAAACTTTAAGATTCTCTTCTGGCTGCTGCAAAATTTCCATACACTCCAAAAAAAAAACATGCATGAGGGGTCTTTCTCTACAAGGAGTCCCCCACTTTTCCCAGCAAATATATTAAGGCAAGTCGATCTTTACACACATCACCCTATCAGTTCTTCAGCAAATGTGATAAGCGATAAAAGCAAATAGCTCTCGATCCTTGGAATCAAAGCACATGTGTAAAATGCAACAAACTTCTCATAGAAGCTATTCAATAAAAAAAACTACATTAGACCTCTCACAGCGGCCGCTTCTTTTATCAATAAAAAAACTTCATGGAGTGCGGCCATTTTTATCAACAAATTTCCTTTTTAATGCTAGTACAATAGTAGTAATAATGGAGCTCTTAGTTCCTATTGAAATCACATCTATATAGATCAAATCGTAAGTTCACTTCAAATAGAAGCAAATCCATATAAAAATGGAGTTATGGCTCAATGGATAGATCATTTTCATTTTATTTATTTTTTAAACAGAAGGCGAAAATTATGAAATATAAAAAATAAAGACTGAACATCTGTTCCAATGGAACGCTTCAAAAGAGTGCAAGATACACCTATATCTGGAGTTGGTTCTCCCTACGTAAGCCACTCTTCCTTTCACTCTGCAAATTGTATCACTAAAAGGAAAATATATGAAATCTACACATGTCGTCTTTGATTCATTAATAAATAATTATTAGAGGTGATATGGACTATTCGTGACAACGTTTTGAGTGTGAGTGGTGTGGGCGCTGCTCCTCGTAAGCGGTTGGCAGAGATGTTGTAACGTAATGTCCGCATGATAGCAGCACTTCACGGAGCGTTTGCAGAATTTGCAGGAGGAAGACGTTATGTTTTGTTTTGTTTGGTTTTTTTTTAATGATCATTTCAAAGAAATCGGCACACCCTATATGTGTCCACAGTTAATTCAAAAATCCAGGGAGAGATTTAATAATCTAGAAAAGGAGGCTATCAAGCTCTTTAAAATATTTGCAATAATATGCTTAAGAGTCCTACCATAAACATATATGGTACATACAGGAAAGAGTTGAAAATATAAGCTATTCTATTAAGTGCACAAATACATTTTAAGACTAGTAATATGGAGCGATTACTTGCAGTGAAAACTGTAAACAAGTACAGGGAATAGAAAAACGAACTTGTAATGGAAGGCCCAACTTTTCTAGGAGACAAAAAAATGTTGTGGTGTAAATTACGCAGCCAAGAGACGTTACTCTAGGTAGCCGCTTGATGGGAAGATGAGAAATCGAGGGAGAGTGCAAAATCCTTCTTTTGGTGGACAATATTTAGCTAGACAATATTTAGCTAGCCATGTATTTCTTGGTGATAAGATGGATATTTGAGCGGATGTTGTAGTGGGTCTCTCTTTCAACAACTTCTCCTGAAAAAATAAAAACCTCTCACCTGGGGCTGCTCTCCTTCAGGAGATTGATGATTACTGCGAATTTCAACGGCATAATAGACAAATATTTGAGAGCCAAGTTGTGAAGAAGTCATATCGCTTGATTAAATGACTATTTGAGGAAATGCATTCATGTCACTGTGTAGCTTTGAATTCATTTTGCTGTGTATTTTTTTGTGTGTGTATTAGATCTCTAGATCATTAAGAAAATAGTCCTCTGGTATCTCACATCGTGGAAGGGATTATCCCATGAGGATTATTATCACTAAATTTTAATTGAATTGCTGTGACAGAATGATAGAGTGCATGCGAGCTTTTCCCTTGCATAAACTTGATATGGGATTTTAGAAACCAGACTTGAACAAACTATAACAAGGTCTATTTTGCACCAAGCCATCAAGCCACCACAGTTCGGGATCTAAGCCACTATTTTAGATTTTATCATAAAAGAACTGTTTAACTATTATATGGTCTGTTATTGAAATTCATTGACGACAGATTAATTCTTAGCAATAGAACTCTGTATAAGTCTATCAGTTCTAGATCTACAACCGAGGAAACAATTGATGTGCACAGATCCATTTACGCTGGTTTGAATCTTCAACTTGTCATCTGGACTAGGATTGGGAGGTTACTGTAGCGCTGTAGTTGATAAAAATTTTACTGTGAAATTTAATCTTTTATTAATATTTTACCCTCTTCTAAATGGAATACTAACGATATATTCCTAGCCAATGGGAGACACTGAGCTTATCCTAAGAATATTATCTTTTGAGGTGCAGGTCCCTGAATAGGGGTTTTGGCCAGCCATTGATGTATTACAATTTGCAGGTATAGAACCCGGTATTGCAGTACCTCTATTTCTCTGGCTGTTGATCCTGCTTCTTGGCTAGGATTTTGGGAAAAGTTACAATATACTATAGAGATGACAAGGATCAACCTCCATCAGTTTGCAAGGATCAGTTTGCACCTCGAATGCAAGCCGAGTGCCTGACCATTGATGAATCTTTGGGCCACTCTATACAATTTAGTTAAAGAGAATAAAGATTTCTTAGGGTTTACTTGGATGTTCACTTCTATGATATGAATGACGAAGCAGCCAGCTTTGGTTGGAATTGATTTCATATAGCTAGGGGCAGTTTATTGGGATGAAATTTCCTTCTTGTTGTTTTGAAGAACAAATATTTCGGTTGGTGAACCTAGAAGTGGTTATTTAATGGTGAAACCATTTTGTGCTTGAGATGAGCACTTGCACATGTGAAGGATTTGATGGGTTGAATGATCTTGTGATCATAAGAGTGTGGTCTCACTTATGATAGGTACTGAAGCTACTTCATTGATGGAAGGTATAAATACCTCATTGAGATCCTCTTTGTTTCGAGAATAATTTAATATTCCCTACTAAATAGTGCCAACCATGTGAAGGTGGAAGCTCTTATGGACCCTCCCCCCCTCACATCACTCTAAATTCCCCATACCCAATGCTTGTACTTGAAAAATAGTTTTATGTGCAAACATATGGATTTCATCATGAAGAAACATTTACCATTCATTCATTAAAATATAATATTCATTAATCCACTCATTCATTGAGTAGGAAAAACATTATCCATGACATTATATTATCAAAAATAAGTATGCATAGTGTTTCTTCAGTCACTTCTTTCTAGGTTTTTTTCTTTTGACAAAATCAGCAAGCAAATCATCTTCTGCAACTTGTTGTGCAATTCTTGTGGCATCTACAACCTGTCGTGTTGTCTTCTTAGTAGAGTACTCGCGACGTGGATGTTGTTGAAAGGGGTCTGGATTTGGTGCAATAATGTAAAAATGTTATATGATATCTTTTGTTATTATAATGACAAGTATTTCATTAAAAAAAACATTACAGAGGTGTTTTTTACCTGATGTGGCCACATCATGTACTTCATATTCCTGTCTAGGCTCATCTTGTATAGTGTGACCCTTTACATGCTCTGCAGTTGAAACATGGAAAATTAAAATTAATATTCACCATTTGCAATGCAATATTTTGAATTGTAGCATATGAATACATTCATCACCAGGATTCGAAGCATGATCTTCAATGGGTTGTTTACCATCCTCGACATTAAGTGGATCGTTGATTTCCTGCTCAAAACAGAGTCAATATTTTATGGCAAATATTTATAACGAATAGATTGCACAATTAATTAATCTTAATTAAACTTCATTGATTTTATATACTTGTTTGCAAGATGGATCATTGGAAGACTGTGTTTTCCCAAACAATATTTTTCGACATTCAACAACAGCTCCAAAGTCATGCTAGAATCCAAGCTTCAAGTCTTCCTCTGTGGGAACTTCCTTGAATCGATCGGCTTGCATATTTGCATAATATCATGAATTTACCTTTTACAATGCAATAAAATGAAAATAATTTGCAATTTATTATTTGGATGCAATATTGGTTTTTTTATACTTACAATTCGTGCCGCCAAATACGAATAACCATCAGGCCCAAGCTTGTGATGTCTAGTTTTTCTTGTCTTGCCTTTGTGGCCTTTGATGTGTCTAACAACCTATGAAAATGTTGAAATACATTAGATGTTTCAAATTTGATCTAAAAATTAATAATAATAAGGTTTATAATTACATTGTGGAAAGTATGCGGCATACCTTCCTATGCCCGGTGGTAGCTTTCCTTCTTTTCTCGAAGCCCTCTCCTTTCCATATTCCACTAGGGATTTCCACTCTCTTTCTGGAATCATTGGAGGGTGCTCATACCTAGGTTTCCTTTCTAGATGAACCCTATATTGGTCCCTCACAATATTCATATGTTGGCCAGCCTTCTTTAGGACCTCAGCTCGATTAAAGGTCTCGTTGCCGAACAGGCCAACCAAGCGATTAGTGAGCTCATCTTTTAAATTTTTACTTTGTTTATCCCACCTTGTGCGGATGGTGGTCCCAAATATCTCCAATGACAAATCATCTCAATGTTTATAAAAAACATCATTTCCTGCAAGACAATCATGTCATCATTAGTTGAAAAACAATGTTTTATGAGTATATTACAATCAAATTATAAGCAATAACTTAAAGAATGTATAAATACCTAGGATCTTCTCTATATTTATGGGAATGAGCTCTTCATGCACCCAAAATGTGGACTGTAGTGTACCCGTGCTAGTGACATGGGAAGATCCAGGAAATGCTACTAATTGAGCAATATCAATATTAGTCTCTGCATTGACCCCTTCTTTTGTACGATCTGGCATGCATCGGACACTAGCGGGTGCACCCACATCTATCCTCGGGGGTGTTGTGAAATGTGTTGTCGACTGTTTAGTCGACTACAATGGCACATGAGATGCAAGTAGAGTCATTTTCTCATGTGACGAATCTCCATGAGCATCACTAGTACCAACACCTCCTTGACCACTAGTGTGTGGGCACAAAAAATCCTGTAAATACAAAAAATATTTTAGTTCGCGATCATATACAAGTAAAAATTATAAAATCCTAAATGAATTTATCTTCTAATTCAAGATCCCACAACTTACTTTCAAGGCCTGAGATCTCTTTACCAAAACATCAACCTTTTCTCTAATCTCACTTTTATGCGACTGAATGAATAGAAGACGAAGGATATCCTCATGATGTTTTTAAGTTTTTCTCTATCATCTTAATTGGGTATAGTGAATATCCGATGTCAACATCGCGCATGAGCTTAGCCACATCAATATCTATTGATTTCTCTGATGCTGGATCAAAGGCCGAATCAGTAGCTTGTCACAAAAATATATAAAACTTTACTGACATGAAAGCAATAGACTGAGGAAAAAAACATATTGCTCATGTTAGATTTCTAAAACTACAATTAGGTATACATGATGCCTTAAGGCTGGTGTCATCTGATCCACAGCTGGCGACTTGCCCCGATCATCACCCTACAACAAAAATGTAGAAAGCATTATCATAATGAAACCAATATACACAAGAAAAAGACATAACAAAAAAAAGATATTGCTCATATTATATTTGTACAACACAATGAGGTATACCAGCTGCCTCGACGATCATGTACTCATATGATCAACAGTTGGGGACTTGCTTAATTGTAGAACTTATTTGTGTACTGTTTATAAACCCTGCAATATTCCCTGTAGCTTTTGGCCTTCCGTCAATGTACATTATTGCTCCTTTATTTTGATCCTTGTCTTTCAGCTATAAATAATTTGCAGACAATCCATATATGCGCATACTGCGCATACTTCGTGTATATTGGACCAATCACATCCAATATTTTTAGTTGTAACAGGTTCCAACATACTCCATCAATCCAATACATCTTCCATAACCGACCTTTATGCCATCCATGCAAAAAAACCCCAAACCATGTAATGGTGATGGTGCAATCCGATATATCTTCTCGTTCACACAAAAATATGTGTTTAGCTGAGGAAGATCCTTGGGTACCCATTGTCTCACTAGATTTTTGTACCTCAAGGGAACCTCGATGTCGCCTATGGTTTCATCATCATAAGAACATGACACCCCTTAAGTGAGAAAAATTTGCATGCGTTTATGGAATTTTCTTCTGATCTGTTGACATCTAGTTGATATAATCTTGTAGACCTACTGGATGTCTCACTTTCCTCTAGTCTTCCTAAACTCCCCTCGCTCTAGGAAGACATATTTGAAAAATACTTGTTTGGTTCTATGTGCACCATGGGAAAAAAGTTTCTCCAATAAACAAACCACTTAAAGCACTTAGGCACATTGACATACTCTTATAATAAAAGCATTATCACTACTATATACAAGGATATTGTACATAATTTTTAGGCTAGTTTAGGGTTCTCATGAAAAACAAATATGAAACCTATAGCATTGGAAACCCTCAAACATAACAGTATTAAAATGAATAATTTGATTTATCATGCGAAAATTTATTGGTAAAATTTCAGTCTATAAATCTAAGTATGACTAATCCATAGCGAGAAAACAGTTAGGGCATGTAGTTGTGCATGAAGTCCTCCAATCCCTATGTGGTCTTTGTTACACTAGAACATAGTAAATTTTACATCCCATTGAATAATAGGCTCACTTCAAGAGATTTTTTGGCCAAGCTAGGCCCATACTAGTGGAATTTCTTCTCCTATTGAAGAGTAAAGAGCCACATATGAAGTTATTTTAATTAATCATATCTTGCAAATATGGAGTAAATATTCTTTGTATCTGCAAATATAATTGTGGACTGCAGTTTTAACTTAACAATTTTGACAAGGAACTTTTAGAGGAAGCAATAAATACTTGAATTTTAAAGTATCCCTGAATAACTAGAAAACTATGACCTTAACACAGTTCCTAAATAGAGATAAAAATATTCCAAACACTATGCCAAACTCTTCTAATATAACCATTCATTGAATGGTGTGGTAGTTGGAAATGGCATGGAGCATTGAAACAAGAATACCAACAAGGTGTTGATGTATATGTAACTTCGGAATGTATTTCATATATATATATATATATATATATATATATTTATTGCACTCCTATAGAGATGTATTATTCCTCTATACAGAAGTGTCATCATTTGTATTGACAAGTGTCGCAAGTGTGTTAACTTGCCGATGGGTTATTAGACCACCTTGTAAGGGGTTAGCCCGGATTAATGTAATATGAGGTTATTGTGCTAAGCTAGACAAGTCGGCCCCATAAGTTTATTGGGCAGTCAGGACAAGTATAAATAGAGATCTCCCGATTTCTATTTGGATCACTTCAGAACTCACACTTCCATCACTCGGAAAGTGGCGCACATGTGAGGAGGAGGATCAGCTGCTGGGAGGATTCTATCTCTGTGTAATTTGGTTGTACTTTGGTTGTATCATTGCTCTATCTATCTCTGAGGAAGTTGTGGAGGTTTTCACCTTAGGGTTTTCCCCATGGAAACTCTGTGTGTCTATTGTCTCTTATGTTTGCATATTGTGATGATTGACATGCTTGATATGATTGATATGCATTGATATACTGTACATGTTATTCTCTCAGTAAAGATCCTAGAGTATATTGAATTAATGCTCAAAAATTAACATGGTATCAGAGCTAACCTAAGAAGAAGACATTGTGCAGTGACGGAAACCAGGGTTTCTTGTTTATTGGGTTTCTCTCCATAGATTTTGGAAAAGTAATATGATAGACTGACTCTCCTTAGAAAGGTGAATCTATCTGTCCAATCAGAATTCAGTTCTGAGCACTTTAAGTTTTGGCCCTAAAAATAGGAATTTCTGAAATCTGAAGACACAGCTGGAAGCTCCTTGGAAAAATCGAAGTTTAAAGCTTTGTATCGAGTTTTTTGGCTGTATAAATCTCTAGGAAACACAAACCCTAATTCAGGGTGCTCCTTAGTGAATCCGGAAAGACCAAAAGGCACTTCTGAAGGGTGAAACTTTGTAGAAATCAAATTCTGAGTATACCAGGATGATCAGCTCATCAAGGCACATGTTTCTATCCTTTCAGAAAGTTGAAATTCACATTTTGAATTTTTAGGGTTTCTCTGACAAACCCTAATCCGGGACCAGATCTAGTTTTTCAGCAAATCAAATGGTAAGACCTAAATCTTTTCTATTTCCATTTGAAGTACTCTTTAAAGATGTCTCACCACACCAATCTTGAGGGCAAGCTTGAAGGGGATGATAACTTCTAAGCCTGGAAGTATAGGATTGGGTTAATACCGGAAGGGAATGAGTTGGACTCATATATAAAAGAAGAGATCCCTATCCCAGAGGATGAAGAGGCTAATATATTGCATAAGAAGAACTTGGTCAAGGCAAAGACAATCATTGTTGATTCTATCAAAGACCATCTCATACCACATGTGTCATCTCTGAAGAAACCCAACGAGATGTTTGATTCTTTGACCAAGCTATTTGAAGGGAAGAACATAAATCGTAAGATGACTCTACGGAACCAATTGAAAGGGGTCAAGCTGTTTAATGGAGAGACCATTCAATCTTATTTCTCCAAGGTCTCTCAGATCAAGGAACAACTTGAAGCTGTCGATGAAGTAGTAGATAATGGTGAAGTGGTTATGACTACTCTAAATGGCCTACCTAGGTCATGGGAGTCTTTTATTCAAGGAATCTGTGCAAGAAAGAAATTAATCTCTTTCAGTAGATTATGGGAGGAATGCTCTCAAGAAAAAGCAAGGCTTGTGGCACGAGAAGAAAAGATGGGGAATGAAGATCAAGCTCTCATAGCTCACACCAAGAAAGGGAAGTCCAAGAGAGAGCCATCCCACTTCAGAAAAACTTCACACCACCATTATCATAAGGATAAGAAAGATCTCAGATGCTTCAATTGCAATGAGAAGGGACACTTCTCTTTAGATTGTCCCAAGAAGAAGAAAGACAACAACAACAACTTCAACAAGAAGAAGAACAACAACAAAAGAAGATATCATGCTCATGCTATTGAGGATGATGAAACTCCAAAGAAGAAGGCTAGAGTAGAAAGTGATGATGATGAATCATCAAGCGAAGAAGAGTATGTTCTAATCTCTACTCTCACAGGTACTACTTCTCATGGTTGTAATGATTGGCTTATTGATAGTGGGGCTTCCAAACACATGACTAGGTTTAAAGAATCTTTTGTAAATCTATTTGAACATGAATCACCCCATAAAGTGAAACTTGGGGATGACTATCAATACCCTATCAAAGGAAGTGGTGAATCCTCCTACAACCTAGATTCTGGAAAGTCTTTGAAGATGAAAGAGGTTCTTTATGTACCTGGGCTCAAGAAGAACCTACTCTCCATATCCGCATTGGATGCAAAAGGTATGAGGGTTGCATTTGTGGATGGCCAAGTTCTAATGTGGCCAAAAGGTAAAACTATTGATGATGCAGTAGTGATTGGAGAGCAAGAGGGAGGATTGTATAAATTGAAAGGACAACCTGAACATGCAATGGTGCATGATTCCATGGAGCCAATTGAACTTTGGCATAGAAGACTTGCACATATGCACTATAGGGCATTGCCAATTGCAAGTAAAGCTGTAGAAGGTCTTCCTGAAATCAAGCCCAAGCATGAAGGTGTTTGCAAAGGATTTGCAAAAGGAAAGAACATAAAGAAGGCATTTCCAAGCAGTGAAAGCAAGGCAAAAGGTATCTTGGAAATTATCCACTCCAATGTATGCAGTCTGATGTCATCCAGTTCGCTGAGTGGATATGTTTACTATGTCTCTTTCATTGATGACTTCTCCAAGAAGACTTGGGTTTACTTCTTGAAGAACAAAGATGAAGTGTTTGATAAGTTCAAGGAATTCAAAAACTTGATGGAAAACCAAACTGATAAGAAGATCAAAACATTGAGATCTGATAATGGTGGAGAATTCACTTCAGGTGACTTCAAGAAGTTATGCAGTGATTCAGGGATTAAGAGGGAGTTGACTGCTCCTTACAATCCACAACAGAATGGAGTTGCAGAAAGAAAGAATCGAACAATCATGGAAGCAACAAGGGAAATGCTGGATGACCAGGATCTACGTATGCATCTATGGGCAGAAGCAGCTAGGACATATGTATATGTGCAGAACAGAACACCCCACAAGATATTGGACAACAAGACACCAGAAGAGGTCTTCTCTGGTAAGAAACCTGAAGTCAACCATCTCAGAATATTTGGTTGTCCAATATACACTCATGTCCCAAAGGAGAAGAGGACCAAGCCATATCATTTAGTAAAGAAGGGTATCTTTGTGGGTTACAATGAAAGCTCGAAGGCTTATAGAATATACTTTTCATGGTTCAAGAAGATTGATGTCAGCAGGGATGTGACATTTGATGAAAAATCAGCATTCATCAAATCAAGGAAGACACTTGTTGAATATTACGAAGAACCTAAGGAAACTAGATTTAAAAACACTACTATGACTGAAGCAATTCCAGATGCAGATCGTGAAATTGAAGATCCGCAAGAACCTGTAGATCCACCCCGTGAGAATAACTCTCACAAAAGGAAACCTACATGGGCTAGAGAACTCATTCAAGATGCAGAAAGATATGGCATTCTAGAAGAAGAACACAGAGCAAAGAAGAGAACTAGATCTCATACCAACTATGTTGCTTTACTCTGTGATATCATGAACAAAGAACCTTCCAATTATGAAGAAGCAGTGGAAAAGAAAGAATGGAAGGATGCCATGGTCGAAGAATACCAATCAATAATGAAGAATGATGTTTGAAATGTTCCAAATGGATCTACAAGATCAAGCATGCTACAGATGGCAGGATAGAGAAATACAAGGAAAGATTCGTAGCTCGTGGCTTCTCTCAGAAAGAGGGAATAGATTATGAAATTTTTTTTGCTCCTGTAGCCAGGTACACTTCCATCAGATCAGTACTTGCTCTGGCTGCAATGATGAAATGGAATATACACCAGATGGATGTCAAGACTGCTTTCTTGAATGGTGTAGTTGAAGAAGAAGTGTATGTGGAGTAGCCACTTGGTTTTGAGACACATGACAGGAATTCATATGTGTGCATATTGAAGAAAGCCTTGTATGGTTTGAAGCAAGCTCCCAGGACTTGGTATGGTAGGATGGACAACTTTCTATCCAGTTTGGGCTTTACCAAGAGTAAAGAGGATTCCAACCTTTACTACAAGGTTGAGGAAGGCAATCCTGTGATACTACTCCTGTATGTGGATGACCTGTTTGTTATAGGTAATGATAGTTTGATTGCTGATACCAAGAGGAAGCTTGCTTCCGAGTTCAAGATGAAGGACTTGGGGATGATGCACTATTCTCTAGGCATGGAGGTGTGGCAGAGTGCAGATGGGATCTTCCTTGGACAAGGGAAGTGTGTAGTAGAGATCCTGAAGAGGTTCGGGATGATGGACTGCAAGGCCATGGCCACACCTATGGCATCAAACCTGAAGCTTTTGTATGATGCTTCATCTAAGCCGATTGATGTCACTATGTATCGTCAAATGATTGGATCCCTGATGTACTTGACAAACACGAGACCAGATATTTGCTTTGCGGTGAACACATTGACCCAGTTCCTGACGGATCCGAGGAGTGTTCACCTGGTTGCTGTAAAGCATATTCTGAGGTACCTGAAGGGTACAGTTGATTATGGGCTCAAATATGATGCGAATCAAAAGTTTAACCTACACGATTATGTTGATTCAGATTGGGCAGGAAGTGCTGCAGATAGGAAGAGCACATCTGGGTGCTGCTTCAGTATGGGATCAGGTGTGATCTCTTGGTTTAGCAGGAAGCAGTCCTGTGTAGCACTGAGTACAGTCGTAGCAAAGTATGTTGCAGCTTGTTCAGCTAGTTGTGAGGCAGTATGGATTCGGAAGCTACTATCTGAGTTATTTGATCTCCCGCTGGAGGCTACTGGTATCTTTTGTGACAACTAGAGTTGTGTGAAGCTATCTGAGAACCCGGTGTTCCACGACAGGTCGAAACACATAGAGATCAAATATCACTATATCAGAGATATGGTGCAAAGAGGAGCAGTGAAGCTCCTGGATGTTACGACAGATGAGCATGTTACAGATGTGCCGATGAAGCCACTAGCCAGAGTGAAGTTCGAGTATTTCAGAGAGAGGCTTGGTGTTCTTCAAATTGATGACACTTAGAGGAATAAGTGATGGACACATTTGTAGGAGCCATTCCAAGCATGGTGAGAGGAGGATCCTTCCATGGCTGTGGATGTAAGCGCTAGATGATGAGCATCAGTATGATATTCTAGTTTCTGCTCTGTATGATCAGTTGGATCATTTATGTATGTATGCATCATGTTGGATGCTGGATATGATCAGTTGGATCATTTATGTATGTATGCATCATGTTGGATGCTAGATATGATCAGTTGGATCACTTGTATGTATTTTGTATATGCATCATGTTGGATGCTGGATATGATCAGTTGGATCACTTGTATGTATTTTGTATATGCATCATGTTGGATGCTTGGACCATGTATCTGTATATGTATCTCGTGGATATGTTGTATGATCAGGTAGATCATGTATGTTGATATGTATCAGGTAGATACATTGTGTGATCAAGTGGATCATGTATCTATGTATGTATCAGGTGGATCATGTATGATGATATGTATAAGGTAGATACTTGGTATGCATCAGGTAGATGCATTGTATGATCAGGATGATCATGGATGACGAGCTTCAAGATGTTGCTCCATATGACATGCACCAGGATGATGCAGTGTTGATGATCAGGATGATCATGTACATCAGGATGATGTATGGTGAGTATCAGGTTGATACTCTGTGGCTGTGGATAGGTTGTGTAGATGAGCATGTAAGTAGACCTGGGAGATCTGGACAGGATGAAAAAGGCCTCAGATGCTCTTTCGAGGAATTGTTCTAGGAGGACTTGTAAGACTTGGGAGATCCGATAGGTTGGGCTGTGTGCCCGTAATAAGTCCTGGGATGCTCTTTCGAGGGTTTGTCCTGTGACCACATGTAAGACCTGGGAGATCCGATAGGTTGGGCTGTGTGCCCGTAATAAGTCCTGGGATGCTCTTTCGAGGGTTTGTGGTGGTGACTACATGTAAGAACTGGGAGATCCGATAGGTTGGGGTGTGTGCCCGTAATAAGTCCTGGGATGCTCTTTCAAGGGTTTGTAGTGGATATCACATGTAAGACTTGGGCGATGCGATAGGTTGGGCTGTGTGCCCGTAATAAGTCCTGGGATGCTCTTTCGAGGGTTTGTAGTGGAGATCACATGTAAGACCTGGGAGATCCGATAGGTTGGGATGTGTGCCCGTAATAAGTCCTGGGATGCTCTTTCGAGGGTTTGTAGCGGAGATCACATGTAAGACCTGGGAGATCCGATAGGTTGGGCTATGTGCCCATAATAAGTCATGGGATGCTCTTTCGAGGGTTTGTGATGAGGGTCACATATAAGACTCAGGAGATCCGATAGGTTGGATTGCGTGCCCGTAATAAGTCCTGGGATGCTCTTGCAAGGGTTTGTGATGCACGTAATAAGTCTTGAGAATTCCACAGTATGGCCAGTGATGATGAAGACTTGCAGGTGGTGGGCCTAGATCCAGTATGAAAAAGGACTGGCTCTGTAGAACTTCCTATGACGAGTAGATTCAGAGATTGATTGAGATAGAAGCAATAGTGAGGATGACGATGATTCATGGACGATGCATCAGTGTCGATGATCCAGAGAAGAAGACTTGTGCTAGCAGATATGTGTCGAGAAATACCTTCCTAGTTAAGAGGGAGTGTTGATGTATATGTAACTTCGGAATGTATTTCATATATATATATTTATTTTACTCCTATAGAGATGTATTATTCCTCTATATGAAAGTGTCGTCATTTGTATTGACAAGTGTCGCAAGTGTGTTAACTTGCCAATGGGTTATTAGAACACCTTGTAAGGGGTCATCCTAGATTAATGTAACATAAGGTTATTGTGCTAAGCTAGACAAGTCGGCCCCATAAGTTTATTGGGCAGTCAGGACAAGTATAAATAGAGATCTCCCGATCTCTATTTAGATCACTTCAGAACTCACACTTCCATCACTCGAAAAGTGGCACACATGTGAGGAGGAGGATCAGCTGCTGGGAGGAGTCTATCTTTGTGTACTTTGGTTGTATCATTGCTCTATCTATCTCTGATGAAGTTGTGGGGTTTTTCACCTTAGGGTTTTACCCATGGAAACTCTATGTGTCTTGTCTCTTATGTTTGCATCTTGTGATGATTGATATGCTTGATATGCTTGATATGCATTGATATACTGTTCATGTTATTCTCTCAGTGAAGATCCTAGAGTATATTGAATTAATGCTCAAAAATTAACACAAGGCATCATAATCTCTACCAATACTAGAATTCTACAAATTCAAATTTCAAAGCAAGAGAGAAGTTACGAAACATGATTCTCATACCATTAATATGCTCAAATTGGTATCCAAGGATGATGATGAATCTTTTTACTATTCATAGAGAAGCAAGTACATTAATTTGAGAAATATTAGATTGACTTCACAATGCCCAAAATATCTAAGGGGATATGAAGATCAAGCCTCAAGGATCCTGTACACTCATACCACTAGAAGAAAATCTCTAAGAAAGCAACATGAGGGACTTCAACTAGATCCAACACTTAATTATAGCTAAAATACTCAAGTTTATAAGTGAGATAGGATACAAGAAGCAAGTGATAACTCAAGGAACTTGTGGCTTTCTTTTTGGAGCTCCACCTCCTTAAAGAATTAAGACTTAGTCATATTTTTTACTTCACTAAACAAAACCCCTGAGCCAAAATTAACTTCCATGCGAGGTTAATTTGACCACTTTCAAAATTAGAACACAAGTTCATCAAAATACACCCCCATATGCGTAGGGTTAGTGAACTTATCCATACCCACGCATTCATGCACAAATATGGTCAGAATTAACATCTGATTTCCCCAAAAATCGGAAATCAATAACACCAAAAGATCCATTAAAAAAACTCACACTATATAATGTGCCCAATCAGAAAAACTTATTGTTGAAAAAACCATATCTCATCACCCAAATCATGCTTTAGAGAAGCGCTCAAGTATGTTAGAGATAGAAGATATTGGCTTCCATAAAAGCATGCCAACAAAACCTTGTTATATAACTTTTCTCATAAGGTGAAAAGAAGATATAAAATTTGTTTCAAAACATTCCTAGTTAAACACCCAAACTTAAATGAATTGAAGTGCCATTATACTTGAAATAGGTGAAAGAACCATGTTACATATTCATGTGTAATGAAAGAACCATTTAACATAATAAATAACAATTGACTGGCTGGAAGATGAATAAGAATGGTTTCCCAAATTCTCCTTCCTCTTGTCGAATGTGTGGTGTGAGTGTGCATGTGTGTGAATAAAAAATTATAAGTAATGAACCTAATAATACTTCCATGGAGCCTTGCTGCCAAGGTATCATGTTATTAATCATCTTGATTGCTAACTCCTTTCCCGATTTCCAAAATATAAGTATCAGGTAGTAGGGTTCCAGTTGAAAGTGCACTATGATGCTTTCTAATGGGATTGAAAGGATTCAACCTTTATACCATGTGATTGGAACACTACCCAAAACATAGTAAATGACATAGAGTGAGCAACAACCTTATCCTTAAGCACGCATTATTGTGGAGTGATATTCTATGGAATCATATATGCACACTTCAAGTTGTCAATGTATTCATCGAGAGAATTTGAGGCTTCTCTTTATATTGGTTGAGATATTTAGCCTTCAACCTTAATGAGTTGGTTGGATTTCTCATCATGTTAATAAAATATTCATGGTTGATCATATTTAAACTAGTAATAAACCTTTATTTTAAGGTTTGGCTTGTAAGAACGCACATAAATGTGCATTGATCACTACTTTCCAATTCGTCAAATCCCAATTCACCCACCACCTTTGAAGCATTTCCTTAGATTTTAATCAATCCACTCGATTTACCATCAATGATCAAATTTGAAGAGTTGCTCCTAATTTCAATTTCCACTATGATTTAAAGCATTGTCTTGGCTTTGAATCAAGCCACCTTGCTTATCATCAATGATCAAATTTCAAAGGTGTTGTGGCCACAACAGATCCCGTGCTTTAGCTGAAAATGGGAACCCCAGTTTTAAATAAATACAAAGGTATATGGGTAAGTGCTTTGAAAACACAGTATTCTCAGACTGTGTTGCTATGATTTTCTACCTGTACCTTTGGTTAGCTTGATTGCTCATTTTCTTTGAAATTTTCTAAGTGTTTCGATCTGGAGGAAGCCTTAAATTTTGAGTAATCTGTCATTAGCTTTTGCCAACCCGAAACCCGGAACCCACAAGTGCGGATTTCGGGATTTCATTTTTTAGTCTTTGGTTTTGGCCAACCCGAAACCCACAACCCGAAAGGTGCAGGTTGCGGGAATCCTCTGTTAATAATTTTGGGAAATCTTCATCCCAAAACCCGAAACCCGCAATTGCGTCTTTCGGATTTCAGAAATCTATTTTACCTTAGTTGCGTTGTGTGTTCCCAAAACCCGCAACCCGAAAATGTCGGGTTGCGGGATGTGGGAAAGCCTTTTCATTTTTGCGATTGTTTCCGTTTCCGAAACCTACAACCCGTAAGTTTCGGGTTGCGGCTTTCAGAAACTCATTTTTACAATTTTTTTTGTAGTTCGTAACCCCAAAACCTGAAACCCTCAAGTTTCGGGTTATGGCCTTCGGGAATCATATATAAATATTGCCAATAAACCCCCGCAACTTGACCCCACAACCACGAGACTTAATCTTGACCATTGATTTGTCTTGATCATGTGGATGAGATTACACTGCGTGATTTGAATAATTATTTGGATTGTTTCCATTTTTACTTATTTGCTTTTGATTCATTTGAGTTGGTTTTTATCATTTGATTTGGTTCCATGATCTTGGTGGTTAATTTATTATGTTGTTCCTCACATGCCCCACCTAGATTTGGTCTTCACTTCACAAACTGATTATTCGAGACATGGCTGGTTGATTACCCTTCATTATGGGATTTTGATTGATCTTATGGTTTCTTCTCTTATGATTGTGAATATTGCATTAGTATGGTATTTGAGCTTGATAGAGTTTTATTTTACTTTTGCATGCCTATAATCATAATGTAAATATTGTAAATAATCTTAGTCTTTGGGTTTCCTTGCTTATGTTAGTTTAATATTCCTAATTTTCAAATTAAGCTTATTGAAATCTTTTAAATATTCATGGTCATGCTTTAACTTTCATTAACTTAATTTGTGTATTTCATTAAATCCATATATTAAACTTATACACAATTTGATGTTATGAAAATTAAAAGAACACATGTTTTAGTTTGTTTGGGTTCTAATTTCCCTAACTTATATGAGATTTGGTTTTATGTTTATTTGGAAATTAGTGGGATTTAAATTCAACATTCACAAATGTGAAATTAGCTTGATCATGGATAAGTCTTTTATTTTCAATGAGCTAATTTGATCTTGAAAATACATTTTTCATTTTGCAATTTAAAAATATTTTCATTTATTATTGTGCAAAATGAAATGTTGTTATTTTTTTCTTGGTTTTCTATTTCTGGAAAATGATTATGTTAGAAACCTATTTATGGAATTCATTAACTCTCCTATATTATAGGAGTGATTCTTTTCCTATATACATAACTTGTTTCCAACATTTATTTTCTTAAGAATTAACTTGTAAATAGTTTCGGTTTTTACTTCTAGGTTTAAGGTTTTTAGATATTGCATTTTCTTGGTAAATAATCTCTAGATTTTCTTTCTTAACTGTTATCTATTGATATTTCATTACTTCGTTCAATAAATAAATAAAAAGTTGCATTTTTCCAAGCTTCCCAAGTATTTTTATGCATTTTCGGGATGCAGGAAATGTTATTTTTTACTTTGAACGTTGTTTTCAAACCCGAAACCCTATTTTGCACTTTGTAATGTGTAAACCCGAAACCCTAAAATTTCGGGTTGGGGATTTTGGAAACACATTATTTCTTTATTTTTGCAATGTCTAAACAGAAACCCAAAACCCAAATTTCGGGTTAAGCTTTTTCACTTTTCATCCATGCATTTTTCCGGACCTTAAGTTTATCTTAGGTTATATTTTAATGTAATTTCGAGTCCGTAAATTTCGGTAACTTAATTTTTCACTTAGGTTTTTTAATTTGGTTTTAATTTTGGTTTTCCTGATTTTGATTTGTTTAAGTGATTTTCGAATTCTAATTTTCCTCCCAACATTTGATTTTGATTTCTGATTGTGAATCAACGACTATAATTCATTCCGAAATGAAATCAATGGCTATTGAGTCTGAACTTCCAAGAGCAATATCTTGAGATTTATGAGTCCAAATCAAGCCTGTGATAGCCCGTTGGAAAGCTGGAAGGATGATGAATGATTTGGTAAGATTATTTTTTCCATTTGAATAGCTCAAACACCCTATGGTCCATCTGAACAATCAATTTTGGATTTGCATAAGATTTGTTCATTTTCATTATTTTTTATTTGTAAATGAATTGTTATTTGTTTTAGATTTCTGTTATTAGATTTGGAATGATATTTTAATTTCTATTTTGGATTGTACAAGTGTGGATTTGGATTTGGAGGAATCAAGATGAAGAACTACATCCCAAGTTTGGAATGATAAAAAAACGTGCCAAGTGGAAAGCAACGATCTTTGGACGTGATTTCGGGAGTGATGAAGATGAATCTAGAAAATACGAGACATGGGTTTTGTGCAGAAGGTGCCAAATTAGTTTTTCGTTGAGCAGAATCCGCAGAAAGTTCTTCATTTGGAAGATCTGACTGGTTTTCCAAAATGAAATTTCCCATATTTTTCTCATGGACGGATCTGGCAAATGAAACAACTCAACTAGTTAGTTTAGCAATTGGGGAAACTGATCTGATATTTTCTTATCATTTATTTGTATAAATACCTACTTCCTATGAGTTGAATGAGGGGGATTTTGGAGTTACAGATTAGTAGGAGAAAAGCTAGGGATACTCTGTTCATCAGAGCTTTTGTAATTTCGGTACAAGACTCTTTTAATAGAGTAAAGTTATCTTTTGATCTATCTCTTGTTATTCTTCAAGTTTATTTGAGAATTACTGGTTGTACACTTCAGATTGTCATCTACAGTGAATGATATCATTTTGCATATAGATATATAATGTATGGGTCTGTTATATTGATTTTCCTGTATGACTGATTGATGCTTTGAGGTATTTTATTGAGTTTATTCAATATTAATACTTTCTTTATCGATTTCTACAAATGATTCGTTGCATGTCATAATCATGGTTAATTTTTCAATTGAAAAAATGATTACGGATTGAATCTTGAACATGCTTAAGTACTTGAATTATTGTCTTTTAATTTTCATTAATGGATTGTGATTTAAGTTAATAAGTAACACATCAAAGATGTTTTTGTTGAAGGTGGTAATTTACTTGTTCATCATACCTCAAGGTTGATCTACACAATATCAAGCTTTCTTTTTAGAATAGGACTAACTTAGATTAGTTTCATCTTCTGAAATAGGTTAGCTTAGCTTAGCTTTACCATTTTCATACCTTTGTTTTCCTTGATTGGAAAACTGACCTAATTGGTCAAATCACCAACTCTTAGAGTGGCAGCGGAGGCCGAATATCCATGGAGGATTACCATACCAAATAGGTTGGGGATAGAACTGCCCTTACGTAGGGTCTTTCAAATCCTTTCAGCTTGGGTTTTCTTCCTCTGTTGGGAGCCTTGGAACCATTCCAACACCTTTGCATCTAACTTGCACAACTGAGGCATCAACAAAAGGATACTCCTAATTTCTATTTGAAGGGTAAATATTCATCCAACACTCTCATGACGAATAATTGAAAAATATAAGGGTTGATAGGTGTGGGCGGGGTGGGATCAATTTTTTTATCTTGGTGGAAATCAAGAAATGAACTACAAATGGGGATTAAGGACTGCAACAAACAACTGGGCATAATCCATAACTCTTCTCCAAGGGATAAAAATATTAGACTTAAGTGGCATCGAGAACTTAATTGTCACTGGGGACTCTTCTATAGTAATCAAAATCATGAACAACTTGAACACTCCATCCAATGTCAAACTTGCTAGGCTTATTGCAAGAATTCAAGATCCTAGCTCTTTTCTTTGAAAACATTAGGTCCTATCATGTTTTGGGAGAACGTAATCTCCAAGCATATGGTCATTCCAACAAAGCCTCACAATTGAATTAAAGAGAGCTAAAAAATGGGTAGGCAATCTCTCTAGTAGAACTTTGTTTCTCTTTCAAGTTATCTACAGGAACCTGGTTTGGATTTGAAACAATTTTTTTTATATTCTCTTGTGCTTGCTTTTCAATCTTGAGGTTGGAAAGGAATTGGGTGTGTATCCTTTGTGTTTATTTGCTAAAGTCTTTGGTTTTAATGTGTTTCATTTCAATGAAAGTTTAGTAGGGATAACAAGCCCCTTATTCTATTGACTTTGGGCTATTTTGATACCTTTGAGTGGACTGGTTGGAACTCCAATATCTTTGTTTAGAAAGCAATAAATTGGCTCCAATTGTTTGGTTTCATTCTAGTAATTGTCATTGGGTATACTAGAATCATAGGATCATGGATAGCCCTTGAAACCATGGGAATTACCTTTGAAAATTTCATGAAATTCATAGGGTTCTATGCAGCCATTAGGATTTTATCGATGGAAACAAGACTTTAATAGTCTTCGTTACAACCAAAGTTCATGGCCAAGAAAAAATATGCAATACTCAAAATGTAGTGATATTGGAAACTCTTCTTCAACAAAAGAGACAAACCAAGTATTGGAAGTGGAATGCTACTTGCTCTAGAATATGGTTTGTAATTTAAACTAGGTTCTCAGTTAGAAACTTTCAACCTCAAAATGTTAATATATTAAAGAAGAGGAAACCATCCAACAAATGTTAGAAGACATGGACTTTCAAATTTAGAATTCACAACCAACCAATGTTGGTTAGGATGAAATGCACATCAAGCATGTTTTCCACTAGTTTCATTTTTATTTATGCTATGCAAAACAATAGTGATCTTTGGCATCTTCTTTGGAGTTTATAATAGTTTGAACTTTTGAAATCCTTTGTGAATGATAATATAATCTTTTTTGCATTAAAATTTTATGGTTTTGATTATATATTGAATTTTGGACCGCATGACAACATACTTTTTTTGTATTATTATGTTGACCAATATGGTTGCAACACCTTTCCAATTCAAATCATAATAATTTTTGTTATATAAAAAAAAAAGATCAAAAGATAATTTCACTTCAATTGAAAATTCATAAATACAACTTATGTGGAAAGCTAAGTACACATTACAATATATATCTTTTTAATAAATGGTAGTATTATAAAAATTGTATAATGTAAAAAAATAATAAATTGTAATTTCAATAAAAATTAATAAATTAGCATATTGCTCTATCTTGCTTTCATATATAGTAGACATTTAATCCCCTTTGCTGGTAAATGCACAAAAATGGAAATTAATTTAGACAGTTTGGTAAAGGAATGTCCATAATTGTTGGCACGCAATTTGGAAAAGGCTTAAGGTTTGAGTCTGTCAAGCTCACCTAATATCTAGAGTATGAGCAATATAATGTACATTCTCTACTTTGAGGGAGTTGTTATAAGATCCTTCTTATTAGTGAAATGAAATGGATGAGAATTGAACATAAGGAGATCAATCCCTATAGTTTATGCTCATAAGAGATAAATATTTTAGTATTTACCCTCATGATAGTATGAATAAATGGGATAGTAGTATGAAAAAATGGGCTTGCTTACGAAGGATTCAATTTGTGAAATACAGGGAATGGTATTACAAGTGATGTAGCAGTTTCAATAACAACATATAAACTAGCATATTGGATGCCAATTTTATATACAATCATGCCAATGTGGGGATAAGATATATATAACCATGAGAACTAGCTATGGTTATTGAAAACTTGTTGAATTCTAATGGAATCAACAACCTTAGCACGACAAAAACAACAAAATATAACCTACATCGAGGCCCGAAAATGTGTTATTGGCCTTAACATTTAGATGAAGTATGGGTAGTCAACAATTGTGGAGCATATGGGCCAATCCATACATAGCTATGAGTACATGAACAACTTAGGCATCCTTGTGACTTTACATTCCCTTATTTGAATTTTATATTGTCTTTTAAGGTTATGTGGATCCCCTTCTCCTCACGGGGGTTTAAACTAGGTTTTAATTCTTAAATTGAGTTAACCTTGCAATGGTTGGAAACGACCCATCAATGGCCCTATGATTTCTTAGAAATCTAACCTTTTCTTTCTCATTCTTCTCTTGCAGGTGTACAAGGTTTCATACTAGCGCTGATATTATAATATTATGGTATTTACCCCATACTTATCTTCGTGGGGAAAATTCCTCCAACATATATGTTAAGGGTATGAATTAAAAAGGTTGCGTATATAGTTTGGAATGGGATTTACATTTCCTACCTAATGCAAAACCTTTACCTTGCATTTCTTATTAAATGGTAAAAACCATAGATTCAATCCCTAGCCAAAGCGCATTGCTTGGGTGGTTGGCATTTTCTGAAGCCATGTGATTGGAAAGTGCTTGGGGCATCCAACGAAGCCCACATTGAGTAGATTCACTAAGTATTGTATTGGTTATGTTCTTGATTTCCAAACTAGGGTTCATTGGGGTTAATTTTCACATTGTGGGAGAGGGAATCTTGGGAGATTTCCCTGCCCTAGGTGAAACCATAAACCCATCTCATCATATAATCCTCCATTCATGGTATCACTCATGCATTCAATAAATCAAATGGTAAATAAAATGGGTAATCATCGATTTTGGAGGCATTGCGTCCTTTGTGGCTTCTTGACCTCCTCGACGACCTCCTTGACCTCCTCTATAACCTCCTCGAGCTCCAGTGTGACCTCCTTGACCTCCTTGACCTCCTATGCGAATTACTCAACCTCCTATGCAACCTCCATGGTGACCTCTACAACCTTCTCTACCACTTATGCGAACTGTGTGACCTCCGTAAACCTTTGTGAGCTCTTGAAGAAGAGTAGGAAGGTGAAAATGTGCTATGGCAGGAGGGAGCAAAATGCCAATGCTTTTGATGGGTAAATATTGGTAAAGATAGCGTTCAATGATAGTGTGGGTTGTTTGAATGGTTGTTAATGCCTAATTTTCACTTGTGCACTAACCACATTCATTAGGCTAATGAATGAGTTATGAATCCCTTCATTGAATATTTTAATGTTTTTTACCTTGATGAAATAATAATATACAATGAGCTATAGGAGGAGCACACAGAGCACATGAGGTGAGTGTTTGAAACTCTCAAATCAAGTAGTTTGATTTGAACATGAAGAAGTGTGACTTTTCTAGACAAGTGCTAATTCTTTACTTGGGATTCATGGCTAGTGAACATTAGTCAAATATCGACCCAATAAAGGTTTAGGTTATTAGATTATGGTATATACGAGTGAATATTCCCAAGGTAAGTATTTTTGTTGTATCTTGTCAATGTTCATAAGTGAATGAATCATATTCGTAAGTGCATGAATCCTGCATTTCTAAGGTATTGTCACATATTCCTTCACAAAATAATAACATAAATTTATTTGGACTAAGGAACATGCCTCAAAGACTTTCACATTTTGAAGAATAAATTATGTGAATCACATGTGTTAAATATTCTAAATATGAATAATCCTTTTGAGATTGAGGTTGATGTATTAGACAGTATTCCTTTAAGGGGCATCTTCATGCAATAAGAAAGACAGATTTCCTACCATTAAAAACATTTAGTGAAAAAGTTGTGGATTATCCTAGATATGATAAGGTGTTGTAGAAATTGGAATTGATAAAATACATCTACATTATTTTAAAACACTACAATTTTCGGAAGGAACTACAATTTTTCTAAACCCAAACTAAGTTGCAACAAGCAAGTCATACCAAGTGGAGGTCTTAATTGAAAAAAAACTCAACTTATTATCTATTATAACAAGGGGGTTACCATTAATACTATTGATTTATTATATAGGTTCCTTATGTTAGCTATTGTTCTCTTAACCATTATGTATCTACAACTTTTTTTTAGTATTTGTAGATCCAGTATGAAGAGGACATGAAGTTTCACCCAATTTTGGTAGCAATGAAGTAGGGAAAGAAGAAGACTTAATACCATTTGAAAGATGGATTATTGTACAAAGATGAACGTTGTGTATTCCAATTGCTGGGTGTATAACCATCCCATTGAGTGAAGGAAATCCTTGCATAGTCTCTAAAAACTATGGAGCTAAGAAGACACTATTGAATTTATGTGTATTGTCCATCTATGCCAATAGAAATTTCTATGTTTAGTTGGACATGTGTATTTTGTTGCATTCCAAAATGTGCTAACATAAAGTTGGGATTGTACACTCCTTTTCATAACTTAAGTCAAACCTAGGGGGGAATTTTCATGGATTTTCTTAGAGAAAGGACTAGGCATGTACATGATTATGTGTTGGTAGTAGTTGACATGTTCAACATAGTGCAGTTGATTCTATGTAATGATATTGTAATTAATTAGGAATAAATGGAGCTATTTTCTATCACATATGTATACATTTTGGGCTCCCCAAATCCATTATTACAAATAATAATAATAAAGAATTGTAGCCATTTCTTGGAGGTATAGTGGGGTATGATGGAACTAAGTTAAAGTAGAGTGAAAAATTTCACCCACAAAATGATGGGAAAATGAAAGTTCTCCAATAGAACTTTGAGATGTTTCAACATTGTAGCTAGTGTTTTCACACCATCTCATGCTAAAGAGCACCTACTAAGGATTATGGAACCCTTAGTAGCAGTTCAAAAATAGATAATATGTGTGAGTGCAAATAAAAATAAAAACTAATATAACTACTGTAATAAAATAACAGATCAACAGGAACCCGTGAATAAAATTTGTATTTTGTATTATGTTTCAAATAATGGCTTACAATCAGAGTTTACCTTATAATTTGAGGAGACGGGGGGCCTCGTAGTTGTACGAAGAGTAGTTCTCCGAGTCTCTAAGGTTCCTTGTTCTTCTCTGAATGCTCAAATGGTGGCCAATACTCAACTAGATGGGCACACAAGCTCAAAGAGGTAGGCTAGAGTGCAGTAGGAATTTTGGCAGCATAAGGGTAGGAAGAGTGTTACATGGATGTGAAATGGGGGGCCTCCATCACATTTTTATAGCAATTTTGGGTGGTGGAGTATGGACCCATGGTATTGGGAAACCAATAGAATTTACCAATGGTATTGGGAAACCAATAGTATTTACCAACGGTATTTGATGTTTTCCCTCCTTTTTAATTTTATTTTGACTTTTTCCCATTTTTCTTTTTCCTTTTGGGGGATTTTGACCCTTTTTATGGGATTTTAATTATTTGATGAGCGAAATAATGATTTTCCCATTTGGTTACCAATTTATGGATTTTGGGGTTTTTGGAAGCCAAAAATGTAGGAAAAAAGGATGAATGGGTTATATGACTAGGGGGTTGAGCTAGGTGAACATTTTTTGGGTGTTAACAAACATCATGCATCCTTAGACTCTAGATGAGTATCCCCTACATTAATCATGAATATAATTAGGTCATTTATAGATCTAACAATAAATCCCCCTTTGAGACATCATTGTGATTTTTTGGCTTGAACACCCTTTGACATTTAATTTCCCAAGATACTAAAGATAATTTAATGATCGATGGAAATGAGTAGGAAAAAACCATAAAATTTATAGAGAAAATTCAATGAGTTCACAGGAAGATGGGAGAGAAATTGTATAGAGAAAAACAAAAAGCATAACAAGATGAATGCTCATCATATAGTGTCTCATCAATTTCACTCTATAGGAGGCATGGCTTGGATAAATCTCAACTAGAAGGCATAAGAAAAATGTTTAAAACCATTATTTATATATCGTCATGTCACAATACTATATTATAAGTGTTTGAAGTTTTAAAGAGGTGATATCGTATCTCTTAGTCTCAATGGTGACATCAAATAAAGTTCAAACATAAAAGTTTCAAACACATGTGATGAAATCCCTAAAGGGGGCCTTCCACACCTTATATTATAAGGTGATTGCAATCCATCACAAGGTTTACTATGTCCAAATGTGATAGAAACATAATCCATCTCATAGATTGAAAATATAAACATTTCAACAAATGCAGCCATGTATAAACCAATGAAAAGTTTCAATTTTTCAAGAGATGTGGTTATATCCTTTGTGTATAAATCCATGACAAAGATTGAAAAGTTTTTTTTTGTCACTTGTATCCAAATAGTGGTAACTCAAACATGATTAAGAATGAAAAATAATTGTAGGGTTGGATAGTGGTGAGCCTATATTAGCATTCAACCTAAAATCTAATAGTAATCCTTCAAATTATTGTTTATTATAATTTTTCATCCAAAGAGATCCTACTAAAAATTCTCCTATGTAGAGATGTGATATAGTCCATACAAGCACAAATTGAAAAACGTTCAATGTTGGCCCCATTCAGTACATTAATTATTCTATATATTTTTTGTTTGATTAACGAATTGTTTGTGTGAGTCATGTTTGAGTTTGGAAACCATTCCACACTGTCAATGCATGCATCTAGTCTAACCATGCAAAATTTCAGTCCATACAAGCACAAATTTAAAAACTTTCAATGTTGGCCCTATTCACATGACAGTTATAATATGCGGGATCAAGTACATGAGCAGGAACGCCTTATTTTTGGGTTATGAAATATCATATAAAAATGAAGGTGTAATAATTAGCATGATAATTGTGCATTACCTTATCGAGCTTCTCTTTGTTTCGAGAATAATTTAATATTATCTACTAAACAGAGCTAACCACATGAAGGTGGAAGCTCATCTGACCCCCCCCCCTCACGTCACTCTCAATTCCCCATAACCCATCAAAGTCTATGTACAAAAAAATAATTTATTGTTTTTTTTGTCATACTTAAGAAGCAATGTCTCTTATAACATATGCTAACATACAAAAAAATGGAAAAAAAAAACTTAAAAACAATTAATTTATACATACCAATACAAGTCAATAATTCTATCGCAATATTAATTCAAAATATATAGAGTAGATATATTAAGGAATACCTCATACAGTTCAATGGACTTCATCATCTTCTTTAACCAATTCATCATCTATATCATCCGATCCAAATTCAACATTGTAAGGATTGGTAATATCATCATCGTCATCGATGTCAGTTTCGATCATCATATCACCGTCGATATCATATTCATGGAAATGTTTTGCTACATAATATAATTCAACTAATTCTTTGGCATATTCCTCTAGAACATTATCATCTAACTGATCATGTTGATCATCCTCAACATCATCTTCTTCTTCAAGACCTTGATCATTATCTTCATCTACATTAGACTTTACCTGCCTTCCCCTTGGATTCTGTCTCACAACAAATGACCAACCCCCTCTAAATGGAACCTCAAAGTAAAATACATGTTCACATTGGCTTGGAAGAACATAGGGATCCGTTCCTAGCTCAAACAACCTTATATTAACCATGGTAAATCCATTATCATGTTCAATAATATTTTATCGGGATCACGCTGATTCAATCGTAAGATGTACCATTTGACAACGAACAGAACTAATTTGAAGGAGTTAAATTCACACTGAATAATATATTCCAAATACCCATAGTATCGATTTTATGAGAGTTCTGGATGTCTGTCACTTCTAGAGGAAACATTGGTAACCTCAAATACTATAGTTATCCCACAATCAGATGTTTTCTTCATTTCATCCAACTTTTTGATGCGAAATTTATGATCATTGTACCACATAGCCTTATGGTGTTTTACCTGCAACAATCCATACACATAAAGATTAGTCTTGAATTGATCATGATTAAGTGCATGTTTATGATCTGTAGGGAAACAAATCAATGTGTACATCAAGATATTTGAAAAAAAAAATAGTATGGCTAATTAATATTCTTGCCTACTTATCTTTTAAACCATATGCTAAATCGATTTCCCTTTGTGTAATATTTGTATCTCCATTCGATGAGATGCTTTAACCAATGAAGCCACACCTTCCCATGATATTACATGACCAGATTATTCATATTGTTCAATCCATACCTTCATCGAATCAAGATTGTTTTCAATGTAGAAATGAAGTGCATCCTAGTCTCAACCAACTGCTTGATGAAATTAAAATTACAATTCAGTACAAATGTATATTCACTTAACACGGTATACACTTTTAAGTAATGCATATTGAATATTAAAAATGAAATAAGTATGATATATACATAAAAATCAATAGTCAAATGTACTATAATTAATCTCCACTAGCTAATAATTACCTTTCACCTTCCTCTATCTACCTTTCCCCTTCAGGTACTTCCCTTTGAAATTGTTATTGGATTCTGGATCACAAATGCGACATAAATTGAGCTTTGAAGCTAATTTAGGAATATATTCACTAATATACATCATGTTCAGGTATACCATATATCCCTCCACCATAGAGCCCTTAGGACGTGTTCATTTTCTAACCAAACCCTTCAGAAATTTCAAGTTCCTCTCAACCATCCACATTGACCTTGAGTGTACAGGTCCACACAATTCAATCTCCTCAACTTGGTGTATGAGGTAGTGTTCTTGTGCATTGAAAAATGTTGAAGGTAGATGTTTTTTCATTTCACACATGAGACAATGAATTTCTCTCCTCCAATACTTTCTATCTTCTTTATGGATTTCTTTAGATTACAACCATCTACAAGTGATGCAAACAAATCATGAGATTTAACAAAAATAAACATCATATTACATAACAATTAGAAAAATAAATGTCAAATAAAATTTCTACAATGAATTAAAGAAACACCTTATGCATGCAAAATATCGTTACTTACCTCATGTATTTTCCAATATCATATATAACTTGTTTGACATTGTTGTTGAAGTTGTCCGAAAGAGATAAAGGTAGAACATACTGTAACAATATAAAAATAGTTTCATTATTTTTTACAAAATATTAGACAAACAATTCCAACAATATGCACTAGAATAAAAAAATATAGCAATATATATATACCATAACAATTACCTTGATGAAGATATGCCATTCATGCATTTTCACCTCTGCAAAATCACCTTTCTTTGTTATGATATTCTTCATGTTCGAACAAAATCTGGTGGGAAATTTAATTTTTCGCATGACTTCTTTTACAACATTTCTTTGTTGCTCCGTTAACAACCATGGAAGTGAGTTTATATTAATTTGGTATCCGTTGCTATGTAATTCAATGACATCTTTCATTGCATGATTCGATTCCTGAATGCCATTGCAAATTTTGACAATTTTTTCTTTGTCACTCCTTCCATCCAATATTCGCCATAATGTTTAAGCCACATTCTTTTCGATATGCATTGTATCAAATAGATGAGAAACTTGTAGGTTCTCATAGTAGGGAAAGCTATTGATTTCTTTAGGATAACTTTTCATTCCTCGTGGAAGTCCATTAATGCCTTCATGATCATGACAACCATCATGAATCATAGTTTATAAAGAAATTACAGAAATCAATGTCAATTACAGTAAACAACACACAATAAAAAAAATTCAAAACATTTCATATATGATGGCCTATACAATTTGATCCGTATGTACCTTAACGATTTCTATTATATTGCAACTTCCATAAGTGAGGTGTCATTCTCTACGATTTTAATGCAGTCTGTTGCTTCCCATTGAATATATGTCTGTTGATATATCAATACCTATCATTCTTAGATAGGAAGTTCATATACTCATCAAACACCTCCTTCCCTAAAAGTTTTGGACGACAAGCTTTGATCTTAGGACCACAAACTGGACATGCAAATTTTCCCTTTGTTTGAAGACCTACATAAAGAGATGGATTAGTTATGTCAATTATAATTATATAAAATGAATGGATTATTTAAAAAAACATGCATGCATAATATATCAAATTTATAAAATTAAATACTATTATTTAGTGGACGTTATAATTACAAGCCACAAAAATGGGTTAACCTTGGGGCATCATGTACTATCCATATGAAAATTGCATGGAATTGAAATTGCCTTTGTCGTATTGGTCTAGATACATCATACATAGTGATGCCATTCCATAGCTTTAGTAGCTTGTCAATAAGATGTTCGATATATACATTCATATATTTAACTTGGTACTTACCTGATTGATTTGAACGTATAAAATATATAATTATTACTACCATTTAGATATATAAATAATACACAAGAGAAAAATAAAAATAATATATGACATTATGCAACAAAATACGACAAATGAGATGCCACTACATTAAAATAAAATTGTTGTAGACACAGAGCTGAAATAATCATTGCCAACATTATGTGCTCCCTCTTTATTGACAACCATGGAGGAATGTTGTTTTTTATAACAAAAATAGGCCACACTGAGTAAATAGATCTCATATCTGCAAAGGGATTGACACCATCTACTTCCAAACAAATCCTAACATTACGAGGTCCTTATTTAAAGTGTGGCCATTTTCCCTCCATATCTCTAAATGTAGAACCATCTGCAAGCATTCGAATAATGTCATCTTGAATTATGTTCCATGCATGGTAATCCATAAATTGCACTATGTTTTTCCACCTAAAAAGTCATTGCAAATGTGGAATAATGGGAATATAACGAAGAACCTTGAGAGGCACCTTTTTTGTTACTTGATCTGTTCGATATCTACTGATATGACATTCCATACAGTCTGTTTCAAATCATGTTGATTATCATATATAATATGGTCATTGGGGCATGCATCAATTACTTCATACTTCATTCCAATTTATTTCGTGATGGAAGATAATTCTCGATATGTGCAAGGTAAAATATTTGACGATGGTAACAAAAAATCAGCTATCAAGCTACAACAAATTAAAATAAAAAACTAGTTAATATAATATATAAATAATATGAATGAAACATATTTCATCTGTATTAATTTTACTTATAAATTAACAATAAAATTATTAGAGGAACAAAGATAACCTTTATCACGATCATATATATGTGATGGAATATATTACATACCTTAACATCCGTGTGACTGGTATGTTTGAAATACCATTCATAACCTTCAAGTTCATTATCAACAATATAGCAAAGAGAATATTTGTGTTGGATCCCTCATAAAGGGGTTTGTATGCCTTCTCAAGAAGAGGTAAATCATGAACATCATCAAAGTCATCATTTTCATGATCATGATCATTATAATCATCCATTCTAACATTAAATGTATCATGGATCAATGTATTTGTACCATCATCTTCAACTATGTTTTCAGTATGATCATCTTCTTCAATATGATCATTAACTTGTTCTCCATTATTCATATCTCCATGTTCCTTCGGTACTTGTTCTGAAAGCACATCCTTCGGGTGATATGCCATAGGAGGTATTTCCTTTATAATTACATGAAACCATCAAGAGATATTAGTTAATATAATAAATATTAAAATGATACATACATTTACAAAAACGATCAATATAAAGACATATATAATGAAAAAAATTACCAATGGACTATAGTCCTGACCCCCCTCGGCGTGTCCATGTTACCTACAATGTATTTTGGTTTTTGTAATGTTTATTCTTCTCCTTTTAAATCCCCTACATTGACTGCATGGAAAATAACATTTCCCATCACCCTTTCTTTTCAGTCCATCCCACAATTTAGCAAGCAATTCTCAATTTTGTTCATCTGGATCAGGAATATTGTTATGTGACATTTTCTGATATAGAGCATGACTGATGATTATCGATATTAAAAGATCAAGCTCCACTCTTCACTATTTTTAATCACAATAACAATTGAAATAATTGTGGATTTTTGTACGGAAAACAGTATGTGCGAAGATTATAATTTTCGCAAACCGCCGCTTGTATAGCAAACATGTCGGAATATTTCTATAATTTATAGTCTCTAAAGATAAATGATCATTGGATATCCGAGGAAGTTAACATAGTTACCGTTGTAACCTATACGTCGTAAATCTGATGACATACGTCGAATATCCGATGTAGGTCATCGTATTTACGACGATCGTCAAAAATTCGATGACTACAGGGGTCAATTTAAAAAAAAAAAAAAAAAAACTTGTAATTATAAAGGTGAAATCTGACGACAAGGTCAATTTCGTCAGAATTCGTCGGATTTTGGGTTCAAATTTGGTTTTTCTCTCTAAGGTATTTCACCTAAAGACATGGACTCAATGATAGCCTCATTTGAAGGCATGATAGTGTCTAAGTGATAATGACATGGTAAAGTACTGATGGCCCAGATAAGTATGGAGTATTAATCATCGATTTCTATTTGGATAGAATGATAATCATGGTCTGCATTTCTTATATATATGGTTTGATAAGTTATTTTAGTGGAAGAAAAAACTGGCACATCCCTCTTATACCTATTTTCTTGATTCGGTTCTAGTATTATCCACAGGTATTCAAAATACGAGGTCCTGAATTAAGATACTTTTTCATGGAAGTAATAGAAATGGATGATATTGTGTATATCAGAGTTGCATTGTCACCTAAGTTGGGTGGAGGAAAATTCAATGTTCTTATTAGGGTAGGATACATTCCCATGCCAACATTTTCACAATCATTCCCAGGATGGATTACTAGGGGGAAACTTGTCCCGAATTTGTGAGTGGAGTCATTTCTAGGGAATGATAATTGATCAATGATGACTATATTTCCTTTATGGGTAAATTTAACCACATGAAATATTTATGATACCACAACTATCCTGGTGTGAGACCAACTTCTACCTAACAACAGGTTGTAATCAAGTGGAGCATCAACAACTTCCACTTATACACTAATTCTCTTCCCACCTAGCTCTATTGGGAGAGTCTGGATGATTCCATGGGGTTGGATCGAGTTACTATCGAATGCTTTTAACATGGTTAGCAAGGGAAACACTTTAGGTGAGAAGATGGATTTCCAACATGATAAGGACATGATGCATGTCTATGCTCCTTCATCTACAACTGTTCAATGGATGTTTGACCTTCCACTTGAAACCTAGATCTGGAAGGTTTCATGATTAGGTAAGCGAGGCTTCCATTTATCTAGATACAATGTCAATGAATAACTATCCAAAGGATCCAGAGCTCCTATAGCTGAAAGCAGGATCTTTTTTTGAGTAGGACAACTCTGGAGGACTCCGAGGGTGGACAATGCACGAGGGTATTGATCTACGTCTTCCATTATGCTATAATGTTGAGTAACAAGTACTGAATTTGGATTGTATGTGGTTTTATTCAAAACACGCTTCGATATTATAAATATAGTACCATTAACTGGTTTCTCTATGTGTAATGGTTGAGCTGTTTCGGACTTGGGACCTTCTTTTCCCTTGGTTCTAGATGTGGTTGACTCATAATTTATATATCTTGTCTGTAGATTTGTTACCTAGTGAAACATGAACACTTCACTTTGGCTTGATTTCCCCCTTTTGAGGAGGCACCTTGATTTACCCCTTGCGAGGTTACAGGATTTGGAATGGCAGTAGCAATCATTTGTTGTTTTTTTGGAGGGAACGGACTAGTTAGCATGGTTGGTTTCTTATTAGCTTCCTATTGTGCTAATATTCATTGAGCATCCTCCAGTTTGGAGCATAAGTAAGTTAGGTGATCATCTATGCAAAGTCTACATGGATATCTCACCTTCCTTTTTTTCTTTGTTACCCCTATCATCATTATTATTGTTATTGTAATTCACATTATTATTTCCTTTATTCCCATTCTTCTTCTTCTTATTATTTTTCCCTCTATGTTGTTGGTTTCCCTTAGCATTAGTCAGTTGTACTGACAAAGCGTCTATGGGAGGGTTTGGATTGGGGATTTTGTTGTTTTTGTTCTTAGTTGTGGGTGCATTTTGGTTGACACCTTGACAATTTTTGGTATTCTCAATTGAACCAATATCAACATCAGCATGAGGTCCAGGGTTTGGTTTGGTTAGATCAGTATATTCTCTAGGAGAAGTAGGAAAAATATCATACAACATTCTTGACTAGGAATATACACCAAGTCAATTTGTTGAGACTTGATAATTTCTTTCTCTTTTGTTTGTACTTAATAGAGGACCAAATCCTTCACAATGAACGATTGTAATGACTTAATGAAACAGTCTGTTAAGAACTCATCAGGAATTTGTGCCTTTATTACGCTTTGTCTCCTCCTCCATTCATGAATGTGATCAGAGATGTGCATGGACTTATCCTTCCTAAACGAAGTCAAGAGTTATGTGCCAGTCTCGTAGCATACTGGTAACTGGAAATGGTTTCGGAATTTCATTGAAATCGCATTAAAGTTTTGAAATGAATCTCATGGAAATTCGATGTACCACTTCACCACTACCCCCGATTAAGGTCCTTTGGAAGAGACACGACCTAATAGAATCATCCAACAATGAATTTGAAGAACACAAAAGGTGGAATGTCATCACATGGTTATTCAGATCTTATTTAGGCTTCCCTTCAAAATTAGGGATGTCTGAATGAAGCTTGGTAGGGATAGGAGGCCATCTAGCATCATGTAACACTAGATCATTGGTTAACTTTGCCAAATCTGGAAAATTCAAAGTAGTAAAAAATAGTATGTTTTTATGTGCCATGGAATTCCAATCCCTAGGAGCATTAGTTTCCCATTGGTTTGTATTGAAAAAATATTGGCCTGCTATATAAGAATTCACAAGAATTATGAAATAATGATTATTATGTCCAAAATGTTGATTTTGACTGAACTGAGTTTGTATGAATAGTGGCATATTGTCTCCAGGTATACCCCCCATTCCCATGAATGGTTGGATTCCTTGTGAGGTGTTAACATTTGAAGGATTGACCATGTTCATCCCTCCTACCCCATATGAAGGAATGTTTCCTTGGTGAGCATGATGCCCCTAGATAAATCCAACACTAGTGACCCCCTATGGGCCTAAATTAATCATATTGTCTTGTGGAACATTTAAACCTACAAGAGAACCAGTCATCATACTTCCCATTCCTTGGAAAGGCATGTAAACATGAAGATGGCTAGAGCCTGGAATGACTCTAGTCACATTGGAAGGGGTGGGAATGGATGTATGTCCGCCATAGGGTGGGAAAGTATGGAATGGAATTGATGGACCACTGCTATGGATAGTAGTATTTGTTGAGATGGGAGGGATATTAGCATTCACAGGTTGGAAACCTGGAAATATCATCCCAGAGGAGAATGGGTTGGTGCCCTATGGGACAAATGTAGACCCACTTAAAGGAAGGCCATTTAACATAATAGCCCCTCTAGTAGGAATCAATGAGGATGGTGGGAACCATCTAGATGCTATCGTGGATGAAACATTAGGATTAAGTTCTACTACTGGATTAGAACTTACCAGAGATGGATTTCCCCTAGTAACATATATTTCTCATGATTACTCCATACTAGCCCACTCATATAGTGGATTATTAACTCTAGGGATATGAAACTCGGACTCTTGTTTATGGAAAAAATTAGGACTCTCTGGTGGGTTTAATATCTCTCCACTCATGAGAAATTTATTGAATCCTCATGGACCTATGAAAATGTTGATCAGCCACAGTGACCTATTGAAGACACAAAGGAAGAAGGTTGAAAATTAAGAATTAAAACAATTATCACACGCTAAAACAATTCCTGAAAAAGTTTTAAACAAACATAAATACTCTCCCAATGATAAGTTCTTGGTTGTGTTGGAGAAAAATACCTTCTTTATAGTATATTTCTCATACCTAGTAGCCTAGACCTTGATTTCATGACTCTACTGTGCCAAACCTCACTCATATTGATCACCTGAGTCACCCTAGAGCCTAATTCTAAACTCTAAGGGTCCCAAACAACCTTATGTACCACTTATTGCAAACTCTAATGACTAATTTTGGTTGATCTAGGTGCATTCCTAGATTTAGGGGTACCTCCCTTGATTTGGGGGGTTTCCCCCTAATTTTAGGAATGTTGGAGTTCAACCTCAGTTAGTGACTAAGAGTGCTCCCGTAATTTAGCTCCTAATTGACCATTCATGTCCAAATTTAGACATTAGTTCCAATGTTGACCTAATTAGGGTTTTACATGTTCATAACAATTAATGCATAAGTAGTCTTCAGTTAGAATGGGTGGTTGTGAATTCATGTGTCACTATACCTCAATTAAAGAGAGTAAGCATGGCCAACTAAGGGTCCTTGGCTCTAGTTAAGATGAACTAGACTCTCTTACAATGGTTGATAAATTTGAGTGTATTGTTAACCTAATTCGAATTGCCTTCTTTTAAATATTGTCCACCTTCATTCATTTAAGTTAATGAAATACATCATTTTTTTCTTCCTATATGCTTCTAGTTTTTGTGTAATGATCTATGATAAATCATTTGTTACATGATTAGTTTCCTGCTGATTTGATGTTCGTGGTATATCTCTTTAGTTTATGTTCCTATATCTATATGTTCAAATCTCATATGGTATCAGAGAAGTAGGGGTACTAAACTAGTTAGTGTAGTAGTGATTTTTTGTCAAGGATCAAGCTTTTGCATGTTAAAGAAGGGATTTTGCAGCCATCAAAAAGGATTTTGTAGCAATCAAAGAGATCACTTGAAGCTCATTTTCATCCATTAAATTTCTCATCTACAACCATCAAAGTGCTCATTTGCAGCCATCAAAGAAGTGGCATTTGTAGCCATCAAAGAAGCGTTAATTTACAGCCACCAATGAAGTGCATTTGCAACCACCAAAGAGCTCATTTGCATCCATAAAAAAGTGCTTTTACAACCATTAGAAAACTGATTTGTAGCCATGGATATCCTATCTCCCCAGTTAAGTCGCTACACATATGACATGCTATATTCAATCTTGTTGAAGGAGGCCCTAGAAGCATCACAACACATGTCTTATGAGGACATATTCACATACATTGAGAGGATGAAAGAGGCCTAGAAGATT